>BSBN01000776.1:7570000-8770000 GCA_027924645.1 Cunninghamia lanceolata | reverse complement strand
GGCTCTGAAGTAGCCTGTCTCTGACTACCTCTAGCCACTGATCTTTGAGGACACTGAGCAGCTATATGACCATGCTGCCCACAAACATAACAACCACCCCTGCTGAAACCTCAGCCTAAAAATGGTGCACGTGACTGCTGGGATCCACCACCCCTAGAACTTTGCTGAGCACTTTGAAAACTCTGTGACGGACCACTCTGCTACCTACTCCGAGAGTGATGACATGAACGATCTCTAGGAAACAGAGTACCAGGATTCTGCCCACTCGGCTGAGACTGAGCAGGCCTATGCCTCTATCGCTGACCATGTCTAGGAGGTGCAGTATGTGATCTAGATGGTCTATCTCCCTGAGACTGTGTACCTCGAGCAACTGATCCTGAAGGAGGGGTACTACCAACTTGAACACCTACCTGACCACCAAAACCCCTAGTCAAATTCTCCTCTATCAACCTCACCTTCTCCATAGCAACCTCTAAGGTCTTTGGCTCAAACACACGAACACCACCACTGATACGGGCATTCAAGCCCCTAATGAAATGTTGTACTAACATTGGCTCATCATCAGAAATGCTAGCATATTGCTTCAGCTCAAAGAAGCGGTGCTCATACTGATCTACTGTCATAGTCAACTGACGAAGTTCATGGAACTCATCAGCACATCTCTGTCGATAGTAATCTGAAAGAAATCGTGCACGGAACCTCTCTAAGAATAGTCCCCATGACACGGAAGAAATATCTAGGTGAAGCTTCTGCTCCTCTACTCTCCACCATGTAGATGCAAAACCTCTGAGATGCATAATGGTGCATTGAGCTCTAGTATTGCTACTATAAGGATGCATAGCAAAGCATCGATCGAGATCAATCAACCAAGTTTCTACCTCGGTACCTGTACCAGTACCATCAAAAGTAGGGGGATGAGCCCTTAGAAGATCCCTCATGTGACCTGTTGTAACACTGTCTCCATCCACCCTATCCCTCACAACAACTACTCTCGAATGATCTGGACTACAAGAATGCTCACGCTCAGCTCCAGCATCTTGACCATCTTGACGAGAAGGGTGTGACTCTGCCTCATGAGATACCTCCTGACGAGGTCCTAATCGGTCCAAAATTTGCTGTAAAATAGCTAAAACATGAGCACCCGGGAGCCCTTTGGCTTGATTTTCAATATGCGGTTCCTCTTGACGCTCACCCTGATTTTCCTAATTACCCTAATTACCCTGATTACCTTGATTATCCTGATTACCCTGATTATCTTGATTGGCATCATGCTGGGTGCTACGTCGAAGAACAGTGGCTATTCCTCTAATTCTGCCTCTGGCTCTACCCCTAGGAGGCATCCTAAAGGAACAAAGAACACATCAAAATAGATCATCACAAGGATGACCTAAGCATCATCCTAAGGCATGAAAGCATAACAACATGACTATAGAACAATATAACAAGCTCACGCCACACACGCCAAACACAGCAAAACATAGAAGGCTCAAGTACGCCAGAGCTCCCAGTGTGTGAAACTATGCTCTGATACCAGATGTAACATCCCACTATGTAACCCCGAAGGGTAAGAGCCAAAAGGGAGCAAGATAATTTTTTTTGACATAAGTAAACAACATACATAGATTTAGCTGTCAATGCAATAGATTGATACCATTCATTTTAAACACCAAAACAAATGTTCCAATTCACATATGATAAAAACATGAATCCATAAGCATAAAATATAGGTAGATTCCGATACCCACACCAGAATCCATAAAGTAATAAAGGAACATCACATTTCTTCTCATTAATTACAACGATTACAACTTCTCTCCTAAGAGAGGTCAATTACATAACTACATGTACAATTACAATGATATATTCTAGAATATGATACAAGTATAATAACATAGTCCTGAGTATGGTACAAGGACTGAATGGTTACAATAGTTGAATGAAGTAATGGAAAGAGAGATCATCTCTAACTGGTGCTCCAAAACTTGTTCGCCGGTCCCCAATGGTGGTGGCAACGCCTCCCAACCATGTGGACTCCTAAGAGACCACCCCACCGTGCTCGGAGATAGTCACAAGGCCCAAACGGATGAACAACAACAAGGGGATACAAGATGGCCAACACACACACATCAGACACAGAGCAGATATGGAGAACAGTGCTTACAGTCATAGTTATAATATAGGTGTACTCATCTAAGTCATAAGTCGGGTACTACTCATGACTCCTAAGGTGCTAGATACTAGAGTGTAATCATATGGAGTGTCATCATATGTGCTCGAAGGGATGGCACACATGGGACCAAGTACCTCTCATACAGACGAGGAGACTCAATTGTGCCCGAATCCACATCCCGCAGATGGATGACTCGACACCTCGCAGACGGATAGGCCTTCTCGTTGCATCCTTAGCCTTTACAAACGCTCAAGGTCATGCATGAGGACAAATTATCTTATTAATGTTTTTACCCCAATATTTTTATTTAGTTATCACTTATTAATGAAACTCTGCTACTAGTTCCCCTGGCAGCCACTTGCGGGCCCTGGGCCTGTAGAGAGCCACTCTAGACGACCACTCTAATGCCTAGACCTTTTTCATCTCGTTTGACTAAACGAGGCATTCAAAAGACTAAAAACACTGAGTTATAAATTTAACATAGTAAAGGTGGAAAATATGATCTACAAGACCCAAACTCTCGTGGACAGTGTAATTTGTTGAACATGGCCTTTTGCCAATTAGATCAGTTTATAATCACTCCCGAGACCCCCAATTTAATTACTCTTCACAAAGGCATGCAAGGATAATATTAGAAAAGCATGGCAGATGGCATTGCCAGTCTACTCACACCCTAGAAATATATATACTTTCTACCATATTTAACATAACCCAAAAGAAACGTTAGAGGAATAACAAAATGGAGATCTTAGTTTTCCTTTCTCTAGTGTTTTCCCCTTTTGCATGACAGATACTCATAACTAGGAATTAAATACACATACATAGATCATTGACTCAAGGGTGTTTTAGTGTCATAACATTATGTAACGTAAATACGACAGTTTCCACATAGCTGGAGATTTAGTAGAAAATGACTATGTGACCAAAACAAAGCCACTCAGTTTTCTTAAGAAGATCTGAAATGAATATCTATCAGAGAAGTCATCGTGTAACAATCGGGTTTCATGGGACTAAGATCTCTTTAATCTCTATCATATGTCCCAGTCTTGTATGGCTGTCCCGTTAATATCTATTGATCCTCTTTTGTTTACCTAATATATTAACTCAGAAAACCTATGATCTTTCCTTGGAAACCCATTAATCTAAAGACTAAGGAAATCGATCTGGTAATGAGAATAACTTCAGGAAATATATAAATATCTTGCATTGAACAAATTCTGCAGTAATAAAATATTTAGGAAAAGAGGCAGTGTAAATATCCTGCGTTGAAGAAATTTTGCAGTAATAAAATATTTAGGAAAAGAGGCAGTGTAAATATCTTGCGTTGAATAAATTTTGCAGTAATAAAATATTTAGGAAAAGAGGCAGTGTAAATATCTTACGTTGAATAAATTCTGCAGTAATAAAATATTTAGGAAAAGAGGCAGTGTAAATAAATCTTGGCATATTTTTTAAAACGGCAGTAAGGGTTTCAATTTTTTGTGTGGTAAATAAATTTTTAATAGAGATATTTAGTTTTGTGTTGGAAAAACAATACACAGAGGTAAATACCTCTACCCTAATCACGGCTGCGCGGACTCTCCTTCAGCGCACCTCAAATCTAGCAATTTGATAAGCTCCCCAGGGGATTCGCACTCCCTTCTCTGCCTCTATTTTCTCTCCTCTGTTATTTCCACCTCCGTTATGTTTTTTTTTCCCTTTCTTCTGAAGGATGTGTGCGTTTCTTTTTAAAACCATCCTCCACAAATATTTTATTCCTAACTTTAATGAATTGCTCTACCCACCTGATATATATATATTTTTTAAATCTTACTTTCTTTCTGTAATGCATGTTGACTCACCTCTTGTGGATTAGATATATATATATTTTTATTTTTATTTTCTTATCCTTATCCTCCCTCTGTCAGTCACCCACTCGGCAGATATTTCTAAATAAAATAATATATCAAGCATGATTGAGGGAGGGGTGTGGATGAGAGGTGACAGCTACTCCAAATCCCCCACCGAAAGCAAGATTCTCCCCAAAACATCAATTTGCATTATACCAACTCCCACTGAAATATTTTGTTACATTAATTTTGACCAACCTTCTCTAAAAGCCATCAGGAGCGTTGTTACAGGGCGGGATGTTACATAGTTGAAATAGAGGCCTCCAAAAATGGTTGCCCCATTTTTACAAATAATTAGTATTAATTAATTTGCAAAACATTATTATTTTAAACTAATAAGTTTAATTATTTGTTTATTACCATTGATTATGAATTTGATCTCACGAATTCCGGGGGCCATAAGCACATGCCTTTTAAAAGGCTTGGTGAGGCCTGGAATTTCTTTCCCGCCTAACTAAATTGAAAGTCATAATAAACCCTAAGCTACCTAACTAAAATGAAAGTCATAATAAACCCTAAGCTAAGGTCCCAACACGGAGCCATCTTATAGTGGAAAGAAAAATCCAATTAGCAGATAGGTAGCATAGCCAGACATAGTTCCAAATCCAATGCCAGTTCCAAATCCAATACCAGTTTGTTGATCCAGATCTGTAAATTTACTCATTTTTAATTTGATTTAGTGTTTAGTTTAGTTTGATAAACATATTGTTATTTATGCACATAATTGCATTTAAGATTTTATTACCAGTTTTAGATTGAAATTAAATTTATGATTTAAAAAATCTTAGTTTTATGAAAATAAAGAAAAAAAAATACAGAACAATATTAAATAAATTAAAAAAATTGTAACATTTTGGTTATGGTCTGTTGGCCCTAATCCCTCTTATCATCATATTGAAAACAAAAAAAAAATGTTTTAACTTTTTTTAAAAAGAAACATCTATATTTTTTTTATCTCTTAAAAATTTTAAGAGAAAATGCAGAAACATGTATTCTTTATTTTACATTCTTTAAAAGA
Source organism: Cunninghamia lanceolata (assembly GCA_027924645.1). Taxonomy (NCBI): domain Eukaryota; kingdom Viridiplantae; phylum Streptophyta; class Pinopsida; order Cupressales; family Cupressaceae; genus Cunninghamia; species Cunninghamia lanceolata. The sequence continues at coordinate 8,764,923 of BSBN01000776.1, read as the reverse complement.
ATTAAAATGCTTCTCTTTAATTTTTTAAAAAACTTTTAAAAATAAAAATAAAATCCTATATATATATTCTTTGGATATAATACATAAATTGTATGACAAATATAAAAAATCTTATATGATAAGACAATCTTTATTGCCAATAAAACCATTTAGATCTACTACAAATAATTTTTTTCTAAAAAAAAAATAATTTCTCCTCCATCTAGAATCATGCATGGCCATGCAAATAATATGAAACTTTTAAATCTCCCCCATCAAATTTTACCTGCAACATGAAATAATGTTAATAGTTTGCAAATAAATAAAATCAATAATAGAGATAAACAAAAGAAACAAAGAAGCCCATCAAAATGGAGGAGGTGAGAAATGAGTTTCTCAGATTCACATTTAGAAAAAACAGCAAAACAATTAGGAAAAAAAGTAAGGATTAGGTAGAAACAAAAGTATTTGTGCAATTGTTTTAGCAAGTTTTAAATATAATCGAAGTTGCATATTTAGCTCCTAAAATGTAGCTAACTTGAGTTGTTAATGGAGTATTTACTTTATTATTGTTTTAAACTTTTAAATTGTGCTTTATTCATTTTTTTATATTTTATTAGTGTATGTAATCATGATAGTATTTGACTAAGATTTATAAATAAATAAATATTTATTTATTTATTTATTTTTTATGCTAAGCATTAAATAATTATTTATTCTTATTCTTTATATTTGGATTTTTTTATTTTATTATTCCATGTAGTTTTAAATATTTATTATTTTCAAATATGAAGGGACTTATATTTGATTCCCTTAATTCTTTTAAGGGTTAGTGTAATGAATTTTTTATTATTATTCTATTGAATTAGTTTATCATTTTAAATTGCCTTAGAGAGATGGGTTAAATATAGAGTTTATTTACAATTAATCAATTAAGTTAGAATTTTAAATATTTAAAATTTTATGGTTAGACCCGGTCCTTGACCTCCGCAAGGGGCACTGTCCCTTGATCTCGCCGATGGCTACCACCCCGAGGCCCAGGTGCTTCAATATTACAAAAAATAAAAATATATATAGGGGACTACACCAATCAACTATGCAAATTTTTAAAGGAAAGATTCATCATTCTAATTAAGTTCTACAGTGATTATGTATGTAGTTCTATTAATATGCAAGTGTTTCCAATGAAGGCTTAGAAATTAGGCACGTCACTATTTTCCAATTCATGTTATGAATACAAGTCCTTTTATTTTATGAGATCTATATTCTATCTACATTGACTGTGGCTTAAAAAGTTCAAACATTGAGATAAACTCAATATTAGCACTTATTTCTAATCCTTTACAAATTCAATCTGATATGTGTTAAGGGCTGTAGTCTATAAAAAGATGTTGAGACATTGTTGGATATTGTCTTGTAACTATTTTTCACTGCAATAAGGAAGAAAGCAGTAGTTGTAATTAATTAAACTCTTCAATTTAGATTTTGTCCTAGCAGCTTCATTAACATTAGATATTTAAAAAATTCAAATGATCTTGCAGTAATTTTACAATGCTCAAACACAAATACAAACATAGTATTATATAGATTCAATGAAATAAGCATACTATTAGATTGACTCGGTGAAATGAGCACACTGATAATTTTCTATATGTATTAAAGAGAATTGACACTTGAGTATTCATTCTCAAGCTATAACCTGAATAGGTATAAAATCAACTACTCAGTGAATGAACAGTATTACTGAAGCAGAAATTTTTATTGGAAGTATGATTCAACCTAATTCAAATTTTTGGTGATTTTGATAAGCTAAATCCCTTCACATTATAATTTAAATAAAAATAATTTCTGATTTAAATTTATACTCCCTTAAATATTATAATCCTTTATATAAAAAATAAATAAATACCAATATCTATATAACGTGGTAATCTATCTTCCAAAATTTGTGGATATGAATTCATGGAGTGCTCCTGATACATTGTTTTTGGGATGTGACGTGCAAAGACTTTATTTTTAATTGTGTGGACTCTTCAACTACCACTGTATTAAAAAAAAAAATGAGTCCGACTTGGATACGTACAGATATTAAGGAAACATTTGGTCACATCAATGGCGATCTAAACGTACACCTCATTTGGAGGCGTTTATTTTTACTATCTCATTCTATGCAATGATTTATGTATATTTCACTTTCTAAATCAAATACATAGCATAAAACAACTGATCTTTCTTTGGAACATATGTATAAAATATGATGTATAATTTGACAGTCTATAAATACCTCTTTTACTTGCATTGAAACATAATGAATAATCAGCAACTGGAACATGAACTCCATCAATTCTCTTAATTCTTTGAATGTTTGTTTTTTTGTCTGTAGATGATTTCACTTATCAGGATGATGTAATAGCTTAGCTTGAGCTATCACATGATTTTGAGAAGTGATTTTGCACTTGTCTTTTGTCAAGACATCAGACATTGACTAGATGATCCTGCATAAGTAAAACAAAAATTTTGTACTCCCTCTAAACAACTAATGTTTAGGCCCTGCTAAATTAGGTGTGAACATAATTTAGTAATAGGAACTGAACCCTGGCATGGAGTAGATGTTGCTTAATCAGTTCACCATTTTGGGAGTGAGCCACCCATAGGTAGTGAGCCCTGTAGGCAGTGAGCCTCTATTTTTTGGTATTGTTATAACTCATATATTTTCTATGGGCTAACACCCACTGTGGTTTTTCCCTTTTAGGATTTTCCACATAAAAATCTAGTGTCTCCTTGTTGATTATGTTAATGTGTTGAGATTCTTAGTTCATGCTTACATTGTTATATCAGAATATAAGTGTTTGATAAGTTAATGGTAATAATTGGTTAAAAGTTTTTGGACAACTAATTCACCCCCCTCTCAGTTGTCTGGTGTATTTCAACACATCTTATGTTAATGGGCTTCCTCAAGGTCCAAAAATTGTTGGTAAGTATACAGATAGTTGGGTGAACAAGCTCCATGTCTTTTTTAGTATGGATATATATGCTCAATTATTTGATTTCACACATCATTATCAATTTATGTGTGTAAAAACAATAAATTCAAATAAATAATCCTTGACCATTCACATCTTAACTGACTCAAAATGATCATCATTAGTGAAAGATGGGTTTAGATGGTACCTAATAACATGCAAGATGCTACATAGCTATCTGTCCCATCACTTATCAATAAAATTTGAAAATGGCATGTACTTAGATTCATCATTTTTATATTCAATTTTAGTAGAATCCACACTATCATCACTTTGCAATATAACTCATTGTCATTTCTATCTATCAGCCATCCTCATAACCACCACTAGTGATTATGAAATTGCTACAACCTCCTATGCATCCTTTCAAAAGATCCTAAGAAAAATAAGGTATGATACCTCAATAAAGTTAATACTTTTGGCATATTTTACTTTTGTCTACTCATTATAAATTTTAGTTCATCTTATGTGATATGGGATTCCTCAATGTTAGAAAATTGTTGGCAAGTATAGAGATAGTCGGTGAACAAGCTCCTTGTCTTTTGTATAGATATATTGCTCTATTATTTGATTTCATGCATCATTATTAATTTATCTGTGCAAAAGCTATAAATTCAAATAAATAATCCTTGACCATTCACCTATGAATTGACTCAAAATGATCATCATAAGTGAAATCTTAGTTTAGGTGGTACCTAATAACATGCAACATGCTATGTAGCTATATGACCCATCACTTTTCAACAATATTCCAAAATGGCATGTACTAGGACTCGTCATTTTTCTATTCAATTTTAGTAGACTCATTCACACCATCATCACTTCATAATATAACCCATTGCCATTTGTCTCCATTGACCATTCTCAGAACCACCACCAATGGTTATGCAATTGCTACAACATCCTACACATCCTTCAAAAAGACCCCAAGAAAATTAGGTTTGATACCTCAATAAAGTCAATATGTTTCACACATTTTACTTTTGTCTACTCATTAGAAACATGCATTTAGTTCATCTTATGTGAAATGGGCTTTCTCAAGGTTAGAAAATTGTTGGAAAGTATAGAGATAGGTGGGTGAACAATCTCCTTGTCATTTGTATAGGTATATCTTATTATATGGGTGCCATTATCTAAAACATATATAACTCATTTGTGTTTATCAATATCCTGTAATAACCAATGAAACAATTGGCAGCACATGAGGTCCAAAATATGGTAGGGTGCCTCTTCATTAAAATCCATTCATCTAAGTTACAGTCCTAGATGTCATAGTGGGTCCCCATTTCACCATTTTAGCATTTCCAAGACAAAGAAAACTTTTAGAAGTGCTCTAAAATGTCAAGGGGTACCCAAAAACATCTTGAAAATGTTTCAGGACATTATGGATACCACCTAGCATTTCCAATCCATTGTAAAGACTTTCCAGTGATTTCCTAGGCATTTATCTCATTATCACAAATGTGTTATTCAACATATCTAACTAAAACATAAAATATCAAATTTTAGTAGCGATTTCCTATATATTTCTTCTCTATGTTTAGTCATCATCCCTAGAAACAATTTTCAGCATTGTGGCAAGGATCAGATTTGGAAGTAGGATTAGAAGAAGTTGTTGGACATGTAGTTAAAGCATCTACAATCATCGATGATGATGTTATAGGTTAGAAGAATAGTGATGGTAATCTGAGAAAGGTCCAAGAGCATCAGGGTGGCTTTTGTAAGGTTGACATTGGAAAATACCAAAAATCTAATTTTAAAGTATTTTCTAATGTCATTAAATTACATTTTCAGAGGCCTTTAGAGTGGAATTTGGCCTCGAAACTTTCATCGGTTGCTTGAAACAACTTATTTAGTTGCAAGTTTTCAAACTAAACATACCCAAATCCCTAGAAGCATATTTTTAATATTGAAACTATTTCTAGACATTTCATTACATCTAAGAATATAAGATGTCATATAAGAAGTACATCAAAATGTAACTAAGATTACCAGTTAAAATTGATATATGACTTGTTGCATCTAATGTTGCCTACAAATAAATTAGTGGCATAAATTTTCATGATAAATTTGAAGCTCAATTCATAATGTGCCAAACTTGGAGAAAACTAAATTTGATGCTAAAAATTCTAGAGCTTTACTCATATCCCTGTTAAGAAACAATGTTCAAATTTGCTAACCAAAAAAGAGGAAATAAGCCAAAGGACTGCCTAATAGCAAATGACATTGCTATTACATACACTACATTTTCATGATGCTTGCCAAATTTGCAATATGCAGATGCTATTGTGAAGTAGTACATATTAGTAACCAAAGGTGACACCATGGGATTTGTTAGTTGTTCCCTACCAAGATTTTGATCCATACTACCATTTGAATCCATGTCAAAGTAATGTATGTACATGTGAAACTGCAAGATAAAAGACATCTCCCACACATTATATTTAAATCATTTGAATGAATGAAACATTATCTTCCCACTATTAAGATCTACAACATTGCTTTCAATACACCTAAAAAATTATAGTAACAATTTCTCAAATTCAAAAAGTTTTAACCTTTTTTTAAAAAGATGAACTACCTATGGAAATGTTGAAAATCAAATTGAGCATAGCCTTTAAATTTTTATTAGGTCCTGAAATATAGATATCACAAAGCCCCTCTAATCTTATTACTTCATAGTACATAACTTCAGAAGACTACAGTTTCTTGTGTGGTTTGAAGAAATACTATAGTGTAGTGTGTTAAAAAGAAAACAAGGTAAGATGAAAAATAATAGATAATATTCTATTTAGATTTTGTATTGTAGAAGATTTTTATATTTCCTTTATAAGATAATATGAAATGACTTGTACTAAATGACATCACACTAATTTTATTGAAGTCCAGGTGGGTATTGATTGTGGGAATTTTAAAAATTTGTATGTGAACATTCCAATCAATTTGCACCTTACACATTTGTTGAATGCCCCCACCTCACCAAAATAATGCCATTTCAATGACATCAATATTAGTGAAAGAGTTGACATTTGAGGATACAACATTTATTGCACATATTTAAACTTTAGTGAAAGAAAAGCAGTGAAAAATTGATCTTTGTAAGAAAAGAATTAAATTAATGAAAAATAGATCCCAAAGAAGACCTTAAATTGTAACTTCATTAAGTTTATGCCAATAAGATATGAAAGAAATAACTTATATTGTTATTTTCTAAAATATTAATAATAGAAGATATTTTCAAAACTTTAGACAAAGAAAAATATATTCATTTGACTGGTTGGTTGACTTTTTATACAAGTTTGGTTGGGTATTGATTATGAGATTTTTTTATGTTTTTATGTCATCTTGCAAGTTTGTTTTTGATAAAGTCAGCTGGAATTGAAAATTTGTATGTCAACATTCTAATCAATTTGCACCTTACACATTTGTTGAATGCCCGGGCCACCTCACCAAAATAATGTCATTTCAATGACATCAAGATTAGTGAAAGAGTTGACATTTGAGGACACAACATTTATTGCACAAATTTAAACTTTAGTGAAAGAAAAGCAGTGAAAAACTGATCTTTGCAAGAAAAGAATTAAATTAATGAAAAATAGATCTCAAAGAAGACCTTAAACTGTAACTTCATTAAATTTATGCCAATAAGATATGAAAGAAATAACCCATATTGTTATTTTCTAAAATATTAATAATAGAAGATATTTTCAAAACTTTAGACAAAGAAAAATGTATTCATTTGACTAGTTGGTTGACTTTTTATGCAAGTTTGGGTGGGTATTGAGTATGAGATTTTTTATATTTTTATGTCACCTTGCAAGTTTATTTTTGATAAAGTCAGCTAGAATTAAAAATTTGTATGTCAACATTCCAATCAATTTGTACCTTACACATTTGTTGAATGCCCCCACCTCACCAAAATAATGTCATTTCAATGACATCAAGATTAGTGAAAGAATTGACATTTGAGGGCACAACATTTATTACACAAATTTAAAATTTAGTGAAAGAAAAGCAGTGAAAATTTGATCTTTGCAAGAAAAGAATTAAATTAATGAAAAATAGATCTCAAAGAAGACCTTAAATTGTAACTTCATTAAATTTATGCCAATAAGATATGAAAGAAATAACTCATATTGTTATTTTTTAAAATATTACTAATCGAAGATATTTTCAAAACTTTAGACATAGAAAAATATATTCATTTGACTCGTTGGCTGACTTTTTATAGAAGTTTGGGTGGGTATTGATTATGAGACTGTTCTATATTTTTATGTCACCTTGCAAATTTTTTTTTATAAAGTCAGTTGGATTTAAAATTTTGTATGTCAACATTCTAATCAACTTGCACCTTACACATTTGTTGAATGCCCCCACCTCAACAAAATAATGTCATTTAAATGACATCAAGATTAATGAAAGAGTTGACATTTGGGGACACAACATTATTGCATAAATTTAAACTTTAATGAAAGAAAAACAGTGAAAAATTGATCTTTGCAAGAAAAGAATTAAATTAATGAAAAATAGATCTCAATTAAGACCTTAAATTGTAACTTCATTAAATTTATGCCAATACGATATGAAAGAAATAACTCATATTGTTTTTCTACAATATTTTTTTTGCTTGGTAAATTGTAGTCTTGGGGACTGCTCCCTTTGAATTAAAAAACCAAAGTTTAACATACAAAATTAACATTTATCCTCAACCAAAAGTGTTGGAGAGTAACAATGTCCAGGTAGCTAACTTGGAAGAAAACTATCTACATTTATCACCTAAAAATGCATCAATCCCATTAATAGGGATGCAACAAAATAATCACACCACTCATAGAACTTTCAAAGCATCCAAAGAACAACTCTTACCCGCTGCCTCTCCACAATGTGTAGATGATTTTGCTCCACATTTGGCATGTGAACGAAGGTGCATATTAAACAATACCTCATGTTTCTTTCTTTTTCTCTGCACCACTGTCTAATTTCCCTCATCACCTTCTGCTCCCTCAACCACAACACATTTCTCTGGGTGGTGATCCTTTACCTCCAGAGTCAAGATATCTAAGCTCTCTGACTAAACTACTAACTCCTCAATTAACTTAGGTTCCATAGTATCCTTAACACTATTCTTCTTGATAGGAGAGGATATTGTAATGGCACTTGGAATGTCCTGTTTTGCATCCCTATGATTTCCAGTCTTGCCTATTGGGGAAACCACGGGGTTCAGATCACCCGCGCGTGAAGCTTCTTTTTCCACAGAATAGTGATGAGAGGATACATTTTTCCACCAAGAAGCCTAGCCATCCATTTTGTGCCTTGAAAAATGAGCTGCAATGTGGCCAGTGTTGAAGCATCTACGACAGCGAAAGGGTAAACCCTCATAATCTAACATCTGACTCCAACCTTGACCAACAATAATCAAGGAGATATCTGCCAGAAGATCTTTGGAAATGTCCATCTCCACTAGGATTTGCATGAGGGTGGTGTGCAAATAGTTGGAAGAGTCCTTATCCACCCCCAAAAATTTCCCCAATGAGTTACCTATAGCTTCAAAGCAGGAGTCAAACCAAAATTGTAAAGGAAGATTTGGGAGTCTTACCCAGATTGGAGTGACATCAAAAGATTCAGTGGATGGTTTGAAAGAAGGATGCCACAGCCTCCACAAGGACCCCTATGATGATTCAAATCCTTGTCACATACATGTAAACGTGAAATAATGTCCTTTAAGGATTAAGCCTCTTGATGACGTGTCCTCTTTTCTTATTTTGTGTTGTTTCCTCTTTGTCAATTTCTCTCTCTCCTTGTTTGCGACGCTTTTCGACACTTGTTACAACACTTGTCGACTTGCATTTTCTAAGCTTTTGACCTTGCTCCTAAGCCTTGTGAGTGTCTTGTAGGTGAGTTTTCACCTTTCCCCTTTGTTTTTCATCTTGTGCACCTCCTAGAAGCCTTCTAGAGGTCTCCTTATCCATCTCCCACTTACAATTTTTAGTTTCACTTAACCAATCCAAATCTCCCCCTATTATTTCTAGATCTCCCCGGGAGATCCTGCAGATACAAGTGGAGATTTGGATTCTTCCACATGACTGACATGTTTCTTGATGCAGAACCCCTCCTTTTCTTCTCTTCTTGCATCTCCCAGCCTATTTTTTTGCTTTTGACCTTGTGCAGCCCGGATCTCCCCCAGGTGACCCTGTTGGCAAAAGGGGTGACCCTGCCATTTTTGTAGCTGCAGAAAAACTTGAGTTTCTCACTTGTTTTTGCTCCGTTTTTGCCCATTTTTCTGTCTGTTTGCATGATTTTTGATGACTGATATAGAGTTAACTATTTCATGCACCCACACATGCATAATTAGCTCTATTTGAGCTCAAATTAACTCTTCAATCAACCTCATGCATTCCCTCACCTCCATTTCCTCTCCAGTGATAAGCTATCATTACTTCATCACTCTCTAATCAGCTAAGTTCACTAGGTAATCAACCTTGTTAACTCCCTAATCATCCTTGTTAACTCATCAATCAAATGAGTTAACTCTTCAATCAATCCCTTCTTCTAAACCTATAAATACCCCCTCCCTCAAGCACAAAGGGAGGCAAATTCATTGTGCACACAGCTCTTGCCAATTTTTTCTCTCCAACTTCGCATTCAAATGCTCTCACATGAGGAAGGTACCTTTTGCTTTATTTGTTCAACCAAAGAAAACTACGCTGCTTCATTTTATGCCATTGTGCTCAATCCAAGCTCTCATTGAGCTCATACAAGCTTCATCAAAGCTTCTTTCTACTTCTTTGAGTCATTTTATTGTCAAGAGGATCACCTGCTGCCACAAAAGGATTCGATGTTGCTAATTACAAAGATTACTAAGGGTAGTGGAGTCAACAAATCTTCATTTCTTCCAGGTTCCTTCATTGTTTTTTCTTAATTCATAGTAATTAGAGAATCAAATTTACTCTTGGGAACAATAAAACATTGCTTTTTCCTTGATAGTTAGATCTTCCATGTTAGATTAATCGCTTTCATATTTCTAGATCTAGATTGTTAGAAGAAGCATTTTCCCTTTTCTTTAGAATAGATTACTTTAAAATCATTGAAAACCCAAAAAACATAGGTTAACTTTGCATTAGAAAAGTCATATAGGATTGCATACATATTTCCCTTTCATAGATTAAAAGCACTTTTATTTCCAAAATACTCTAAAAAATACCAAAAAGAACATTTTGCATATCATTTAGCTTGCATGCATATAGAAATGCTAGAATAGACAAAATTGCAAACCCTTGATTCCATTACGAGGTAACCACAGTTAAATGATCCATTCAAACCCTTGATTTCATCACAAGGTAGAGCACAAGTCAAAGCCTAGGTCAACTAAAGCCTAGGTCAAAACCCTAGATCTGGTTAACATTAGCAATTACACAACTTTCTCTATCCTGATTCACAAATGTGCTTAGGAGTGAGAGGACAATAGGTAAGGTCTATCCGTGACGAGATCGAGGAGTTACATCCACGACCATAGCAACAAATGTTTGTTCTACAAGGAGACTCATTTGTCCTCTTATTGTTAGAAGAAAGTAGACAATTACAACTACAACGAGAATTCCTTCAAGATATTGAAATAGTAGAATCTATCAACGAAAACAATCACTTACCCACACAGAGATGGAATCTAAGAAATCCGAACAGAAGGAGAGAAACTAGTGACCCTTCAGGTCATAGGGTTATCTCAACTACAACAACAATCGAATGAAACATACAACTAAGCACACAACAACAAAGGTCATAGAACTTGCTGACCCCTCTTCATGAAGTCCATCTCTCCAACGAGCCAGACCCTCGTTGTGTCTCACTTCCTCTTGACTGGCTACTTCCACGTGAGCGAGAGTGATGTGGCAGATTGCCCCATGGCAAGGAGGGAAGGGTCCGTGTGCGTGTTGAAATCTGACCCGACAGCCCCAGGTAACCGGAGTCACGATTTTGAGCGTACATATTTTGGTGAACCGGATGTGAAGTGCAAAATCTTTTGGTTTTGTAGTTTGCATTCCCATTTCAAGAATTCTAAAACACTTAAATACTTCAAAACATTCTTTCACTACTTTTCATAGCCACTTTGACTTCCATCATTTGCGGCATCATCCGTTCCATCTGTGGTGTCTATGGCACCCCCAAATATGACGGAACCTGACTTAAACCAAGGGAACATTCCCTCAATAGAGCTTGAAACTCCTTCCTTTGATAGGTATGTACCACTGCATCCTGATGCGCCAATCACCAATTGTTATGATTACGAAGACTCTGATTATGAACAAGGTCCAAGAGAATCCAGGCATTCTCTATCCTTCAATAACCCAACTTGGGAGAATAACCCGGCTATACCCAATGCACCACATAAAACTAGAAGGATAAGGTTAGAGATACATCAACTCGAACAACCTTCCACAAGCACATCGAATACTCACCTTGATGAGGAGGTTAAAAGGTTGGAAAAATGGCTACAAGAAACTAAAGACGCTCAAGAGCCACTAAGAATTGCCTTACAAGAAGAACAAAAAGAAAATTCCACATGCGAGGAAGCACATCACTATGAAAATATTCGAAGAGAATGTCCTAGAAATGAGGAAACCCTTAGAGCCACCACTCCTGCAGATTTAATCGCAACTCTAGTGCAAAAAATTAGAATCTTGGAAGTAGAGCAAGTTGCTCCGGAAAGAAACTTAAGTATTATGAACAGGACTAGGGGGCATCTCAAAATAGCCCCTACCTTAATTATTATTTGTGACATGCTAGTAATGTCACTTGTCTGAATGGGAATCCTCCTATTTAGAACAATCCAATGAATCTAACAATGGGTTATCAAAAGCCACCCACAGGGTTATTACTAACAACCCCACAATCTCAAAGTGCCTTTTTAGGAATGTATCTTGAATATTTGAAAGAACCTTTGGACCAAAACATAAGAAATGTGCAACTACCTTGGCCATTACCAGATCTCTCGAAGTTCAAAGGAGAAGGAGATCCAAATTCGCACATTAAAGCCTACACCACAACCATAAGAGAACTCCTCCCTTGGGATGGGGTTGTAGCAAAAATATTTTTGAAAACTCTTGAAGGCATCGCTTTGGATTGGTATTATCGTCTCCCAGAGGCTTCAATCCATTTATTTAGACAATTAATCAGAGAGTTTGTCATGGCATTTGACATGAACAAACTCATTAAAACATGGATCAGAGAATTCCTCACAATGAAACAACAACCAAACGAATCTGTAGCACACTTTATCACCCGATGGAGGCAAGTCCTTTATTCTTCAACCAGTGCTCGAAAATGGATCATTGAGAATTGTGCGATCTGTTCTTGAATGTCCTTAACAAAGACATGAGAGAAGAATGTTCAGAAATTACCATACAAATCCTACGAAGAAGCATTGGAAAGTGCTTTAAGAATTGACCAAGATAACATCAACAGTGGTAGAAAAGTCTATGGTTCAAACGGAAAGCTAATGAAGGAAGACATAGGAAACAACACCTCTGTTGTTAAAATCCTTAAAAATAATAGGGGTTCAACCACAGATGGGGTGACGAGTCAACCCCTAATCAAGAAGATAAAAGATGATTACAATGGGAGAGATTACTATCCTCTTAACGTAAATTCCATAGATCGACCTAGAAACAATGGGTACTATCCTCGAGACAACTACCAAAGTTGGAACTGCAACAGAAATGGGAACATAAATGATGGAAGATATGAGAGACCCCCATATGAATTCAACCAATTTTGTTCTTTTCATAGAACAAGGGGCCATAGCACATAATCTTGTAGGGAGTATAACAGATTCATAGCAAGACTTCCGGAAGACCAACAACATCTGTTCATAGAAATGTTCTTAAACCCACAGGAGGTCACATCGGATAACAAAGACACACGACAAAATCAAGCTCCCATAGCACCACAAAACACAAACATGATAATTTATCAGGACCCGTTCCCTGTGCACAAAGATTCAAAAATGACAAACCAAAACAAAATAACACAGAGTAGTTACCCCGAAATCCCACCACAACTAGGACAAAAAGGAGAAACTAGGTTGATGGGATTAGTCAAGATTATGCATAATGAAGAAGAAGAGGAAGATCATGAGGAAGAAAATGAGCAAATAAAAGCATACGAAGGTGTCATCTCAGTGGTAGAACTGATACCAGCTCCAATCGGACCTTATGAGCTCATAGAAGACCTAAAGAAAACTTATGCTCATATTTTGTTCATTGATTTACTCAAGAACTCCCCTTCACATCGCTCCACATTACTAAAAGCAATAGGTCTAAAATACCTCGACTAAATTATGCCACCACCTAGTGAACAAGTCAATCACGTGGACTACGATCTCAGCCCACCAAACTCAGAACTTAAAGATCTAGGGTTTTTCTTCAACTTACAACATATAACCTATGAGGCAGAGTTGACTAACAAAGGTGACCCTGCACTATATCTTCAAGTATGGATCTATGATACGTGTATCAAATGAACATTAATCGATGATGGGGCTACAGTGAATATAGTTCCTTTCTCCTTTTTAGAGAGGATGGGCTATGGACACACTAACATCACTACCTCACGAGATACTTTAAGTGGATATGATAATCTAAAAGCTGCAACCATAGGCAAAATTAACCTTCCAGTGACTTTGGACCCAAAACCATTCCAACCACCTTTTATGTCATCAATAAGGACACAGGGTATAAATTGATCCTTGGAAGGCCATGGATACATAGAATGAAGGCTGTGTCATCCACTTTGTTCCAATAGGTTTAGTTTTTACACCTAGGGAAAGTATATGTTGCACAGGGAGATCCAGAACCTTTCAGCATGTTAAAGTCAAATGCATCAAAAAAATGCATAGGTATTCCCATAGACTACAAACTCCCTACCAACAAGTTAACCATCCCAAATCCTAAACCTCAGTTGATATGCATCAAACAAATGGAAATCCCAGAAAAGACCATAAACCCTGCAAAGATAAAAACCTTAGAGAATGAGCCACTACCAAAACAAAGGGAAATGGTTCCCAAGGATAAAACTATTGAGATCATGGAGTTGATCGAGCAAGATGGACCACTCCAATTCCCCCTAGAGATAATCATGATCAACATCGAAGAGGCCTACAAACTCTTCCCTTGTATAGGGGAGAAGCCTCATAGAACCGAAGGACCAGTGTTTCAAACCACCACCTTAGATCTAAGAAATGCAGACCCACATGCTTTCTCAAATGCAAAGGAAGACATAACGGAAGGTTATACGCCATTGTCGCCACTAAGTGAATCACGTGTCCCCGAGACACCAGAAGAGATAAAATCTTATGAGCCTCTCATGCCAACAGAGGGTTCACATCAACCAGAGGCACCCATGGAAGAGGCGCATTCAATTGACAACTAATCAACTAATGTCATAGGAATGCTACCTAGGATGTTCATGGTATCCAAACCGTAGGAAAAACCAACCACTTCTACCTCAATTCAATCAAATGAACTCGGCGAGTGGGAGGCACCTCCAGTTCAAATAGAAATGGTCGATAGACTGCCTGACGAAGATGAAGAAAGTGAAGGTATCTTTCACAGAGAGTGGAAGATGAGAATGATAGTTGGTGTTGATGACCCTGTCATTTTTGAACTCCCAAAAAGTTATATCAGATATGCCATGGACTTGAGACTAGAACCCAATGGGAGAACAAGCATAAGCTTTGTCCCTCCTGATGAACAAAGGGAGCCACAGACTCCTCTTGAGCTATTCCAATTCTTGCAAAGAATCCAAGAGAGACCAGAGGTGAAGGTCTACATGCAAGAACAATTTGACCTATTAGTAGAACTATTAAATTGTGATGGAGTCCTGTATTGGACTCCCTCTCATCAACATGCTTTTCGAGACTTACTTTGTCTCACAATGCCAAAAGAAGCCACCGAATTGGTAGAAATAGATTCGAATGATAAACCCCACAGAATAGGAGAACTTGTCCTAAGAAGAGGTTGCACGAAGAACAAGAAAAGAAAAGGATAAAGAGCTTTTTCAGAAGACTGGAAAGGTCCTTACATGGTTAAAGAAGATGTCAGAAATGGTGCTTATCTCTTGTGCACAATGGAGGAAGAGGAATTTGGCAAAACAGTCAATGCCTTTCACCTCAAGAAATATTATGTCTAAAAACATAAAAAATACAAAAAAATTGTAAAAGTCAAAAAATGTCAAAAACAATTTGTTTCTTGTATTTTTGTATCATTCTGTTCATCTTGCATTACTGTCAGTGACTTTCTCTTGTACTATTTTTCTTTTAGCAAGGAGTCTAAAGTTGCCTAGATATGCATCTTCCTTTCAGGACCTGGAGATTCCTCATTTCCACAAATGTCATTATCTCCTTTTCATACCCAGTAATTCTAATCAAAACATAGCTCTTAGCTTTACACTAATCCCAGTCTTAATGAGTCAAGATGTTAGGTCTAAACAAAGTCAATATTCAAACCTACAGTGTTCAAAGGAAGCTTGCAAGTAGACCTTCCCAATTCTTCCCTAGTAGTAAAAAGTCCAACCAGATTACAAAAACTTTAGGTGGCACTCAGCCCCTTATCTTTCTTGGCCAAAATCGTTAGGAAGATCAAAACTCTGAAGGAAGAAATCTAAGATACGAGTGAATAAAAAAATGAGTCATCAAATAAGAGTGTCAAAAAGTGCGAATTGAGAGACCAAATTATTGCATAGAAAAAGTTCCAAAAAGAATTCATTTCTTGAAAAGACAAAATCCAAAAAAATGAGAAAAATCAAGTGAGGAAAAATTAAAAAAAAACAAAAAGAAAAAAATGAGAGATACAAAAAAAGAGTGAAAAAGAGAAGATTGTTGAATGTCCGTACTCTTGGGTGGAGATGAGTCTAAGCTTGAAGCCTCAAGGGTGACATTCTAACAGAGAAAGAGAGGTACAAAGCACACACACGCACTAGCTGAACAAAACCAAAGAGTCTAGTAGTCTCTAGGATCATCTTCTACCAAGGGAACCTTGTTCTTCCCTTTTTATCCTTTACCCCAGGTCTACTTTGCTTGCCATCTATGATCTAAGTCTAGTGAACACCTATACAACTTGCTACTTGTCTAAAGTTGAAAGCTTATCAATTTGTCTTATCTAGATAAGGATCAGTGTTTAGCCTTTAGCGAAGTCTAGAAATCAGAAGCACTCCATAATTCATTTCCACTCCCCACTTGAGTTTTTTCTAGATCCTATCTCACAACCTTGAATAGGTCTCTTATATCAGGACAACGTGCAATCCCCTGAATTGATAATCATATTTAAGAGCAGTCACATTGTTTGTTCCACATTGCATTCATGCCAAAAATTAGAAAAAAGAGTCTCAAAGCAATAAAGTTAAATGTCATATCTCATGACATTCAGTAAGTGTAAAAGTTTCATTTACAACATTTCTTGTGCTCTTGCATTATCATATCATGAACTGCATCTCATATATATGTCATAAAAAACTACAAAAATATGTCATTGTTATCATACTTACATTGTTAAAAGAGTTGAAAAAGTCAAACATAAGAAAAAAGTTCCCAAACTTCCAAACATGCACAAGAGATGAGTACAAAATTCGATAGGAGAAAACCATAAAAAAAAAAAAAAACTTTCATGGATACATCCGAAGTTTACATATACAAGGGTATCAAAGAGATAAGACAAAATGCTCTCGAGAGAAGTAGAGGCTCCCCATGCAAGGGGGTACAATTTCAAGAAAAAGCAAGTCAAGGGTTGTTCCCTCCAACAGAACCCTTAGGACATCAGTTCCTCTATCTATGAATACCACTAGTCGCCCCATGAGACCTATGAGAATGAGGTGCTCTACTTTGAGCATGTGACGGTGAGGGCCCCACCATGCTAGCATCACGTCATGCAAAATGATGGCGAGCCATCTCTCAAAGTACCTAATTCTCACCCTTAAGCATGTCAACCTGGGTCTTCAACTCTGTAGTTATTTGGCACCCATGGTAGATAGGAGCAAAAATCTCAATGTGTCGCCCCGCAATAGGGGGCACACCAAGATCATCTAAAAGATGATCATGAGTCATCCTAGTGAAGGGAGAAGCTAATCCAACATTGGCCTCATGAATGAAGTCCCTCCACTCTCTGACATTGCCTGAAATAGCAAATCGAAAGAAGACCAAGTTAGTCCCACACAAAAAGAGAAAGGACAAAGATAAACAAAAAAACAAATAGATGAAAACTTACATGGATCACCAAGCTGCCAATCAGGTTCAAACTGATGCATCACCTCATCTCAATGAGGAGGTCGAGGAACAACAGGAGGACCCTTGGGGATGTTAGGAACATTATTTGAATCATCAATATTATTGAAATCCTCGTCCTCGGGAAGGGCCTCATTTGACGAATCATTACTATCTGGAACGTAGTCCTCGTCAGTGGACTCTAAATCAATAGTCACAATCAAAGGAGGCCCTCTCCCTCCCCTCTATCCTCCTCTAGAGACCCTAGTAATGAAGATGCCTAGAGTCAAAGGAGTCCAAATGACATTTCTCTATCCAATCTCACCCATCTCCTAAACGGTCCTGTAACAAGTAGACACTAGGGGCAAGTCCTCAGGGACATCCTTGCCAAATTGCTGTAAGACACGGTCAACCTGATGAGCTTCAACCAGACCATTACGATCTATGATCTCTGAGACCTCATGAAAATACTCTCTGATGTCACCATCTCGGGCCCAAGCCCCCTCCATGTCATGATAAGGATCAAAAATCATGTCCTCATTAGTAAGAGTAGAAAAAGTGGGTAAAGTAGCATCAAAGTGACCCACATGCATCCACCTCGCTGCTCTCGGTAGTCGCTTATCTGGAAGTGGAATGAGCTTTTGATAGGGCCTCATGTGCTCATATATCCATGCCATGATCAAAGAAGAGTGGCTAAAATCTAGAGCCCCTCATCGTGAAATCCGATAGAAGTCTCTGTAAACCATAGCCAAGATATTCGGTTCCCAAGCAAAAATTGTTCCCTCCTTGATATCACGAATGATGGGTGCCCAATACCATCTCAAACAAGTCGAGGCCTTATCTCCTGACAGCCTCAAAACAATCAAACCAATCAGGAACCTCCTCAAGAGTGGGTTATGAAGTCGTGGCACAGAGGTAACCTAAACTCCTATCTGGTCCCTAGGGTGATTAACCCCCATGAATGCAGCCCAAGAAGCCTTGTCCTCATAGGACTCACTAACTGGAAGAGATAAAGGCTATCCTCTCACAGGAATCCCAAGTATGTGATACACATCATATAGAGTAATAGTCTACTCTCCAGAAATCTATGGGAACCTGAATGTGTTTATGTCTGCATCCCAGTAAGTCAAGATGTCACAGCATATGTGAGATATAGGATGAATCACAGGTACATGACAAACTCTAGCTAGGCCTACCCTATTCAGAATAACATGATCCTCAGTACTCAATGAAGGAAACATCCCTAAGAGCCATCCCTACTCTCAGAAGGCATTCCATCGGATACACATGTCTTGCAAAATCAGAAGAGAACTTTAGATTAGATGTCGTAAACTCGTAAAAATCCCTAAAAATCATAAAACTGCAGAAAAACTTACACAAAAAAATCATATAAACCTTCAAAATTGCAATAAATAGGTAGATTTAGTGACCAAATCATGTCAGATCAAGGTGAAACAAGCGTTAAACAACTTGAAATTTTAGTCAAATTTTGCCCAATAGGGTCGCCCTTGGGCGACCCAGGTGTTTTTCAGGATCTCCCCTGGGTGACCCTGTTACTTTTCAGGATTTCCCCCAGGCGACCTTGCCTGACAAAAGGGGCAACCCTAGGAGCAAATCCCTCAACCAAAAATCACTCTAAAAACCTCATTTTTTGACCAATTTCAGAAAACAAAAGAGAAATCTTACTCTAAACGATGAGACAAACGCAATGCAATAGAAAAAATCATCAAAAATAGACAATTTTAAGAGATTTTTCACAAAATTCAAACTAGGGTTTAGAGAAGAGTTTTTCACTAATCACATACTTGATTCTTCATGGCTAAAGAAGAGGTGGCCATCTCTGCGATCTCCTCAACAATACCTTTCTAACGATTGCTCACACAAATGATTCCATCACTATTTTGCTTTGATCTCATAATTTGGCTTGCTTTATTTGCCCTTAGCTTAGTTTCATTTATGCATTTTAGATTAGTTCTTTGCTTTTATGCATCCATTTCATGCATTGTTTTGAGTGCTCTCATCTCTACAGGTCCAAACCAACAAAGGCAAACAACTAGTCGAGCTCGAACAATACATGGTAAGTTTGTCATTTCAGTTTTTAGTATTCATTTTGTTATATTTAAATGCCAGACTAATACTAGTTATTGCAGGTACAAATTGCGGTAAACTCAACAACAGGTAAGGCCTAGTTCAGGAACGGCATCTAACTTTCATGTAGATTACTGTCCTCGAGGTGGTAAATATGTAAGCACAAAAATCACGCACAGCCTCCATGAGGACCCCTACGATGATTCAAATCCTTGTCACATACATGTAAGTGTGAAATAATGTCCTTTAAGCAGCGAGCCTCTTGATGATGTGTCCTCTTTTCTTGTCTTGTGTTGTTTCTTCTTTGTTGATTTCTCTCTCTCTCCCTGTTTGCGACGCTTTTTGACACTTGTTGCGACACTTGTCAACTTGCATTTTCTAAGCTTTCGACCTTGCTCCTAAGCCTTGTGAGTGTCTTGTAGGTGAGTTTTCACCTTTCCCCTTTGTTTTTCATCTTGTGCACCTCCTAGAAGCATTCTAGAGGTCTCCTTATCCATCTCCCACTTTCAGTTTTCAGTTCCGCTCAATCAATTCAAATCTCCCCCTACTATTTCCAGATCTCCCTCAGGAGATCCTATAGATGCAAGTGGAGATTTGGATTCTTCCACATGACTGACTTGTTTCTTGATGCAAAACCCCTCCTTTTCTTCTCTTCTTGCATCTCCCAGCCTGTTTTTCTGCTTCTGAACCTGTCCAGCCCAAATCTCCCCCGAGCAACCCAGGGTCGCCCCCTGGGCGACCCTATTGGCAAAAGGGGTGACTGCCATTTTTGCAGTTGTGGAAAAACACAAGTTTCTCACTCATTTTTGCTTCATTTTCGCCCGTTTTTCTTTCTGTTTGCATGATTTTTTATGCCTAATATAGAGTTAACTATTTCATGCACCCACACATGCATAATTAGCTCTATTTGATCTCAAATTAACTCTTCAATCAACCTCATACATTCCCTCACCTCCATTTCCTCTTTAGTGATAATCTATCATTGCTTCATCACTCTCTAATCAGATGAGCTCACTAGGTAATCAACCTTGTTAACTCCCCAATCATCCTTGTTAACTCATCAATCAAATGAGTTAACTCTTCAATCGATCCCTTCTTCTAAACCTATAAATACCCCATCCCTCAAGCACAAAGGGAGGCAAATTCATTGTGCACACAACTCTTGCCAATTTTTGCTCTCCAACTTAGCATTCAAATGCTCTCACATGACGAAGGTGCCTTTTGCTTTATTTGTTCAACCAAGAAAAGCTCCGTTGCTTCATTTTATGCCATTGTGCTCAATCCAAGCTCTCATTGAGCTCATACAAGCTTCATCAAAGCTTCTTTCTGCTTCTTTGAGTCATTTTGTTGTCAAGAGGATCACCCGCTACCACAAAAGGATTCGAGGTTTCCAATTAAAAGGATTATTGAGGGTAGTGGAGTCAACAAATCTTCATTTCTTCCAGGTTCCTTCATTGTTTTTGCTTAATTCATAGTAATTAGAGAATCACATTTGCTCTTGGGAATAGTAAAACATTGATTTTTCCTTGATAGTTAGATCTTGCATGTTAGATTAATTGCTTTCATATTTCTAGATCATATAAAATCATCAAAAAACATGAAAAACCCAAAAAACATAGGTTAACTTTGCATTAGAAAAGTCATATAGGATTGCATACATATTTCCCTTTCATAGATTAAAAACACTTTTATTTCCAAAATACTCTAAAAAATACCAAAAGAACGTTTTGCATATCATTTAGCTTGCATGCATATAGAAACCCTAGAATAGACAAAATTGCAAACCCTTGATTCCATCATGAGGTAACCACAGTTAAACGATCCAATCAAACCCTTGATTTCATCACAAGGTAGAACACAAGTCAAACCCTAGGTTGACTAAACCCTAGGTCAAAACCCTAGATCTGGTTAACGTTAGCAATTACACAACTTCCTCTATCTTGATTCATGAATGTGCTTAGGAGTGAGAGGAGAATGGGTAAGGGCTATCTGTGACGAGATCGAGGAGTTACATCCACGACCACAGCAACAAATGTTTGTTCTACCAGAAGGAGACCCATTTGTCCTCTTGTTGTTAGAAGAAACTAGACAATTACAACTACAACAAGAATTCCTTTGAGATATTGAAATAGCAGAAGTTATTAACGAAAACAATTGCTTACCCACATAGAGGTGGAATCTAAGAAATCCAAACAGAAGGAGAGAAACTAGTGACCCTTCGGGTCATAGGGTTATCTCAACTACAACAATAATCAAATGAAACATACAACTAAGCACACAACAACAAAGGCCACAGAACTTGCTGACCTCTCTCTACGAAGTCCAGCTCTCCAACAAGCCAGACCCCCGCTATGTCTCACCTCCTCTCAACTGGCTACTTCCACGTGAGCGAGAATGACGTGGTGGATCACTCTGTGGCAAGGAGGGAAGGGTCCGTGTGCATGCCGAAATCTGACCCGATGGCCCCAAGCAACTGGAGTCACAATTTTGAGCATATAGTCATAGGGATAAATTTGAGTATCCCCTCCAAAAGGGGATCCCATGTGTCTTTGATCCATCGATGAAGCACAAAAAGACTTGGCTACAAACCCCTAAATCTCCTAATCAAACCCAACTTCGCGAAATATGCTACATTCTTCGCCACCTCCCTGCAAATCTCCTCTTTGAAGGTCACAGAGGGTGTAGATTTGATGCATTGGAGAGGCCGAGTAGAGACCACCTCACCTGTGCCCAATTTCCACATTTGTTCTGCACCCTCCCTCATCAGATGAAAAACAGGTCAATCACTACAACCTTGGCAATCTGTCTTCATCTGAAGACCCCTTGCGTGACACTTATCAGGCCGCTACCTATCCCAAATGCCAGAAGAAGCCCTAGCCTCCACATCTGATCCCTACATTAGCATTTCGTGAGCATAAGGAAGCAATTTTTTGCCTCCAATTTTGGGCCCATCGTAGGAATTTAAAGCCCTAACGTCCATGCTGGTAGCGACAACATCTTTGAATGACTTTTCTGTTGGAACATCCGCAACATCTATGGCCTTTGAAAATGGCCTATCGATCCCAGAGAGCATAGTGTTCGAGGAGAAAATAGGAGCAGACAACGGATACGAAGAAAACGTCGCATGGAGGTTGGTAGGGTTTTGACAGAATGAAGATTCAGGTGTTTTTCTAAACTATTAATAATAGAAGATATTTTTAGAACTTTAGACAAAGAAATATATATTCATTTGATTGGTTGGTTGACTTTTTATACAAGTTTGGGTGGGTATTAATTATGAGATTTTTTTAATATTTTTATGTCACCTTGCAAGTTTGTTTTTGATAAAGTTAGCTGAAATTAAAAAATTGTCTATCAACATTCCAATCAATTTTTGCCTTACACATTTATTGAATACCCTCACCTCACCAAAATAATGTCATTTCAATGACATCAAGATTAGTGAAAGAGTTGACATTTGAGGACACAACGTTTATTGCACAAATTTAAACTTTAGTGAAAGAAAAGCAGTGAAAATTTGATCTTTGCAAGAAAAGAATTAAATTAATTAAAAATAAATCTCAATGAAGACCTTAAATTGTAACTTCATTACATTTATGCCAATAAGACATGAAAGAAATAACTTATATTGTTATTTTCTAAAATTTAATAATAGAAGATATTTTTAAAACTTTAGACAAAGAAAAATATATTCATTTGACTGGTTGGTTGACTTTTTATACAAGTTTGGGTGGGTATTGATTATGAGATTTTTTTATTTTTTTTATGTCACCTTGCAAGTTTGTTGGATGCATCCCTCTTACCAAAATAATGTCATTTCAATTACAAAACATTATTGATAGAGTTGACATTTAAGGACATGCCATTGATTACATAAATGTAAACTTTAGTGAAACAAAATCAATGAAAAAATTCTTGCATTTCATTGGTCATTGCAAGAAAATACTTAAAAATCAATAAAAATAGATCCCAAAGAAAACAAAATTTGTCACTTAATTCATCTTAGGCCAATAAGACATAAAAGAAATCACTTATTGATTTTTTAAAATATTAATAATAGAACACACACACACACATATTTTAATCGGTAAATATGTGGGATTATGGCCCACAACCAATAAATGAAC
Organism: Cunninghamia lanceolata; assembly: GCA_027924645.1. Taxonomy (NCBI): domain Eukaryota; kingdom Viridiplantae; phylum Streptophyta; class Pinopsida; order Cupressales; family Cupressaceae; genus Cunninghamia; species Cunninghamia lanceolata. The sequence continues at coordinate 8,741,458 of BSBN01000776.1, read as the reverse complement.
AAATAAAAATAAAGACCACTTCAAGCCCATGAGTGGGGAGCACAAAAAGACTCAGAAATAAGAGAAACCTAAGACATACTGAGAAGACCCATAGAGATCTCAGTTGCAACCAAACTCAACACAATCCATATCCACTACCCCCAAGAGACAACTCAAGTGGCCTTTTTGGCCAATCCCTTCTTGTTACTCCTAGTAAGGAGAGAATCCATACTCCATTGCATTCCTTCATCAACAACATCTTTGCCTTCGATACATAGCTTTTCCGCTTCAGATTTGTGTCCCTTCTTTTTGACAGGGATGTTAGGTTTGGAGATGGCACTAGTAGTTTGGGCTAATGAGCGCTCTTTAAATGGAACAAACATATAATTGATGTCCACAATTTTTGAAAAATCCTCATCCAGATCATCAATAAAGGGATAAGAGCCCTTAGACTTAGGCTCATCACTAGCCACCCTAGATGGGTAGGGGTTGGCAACAATGGGTTGAGGGGGAGGGTCCTCATGGGGAGCACTGAAGGGCGAAGAAGAGGGAAGCACTACATCCAAAGAGGCTACAACCGAGGCTACAGAAGAAGGTAAAGGATCCTCCCGTGCAGCAAAAAACTTCCCATGGTTATGCCAAATGAACTCCGCATCAAGAGAACCAGACTTCTTAACCCATTTCTTAAGGCTAAATTTTTGGGGAGGGACAGTCAAAGAAGAAGAGCAACTAGCAATTTTATGTCCCAGCATATTATAGTGAAAGCATCTGAAGGGGAGAACTTCATAATTTAGAAATTGGGTCTAAGTGCTAGCAGCCGAGTGGATAAAGACATAATGATGAACTGGTTTGGAGATATCAATGATGGCACACACCCTGAAGAATCTACTATGGGGGGCTCCAGAATCTAGCTTAACAAAGGTTCCAAACTGCTCAACCATGTTTTTGATTAGCTCTGGCTCCTGCATAATCAGAGGGAGGTTGTATAGCTTGATCCAAATTGGAACCTTTGAGATCTTGGCAGAGGCAGGGTCGAAGAAAGGTGACCACTCTAGGGAGATGATGCCTGACTGGCCATAAAACCAAGGGCCCTTCTCCCTAACAAAAGAGCAATCTTCCACAATGGTGAAGCGAAGCAGAAAAAACCAAAATCCAAGAAGTCGATGTTCAGAGTGGGAATGTTGTTCCTGGAAATCTTCATCTATTCGATAAAGTGATCAGCTGAAGCCTCTTGCTTAGGCAGCAAACAAAGAGGGATCTACTTCCAATCTCCTCTACTAAATCTCTGATGTTGTTATCAAAGATGTGGAAATCAATAGGGGTGTCTGTCAAGCAAACTTCAGAGTCACCCAAAAAATAAACTTGCTTTGGATCAAGGTCAGGATTGACTGAAACAGACTTGGCAAATGGCAGCAGGGGGGAATCTGAGACAATTTGAGTTTTGCAGAAATCTAAGCATTCGTGGAAGGGGTTAATTCTATTCTTGCACCTAGCAATGAGGAGAGGGGCCACAGGATGAGTAGTAGAGATCGGTGAAGGGGCAACAAAATCTATCTGTGCCAAGGGCGAGGTTGAAGATCCCTTTGAAATCTTCCCAGCCTTGGATTTGTCCTTCTGGGTGGCCTTCGTGCCAGCATTAGCCTCCCATTGTCGCTTGCCGCCTGCCTTCTCACCTGCTCGTCCATTGTCGCCTTCGCACATTATGATCTCTATTCTATGATAAGTATGCTAATAATAGAACATATTGTCCAAACTTTAGACAAATAATAATACCTTCATTTGATTGGTTGGTTGACTTAGTTTCAAAATTGTATTGATTTCTATAGAATCACTGCCTTGGCAAAGACTAATAAGTATCTTTAGAATTCAATTGAAAAATGTAAAATGAAAATAGAATTAGGTTATGATAAATAGATATCACAAATCCCCTTTGATCTTATTTCATAATTGTACCTAACTTCAGAAGACTTGGGTACCCATAATCAGGACTGGCAGTTAACAGGGTGCTTGGTACAATTGGACTTTAGTCTTCTCTATTTGGAGCAATTGGGTTTTGCATGAGGACTTGTCTTATGTTAAAAATTACAATTTATTGTAATTTGATTTTCAAGCTTTTGAATTAAGAAGCTTTGAAGTTGTAATTAAAAAAAAGTACAATGTATTTTCCAGAGAGCAAGTTTTGAAGCTTTCTATATAGAAGCTTTGAAGTTGTAGGAAAAAACATTACAGGAATTACAACATAACAGGTTTTAGAAGATTGAAGAAGCTTTGAGGTGTGCATCAGGAGTCAGAGAAGGTTTAGTATTGAATGTAATCTTTCTTGAAGATATTTAACACAAGCATAAACATCTTTGGGTGTGGAGTTTTTTCCTGTAAGGGTTTCTCCATGTAAATACTGTGTCTTCTTCTATCATGCTTTCTTCTTCTACTACACTGATTAAATTGGAGAAAACTATAACATCTAAATTGGAGAAACACAATAACATTTAAATTGAAAGTAATTTTCAGATTTACATATGCTATTAATTTCATATTTGAAAATATTTTAAAGTTTCATAGTTGTAACTTTACCTTGTTCTCTCTCCCTTTTTCCAACATATCAACCATCCAATCAATCTACACCTTACACATTTGTTGAATGCCTCCACCTCACCAAAATAATGTCATTTGAATGACATCAAGATTTCTGAAAGAGTTGAAATTTGAGGACATGACATTTATTACACAAATTTAAACTTTAGTGATAGAAAAATAATGAAAAATACTTGCATTTCATTGGTCTTTGCAAGAAAAAAATTAAATTTAAAGAATAAATAACAATCAACAATATATAATTTTTTTTGAATTCAAATGAGAGACTATAAACATGTATTTTTAATTTTTTGGTTATCTAAACTAAAAATGAAATGAGTAAATTATAACTAAATCCTAACCTAGAATTTACACAACTATTGATTAAATAACCCTAAACTGATCACACTTAATTAATTTCATAATTTAATTAACAATGAAAGTGAAATCCTTAATCAACATTACCAACCAAACAATATAACAATAAAATGAGCATTTCTAAAATATTAAAAATAAATATTTTAATCAGCAATAATAATATTAAAAAACCCTTTTATAATGGCCAAAAGATAGTCTTGAAAGCAAATCAATAAATAAATTATACTAGGTAATGATGTGTTGTAACTATACGTTTTCTTGCCGAATCATATGTAAACTCAAATATTAATTATTAGTTCCTGCCTTCGGCAGGTATACTACTGCATCGGCTAGATGCAATTTCTCAAATTATTCGTCCAATCATGTGAAAGAACTAAAAATTTGCAACCACAATGCTATAGTTCATTATTTTTTTTTAATTTAATCATTTAAAAAATACCATTTATCTATTCTCTGATTGGTCTATGGTGTGAACAGTAAGGGTAAAAAATGAAATAATGATTTAAAAAATTATTGAATTTTTGAACGATGCCAATAAACAACAAATACAGTTAAGTACAGGTCGTGCAAAGTGACGGCGCCGCTGAGCTTGTTGAATTTATTTCATTTGCAATGTTAATTAATGATTTTTATTTCATTTGCAATGTTAATTAATGATTTTTAATCGTCCTTACAAGATGACAGGTCATGTCTTGATCGGAGGTTTTCAATTTGTATGCGCTTTGGATTGTTGTTTCTCAATTTGTTTGCACTCAGATAGTAGTGAAGGTGGGCATCCGGAGGCCTGTGAAGCTGCATCTGTGGTAAGCCTCTATATGGACTTCTATTTCGTAATCCGTGTAGAAAACCAGTGCTACTGTTCACAGAAATTTCAAGATTTCAGATATTATATGAGTTTTAGATTGTAGAACACTCTCAGTTATAGAAATTTTACAGTTTTCTCAAATTTCTGTTAGAGTTCAGATATCTCTTTCTAGAACTTAAGTTTTCTATTTTAGAAACTCGGATATCAATTATAGAATTCCCAGACATTGAGGTATGAATTGCCAATTTTCAATATATTGACAAATTCATGATTTGGGAGCATAAAAGTAGCTATGCAACTGTGTCACTAAATAACAAAGAAGGTTGCAGGAAGAACTAACTATACAAGTGCTCATGCTATATGCAGTATTACTTGTTTCATTTCCAGATACATTGTATATATTCAAGCTGTAAAGCATCTACTTATATTCTGTTGCAACTTTCTACTCTGCAATTTCTTTGGTACAACTTACAGTTCCTTTTAAGTGATTTCATGCATGTGTTCACTGTTTAATTTACGTTTGAATGATTGAGGCTCGGAGTTCGCTCAGTACCCATCATATAATATGCTGGAATTTTATGGCGACGGTGCTATAGACCTTACTTATACATAGCAAGGGTGTGAATTTCATACCTTGAAGCAGAGAGTATTAACGAATTTAGGTAATTTGCTAGTAATCCCAATTTGGAACAGAGGCTCGCCCTCTTGTTTGGTCCTCTACCAAATATTCTGTTTTGAAAGAAAGAATAAGGATATGTTATCGTGTCCCTGTAATGTTCAATGGCACAGATTATGGTCAGACAAGGAAAATACCCACAAAAAAAGTGCTCCAATCTTGTGAAGGAAAATGCAAATTTATATGTGAAAGAGAATTCATGACAGAAGAACATTAGTTGGTACCCTTCTCCACACATTGGAATACTATTTTGTGAAATTCTGTAGAAGAGGTTAATGCTGGACATGAAGAGTTAAAATAAAATAGACTGTTTCCATCTGAATATCTAAACAACAATACCCAAATATATTCCAAATGAGGGGCGTTGCTACAAAATTAAATTATAAGCAAGAAAACACTGAGGTAAAATTGGGGAAAGAAGGGAGAGGTCAATGTAGGTTAATAACAAAGACAGTTCTGCTAATCAGAACAAAAAATTGCCAATTTTTGTTTGCAAGACACCAATGAAATAAAAACGAATCTTAACAACTGGCATTAGCAAAATCATTAGAAAGGAGGTGAAGACGGCGAGCCCATGCAACCAATTAGTTGGATCTCAACTTACAAAACTGAAAAAAAATTGGGCATGGCACAGTATAGAACCAGAGTTCCTCAATGTAGACATGAATGTACAGAGCACAATCTGCAAGATTCCATCTTCTATGGTAGCTTTTATAAACTTTCTGTACTTTGAGCGCAGCTGCTTCCTCTTTAAACCTGTCTCATCTCAATGAGGAAGTCTAAAAATCCATTTTCTTAGAACTGTTTGATCTCAACGATGCCAATTCCAAATCACCAGCTCTGGGACTAATTATTTCTTGGGTAGGAGTTAATAAAACTTGGCCTTTAAAACTGATGCACCTCTCTGAAGCTGTTTCTATGTGGTTGCATTTGAAGATCGTCTGAAAGCTACTAACCTCCGTTCCACATTTGAGAACCTTAAAAGATGCATGTGTTGATAAAATTGTTAGGGCTACAGCTGTGCACCTCTGAGACAGGTGGCAATTGTGTTTGCAGGTGGCGATTGCATTTGCTTTTGTCACGATTTAGATTTTAGGCCAGTTTAATTTTAGTTTCAAGGGTAAAGGAACCCTAGCATTATTGTTTTCCTATGCACTGACTTTTTAGTTTATTTTAAAATTTAAAAGACAATTTCAGATCCGCATTTATACGATCTGGTCTTTAAATTTCATCTCGTGGGTGGATAGTTTTATGGGAAACCCTTGGTTTATTCCTACGGTTTGACTGCGAGATGGAGGAGTATGCAGGAATTCCAAATTTGAGGTGCAGTTTTTCATGAATAATAAAGTAGCGGATATCTCTTGAATCCAAGCTAAAGTTTTCTTTTTCCAGAACAATCATTTTGAGCTAGGGTTTTCCGATATATAAACTCCTTTTCTAAAAGGGAATTCAAAAGATTATTTAGAGATTCACATTTAAATTTATGTGGGCAATTTTGTTTCTATGACCTCATATTTAGAAAGAGCTTGAAATTCCATGCAGGTTTGCCTTTTACTTCACTCAAAAATTCTTCCATATGTGAAAGTTATGCACGGTCAAAGTTTTGGTCAAACCTGATATTCGCAGGAGGATCATCATATTTTTATATCTTGAGTCATGTTGTTAAGATCATCATGATCTTGGTCTATCACCCGATAAAAATCATGCAGTCCCAATATCCGGACGTCAATCTTAGGTGGTAGTGCCCTTTACCCGTCAAATGGCCTTAGGCGCATTGTCAGCATCATGATTTCTTTTAGGAGGGTCATATGTTATAAACTCGGTTTTGGTTACATGAAGATGATCATCATCATCATATTTGAACCCCCCCCGATAATATCCTGAGGTTCAAATATCATGATGATATCAACTTTAGGTCAGGGTAAGTTTCCCCGTCGAGCGGTCTTTGTATAGCGAGCATCATCATGATATTTCAACATTACCTAATCTTATCATATCATGGTGATCACCCTTAGAAAATCCACCTTCGGCATATTTGCATGCGCATGTTATAATCCTATCGCAAGGTCATCATCATGATATTTGCTGAAGTTCGAAATATGATGATAACTTCATATCCTCCTGATCTCCTTTTGCATAATTATGATCATCATCCTAATCTTTCACGAGGGTCATTCGCTGAAATTCGCTAAGTGATGGAGACATCATCATCATAAATTGATAAAGGGGATCATCATCTTCATATCCTCCTGATCGCCTTTTTTGCAATATCATGATGATCACCCTATCTATTCAGAAGAAGGCGATATTTCATTCCTTAAACAGCATGATCATTTTTTTACAATATCACCCTAGCGCAATATCATGATGTCCTCAACTCATCCTTGTGCTTCGAAGACAAAATATCATGATGACGTCATCATGATAATTCGATGAGGAGGGTCATCATCATATTGTTTTATCCTGTCATGTTGTCAAGATCATCATGATCTTGTTTGTTCACCCGATATTTCGTAAAGTCCTCCTGCCGATGAAATACAACCTTTTGAAAATATCCTAATGATCATCATCGTCACATTTTCCCTTCGGCAGGATATTTCCCAAACATGATCCGGTTGGCGAAATATCATGATGGCGTCATGTTCTAAGTTTAACAAAGGCTCCGAATATCATGATGATGTCATCCCGATCTAATAAACGAAGAAGCAAATATCCTGATCATCATCATCATCACATTTTTCCTTCAACAGGTTATTTTTCAAGCACGATCTGGTTCGCGAAATATGATGATGACGTCTTATTCTAAGTTCGACGAAGAAGCAAATATCCCGATGCTCATCATCATCCTGATCTTTCGAGAGGGTTGCCTTGGCCGCAAAGGGGTCATATTACATTCATCATCCTGATCATGCTCCTTAGGTGACCCGATATTACATTTATCCCCTGATCTTAACGAAAATGACGATGACGTCATCCTTAGCATTTCAATGAAGCCTGAATATCATGATGACGTTACCATCATTTTCCTTTCCTCGGAAACATGATCATATTCCATATCCTCCTTTTCTTCTTCAACAATATGATGATGATGATGTTGTTCTTTTCCCCAATATGCAGAAGCGAAATATCATGATGATGAAGTAAATATTGACCAACATGTTTTTTTTGACACGCCGATGGCGATGATCATGCCGATGGGCGGGAAATGAAGCGGTGGAATTTTAAAGTGTTTTTTTTTTTAGAATAACAAATGATTCCAACATGAAATCATCATAAATAGATGCAGCCATCTCTTCGATGTTCTAGAAAACTATGTAAGTTGTAATAACAGTGATGTGGGCAGTTATTTGCAATTTGTGAAAAACACTGTACACTTTTGCATGTCACTTATATTTTATGTATTGGTCTTACTGTACTTCTTTGGTGCTAGTTAGCTATTATTGAGTATGAATGCAAAGACATATAACAATAGTAAATTGTAAAAAGTGCTTCTAATAGTTTTCAATATTTTTTTGTCTAGATTTCTATAAGACTTGATAACAAGAAAACTAATATTGGAATTATATTCCCGTGATAGTTATATGATTTGCAAGATTCAACAACTAGTTATAATATCTTTTTTTGTGTATAGGCCAGCATTGAAGAAATCTTGATGTTACATGTTTGGTGTCCTAGCTTTGGATCTTGTTACAGTCTATCCATGTCTACTGTATTTGTTATTTTTACGTGTTATAGTTAAATTCAATATCAAAATATAAATAGATAACACAGTTTGCAAGTTGTAAGTAGCAAAATTCTATTAATGATTATATAAGTGACAAAACCACTTGAAGGCATATACTGTTTAACAATGCACAATACCTTTTCACTTTGTAAAGAAATTAACACAATCCCATCAATATAATATTGCAATTGCAACTAGTTTACAATCCTTTAGACTTTTGCAGATCATTCTAATCCTTCACCTGCATCTACAATCCAAGCACAAGCTTATCAAAAGGTACTAAAACCTTTATTTCCAAGTCATAGTCAACTCTAGAAAATGTTATTGTCATCTATTCAAGTTCATTTGCTCCTTCATATCTCTTGTTTGTTTGTTTCTTCCATTGTTTAATTTATATGTTCAATATATTATTCATATATGCAAATTGCTAATTATTTGAAGCCTATGGCTCAGAGAATATGTGATGTCATTAGAGTTGTCCAAGGATTGTTCCTACACTATTTACACAACTACGTAACAATTATTTTTGCAATATTTAAACAATGGCTTGGCTATTTAGTATTTTAACACTGTATTTATTTATTTTTAAATGTAAACCTCTGATTTGAAATATCAAAACCGAATACAAAATGAATTTCAAAGTCACAGGTCTACACTGTTTTCAAATCAAAACTTGCTTCTTATTTTGAATTTTAATAAACCTTTTGTGGCTATCAATGATCAGAACTATCTACCAAATGGTGATTTCTATTTCTTTATTTTCTGAAGAAAATAATGCAAGTGAATGGATCTGACATTGCCATTGCCACTAGTTTTAAATCATTCAAAATTCTCTTCTTCATTATAATGCCTTATTTTCTTGTACAATCCAAAAATAACAATTATTTTCATTACATTTAAACAATGCCTTGACTACTTAGAATTTTAGCATTGAATTTATTTGTGATTTGAAATAAGGAAACCAAATACTAAATGCATTTCAAAATTGCATATCGACATTGCTTTTAGGAAACAGCCTGCTTCTAATTTCCATTTGTAATATGCCTTTTGTAATTATCAATCATCAAAACTATCTAACCAATGGTTATGAATATATTACAGGTACACCATTTTTTTGATATTCTGGGATCAACAAAATTGTCCTTGTTTGCAAAAAAAATGAAGAGAACAAGAGTGCCAGTAGTTGATAAACAAAAACAGATCATAGATGTAGAGAAATACAAATTAGCAATTCAGACTGAAATTCTAAACATTGACTATGCATTGAGAAATGAAGGATTGTGTAGAATTCAAGTTAGTACAAGCAAACAATGCTAGCCCATGTATCACATCTAGACAACTAAAACAATTTCAAAGCAGTAATCAACAACATCATGATGGTGATTTTATTAGAAAACAAAAAATTGCAAATAGCAACACTACATCACTTCGCAAGATCAAACAACAAATACGTGCTAATAATCAAATGGAAAATACAACCAAGAAAACTAGACACTCAGCATCACCAATAGAATTATTTCAAAAAAAAATTCAAGATACACCGATACATACTTGTGTAATTTGTCAGACATTGCATTTTAAGAAAAACATTATGGCTTTTAGAGAGAAAGAAAAGCAAACATATTATAAACTGACAAATCAAAATAACAATGTATTGATGAATTGTATTTGTCGCATATGCCATGAAACATTGAAACAATGCAAGCTTCCAAAATATGCAACACCACACCATATTCAAATGAATATAGCTTTACAATACATAAAAATGCTTACGCAACTAGAAGAGCGCCTTGTTTCACTGAGAATTGCATTCGCACAAATATGGGAATTAGGTTACAAAAGACCCCAAATTGGATTGACTGGGTCTATCATTAATGTCCCAGTCAACATGAACATTGTACAAAATGCATTGCCACGCTCTGCCGATGAAACATACACTATTGCAGTTGCGCTAAAAAGACGGCTACAATATAAAAATGCATATCAGAAGGGGATGGTGCGATCGACTATTATAATGAAAGCTTTGAACCAATTGAGCGAAACAACTCTATACAAAAATGAGAAATTCCAATTAAATAAGCACTGGAGACAATCTCTTGAAATAGATGATGAAAGTGGCATAGTAGACGACCCTTGCACAAATGAAACAGGTTCAGAATCTGATATAGATGAGCAAAATCCTTGTGAGACCTTGGTCCATGGATACACAGAATCTAAATGTATACATGAAATGCAAGACAAAATCATAGAAGTTGCACCAGCAGAAAACCATTATCCTATTGGAATCTTTAAAGACAAATATGCAGAAGAAATGAACTTTCCCACACTATTCTTTGGAAACCCACGTAATGACGACATTGTCAAGAATTTTTCCTATCAAAAAATTACACAATGGGAACTACTTCATTCCAATAGACAATTTGCATATCATACAACTAATCTATTTTTCAAAACAGTCAAGATATTGATACATCAAGTTTTATCTACAATGTGGATAAGAGTACGAAAAGGTCAGTTAAAAGGAAGAAAACTAATAGCAAAAGATGTCAAATGCAAACCTAACCTAGAGAAGATTCTCAAATCAGACATTGGATATGTTGACTTTAAAAGAATAAGAATATCTCCGGATTATTTACATCAATTAAAAAAAAATGTCTTTGCAATGATTCGGCAACTTGGACCACCTACATTTTTCCTTACATTTACTAGTGCTGAACAACATTGGGAACACCTTTCAAAAGCACTTGAAGCCTTGCATAATACATATTGTGCATCTTCACAACAAAAATACGACATACAAAATGAGAAAAATATTTTCTATCTCATAAAAAAAGATCCTGTAACATGTGTACGCTATTATAAACATAGAATCAATGCACTAAAACAATTGATATTTACAGATAGCTCTTTCTTCGGAGAGCTCTTGGATTATTTCTCTGTAACTGAATTCCAAAATCGTGGCAATGAACATGACCACTTTCTTTTATGGATTAAAGATGCTCCAATTTATGGAAAAGATGAACTTGCAAATATTGAACAATTTATTGACAAATACATCACTTGTAACACTGATGATTTGACTCCTCAAATAGCTATCCTACATAGGCACCATCATACAAAACGATGCAGAAAATCAAAACAGCACTGTTGTAAATACAATTTCCCATTTCCACCAATGAAAAAAACTATGGTTCTCGAACCGCTGAAAGACAATAATGAAATTATTGTTCCAATGGCAACAAAAATCTTTTCCGTATTAGAACAATCTAATTATGACCAATTATTCTCCTTTCAAATGTTTCTACAAGACATCAACTTGAATGAGCATGATTACATCACAGCTATAAAATCAACAATCCATAGGCCTACAATTTTCTTAAAACGAAACCCTTCGCAGATATGGAATAACAGCTTTTCAAAAAAAATACCAGAGCTATGGAAAGCAAATACAGATGCACAATTTGTGCCTAATGCATATGCTGCAGCAATGTATTGCAGCTCATACATGACAAAAGTGGATAAAACAATGACAAATGCATTTAAAAGAATTCGTAGGGACCATCAACAAAATAATATCGATGCTATAAAAATGATAAGTAGACTTGGAAATGTATTGCTAAATCTGCAACAAATGTCTACACAACAGGCTGTTCACATCGTACTATCACTTCCACTAAACTATAGTTCAAGAAAGTGTATATTCATTGATACAAGAGCTGATAGTGATCGAACTTTTGTTCTAAAGTCTGCAAAACAATTGAACAGTGAACCAGATGAATCAAAAAATGTGCCCTGTAGATCTTTAATAGATTACTATTTAGCACGACCTGAAACACTCACACATATTTGCCTTGCACAATTCGTATCAGAATATAGAAAAGATGGGAAACCAATGCACCGCAAAGCTAAACCAAATATTATACGTTTTACCAATTTTAACAAACATGTTGACTTGGAAAATTATTACAGAGAGCATTTATTGCTTTATGTACCCTTCACAATAAATGAAAAAACATTGAAGCATGGTTTCCATTCATGGCATCATGCTTATTCATATCATGAAAACACAATTAATACTAATCGTATCAAATACAATTACCACATAAACTCTAAATGGGGCGATATTGACAAAGCTATAGATGAAATCTATTCTGAAAATAGTCACATACCAAATGAATTGATCATTTCAAATCAAAATCCACAGAAAGAAACATACAACATAGAAGACGATATTCAAACACTAAAGCATAACAAATCAAAAACTCAATTCTCTAATGCATTTGAAATTGGAAAACATCCACATATTATGGACAATGTTGAATACTTCAATTTGAGACGAATGTTAAACAGTGAACAACAAGCAATTGTAAAGGACATTGTGTTGAAGAAATTAAAAAATATTAAAACTCCACTACACTTGTTTCTAACAGGTGGAGCAGGCACTGGCAAAACTTTTACTGCAAAAGCAATATTTCAATCTCTCCTTCGCATATATAATAACTCCATTGATAGTGATCCGGACAAACCAAAAGGCCTAGTAGTTGCTTATACAGGAAAAGCAGCTTACAATATAGGTGGAGTAACATTACACTCAGCATTTCGAATACCTTTCAACAAATCAGAATTCGTTCCATTGAATACTGAAATCTTAGATACAATGTCAAAGCATTATCAGCAGCTACGTGTGCTATTAGTAGATGAGATTTCATTGGTAGGTGCAACATTTTTACGTTGCATCGACAAGCGATTAAGAGATATAATGCAAATGCCAACCACATACTTTGGAAATCTTGATACAATTTTTTGTGGTGATTTATATCAAGCACAACCTGTACTAGATTCAGTTGTATTTGATAATACACCAACACTGACTGAATTAATGCCATACAACTTTTGGAAACACAACATAAAATACTATGAGCTACAATCAACTATGCGGCAAACAGATGAGAAGTTTATTGCAATACTCAATAGAATACGTGTAGGTTCACAAACAGATAATGATATACAGTACTTGAATCAGACTTGTTTACGCTCAGCACCCATCGACCCAACATTCCCCTATCTATTTTACAGAAGGAAAGATGTTAATGCACATAATCAAAATATGTTGTCAATAGTTCCAGGAGAGCTAATTGTACTGAATGCAATTGATGAAAATGACGAAAACTACAATGAAATACATCTGTATAATCACACAATGTCTTTACCATCTCAAATACTTTTGAAACCAAACATGCTTGTAGAAATTTATGCTGGTAATTATGATACGCAAGACGGTCTAGTCAATGGGTCAGATGGAACATTTAAAGCATATACCATATCCAATGCTTTTGACATTGTTTGGATAGAATTCAATGACCCAAACATTGGCCACCATCAACGTGTTAAATTAACACAATGTTATAACAATGACATTGATAAACAATGGACACCTGTACTTCGCACCACAAGGCCAATACAAAAAATCTCAAACAACAAGAAAATAACTATTAGAAAACAATTTCCAATTCAACTTGCTTGTGCTAGAACAATACATAGATCTCAAGGACTCACAATGCAAGGCTTGGCATTTGATCCTACGGCCATAAGGCAACATGGATTAACATATACAGCACTTTCGCGGACAAAAACAATCCAGACATTATTCTTGTTAAAGCCTCTTACCAAGCAAAATTTCAAAATAAAAGAAAAAATAGTCCTTGAAATGTCTCGTCTAAAATCAACAGCACACTGGCAATTTGAAAATGGAGATATCAAACATAAGACTAATTCAGAACTACTATTGTGCACATTAAACACTCGCAATCTACACCTACATATTGAAGACATGATTAATGACACTGATATCATGGCATCTGATATCTTATGCCTTCAAGAAACATATATCCAAGACTACCATACAAATAATCTTTTCAAAGATTTCAATTGTTACTCAACATACCATATACACGGACTAATGTCTATAACCAAGAAAAACATATTAGTCTCTAAAACAATGCAACATTCAACATCATATACAGAAGCAATAACATTAACAATAAGCTCTATGAACAATCAAATTAACATATGTAACTTATATGCCAAGCCCAATGCTCCATTTGCAGATATTATAGCAATCACCAAGCAAGTATTCTCATGTATTGATGGAAATAAAACCTTGTACCTAGTGGGAGATTTCAACATTGACATGTGTACAGAAAACTACAAAAAAAATAGCTCCTGAATCATATGCAAAACCACAATATGCATTTCTTATTAAGTAGGTGTCATGCTCTATCTAGACCATTGATCGATCATCTATGGACCAATGCACTAACAAAAAAAATTGAAGTTTACAAATCGGAAGCATATTGGAGTGACCATCTTGCTACTTTTTTAAGATTTCAACCCTCTCAGAACACTCAATGTTCTTAAATATCTCAACTATTTTTGTTCAATAACATCCAAATCAACAAAAAACATATTTTGACAAATCCAATCTATATACAAACTACTGTTCAATTATGTATCATCCAATTTACTAACACAAAAAATCCAAATTTACAAATAAAAAGCATATTACAGCAACAACCTCACTGATTTTCCCTAATTTTAATCCTTTCAAAAAACTAAATATTCTTAAATATGCCATTTGTTTTAGTTCAAAAGCATCTAAACCAACACCCTCAAAATCTTGTCAATCAAATGAATAAATAAAACAATCCCTAATGTCCACGAAGAAAAGACATATGTATTACATAGCTTCATCATTTCAATACAATTTCATTTTCTTCTGTCTACAAATTGTCTTATTCTTTTATTCCATAGTACCAATTCTACATATTCTGATATAACATTAGAACAACAACATATTTTCATTTTGCCTGCAGAAATTTATGCAAATGACAAATTGATAAAAAAATACAGGTTACGATGGACAATGCCAAAAGAGCAGATGAACAAATGGACACTATTAACCAACAACAATTGAAAAGGTAAACAATATTCTTTGGTTACATGTACACTGTACCTTGTCAAGATTCTAGATTTCAACTAATTTTGTTTTGTTTTTTCCAGATCAAAAGTAAAGAGTCAAAATCAAGTTTCAATTGAAGACTTGAATGCACGTAAAGCAAGCAACATTTTCCAAGGCGATGTCATTGTGAAGTATAAAGCTATACTGGATAAGACAAACAAGACACGTGAAGTACTACGCGCAGACCTCACAGACACAAAAGGTGAAATGACTATTACGCTAAATGTAACTACTGATCTTGTTGCTCACTATGAAGACAAAATAATTCCAGGTTCGGGACTATCCATATCCAACTTCCAGATTGCACCTAGAACAGATTATGATCGTGGAGATTGTGACTGCATACTAGTTCTAACAAAGTCCTCAATAGTGGAAATCATTCCACGACTTTGTATTGACTATAAATTCATCCCCAGCACAGCCATAAAACAATTGTTGGCAAGTACCGAACAATATGCTATAGGCACCATAGGTGTATTGGTCACAAGAGCAAAAAAAATAGGTCTCCAATATATTGTTGATGTGCAAGATGGAGATTCAGAGTTCGACAAAGCCCAGGTACACTTTTCAAGGTTCCACATACTAGTTTTAACTTTAAATCATTTTGAAAATTTTATTTTATATGGTAACTGCACTATATTTTAACATGCTTATCTCTTCCAACTCTTTATCATATCTTCCCAGCTCGAACAAAACAATGTTTCAGTTAACTTGAGACCACAACCCCTCATGATCCGCTGTATAAGTTCTCTCAAAAGTCTGCCTGCATGCTACACTGTAATAATATTCATTTTTCTCCTCTCATTATTTGCAAACAATGGTTATCTAAAGTTAAACTTTAAGCCCTTTTGGGTTCTTGTAATTTCTTGTAATTTCTTGCAACCCTAATGTGCAAAATGGATCAAATTGTAAAGACTCTCCAAGTCTGAGCATGAGACTTTGATTATTAAAAAATAGAGAAATAAAGCCCTCATTTGCAGGTCAACTACCCCATTTTGGAGTGGCCCGGTATATTGCTACATTCTTGGGAAAACAATTGCCTACACTAAGTTATTTTGGTGCACCCATGTTGTGGAGTCCAGACCTCTCTAGTGCAAAAGAAATTGTAATGACTTCTGTAGTGATTTCATGCTGAGATTGAAAACATAAGTGTCTATCCAATCCACATTATTGTATAATTACTTCAGAAATATATGTTCCCTCTATACTTTTAAAAAGCACCGTAATAATGTGAGCTTACGACCGACATCTAGCCAATCTCACTTCGAGTGGTCAAGTCCATTGTTGCTGAATTTTAGCCAAACTTTTCTTACTCACCCCAAGTCATATGGTGTATCTGTATTGAATAATCTCGGTCTGTCTCATACATAACAGTTGCATTGACTTAATTACTATAGTTTCAAACTCAGACAGGAAACTTAAGTGCCTCTCCAATCAACATTAATGTATAGCTACTTGAGATAAATAAATGCTCTCTAAAATACTTTTAGAAGACACTGTAATAATGTAAGCTTCCACCCAATATCTCATCGCTGTAGGGCAAACCCTGTTTGACATTTTACTGTCAACAATAGCGGATTGATTTCTCTAGTAATTAGCTGCAATTCCTAGGTAACATGGATTGCTTGCCTTCAGAGACCAGTACAAATAGCCCTCTAAAGAATTTCTCTGCAGCCAAGCTTTGAGCTCAGAAATTCTAATAAGTGTGGGTTTCCTTTGTGCCCTGAACCTCATCATCTCAATATTAAAAAAAAAATCTTCTGTAACAACGAACATAATGATTTTTACCAACCACTGTCACCTATAGGGCACATAACCTAGTAATATATGTCATATTTCAAAATCCTAGTGCAAAAGTTAAACATAATGATAAGACCAAAGTGGTTCATTAACACCAATCATATATAAGAACCCCAACTTAACTCAAACTCCATTCACATTGCATTAATATGTATAACCAATAACCCCACTTAACTACAAACACAGATTAACCTTAAGGAAATAAATAGCTGCATTAAGCGTAGTAACACAATTGTGACCTAGAAGATCCTAAACAACCCATGGCAAAAGATCTCTTATTTTTCTGTGCTTGCAGATAGTCTACTATAAGACAAAAGGCGAACATTAAGAGAAATCATATAAAGCAACCACTCAATTGAAACTCCATTGTATGAACCTGTAGCTAATAAATCCACTTAACTACAAACACAGAATAATCTCAAAGAAATAGACACTTGCATTAAGCATCGTAACACAAACTATCAAAAACATTCTAACAGAACCCACGGCAATAAAATCCCATATTCTACTATATTCTGTTCGCGCTGCCGTTCAAGTCACCTCAGATCTTGCAATTTGATATGCTCACCTGAGTTATTTGCTTTGGACCGTTTTCCCTTCCCTTCCCTTTCAAAAATAATTATAGCAATCGCATGATATCCGGACGGGGGCATCTAAACCACATCAGACTTTTTCTCACACAATTTTTTACCTAGTGTCAGACAACATTTCCGGCCATTTTGGCACCAATGCTCACACTAAAGCCTATCGGCTAATTAAAAATGTTTACACACTAATAAAACTTGTTTCCTGACAACGATTTCTCTTTCAAGTTCACTTATAAAAGCCTTTTTCCTAATTAACATCATCTTTTAGTTAACAGGCTCACGCAAACACATGTAATTATCCTCCATAACTAATCCTATTCCTTCATCTATCTTATCAATAACAATTCCTAAGCTCTTCTATGAAGATTCCACCAACTGAATAGAGGTTTTGACATAAAAGCTCCAACTAGTTACGAGTTGGAGAAAAACCCTGTGGCAGCTCATCTAGAACATCCAAGTTTCGAACTCAGACTGCTAATAAGCGGACACTTGTCTTTCAACCTTAAGCCTCGCCAGTTCAAAATTAAGCATCCAGATTCAGTCCCATTGCTATTAGATTACTGTTTGATCATTATTGATTAAAGACTCCAGTAAGTATTATTTTAATCTGCTTTCCATGTGGAATACAGTGTGCCCCTCTTCTCCTTAGATACTTGGTCTGGACTCTGCAGTGATTCAGATTTCAGGAGCAATCTAGGGAAAAAAAGTAAACACTAAATCACTTGATCTAAAGTGTTATGAACAAGTATGAATCTACTAACAACAATGACAGTACAGAAAGGAAATGTAAAACCAACCACATACACAACAATAAAACAATATTGACAATAAGAACTGATAGTACGACATACATATAACAGCTTCGTAAAAAATAAAAGTCCGAGAAAATATGTGGAATAATTAAAATTCGTCTCTACCAATCGTGTAACACATTGTGTACAAACTAGCAAAATAAAAACACAATACACATAACAGGGAAAATGAGACTCTGCGCCTTTTATCAGTCCAAAAAAAAAGTAGTTCTACATAGTAACTATTGACAAAATAGTGCCAACATACATAGTTTCAAATTCTACCCCGCAAAAAGAAGACAGGGTGACTACAAAAGATTGTCTTTTAGTTTTTAGCCACCTAAATAAACATGGTGACTACAGAAAATTGTAAACGCAAATCCTAATTATCTCCCCTCTCATGCACGTCAAGCTCGCCCTTAGCTAGAACAAACCCTAAAAACAAATGCTCATCCTTCATCAGATACAAACCCTAGCATTGAGAATCACTAATCTAGCTATATCTCAAAGGCCAAAAAAAAATGCATATAAGCCACAAAAAACAGCAACTAAATTCACAGAAATGCATTCAAGCCTCAACACAGAGCTGCTATCTGCAGGAATGAACAACGGTCTGATGTCACGTCTCTAAGTAAAATTCTAAACATTTCATAACACCGGTTAATTGCACATAAGTCAACAATTCACTCAGTTCGATACTTTTTAGAACATAGAGTAATGTATCTATTCATAAATAGGCGACTACTTCAAATCGATTTTTTCATCAAATACAAATGCAAAAATAAAAGCTGTTTGTCTCGGTAAAGCTTCAAAATAAAGCAAAAATTAGGAATTTAAAGTGGACAACATGTTCCAAATGCAAGAGGTACATGTACTTGTTTATGCTTTGACTGTCTCCTTTCTTGTTTAAATTGTTTCTAGTTCTTGAACCTACTTTTCAATTAACATACATTACTCTTTTGCAGTTTCATTTCTTACTTACACTATTTACACCTACAGCTACAGATGCACCAGAATTTTGAGGACCATTTTGTAAAAATCGAACAACAGCTCCGAAGCAATGAATTTCCACTTATCCTTTTCGAAAATATTGTCAAACAGATCAATGCAAAAGACAACATGCTTCACACTTGCCAGTCAACATATATCGATGTATTAAATGACAAAAGGACCTTGGATCACTTAAACAGTTTGCTGCACTCAACATTTGAGGTAACAACTCTTGAAATCTCCAATCTTCTCCCTGGCAAATCTAAAACAAAATTAACAAAAAAAAAATCTTCCTAACCAAACAATACTTTCATATGTATTGCAGGTACAAGGAACATTGAAAATAGCTAATGCATTTTCCAGTCCTTTCCACGCATTTTGCTCAAAATGCGATTATAAATTTGATACCTATGGAGCACTTGACAATGAAACTGCCCAGTGTGATAGATGCAAGGAACAGGTCGCCTATATCTACTCGCACTATCTCAAGACTATTTTGACAACAGACAATACATTGCTCATGCACCAACAATATCATCCAAATGCTACTGCCAGACCTGCAACAAATCAGCTATGACGAATACCTCAAGGATAAATCAGCAGTCATCTTCATGTTACGAGACTTCAGCAGAAAAGGACAATTTACATTGAATAAGTCCAATGTCATCATTGATGCATGTTGTCCTAAAGAATGAACACAAAGCATACGAAACTACATTTTTGTTACATATATCTTATACACGATACCTCTTTAATACTCTCTTTACTCTCTGAACTACACATTACTTTATCATTTTACCTAATTTTATATGTAATTGGTATTTTTGAGTACAAAATCAAACCCCTTAATCAAATATGTCTTAAATTTTCTTTTCGTTATAAGCAAATATTGGAAAGCTTCTTAAATTCTCTCAACCAAAATAAGAATGCTGTAAACCTCTCTCTCATTATGCATACTATGATAATCTACACTAAAATCGTCTTCAACTTTCTTGCTTCATTGATTTACCTCACGAAGGCGTCAACTTTTGTGTCTGGTTTTGCATGATCTTACTGGTAGTGGCAGTTGTATATATATGATGACACATTGTTAAAAAATATTCATTTCTCTCTCCGGTATCTATAAAATCTAATTCTATATATGCAAGTGTCTAAACACTATAAAGCATTGATTCTATTTAAGCAACAGCTATTTAGTCGTGGAGAAGAATCCATTCACGTGTCAACCAACCGTGTACTAAACTGTCAAAGAGAATGACTACTCACATTTCACCAAGTTGTCTCGACTTTTATACACTTCTAAAAGTGTGAATAGCTGTTATCATACATATGGTTTATGTTGTCTGTTTTCTAGACATAAATTTTCAAATTTTTTTTGTTGTGATGGTTTTAAGATTCATGGTACAGCTGACTTCTAAAATTGATACATATTAACATAGACATGGTACAAATTTTATAAAAGTTCAACAATGGTTTTAGGATTTTAAAGTGTTTTTTATTTTTTTACAAGTTTAGGCATTTGCATCTGGAATAGGACACCATTAGATGGAACACAACACTCCATAAATGGAACCGTTGCTGTTCCATGGCCACTGCATTACCATTCAAAATGAAATAACATATTTTCCATCTACAATAGTTGTTCAGCATTGCAGATGGGTTGTCTAATAAAAGGCAAAAAGTAGAGAGTTGGTTGCATTTCTTGCAACATAGCATTGTTGTCAATTGACTAGGTATTAATGTTGCAAACGTAATGAACAAATCAACACATCCACTCAAGATATCTTGCACATGAATGTAAATGTTGCACATAGAATTTTACCCTACCTAACTGAAGTCTTTTCCTTACCTTACCTCTTTCAGGACCTTAGCATTTTGATGTATCGTATTCTCTATACCTTTCACTGACTGGACCTATACATGACACAATGCTAGACATGATTGGAGCCAGTGTATCTTTCATTTTCTTCTCAAAATAAAAGAGTTCTTCTCAGACCTCCAATGGGCCGCAGCTTCACAAAAATCCCAATTGAACTGTTTATGACAAAATGGCCATCGTACGGTATAATTTTGGGTCTGAAGAAGTGCACTAGGGTAAATTCAATAGAAAACTAATTAAGTGCAACTGAGGGCCAGTCAAACACTTCATAGTGTTGTAAAAAGTCTCTTAGCTTTATTAAGATCTGAAAAATGGTCATAAGTCCAATCTATTTCGATTGCTGGACTATTAAAAGCCATATTTTTCTCCCACTTGTCAAAATTGTTAAACAATGAGCATCTTTTAGTTATGCACTTTATTATACCTTGATTTAGTAAATACTCTACTACCAATACTGTTTAGTAGTCACACTATGTTATTAACTGTTTTTTAAGTCACAGTCACAGTCTATCAAATTAACTATTTTTTAAGTAATTTGATAGACTGTGACTGTCCATGCACATTTTGGCTGTGAATATGTAACCTGTAGCTTTGATCCAATATGTATACAGAAAAGCACTATGACTGTGCATGCACATTTTGACTGTGAATATGTAACCTATAGCTTTGATCCAATATGTATATAGAAAAGCTTAAATCAGATGTGTGTAAAGCAATGAACACAACCGTCAATTATGGATTAGTCTAATTATGTAATGAAAACTGACTACTGTCCTTTTTATGGATTGCTTGAAAGATACAAAAGTTTACTGTCAAAAAGTGTTGATAAGATTAAACCTTTGCAGCCAAGCAATACTATCTGCTTAGATACTATCATGCAATTCTGTTCTAATTTGAAGAGGCAACGATCATTATGGGTCAAGTTGCCAATTGAACAAATTCCAATCACCTATTCTGTAATATAAAATATATTTCTAACTTTTAATTTGGAAGCTTCTCTTCCTGTATGTGCACATAATTCACTCTATTACATCTGTATATTATAGATGCCCAATGCTTTTTCAGATGCAAAGATATTTTAATTATTCTAATGCTTACCAAAATTATTTGCAAATCATTTGTTTAGGCTAGGACTAATGGTCCTTGGTAAATTTATGATTCCAATGCACTTGAGTATTATGCGAATTATCTATCTTTAGTGTCTAAACGTTTCGACAATTCAATAGGTTCAAATGTTTAACCGTTCAATCGTTCAATCGTTCAGCAGGTTCAACAGTCCAACAGGTTCCACAATTCAACAGGTACAAGGGTCCAACAGGTTGCACAGTTCAACATGTTCAACGATTCCACCAGCACAGCGAACATCAAAGCAGCATATATATGTGTGTGCGTCTTATTGATTTTCATAGCTAGGTCAGATCCCTTCTAGAGACCGACCTAGTCACAAAATGTTGAATCGCCTATCAGCCTTAGCATTTTGAGCATCTCAGTTGTGCTATATGACATACACCAAGCCCCAATTCGGTGAACACAACATTCTATCTATCTTGAATTTACAAATAGCTCAAGACCTATTTCAAATATAACGTATATGTAATTTGCAACAAAACGTTTGTACAATCTCTTATTCACAGTCCATGATTCAAAAAACTATAAATATTATGTTACAGAATTTTGTAATACAGAAATTTATGTCATGGCTATTTCAGACAAGGATCTAATTTGATCTACCGAAGGATCTAATTGTTTCTGTCATGCACTATGTAAATACCACAGTAATTTGATCAAAACCACAGTAAAAACCCTAAATGTAAGTTCTGAGCATTTTCACAAACATACATTTAAAATTCCAAGCTCTCAGAGAAGATATTTCAAAATACAAAGAAGGGCAAGAGAACACTCAGAAGATAGATGCAGAACTCCAGATTCTACTGTATTAGAAACGAATAGTCATACATGATTTACAATGTAGGAATGACTCTTAGTTTCACTGATCATACTACAGAGAACTTACAAGCTTTACAGATACAGTAAGGCAGCCAGACATTCCACACGCACCTTACTGCAGACAAACAAGCGACCTCTTTCTTCTACTTCTAAACTATGCTAAGCTAACTTGTTGTGTTTTCCTAGAATCCCTGTGTGTAGGCCCTAAAAATCCCTGTTGTCAAGTATTACAGTGTAGACAGGCACAATATAAAGACATTCTAATTGTCCTCACTACAGCAAAAACCTAACTGAACCCCTGGTTCAAACCCTTGGTTACAGCAATAAATACAGATAAACCAGCTCTTCAAAATATCTCTGAGCAGTGTCAAATCTGGGCAAAATATTGCCCCTTCTAAGAAGTTCCGGCAGCTCAGCAATAACTTCTGTTTGTCTGTTGTAGTAATACCTCCAGCTGCAACTCTATCTTTCACTTGAATGGCCTTGACTTTTCACACTTTATCCTTATCTTCTTGCTCCTGAGATTGGATTTCCTTCCTCCATGAGGTCACTATGTTGACTTTCCAGCTGCTTCCTCAACTACAAGCCTACAAGACAAGACAAGCAATAAGTATTTCATTTATCACATAAACAGCAGGAAATTAAAATAATCGTTTAAATCCAGGTGACTGTGCAAAATCATGGAAATCGGATCCAAAATACTCTCAAACGCGCCCAAAATGCGTTCAGACCGCTCAAAATTCACTGGGTCAACCATCGCTGACCGGGAAAATGCCACAGGCGCCCAAAAAAAAACACTTTAAAATTCCACCGCTTCATTTCCCGCCCATCGGCATGATCATCGCCATCGGCGTGTCAAAAAAAATGTGTTGGTCAATATTTAGTTCATCATCATGATATTTCGCTTCTGCATATTGGGGAAAAGAACAACATCATCATCATCATATTGTTGAAGAAGAAAAGGAGGATATGGAATATGATCATGTTGCCGAGGAAAGGAAAATGATGGTGACGTCATCATGATATTCGGGCTTCATTAAAATGCTAAGGATGACGTCATCGTCATTTTCGTTAAGATAAGGGGATAAATGTAATATCAGGTCACCTAAGGAGCATGATCAGGATGATGAATGTAATATGACCCCTTTGCGGCCAAGGCAACCCTCTCGAAAGATCAGGATGATGATGAGCATCGGCATATTTGCTTCTTCGTCAAACTTAGAATAAGACGTCATCATCATATTTCGCGAACCAGATCGTGCTTGAAAAATATCCTGTTGAAGGAAAAATGTGATGATGATGATGATCAGGATATTTGCTTCTTCGTTTATTAGATCGGGATGACGTCATCATGATATTCCGAGCCTTTGTTAAACTTAGAACATGACGTCATCATGATATTTCGCCAACCGGATCATGTTTGCGAAATATCCTGCCAAAGCGAAAATGTGACGATGATGATCATCAGGATATTTTCAAAAGGTAGTATTTCATCGGCAGGAGGACTTTACGAAATATCGGGTGAACAAACAAGATCATGATGATCTTGACAACATGACAGGATAAAACAATATGATGATGACCCTCCTCATCGAATTATCATGATGGCGTCATCATGATATTTTGTCTTCGAAGCACAAGAATGAGTTCAGGTCATCATGATATTGCGCTAGGGTGATATTGTAAAAAAATGATCATGCTGTTTAAGGAATGAAATATCGCCTTCTTCTGAATAGATAGGGTGATCATCATGACATTGCAAAAAAGGCGATCAGGAGGATATGAAGATGATGATCCCCTTTATCGATTTATGATAATGATGTCTCCATCACTCAGCGAATTTCAGCGAATGACCCTCGTGAAAGATCAGGATGATGATCATGATTATGCAAAAGGAGATCAGGAGGATATGAAGTTGTCATCATCATATTTCGAACTTCAGCAAATATCATGATGATGACCTTGTGATACGATTATAACATGCGCATGCAAATATGCCGAAGGTGGATTTTCTAAGGGTGATCCGCATGATATGATAAGATTAGGTAATGTTGAAATATCATGATGATGCTCGCTATACAAATACCGCTCCACGGGGAAACTTACCCTGACCTAAAGTTGATATCATCATGATATTTGAACCTCAGGATATTATCGGGGGGGGGTTCAAATATGATGATGATGATCATCTTCATGTAACCAAAACCGAGTTTATAACATATGACCCTCCTAAAAGAAATCATGATGCTGACAATGCACGTAAGGCCATTTGACGGGTAAAGGGCACTACTACCTAAGATTGACGTCCGGATATTGCGACTGCATGATTTTTATCGGGTGATAGACCAAGATCATGATGATCTTGACAACATGATGATGATGCACCTGACCTTTCACATATGGAAGAATTTTAGAGTGAAGTAAAAGGCAAACCTGCATGGAATTTCAAGCTCTTTCTAAATATGAGGTCATAGAAACAAAATATGAACTTTGACAAACTGACCTCATGATAATGACCTACCTTATCCAATATCATGATGATGATGCACCTGACCTTCATTTTTACCAAACCGCCAGAAAACAGAAAAAACACAAGCAGAAGCAAAAAGCAAACATCAGCAGGGGTCCCCATTTTGCTAAGCAGCATAATGGGGCGTGTTGTGAACATCACAACAACTAGCAACCAAAACAAAACAATTAAATTCAAAGTGTTCAAGGAAACTAGATGAAATGAACTGATAACTTCCAACTATGTTTTCCTGCAAATTACTATTCAGCTTGAGACTTAAAGTATTCAATAAAGATGCATGAATTTCCATCTTCAGTTTAGTTGTGTGCATGTGATTAATTATCCTCATCTTGAAGATCGATTGAACAAACCAGTGACTAACATTAGCCTACATAGGTGAGGATATTCCCTCATAGCCGACCGGATAGACCCTTGCTGCCAGCGAGCGTCTATAGCCCCGACAAAGTTATCATTACAATTCTCCCAAGTAGAGCCCCACTGCCAGCGAGCGTCCATAGCCCCGGTAGAGTTACTTAGATGGCTTAATCTGGATTTTCAGTATAATCCGCTTTATTTATTTATTTATTTATTATTATTATTATTATTTTTATTTTCTTTATTTTCTAATTTTGAAAGATTTCATAAGATATAGCAATTTGTAACTTCATGATGCAAGGAGTGGACACTTGCTGAAATTAAGCTGAGAATTGTAATGGTAGCAAGGGTGACCTCTGATTTTTCACCTAATATCTACACTGGTATGTTCAACAAACCCAAGGATTTTAGGTGTGTCATCGTGAGAAACCTGGTTCAAATCCTCAATCACATTTATTCAATACAAAACTTCAGAAGATGAACAACTCTCTGCATTCATGACAGTGACAGCTTATGTGTAAATTGCAAATGGTTAACCTGAATATCCTAAATTATATACTGTTTTGAATGGTTGCTAGTTTTGCTCCTTAATACTCTACAGTAAAATAAAGATCCCTGCTGAGGAGACAACAAACAAACCAAACAAACAGGCTGTACAAACAGAAACA
Organism: Cunninghamia lanceolata; assembly: GCA_027924645.1. Lineage (NCBI taxonomy): Eukaryota > Viridiplantae > Streptophyta > Pinopsida > Cupressales > Cupressaceae > Cunninghamia > Cunninghamia lanceolata. The sequence continues at coordinate 8,714,761 of BSBN01000776.1, read as the reverse complement.
AAAAGCAAAAACAAACAGAAGACAAGCTATACAAATAACTAACCTAAAAGGAAAACAGCAAAAGAAGAACACAAAAACAAAAACAACTACCCTACCAAACTATATACAAGCCTCTACAAGGCAATTAGAAACCCAGGAACAAGACCCAAGAACACCCCTACTTGCATATTTCTTTAGGTTTTACAGGAGTAACAGCGTACTAGTTATGGTTCTCATTCTAGCAGATTTATCTTTGAATTCTGAAAAAAATTCTGATATTCTAGATTCATTGTGTTTATCAGAATAGCTCTTAACTAGTAACTGAGGCTGCTCATCAAGTTTATGATTAATCCATATGCAGGTCCTATCTCTTGAATTTCCATAATCAAAATAGCATTTATCATTGTTTACTAAGGAAAGGAAAGAGACAACCTGATGTGCCTTTAGCTTTCTGGAACACACTTGTTTATTAATAGCTGGCTTTTCATTTAACTCTACATTTTCATTGCCCAGCTCTATGTCTAGTCCTTTTTCAAGTTGAAAGGTGAATGACTCTAGATGTATCATTTCTTCATCTTCATCCAGCTTTGTTTCTTCATTCTGGATGTTCAATTTATCCTCAAATTTAGCAAACCTCTCAATGTTCTCATTAGTTTCCTGCACATCAGCACTTAAGTAAGTATCTTCATCATCATAATCTGACATACAGAAATTAATCATTTCTAAATCACTTGACAGTAAAGGTAGGACAACATCTTTAGATTGATAGGAATACTCCCCTGTTTTATTTTCAACATAGCATGGGGGGAATGTCTGATTGTGTACAGCAGCTCCATGATCCTCTGTATCCTCTTTTTTCAAGAATTGTTCACCAGATGACTCACAGTTATCATTCAGTGAAGAGTCTAATTTTATTGACCTGCAACAATCTTGATTTTGATCATTTAATTTAAAGAACTCGGTCGTAACACTAGGATTTTCTTTCTTTTCTATGACTTCACTAGTTTCTACAGTAGGGATCTTATCAGTTTTAGTGCATTTTAATTTTGCCAATGCTTTTTTACACTTCTTTGCCAAATCATGTTCATTAAAACTTTTCAGGTCAGACCCAAAGGTTTCCTCTTGACAAATATTCCTTAGTAATTCCATATATTTATCAAATATATCAAGACAAACCTCACTTTCCTTTTCTTTTTCATTAAATCCTTTTTGCTTATTATCCAGAAAAGGGGCATGAGCTGTGATTTCTTCTCTGCATTTTTTAGGATATTTATACTTTTCACTAACCTTAATCACAACTGGATCCTGATGAAAAGACAAATTTTTTTTCTTACCATCACATGATTCCTGGACAGAGATCTTACTATCCTTTATTCTTAGCATTGGTTCCATCTTTGTATCCTCTGCACATTTGACGACCGTTGATGCTGCATCCTCCTGTCGCTCAATAATCTCCTCGTTTTCCTGCCAACTTTCAGCCTTATACACATCTGACAGACAGATTAGTCCTTTCAAATATAAATCTAATTTTGTGACAAAAGATAGACAATTAAGCTCACCATGCTCTGCGGCCTAATGTATCCTACACCTTCCAAATAAACCATAGCTATATAGATTTTTAGGATAAAGCTGGTTATTCAAAACTTTCTGAAATCAAGGAATGTCAACTTGAAAACTATCCCTATGTGAGTCCATTGAAAATGGGACCTTCTTTCAACCCTTTAGGCCTTTGAAATTTTATGAGATCTAACATATCTCAGAATACAACATTCAAAACTCAAAATTTTGACCCTAAACCAAATCAGGCCCTCCTTCTAGCGCCAAAAACTGTTGATGATTACAAAATACAGCCTTCTGGCCCTTCCTCTAGCGCCAGAAAACTATTGATGATTACAATATACAGCCTTTTGGCCCTCCTTCTAGCGCCAGAAAACTGCTAATGACTGTTTTGATGCAATCATAACAATAAGTTAAAATTCACATATAATGAACTGAAACTATACTTGAAAGATAAGAAGGAATCATTTGAGATTCAACTAATCCCAAGTCTACAATGGTTCGGTTGGTCAAGTTCAGTTGGTCAATGTGAAGCTATAATGTTCAAGGGGCCTTACGTAGTTTAGGTTTGTTTTGTGGTTTACTGGCCTAAGAATATGCAAAAAGGTCATAGATTTCAACAAGTATTCTGTTCATTTGCATAAAGATGATACTGTGCTGCAAGTTTCAAAGGGTTTTCTTGGATTTTTTGCAGCTTTCTTTTTTATCTGTTTATGAAGACTGTCTAATTATAGCTCTGTTGTACATGCTTCTTCAAATTTGAGACAATTTCCTTTGGATTTCTACGTTTTCAGCTAAATATTTCAGATGGGTTGGGAAAAGTTAGAAAGATCTACTCTATACCTCATTTAATCTACCAAAGGATCTAATTGTTTCTGTCATGCACTATGTAAATACCACAGTAATTTGATCAAATCCACAGTAAAAACCCTAAATGTAAGTTCTGGGCATTTTCACAAACATACATTTAAAATTGCAAGCTCTTAGAGAAGATATTTCAAAATACAAAGAAGGGCAGGAGAACACTCAGAAGACAGATGCAGAACTCCAGATTCTATTGTATTAGAAACAAATAGTCATACATGATTTACAATGCAGGAATGACTCTTAGTTTCATTGATCATACTACAAAGAACTTACAACCTTTACAGATACAGTAAGGCAACCAGACATTCCACGCGCACCTTACTGCAGACAAACAGGCGACCTCCTTCTTCTACTTCTAAACTATGCTAAGCTAACTTGCTGTGTTTTCCTAGAATCCCTGTGTGTAGGCCCTAAAAATCCCTGTTGTCAAGTATTACAGTGTAGAGAGGCACAATATAAAGACAACACAAGCAATAAGTATTTCATTTATCACATAAACAGTAGGAAATTAAAATAATCGTTTAAATCCACGTGACTGCAAAATCATGGAAATCAGATCCAAAATACTCTCAAACACACCCAAAATGCATTCAAACCACTCAAAATTCACTGGGTCAACCATCACTAACCGGGAAAATGCCACAGGCGCCCAAAAAAAAAAACACTTTAAAATTCCACCACTTCATTTCCCGCCCATCGACATGATCATCGCCATCGGCGTGTCAAAAAAAATGGTTGGTCAATATTTACTTCATCATCATGATATTTCGCTTCTGCATATTGCGGAAAAGAACAACATGATCATCATCATATTGTTGAACAAGAAAAGGAGGATATGGAATATGATCATGTTGCCGAGGAAAGGAAAATGATGGTAACGTCATCATGATATTCGGGCTTCATTGAAATGCTAAGGATGACGTCATCGTCATCTTCGTTAAGATCAGGGGATAAATGTAATATCGGGTCACCTAAGGAGCATGATCAGGATGATGAATGTAATATGACCCCTTTGCGGCCAAGGCAACCCTCTCAAAAGATCAGAATGATGATGAGCATCGGGATATTTGCTTCTTCGTCGAACTTAGAATAAGACATCATCATCATATTTCGCGAACCAGATCCTGCTTGAAAAATATCCTGTTGAAGGAAAAATGTGATGATGATGATGATCAGGATATTTGCTTCTTCGTTTATTACATCGGGATGACGTCATCATGATATTTCGAGCCTTTGTTAAACTTAGAACATGACGTCATCATGATATTTCGCCAACCGGATCATGTTTGGGAAATATCCTGCCCAAGGGAAAATGTGACGATGATGACCATCAGGATATTTTCAAAAGGTTGTATTTCATCGGCAGGAGGACTTTACGAAATATCGGGTGAACAAACAAGATCATGATGATCTTGACAACATGACAGGATAAAACAATATGATGATGACCCTCCTCATCGAATTATCATGATGACGTCATCATGATATTTTGTCTTCGAACCACAAGGATGAGTTGAGGTCATCATGATATTGCGCTAGGGTGATATTGTAAAAAAATGATCATGCTGTTTAAGGAATGAAATATCACCTTCTTCTGAATAGATAGGGTGATCATCATGATATTGCAAAAAAGGCGATCAGGAGGATATGAAGATGATGATCCCCTTTATCGATTTATGATGATGATGTATCCATCACTTAGTGAATTTCAGCGAATGACCCTCGTGAAAGATCAGGATGATGATCATAATTATGCAAAAGGAGATCAGGAGGATATGAAGTTGTCATCATCATATTTCGAACTTCAGCAAATATCATGATAATGACCTATCATCATGATATTGCAAAAAAGGCGATCAGGAGGATATGAAGATGATGATCCCCTTTATCGATTTATGATGATGATGTCTCCATCACTTAGCGAATTTCAGCGAATGACCCTCGTGAAAAACCAGGATGATGATCATAATTATGCAAAAGGAGATCAGGAGGATATGAAGTTGTCATCATCATATTTCGAACTTCAGCAAATATCATGATGATGACCTTGCGATAGGATTATAACATGCGCATGCAAATATGCCAACGGTGGATTTTCTAAGGGTGATCAGCATGATATGATAAGATTAGGTAATGTTGAAATATCATGATGATGCTCACTATACAAAGACCACTCGACAGGGAAACTTACCCTGACCTAAAGTTGATATCATCATGATATTTGAACCTCAGGATATTATCGGGGGGGGGTTCAAATATGATGATGATGATCATCTTCATGTAACCAAAACCGAGTTTATAACATATGACCATCCTAAAAGAAATCATGATGCTAACAATGCGCCTAAGGCCATTTGACGGGTAAAAGGCACTACCACCTAAGATTGACGTCCGAATATTGCGACTGCATGATTTTTATCGGGTAATAGACCAAGATCATGATGATCTTGACAACATGACTTAGGATATAAAAATATGATGATCCTCCTGCGAATATCAAGTTTGACAAAAACTTTGACCGTGCATAACTTTCACATATGGAAGAATTTTCGAGTGAAGTAAAACGCAAACCTGCATGGAATTTCAAGCTCTTTCTAAATATGAGGTCATAGAAACAAAATATGAACTTTGACAAACTGACCTCATGATAATGACCTACCTTATCCAATATCATGATGATGATGCACCTGACCTTCATTTTTACCAAACCGCCAGAAAACAAAAAAAACACAAGCAGAAGCAAAAAGCAAACATCAGCAGGGGTCCCCATTTTGCTAAGGAGCATAATGGGGCGTGTTGTGAACATCACAACAGCTTCTTAACATATACTTGACCAGTATATGTTTACTTTCAGCGAAAATTGATTTTAAAAAATTGGAATTAAAGGCACAATATATACATTTATTTTACAATAATCATTAGTACTGCTATAGCAATCCTAAATAATTTCCATTGCTTTAATTATCAAGACAGTCTGTACACACGAAGTATTTAGAAAAAAGAACTATGGTCCTTAATACATAATGAAATAATCTGTTCAGACTATCTTGTATCCAAGATTTCATTGCACATTTTTCATCTAATGCTTTTTCCTCTGTTCTCAATCTTCTATTTGATGGTCTCAAGACTAAATTTGACATATGAAATCATTACTCACATGACCTTTTCTCATCCCATCAAGTTTTCCTTTCTCACAATATACTACACCAACATTAAATGCATATAGGCAGGAACATGACGCATTGCGTCTCTTGTTAAATAATAAATCCAAGCTTATTAATAATTAACAACAAATCCAAATCCAACTAAGGTGGGCAACCTCATCTATGCAAAAGTAGGAGGCACCAAAATCACAAATAAAAGATTAATGTTGTCCTAAATAATGTTGCGATTACCTTTACCTTTAGGGGTTCCTCTCAATGCTAGACTTCCTCCAATTAATATGGCAACGTCTTCCAAGGTACGGAGAACAATTACACTATTGTACGGCAATCATTGCTGATGTTGAATAATTAAAACAACAATATTATATTGAACACAGTTAATAATAATATTATAATTAGCAAAATAATATTAAAATCTTGCACAAATAATTGATAATAATAATAAGAAATCTTTAACAATAAATATAAGAATTGAATCCTTCGTAGAAAAAATATTGTAAACTTGCAATATATGAATATAATTTGTTATGTATAAAATTCAAACTCCCAATAATGTAGTTGATATGTAATTTGTTTGCAAATCTAAATCTTGCAATATATGAATATAATTTGTCAAGTACAAAATTCAAACTCTCAATAATGTGGTTGATATACAAAATTCAAACTCTCAATAATGTGGTTGATATGGAATTTGTTTGCAAATCTAAATCATTGTCTAATTGAAGCACAATTGTGATCCTTATGTAGAATTGTTCAATCCCAAATTCCAAAAGAAAGAGTCCAAGAGGGTTTTCGTTCTCTAAAAATTGCCAACCAAGAGTTTTTGTCCTTGCATGCAAATTTAGAATTGGAATTCAAAAATAATTAAATGGATAATGGATGATTTGATGTGAGCCTTGACTTCACTTTTATAGTGGCTTTACTTTGGGCCCTCTATTTTATTTTATTTTTATTTATTTTGTTTGTCTCTCCAAGTGTTTAAAAATATTTTTAAATTACATTAAAAGCCCTTTTTTAAATTACATTTTGAATAAAGTGTTAAAAACATTTTTTAAAATAATATTTAAATGGCCTTTTTGAAAATGAAGTGATCAGACCCACATAAAATATTATTATTATTTTTTTAATTTGAAAAGGGGACATGACATAGTACCCGACAACATTGAATTCCTTGCCTCAATTGTAGTTGCCCCCTTGTACAATTACATATGCTCAATTATTTGATTTCAAGCATCATTATCAATTTATCTATGCAAAAGCTATAAATTCAAATAGATAATTCTTGACCATTGACCTCTAAATTGATTCAAAATGACCATCACAAGTGAAAGATGAGTTCAAATGGTGCTTGATAACATACAAGATGCAGTGTAGCTATACGTCCACCACTTATCAATGATGTTCCAAAACAACATATACTTGTAGTCATCATATTTATGTTATATCCCCGTAAAAAACCTACTCTAAAACCCCATAGTCCTAATGTAATTTGGACTAGGGGTGGGAACTTGAAACTTGATATTTAACTGTGTGTGTGTATGCTATGAACTCTTAATGGTTGTTAGTGATAAATGTGGAATGAAAATCTAGTTATGTTTCTTGTATATATATATATATATATATATATATATATATATATATATATATATATATATGTATATATATATATATATATATATATATATATATATATATATATAGAGAGAGAGAGAGAGGCAAAAATTGAAGACTTGGTTGACCTCCTTGGAGAATGAGTAAAAAATCTCATACCCCAAAAAATTGTTATCCCTATGTGCACCAAAATGGAGGACATCCAGCGTAGGAAGGAGAATTAATGGAGGTGTCATAGGATGTGTCAGTAGGGAATTAAAGGCAATGGAAAGGGGATTTGTTTGGTAGATTTTTCATGGTGGGAGGTAGAGAAAAGAGAGTGAAGAAGAAAAAACTAGATTTTGGGTTGTTTGGTTGAGTGTGGAGGGCACTACAACAATATTTCTAGTTGCTTGAACTAATTTTCCACATCCAACAACAAGTTCATCTCATCTTATTATTGTTTTCATAAATTTGTCTTTTTTGCATGTCATGGCTGCATGAGAGTTAGGGGATTTTATTTATGCTAATGCATGGGACTACTATTCAAATTACTTATAATTTTTTCCATACATAGCAATTGATATCACAAAGTTAGTTGAAAGGTGGGGGTGTGTAGTTAAATACTTCCAAATTTAATATGTCAATAACTACAAATATATGGACTCCTACACAAAGCATGTGAGTTGTTTGACAAAATGCCTCAAGGAAGGTGGACTCAAGAAATGCCATGATGACATGATAGGTCAAATTGGTTTGTTCAAAAGGCTTTAGAAACTTCTAACTATATGTAGATCAGATTCTTGCTAACTTGGGTTCAAATTGGAGGTTGTGGAAGAGGGTAAGGACACTCGTAATAGTAGATTTGATATTAGATTTCTCCCGTTAGAAGTTGTAATTGTAAATGTCATTTCTATCACCTCAATTTCCTCTAAACTTATGTGTAAAGTTCATTAAGAAGGATTTTGCACAAACTATGTCTGGAATAATTTCATATTATGTTTATTATAATCTCCCTATAATGGATTTCATTCTAGATTAAGTTGCAACACATAACTTAAATTGGTGTTGGTTGTTACTATTGTTGGGAGCAAGATTTGAACTATAAATTCTTGACGAGAATGTCTATAGACTATAATATTGGACTTAGAATTGCATTTATTTCCTTGTGGACCTTTCCTTGTAGGTATGTGACATTACCTTACCTTTGTAAATCAAGGTTGCCAATTGTCCTCAAGATATAAAAGAGTTTATAGCTCTTAACCTAGGTTTATTTTAGTAGCTATAAATAGCTACAACAAGACATTGTTCACCATTAAATAAGATACCATTTAGATAAAACTAGTTGTAATCATGATACCCTACTCTTGTGAACCTTTGTTCCAAACATGGTTGATAGGTGTCTTGAATTCCCCTTAATTCTCCAGTGAATCTACTTGTTGATTGAGTTGAACAACACCCACGTTTAAATCCAAAAATAAGACTATGAGTGCAAGAGTAGATCATGGCAGCCATAGTTGTTTAGCATTTACTATAGCACTAGTTGGTTAGTAATCACAACACAAATATTTATAAATAGGAAACATATAATGAATGATATGTAAATATCTATGTATATTTATATATGTCATGTTGGAAGATGGGGATTGGTTTATGATGGGATCCTTTCATAAGCTTGTATACTATGTGGGATTGTGAATCTTTATGTTGAAATGGCTAGCAAGTTCCTATTATTAAACTAGACTCAGTAGGTAATAGGACAAGCTTGCGTGTAGTAAACCATATGGTTTGGCCTTGTTATCTATCTTTAAGATGACTTTTTGCACTTATAGAACCAAGCCAGATACATGTACCAACCTCTATGGCAACACATGACGATGGGAGTAAGGGCTCTATGAGGACATAGGTAGGAGGAATGCAAAACCTGCTAGAATGTAGTTTGTTCCGCTCCTTCTGTGGTGATCACCAACATTATAAATCTTATGACCCACATCAAATATAAGCTTATTGATGCACCAACTTGGTAGTAGTAAGGGAGCATGCTTTACAAGTAGAGTGATTCGGCTGTATCCAAATATAGTAGGCTATCACCCATGTATATATGGCAAGGATTCCAAAAAAATTCCCATTGGGCTTAGATGGATTTCACCAATATCATGCAAGATTTAGAGCCAGTGGCATGCAGGTGATAGATGCCATTATCTATTGTTTAGTAGCTTCTAAGGATGGTGGGAAAAATAGGCATACTAGATGTTGAGTAAGAACAAATAAGAGACCAAGTTTTTTTACGCGTGCCAGTCCTTAGCAATACTTTCCTTTATATGGTTGCTAGCCTAAGTGTGCCCATCTTGTAAGGAAGAAGTCTATTAGAGAGTTTATTATTATTGATAAGCATATATCGGATTCATTAAAATATTGGCATGAATCATCTCTCTACGGGTTCCAGAGTCCACTTGGTTGGGGTGGATAGGGAATTCTTATCCATGTGGTTGGGTTCATGATGCACCCTATCTGTTGAACCATCATTGAAGCAAAGACTCAGATAACCACCACATCTTCTAGCTAGCTCAGCAAAGGTAATATTCCTTGTAAATATTGTCAATTACTTTATATTATCTGAATATTGTTGTAGTATTTGATGAGTAATTTATATGTATATCTTAGGATGTACTTGCAATAATTAAGGTTGGAAAGATGGTTTCTTATGGATAAATAGGGGGAAATCATGACTAATACAAAAATTATGGTTACATTAGTTTTCATACCTATCATGATGTAAATTAGACATGTGGGTCAAGTTGAAAAATAATTAGAGTTGTAACTATATTAATAATGACTCTTCTTGTTGGATGTTTGATGAGCATTGATGGTATTCTTGCTTATTCATAGTGTTGTTGAAAAGTTACAGTTATGCAGAAATTATTATGTTTAGACTGATAGGTCTATCACTTAGAAAAAATAAAAAATTGGGTAGCAACTAGTGGTGTTATTACAATTTAGCAGACTCTTTCACACTATCATCACATCATAATTGACTCAAAATGATCATCAAAAGTGAAATATGGGTTTAGATTGTATGTAATAACATGCAACATGCTATGTAGCTTTGTCCCGCCATTGATCAATGATATTCCAAAATGGCATGTACTTGGACTCATTATCTTTATATTCAATTTTAGTAGAGTCCTTCACACTATCATCACTTCATAATATAATTCATTGCCATTTCTTTCCACTAACCATCCTCAAAACCACTGCTAGTGGTTATGAAATTGCTACAACCTCCATGTGTCCTAAAAGATCCCAAGAAAAATTAGGTCTGATACCTCAATGAAGTCAATATGTTTGGCATATTTTACTTTCATCTACTCTTTAGAAATAGGCTTTTAGTTCATCTTATGTGAAATGGGCTTCCTCAAGGTCCAAAAATTGTTGGCAAGTATACAGATAGTTGGGTGAACAAGCTCCTTGCCTTTTTTAGTATGGATATATATGCCTAATTATTTGATTTCACACATCATTATCAATTTATGTGTGCAAAAGCAATAAATTCAAATAAATAATCCTTGACCATTCACATCATAATTGACTCAAAATGATCATCATAAGTGAAAGATAGGTTTAAATGGTACCTAATAACATGCAAGATGCTACATAGCTATCTATCCCACCACTTATCAATAAAATTCTAAAATGGCATGTACTTAGATTCATCATTTTTATATTCAATTTCAGTAGACTCCTTCACATTATCATCACTTTGCAATATAATTCATCGTCATTTCTCTCAATCATCCATCTTTATAACCACCACTAGTGATTATGAAATTGTTACAACCTCCTATGCATCCTTCCAAAAGATCCCAAGAAAAAATAGGTCTGATACCTCAGTGAAGTCAATACGTTTGGCATATTTTACATTTGTCTACTCATCAAAAATTTTAGTTCATCTTATGTGAGATGGGATTCCTCAATGTTAGAAACTTGTTGGCAAGTACAGAGATAGTCGAGTGAACAAGCTCCTTGTCTTTTGTATAGATATATTTCTCTATTATTTGATTTCATGCATCATTATAAATTTATCTGTGCAAAAGCTATAAATTCAAATAAATAATCTGAGATAGTTCACCTATGAATTGACTCAAAATGATCATCATAAGTGTGTTGAGAACACAGTGATATTGAGAAGGGGGGTGAATCAGTATCAAACAATCTTTTACTTTTCAAACTTAATCAATCACAGCAACTACACATATGCAAGATCTAATAATTAAGAACACAAAGAGAACACATGATTTACATGAAAACCCTTGCAGGAGAAAACCATGACAAAATATTGCTTTTATATATATAGATCTTCTTTTGTAGGCACCAACCTACTTCTCTTACAATTCTTCTTTTGTGAGCACCAACCCACTGGAGACACCAATCCCTGCTTGTAGAATCTATAGGCACCAACCTTTACAATTGAGCACCAACTCAATAAGAGACCAATATCTAGGCACCAACCTACAAATTCTTCAATTAATGATATTGTTCTCTTTTCCTCGTAATCTGATTTCTACTTATGATTATGTATGATGTAAGTCTTTCCTTTTCAAATTAGGTTCACACACATATACTTTCTACCCTTCAAATTTGATCACACACTTTCTTTCCTCAAAAATCTAATCCAAATCATGCACAACTTTCTTACACAGAACTGATCATAAAAAGGCAATATCTTCACATAAATTTCTGCTTATATCATCTTCATATTATCACACATACTTCCTTTTGTAGACACTTAAAAATGTCCTCATGTCTCCAATGTGATAGGATAAATTTCCCCTTCAAATTCCATTATTCAACTAATTCAATTTCATCCATTCTAGCCACTTGACCATATTTCTTCTATAATTAAATAATTAATTTCAATTGATTATTTAATTATTCGTTCATACCCTAATGTCCCCTTCACTTGATTTATCCAAATAAATAAATAAATCCCCTTTCACATGAATCCCTTTCACATAAATTAAATAAATTGGGCAAATTTATTTAATTTAAATCCCATTTCCCACCTCACCATTTACCTCAATTTAAAATTCTATTTTGTCCTCTTGTGGTGAGGAAACCCTAATCATCCTCCACCCTTGATTTGGCTCCTAAGTCAACATCAAATCCTATCCATTCATTCAAATCAGGTATTCTATAAAACACCTCTTTCAGCTTCATTTTCACCTCTTACACTCTCATTTTCTCTCTTAATCTCTCTTAAGCTCCCTTATACTCATTTTCATCTCAAATTAGTTGTAAACCCTCCGTATCTTGCTATCCATAACCACGAGCTTCTCAAGATTGTGCAAAATCTACAAATCTGAGAACAAAAAAGGCAAGATTTAGGAGGACAATGAAGATTAGTCAATACTAGTTTAGATTTTAGTTGTTTTTCATGCTTGTTTGACTGGTTTTCTAAGCTAGATTGCACTTCATTGTAGTTAGGGTTAGCTATAGTTTTATTTCTGCATGTAAAACCTAGTTTTTCCCTAGCACAAAATGGTGAACCTGAAGTGAACGGCCGTACATTCCACGAATTTTATGTTTTTGAATTTGCAGGAATAGTACGAAGCATTAGCGGCTTCGTGCGATGCTTAATCTTCTTTGTGTGATGCATGAGCTTCTTTGTGTGATGCATGAGCTATATGATGTGACGCATCCTCTAGAGTTTGCAATGCATCAAAAGGGTTCTGTGACACATGCGACTGTGTTTAGGGCAAAACTTTGTTATTTGTTTTTTATTAACCTAACCCAGTTGATTTTTGTAGGAATCTAACTTGTTTCTGATGTTCTAAGTGCTTAGTTAACTCTCTGGTTCATACTAGTTATCTCACTAGGGTTTTTAAGAGCATTAGGGTTTGATATTTCAAGGACTTTCATTTAGGATTTCTTACAAGCTTGTTTGAATATTTGGGTATATCTTGTGAATGTCTAAAAGTTCATCATATTTCTAGCATCCAAGAGACAACCTTACAACACTAGGGTTTGACATTTATCATTGGAGTACGTGTTTCATTCATAGATTAGGGTTTTAATCCTAATTTGTATTTGCAGAAATTGTGTGACGCATAAGCTGCTTCATGTGATGCATAAGCTGCTTCGTGTGATGCATAAGAGATGGTGGTTGTGTGATGCATAAGCTGCTTTGTGTGATGCATAAGCTACTTTATGTGACACATGTGCTGATCAGTGTGACGCATGCGTTGATCAGTGTGACACATATGCTAATCCGTGTGACGCATGTGTTGATTAGTGTGACACATGTGCTGTTATTCTATGACACATCTGAGCCATGTGTGACACATTCCTTTGATAGTCAACCGTATCCATGCCTTTGTGTAAGTGCCTTACTGAACCGCATCTGACTGGTAAAAAATAGGGAGTGTTTAAGTTGCCTTCAATTCTAGTTTTTTTTGTTTTGCACAACAAGCTTAGGGTTTTTATCTCTGTTACTGATATCTGTTGGCAGCTTGTGGCATTGGAGGAAAACCTTTACTCAAATCACTAACTTTTTTTTAGGGTTTATTTTATTCCATGTATGTATGGTTTAATCTAGGAACACATTTTACAATTCGGGTTAAAAAAATACAATTTTGTTTACAAACCTACACTCATTTTGGGATAAAAAGAACCTCACTCATATTGGTTAAAAAGAACAAACAACCCTTGGATTTTTCACACTCATGAGGTAAAAAGAATATAAATTTGCATTACAATGCATTGCGTTAAAAATGAACTACAATCTTTGCATTTTCACACTCATTGGGACTTAAAATTATCCTGCATCCTCACTCATTTAAAAAGATAAAAAGGATTGCATTTTGTTTGCCATGTTTGGTGGTTTGTGTTAAGGGTTGTGGAAAGATGTATGCCCTCCATTTCACTTGCATGAAACCACACCACACTTAAGGAAAGATAAAATGTGAGTGTGAGCAAGTTCACATGTGTATGCTCTCCCCTTGTGACTTAGTGCGAGCCGGGGGATCAAAAACATGTTAGCTTGTCTCGCTTTTGTTACCCTTTAGAGTGGGCCTGCTCTTGAGACACATCCGAAAGGAGAAATCACTTGCGACCCCAAGTAGGACTTTCGTCTGGCCCGGTATACAAATTGAGGATAAGGCAAAAGCCAAGTCTAATCGATATTAGCACTCACCATATAGTGCTAACTTGAAAGGAGGTGTACCTTTGTGTATATTAAACTCCTAGTAGGGTTAGTTAGAGCCGTAAGTGGCTTTCTGGATGCTTGTCGGGTGCCAGTCCCCCAGATATTCACTAGAACCTCTTTGTTTAGTGGCCAAAAACCCTCTACTTGTTGATACAGGAGGTCGAATGATAGATCTCTGATAGTCGTCCCACATTTTTGTGGCTTATGGCAGAGATAGCAAGGTACCTCAGGATTTGCGCATCCTAGGACCTGGAACTTGGTGTGCTTGAGAAGTGAGTGCACTGTAAGGGGGAGCCCATGCCCCAGGTTCCTAGAGCTATACACCATAAGTAGGCGCGGCTGGGTAAAACCAAGTGGGAACTCAACAAGTATTGTCCTTGCCTAGCCTAGGATTGTGCATGCCTACAAGAGTTTGCAAAACATCACGAGTCATCAAAAACAACCAATTGATTGTTAAATGTCCTCTATGATTGATGTGTATGCTTGCCTAATCATCACCCTCGACATTCTTTCCACACATTCATCCCAAGTCATCATACCTTGATCACATTCATACCATATCCTTATCATTCAACCTTCACATACCCTAAGCCAATCAATTTCACCCTAATCATTCCACTTCAACATAATCATTATCCTAATCACATATCCTAATAATCATTCTTGTCACCCCGCATATCCTTATCACTATCCTAATCATTATCTTAATCCATCCAAATCACCTAACAACATCATTACACTTTATTATCCTCATTCCAAGTCACTTCCATTTCACTTTAATTCATCCTAGTCATTATCCTTGTCCTTCCTCAAACATCCTAATCATCCCATTCCTCATCATTCAATCACATCCCTAATCCCATTATCCTTACACATCATCCCAATCCATTACATCCTAATCGATCATATCCTAATCACATTACCCTAATCATGATCCTAATCATTCCTAATCACATTCATGTCATATCTTATTCATGCCACCTCATCATATTTATACCGTAATCATTCATAATCATTACATCCATTCCACATCATAGCATATTCACCATGCCAACTCATCATATCCTAATCACATTCCTACTCATCTCTTCATCATTTAACCTTCATGTCCTTAGCCACATCATACCATATCCTAATCATATTCTATTCAATGTTCCAAATTATTCCACCGCATCCCAATTATATCATACACATCATAATCATATCCAATTCATCATGCATAACCATCCACATTGTAATCATCCTATTTGAACTTCATCCTAATCCATCCAAGTCATCCTCCCTAATCATTACACATCATCATCTAATCTCATCATTGCACAACACCATCTTCATCCTAAGCATTCCCTAATTCATCCTAGTCATCATATCCTCATCATTACACTTTATCTTAACCTTATCACATTTCATCATATCCTAATCATCCTAGTCATCACCCTAATCAATCCAAGTCACCCAATATTGTCATTCCACATCATTCGGCCTCATCTTAATCACCATCCTAATCATCCTTACTAATCAATCCAACTCATCATAACCATATCCTATTTATCATTTTTCATCATTCAACAACAACCCTAACCATATCCTAATCATCATTTTCTAATCATTACACCTCACCCTACTCACTACACTTCATCCTTATCGTCATCCTAATCATACATTAATCGTATCCTAATCATACTGTAACCATTTCCAACTCATCCTAATCACCTCTTTCATCCAATTAACATCATCCCAATCATCCCTAATCATTCCATATCATACCATAATCATACCCAAGACATCATAATTCATGCCTTAATCATCCCTTGTTGCCTTCTTCCTAATCAAATCCAAATCAAATCCTAATAATTACATGTCATCACCCTCACCTTTCAAATCCAATTGACTTCATCTTACCATTCCACACCATATTCTAATCACATTTTTATCTTTCCTAGTCATTACACCTCATCCTTATCATATCTTCATCATATCCTAGTCATCATTTCAAATCATTCCACCATATCCTTATCATAGCATATTCAAAAACCTAATCATTTCACATCTCATCCTTATCCATCCAAGTCATCATTCCTAATCATTACACATAACCCTAATCACCTCTTTCATATAATCACCATCATCTTAATCATCAACATTCATAATCCAATTCACTTCTTCCTAATCCATCCAAACCAACAAATCTCATCACTATACATCATCATCGTCATTCCAATCCAACCAAATTCATCCTAATCATTCCCAATCATGATACACCATAACCATAGGGAAACCTTTGATCATCTACTCTCCCTATCAAATCGATTACAACCATGTCAAAACCTTATAGATCTATTGGTTCTATTCACCCCCTGCATATCCAATCTCACCCACTACATATTCGACTGTATTCCACTACATATTCAATTTCATTCACCCTTTGACATATATAGAGGACCCTAAACATTAGTCTTCCTAAGGTTGAAACATAGGGAGAAACTGTCGAAGCTTGGCTATATCACAAGTACAAATTCAGACCAAGAGACCTGACATCTTTTCCATATCAATCAAAACTTGAGCTTAATACTCTGTGGCTAGTTTAAGTCCATCCTTACAAGTGAATTCTAAAACTCATGGGTTCACTCTAATCAATCATTTCTTCCATACCTCAAGGTCTCGACAAAACCAATTTGCACTTTGAAAGTTCATTAGTAGACGAGAATACCCTCGTGGAGCTAGACTTTTCGAAGACTAATATCATCAGCCTCTATCATAGTTTGGGCCTCATCACTTTGCATCAACATCCCATAGCATCCCACAATTCCCACAATTCACAAGTCTCATTTGGTTGACACGGTTGCAAAAAGAAGAGAAAGGGGGTAGATCCTCCTAGTCATCCCTCATTCCGAACATTCCTTCCAACACATCGTCCAATCATTTCACCTTATCATAATCACATCCTACTCATATCTTCATCATTCAACCTTCACATCCTAATCACCTTTTCTAATCACATCATTCAATCAAATTCATCCTAATCACAACCTTGACCATAACCTAATCATCTCTAGTCACCCATCTAATCATCCAATCAATCCCACACTCTATCACATTCCCAGTCATCTCATCTCATCATTCATCCTAGTCAAGCACAACATGATCTTAATCCCACAAGAAGACATAAACAAGGTATTATGGAGCCAATACATGTCAAAGTCCCCCCATGCTCATATGGCCTTCGATCCACACCTTAAGGTCAACAATCAAAAGATGTTGATACCACCTCCATGCCTCCTAAGTCCACCACTTTCCATCACAAACCCTATCATATACCCAAAACATACGTAGCCATTCCACCTCCATCATCCTACAAGTGCCAAAAGAATGTGACCATACACCTTCCACCATCCAATTTACCTTCCTCCATCTACTTTTCCTCCATTGCTTCCTGCTAGGTCTAAAAAATGTAGGTCGTTAACCCTAAGAGGTTGCCAGGCTCTCTTGACATTTTTGGCTAACTGACACGGGGTAGATATGGCTAAACCCCCTTCACTTCAGGCTCTGCCAGACCTAGGCGGGTAAACCTCTAATTAATAAAGCAGAGATGATCACTACTTTGATCAGAATTAATCTAACTATTTATAATGGCAAAAATTATAAAACAGATTAAAAGACAGCAAGTTAATTCTAAATGATCTAAATTGTAATGCTAAAACAATAATGCAATCTAATTAAGTAAATCTGAAGTGAATTTGTATAAGTGATAATGAAAATACTAGACTAGTGCCTTATTGAATATAGAGTCAGTATGATCATGAAATAAATGACTGTTTGTTTGGTAAAAACTTGAACTATCTAGCATAAAAGAATAGGCATGTAACTTGTACAACCCTGCAAGGAAATAATTAATATTCCATACTTATATATATCCAATTCATAAAATCAAATTACCTGCATTCATCTAAAAGGATTTAATCCCTGCTTGAAGGAACCTATCAGAATGATACTGCAATTGTAACAAATTTATCAAAAACTGGAGACAGAATACAAACCCTAACCGTATGACTCTTCTTACAGATCCATGACAATGTCTTCACAGTTACTATGACAGATTTAAAGGATTTAATTCTGAAAGTAGAAACCAGTTAATCTTATCACACTATAACAGTAAATGTGTATAGACAACTTGAAGATATACTTGATAACTCAAATTGAATAACAGAGAAAACCTTGAAAGGAGACAATCATATAATTGAATAAATTAAACAGATAGTTGATACTGAAATCTACAATTACTGTTTCATGTTCACAGACTTGACTTCATCAGAGAATGCTTGTACATGGTCTACTAGAAATAAAATATATTAAAGTGAACCAACATTGTTGTTCAAATCTAATCTATAGTATCCCTTGTTCTATTATGTGATCTCTTCCTATTCTATCCTCTTTTCCCCTCTCTGGTCTTAGTCATCTCTTATAAAGAACGGTATACAAGCTTCAGACCAGTTACAATAGTTGTGACGGTTGATAACTAAACAACAGTATTTGTTCTAATAAAACAAATTCAGGAAATTTAATACTCACCATTAATCATCAAATGGATAACCATTTCAGGGTCAAACAAAGATCTTTAACTGTAGTTCTGTTTAATATCCTTCGAGGGTTTCTTTATTATTCCTAAAAAAACTAGATAAAACACAAATTAATCTCTGATCAAATGACCAAAACAAATCTATTTAAACATATGTATTTATTTAGATAATTACTTCCCTTATCGATAATTTATCAGTTCCTCAAGATCCTTTTGTGGGTGTTCTTTATAAATTGGTATCCGATGTGTATATCCTGCAAAAAACCCATATTTCAACTATCAGAAGAATATCTTAACCATTCGTATTTTAATGTCATTTTAGGGTTTCTATGTTTTGTATCAACGTAAGGTCCATTTTGTTTCACCGAAGGTGTAATATGAATGTATATCGCAAATGTATCTTGAGAATGTATGTGAGAATGTACATTGTGTTGGATACAAAAGGTGACTAGTAGAAACAGTAAAGAGAACCGGTGATAACAAGTCATGTCTTGTATATGCAATAGTTTGGCATATTGGCGTGAATGGTAATATCGGGTAGACAACGTGATGTTAAATCAACAATGAAGATCTCGCCGATACAAAGACTTTTCTATATTGAACTTCTTTTGACATCCAGCTTGTATCTTTAGAATGTATCTTCGCTTGTATATTGGCTTGTATATCGAAGATATACATTGCTATTATACAAGGCCAATGTGCAAGCGGCGGGACCCACTACTTGTATCCATCCTTCATATACAATGCCTGATACATACAAACTCAATTGTATCTCCTTTCCGGACTTCCTGCTTTTATGAACCATATTTCATTTATTTTTGATTCTGACTTGTATATACCATGAAATGCATCCTTTGATATACATAAAGTCCCGATGCATCCCTTTAACTAGATTTAAATCTCTCTTAAGTTCCACGTTGTATGCACATAACAATGTATGTATCTAAAACATACAACAATAAAACTGTATTTCATATCCCTTTCTGTTCCGCGATGTATATTACTGTGTATCGGCATGACTTTCTTTATCAGAATGACTTTCACAACATGTCCCTGACATCATTGTGACTATCATGTCAGCGAGACTCGCAGGCTTTATTCTTATTCATATCTCTCACCGATGGTCTTTTGTATGCTTGGTGAGACTCTTTAACAACTTCATCCATCAGTATAGCTTATATCGTCGGAGTGATTTTTAGAGTATCATCCAATATACTTTCCTTACGCCGATGTCGATTTATTCGGCATGACCACGCAATCTCTTTCCGATGAAAGGTCATCGGTGTGAATTTATTCATCGGTGATCCTTAATATCTTCTCCCCGATTGTCAGTCTCATGCCAATACTTATTTCCCTTTGAATATCTCTCGGAGCTCCGTCGGTGAGAGGTGTAAGATTGGTGTAGTCTAAATAATCTTTTGCCAATAGCAATAATCGCACCGATACGCTATCTTTGTCCTTGTCCAAAATCCTTTACGACTTCTGTTATCGGTGTGACCTACATAGTCGGAGAGACCTATAAAACATACCCCGATCAAGTCGTCTTACCCCAAAAAGTAGCTTGGGAATTTCAGTCCCAACACTTCCTACACCTAACATCCCTATCATCCATAAATTCCCTCATAATCCTAGTCATGGCCAACAAATGCACACATCTTGTAAACATAAAGCTTCCATTCATTCCACCCGCCACATGGGATTCAAAAATAAACATTTGGATGCCTCTACCCATAAAGCCAAAAATTCTAAGGGTCCTAATGCCTTAGGGAACAAATTCAAAAATTCAAAGCAAGGTACATTCCAAAATCCATCCAAACCCATACATTCACAAGCAAAGTTAGAAACTAAAATGGTATGGGTACCTAAACAACAATCAAACAAGTCAAATGTGGCATCCACCTCTCAAAAATCCCAATCATCCTCTTCCATCCATTCCATTCAAAGATATCAAATCCCTCCATCCCACATGAAAAGTAAAATTTATAAAAACACTAAGTCCATGTGGGTTCCAAAATCCTCACATCATCCATCCACTAAGCAAACATCTCCATTGCTTCCTACACCTTCCAATCATAGGCTTCCATGTTTATCACGGTGTGTGCAACTGTTGGTCATGATTCCTTTTTGTACCTCCATCTCCCCATATTTCATTCATTATCCTACACATTTCACCAATCCTATCCCTATGGTCCATGCTTTTGCATAAGCTTGTCATCCATCCATGCATAAGTCCTACATTATCTACATCATAATCCACTTTCATTCCTACATAATCCACTTTCATTCCTACATAATCCACTATCATTCCCTCCATAACCCACTATCTACCTAATCCATCTCACTTTCACGCACTCTCTCTTACCAACATCAATGAGCACCTTGACATGGTCCATACGACTCCACTCTCCAATGGGACTATCACTTTTCATGGCACTAGACACTTGAGTCCCTCATATCCATACTCTGATTCAAAAAAAAATCAAAAACAAAAAAAGTAAAGAGAAATCCCTTCGTCCAATGGTGAAAACTTGGTAAACAGGTGCCTTGGATAAGTACCATGATGAAAACCTAGCAAACAGGCGTCATGTGTAGGTTGATCTTCTATGTCACCTACACTTGGGGGCACCTTGTCTCATCCAACATATCACTTTCATCCTATCATTTCTATCCTATCATGCCATTTCCCTCCTTCCACATACATACACCTAGCCTATCGAGTCCATTCATTCTCCCTTCCTCTTTTGATCTTGATAAAGAAATGGGGGCAAAATGTTGAAACATGTTTTGGATGTCTCTTGACATACCTCATCCCTCCAAACCGAAAAAATCCTTCATTATCCTATCATCATACTATAGTCATAAGCGTTGTCATGAAAATCCTAAGTATTACACCTAGAATGGGGCATGTTATTCCTATGTGACATAGTCCTTGGAGCATCCTTGCCCTCTTACACGTGTATTTCTTCCATCCACTATCACCCAACCCTTTTAGCCATTCACCCAATCCCATTCATTCCTTTGTACCTTGGCTTGGTTTTCCCTTGTCATTGGTATCTAGCACAAAGGCTATCACAATTGTCATCCTTTGAGATCCCCAAAACATTCAAAAACACAAAAAAATTTAAACATTGGCAAAATCCAAAAAAAATACAACATTCAAAAACTCCAAAAAAATCACAACATTCAAAAATCCAAAAACATCCAAATATTTCAAAAAACCCAAAAAATCAAAATATTCTCAAAAACCTGAAAAAAATCAAAATATCCTCAAAAATCCAAAAAATCAAAACATTCAAAAATCCCAAAAAAATCAAATATTTTCAAAACCACAAAAAATTGCAACATTTCAAAAACACAAAAAAAATATATATATATTTTCAAAACACACAAAAAAAAATTCAAATTTTCCAAAATCCAAAAAAATCATAACATTCCAAAAATACAAAAAAAAATCACATGTCAAAAATCCAAAAAAATCACAACATTGCGAAAAATCACAAAAAAAATTAAATATCAACCAAAAAATCCAATCAATAAAATCAATCAACTCATCACATCATTCCAAATCAATTCTTCAAACAATTCTTCAAATCATTCAATTCTTCAACCAAATCACTCAATCAACTTTCTCAATCAATCCATTCCAACATCCTAATCGATCACATCATCATATCATTCAAATTAGTTCTTCAAATCATCCACAGTCCACATGGTTGAACTATGTCACCTCTAAGCTTTCACATAGGCAAGGCTATCTTCGATGCACCCCTGAGGCATTAGGTCAGTCCCTTAGGGCCCGTTGAGTCAACTCTCATAATAAGTCATCCTTTAATGAGATGGACAATTTGATCAGACAATCAATCTTTCACAACAACACGCAATTGAAACCAATCCCAAAATCAACAAGACAAGCTATCCAATCAACCAAATCAATCAATTGCTATCAAACTATCCTTATCAACCATCAAATTATCACACGGAATTGGGCATCGTCGAAACTAGGATTGTTCCTTATATGAAATGCGTCATTTATCAATCATAACCATCATCATCATCATCAATCAAACCCTGGTGTTGCTCATATGACCAACAACACTAGTGTCGATCAATCAATCACTTGCCTTATATAGGATGTTGCATTGCTGAAACCAGACCAGGCGTCTCATATGACATGTTTCTATTCTGAAACTAGGCCTTCTTTCAATCACAATCAATTAATCAAGCACATATCACTTGGCAAAAGTTCCAATTGGATGTTGGTCTAGTTTGTCTTATATTTTACTGGATTATTTTTTTTGCAGTCTCGTTCTTATGCTTCTCAAGGCAGTCCTTAATTGATGAAGAGAAGCGAGGATAGAGCGAGACCTTTTTCTTTGATTGTTTTTTGCAATTTACCTTGGCAAAATGACTGGGGCAACTTGGTTCCTTGTGTGTGATCAAGATTCCATTGGGTGTGGATCAAAGACATCCTATGCATTGGAAAGAATAATTGCTTCCTTGCATCAGGACTTGCACACCTCACAGTTATCTCATCGCATGTTCTGACAAGGTATCACAGTTACTAGTCTAAATCAAGCATTCCTTGTCTATCATGTGCTTGTTTCGCAAGGGACTACACTTTCCACCTTGGCCTTTGACATGCCATGGTGATTGTCGTCCTTTGACATAATAAGTTCTATGATGATAAGCAAAAAAATTGTAAATGAGAAGCTCAAAATCTATCAAAGCAAGATCTCATTCCCATTCTTCTAGCCAATCTTTCATTCCTCCACCTTCATTGCAGCTTAACTTATCATTCATTTCTTCTATCCATTCTCCAATCTTTCTTCCTTGACCAATCCCTTTCATTTCAAGAGCCTACCTGTGTTTGTCTAACTAGCCTATCCTCTCAAGGGGGCATCATCATGCTATCTTTCCATCACCATCCGTTTCCTCTATCCATTTCCTTAGCTTCTTTGAAATGATGTTGCTTGACATAATTCTCATCATCTCGAACATCATCTCAAAGAGGGGCAAAATGTAGACACTTAAAAATGTCCTCATGTCGCAAATGTGATAAGATAAATTTCCCCTTCAAATTCCATTATTCAACTAATTCAATTTCATCCATTCTAGCCACTTGACCATATTTCTTCTATAGTTAAATAATTTTTTTTTTTTTTTTTTTTTTCAAGCGCCTGGTAAACTTTTTAACGTGACCGGCGACGCTGGTGCGACACGCCCTCCGACTCCACGCGAATGCTTTTGCCCGGAGCAATGAACCGGTGAGGCCACAACTGGGGGACCTCATACCCTAGGAAGAACACTTCAAACCCGCGAGCTCCTTGGCCCAGCGAAGTCGTAAAGCCTTGCGAGCTCGTTGGCCCAGCGGGGGTTTGAACTCTGGTGGCCGCCACTACATCCTGAGCGACTTAACCACCGAACCATGCCATCATCGGCTCTATAGTTAAATAATTAATTTCAATTGATTATTTAATTATTTGTTCATACCCTAATGTCCCCTTCACTTAATTTATCCAAATAAATAAATCAATCCCCTTTCACATGAATCCCTTTCACATAAATTAAATAAATTGGGCAAATTTATTTAATTTAAATCCCATTTCCCACCTCACCATTTACCTCAATTTAAAATTCTATTTTGTCCTCTTGTGGTGAGGAAACCCTAATCATCCTCCACCCTTGATTTGGCTCCCAAGTCAACATCAAATACTATCCATTCATTCAAATTAGGTGTTCTATAAAACACCTCTTTCAGCTTTATTTTCACTTCTTACACTCTTATTTTCTCTCGTAAGCTCTCTTAAGCTCCCTTATGCTCATTTTCATCTCAAATCAGCTATAAACCCTCCATATCTTGCTGTCCATAACCATGAGCTTCTCAAGATTGTGAAAAATCTTCAAATTTGAGAACAAATAAGGCAAGATTTAGGAGGACAATGAAGATTAGTCAATACTAGTTTAGATTTTAGTTGTTTTTCATGCTTGTTTGACTGGTTTTCTAAGCTAGATTACACTTCATTGCAGATAGGGTTAGCTGTAGTTTTATTTCTGCATCTAAAACCTAGTTTTTCCCTAGCACACCTTTCAAAACAAGTCAGATTTGCACTTCATATTCCTGCCCCTTCTCTTTCTTTATTTCTGCTCTTAACTCAGAAAATAATTCATTTTATTGCTTTCTTTCAAAGTCACCTTTCACTCACCTTTTATTGTTCTTCAAGGGAGGTGACCCATATGAATTGATATGTCTTTTGCCAAGAGACACAACTTTAAATAAACTTACACCTCTTCCCAAACAAATCACAACCTTTGTTAACTACTAAATAAATTGCTGCTCTAAATAAAAATCAAACTCCTTTAAAAGAAAATCATTGCTCCTTGTATATATTAATCGTTGCCTTTATTGTTTTTCAAATTCTACTAATTTTTCATCATTTAAATATGTCCTTCATCACTTCCTTTTGATTGAAGTCAGCCATTTAAAAGATTTAAATCTTTAATTAAAATCTTGTCTAGGGAAGGTCAATTGTCTTAAGGTAGTCGGCCTCTCTTTAAGAAAGTTTCAACTCCTTTTGGTGCCAAGATATGTGTGAGGTCGACCACTATTGAAGGTTGACCACACTTTGAAATAAACATTATTTTATTTTTTTAGTGTGTTAAGTTTTTCACTTAGGGTAATTACTCCGAGTAGTTTTTTCCCATAGAGTAGTTTTCTTACCTGTCACCTAATTTTCACGGCTTTAAAAAGCATGTACAATATGTAAATTATGTATCTCAATTTATTCACTCTTGTTTGGTGAAATGGCCTTGTGTTGCCTCTCTCATTTTCTGTGAAGGTTATTTTCTGCAGATGGTGCTCCTGGGAGGTGGATGACACCAACATATTTAACCAACACTTTAAATCTAACCTTAATCTATTTAACCAACACTTTAAATCTAACCTTGGGATGTCGGCCTCCATAAAAAAAGTTGACCTTGTATATATGTTTAAATTTTTAATTTAAACATCCATATATTTCCAAGTCAGCCTTCAACTTTACAATCTCTCCAATGGGAATTTATAATGGGCAACTCTTAACATCATATACTCCTTTAATGATTTTGTGCCTTTGATATCAATGACAACATATTCCAACAATCTTCATAGAAAACTCTTTGACATTAATGATGATCTTGTCCACCTTTGACATCAATGACAACATTTCCAACAATCTCCCCCTTTGTCATTGGTGGCAACACAACATAATTCTCTCCTTTTGCATTTCCCCCCTTACTCTTTCTCTCTCCCTTTGACATCAAGGGCAAAGGGACACTTAGTGTACCTATTTTCTTCATGATATGATTCTGTCTTTTTTGTGATGCTCCTCCTATTTGTAAGGATCCTCCTTTCTGTAACTCTTCCTTTTCTATAGTTGTCTCTTTCTGTACTATTCTCCCTATCTGTCATGCTCTCTTTGTCTCACTGCTCCCCCTATCTCTAATTTTCCTCTTTTAATGGTAATGGGATGCTCATTACCCTCATTATAGTTGTCAACTAAACCATCTTTGAATACCTTCCCTATGGAGTTGTAGGATGATGCTTTTGGATAGCTCCCCTTAACTCGTACTTTACCTCATGGACTTGGTGATATCTCTTGTACATGAAATGCAGTTTGCACAAATATAGATTATTCATTTTCCTTATTATCTTGCTCTTGTTCCCTTCTCCATACTCCTGTATTTTCTTCTTCTTGACTACCCATAACTTCCAATCTCTTGTTTTGCCTAGGGGGTTCCATAATACCACTTCTACAGAAGTGTGCTATATGTCCATAGTTGTTGCACTTGTAGCACACAATACTGTAATCCAACAAAGGAGTAAACAAATTGTAGTTTCTTATTGGAAACTCATACAGATTCTACTCTTGCTCCATCCCAAAATTTCTTACTTTTGTTTAACAATCTCTTGGCTTGTGGCCAAAGTTGTTCTTATTTTACAATCCATAAGAACTTCTATTCTTGTTCCAATCAATTCTTCTTTCTTGTGTCCAACAATCTATTGCTTTATGACCAAAGTTATTTCAAGAATAGCAATAACCATGAAATGAATGTTGAAACTTGTTCATTTGCATTTGCCTTGGAGGGAATGGTCTTCTGAAATTTTCTTTGTTTCCTTTATGACTATTGATTTTATGAGTGAGATTACTTTCTCTCTTCTTGAACCTATCACCATTGATTGAGCTCTTAAGCACATTTGCATATCCTTTGCACTTCTCGTCATTTGTTTTCTTTGGTAATTGTTTCACTAAATTTGTTGGAATTGCCAAAAGCTCCAACATCAAGGTGCAAATTCAGGTGATGAATTTTTTAGTGATAGAAAAGAAATACTATTCATGGCAGTGGAAGCAAAGAGTGATGAAGTTAACCAAAAAGAAGAAGGGATAGATTCAAGAGATAAGAAAAATGAAGATGATGAAGGAGAAGTGGATCTTAAAATAGACTTCCAATTTGCATATGATGAGGTTGAAAATTTAGAGAAGAAACTCTCAACTAAAATCCAAAGTTCAAGAGGAAAGTGAATCAAAAGCCAAAGTATCTCAAGCTCTTGAAGAAGCAGAAAAAATGATCATGGATCTAAACGTTCAATGTTAAGAAGAAAATAAGATAGAAGAGGAAGTGAGATTTCAGCTAAAGACAAAGGAAGAAGATTGTGAAAAAATAGAGTTCAAAATTGTCTCTTTGAGGAAGGAGTTAGAGAAAACTATGGCTCAACTAAAAAGGGAGTTGAAAAATGTTAGAAGTTCAGAAACATTGGATGAAATTATAAATTCTCAAAAACCTACATGTGACAAGAGTGGTATTGGATTCAAAAAAGGGTAAAGTTCTAAGGAATCAAAGGAGAAAAAATTAGAAGACTACTAAAGAAGGCTCAAGTTCTAAAGCTACAAAGTTACTATTGTCACCTGAATTTGCACCTTGTTGTTAGAGATTTTGGCAGTTCCAACAAATTCAGTGAAACATGGGATTGGTCTCAAGGTGTGGGACCTTGTAGTTGAGACCAAACCTCCATAGAAGGTTGGTTCCTCTTTCTGAGCTTAAGGCTCAGAGAATGATAGCTAAATCTAATGCTAATGCTCATAGGGAAAAGGGATATGAAGGAATTGAAATTGAAAGGGGTGATGCACTAGATTTATAGTGTTTAGCTGGAACTGACATAACACAGTGATGATTTCAAAGGCTAAATAAACTAACATAGACTCATCTAATCTTTAATAGAGGCCAAAATAGAATAATGAAACTTATAAAGGGATCATTCTATCCACAAGATAAATGAGAAGCATTCAAGCAGACACAGTGTAGAAGAAAATGAGAGAGGTAGAATCAATTGCTTGTATTAATCATAGAGGCTAAATAGCCATTACAAAAGAAGGATAATTCACGTCAAGAAGGGCCAGATTCGCCCATTTATCCACTTCTAGGAAGCTATATTTCCAATCAGTGCAGGTGGATAGGTGAGTTTTTCTTTGTCCTTGGGGAAGCATTTCACCACTTTATTGTATGCCCATCCCTTCCCCACCTCTTTTTAACTACACACATGCATAAAAGCATTGTAAATTGTTGAGAAATGGTAGTTATTTTGAAAAACCAGTTAATGGCTTTGTTTGATGACAGTTTAGGTTTAGGTTTTTTTTTTTTTCTATTTTAGGTTTCCCTTCAATAAGTGCTCTTGCACCAGCAACATCCTCATTAGGAGCTTGTTTGCCTTGTTTGTTTTGTTTTGTTTTGTGGTCTGGAGGCATGTTTAGTTTTGTGTTGGTTTGGCCAACCCCCTGTTTTAGTTTTCTGCAGTGCCCTTTTTGACTTTGTGCCCAATGGATTGATAAGGCCACTTGATTCCCTATGTTTAGCAAGCAAACACCCCTGCAAAGTCACCAAAATGTTGTCCTATTTTAGCATAGGCCAAAATAGCCGAAAGATAGCCCAACAAATCCTACCTTTTTCCATCAAAAATATCTTATCTAAGAAAGTCTAAATGGAAGAAAATTCTCCTTTGAGAATCCCAAAAAATTCTAAGTGTTTTGCTTTTGAAACTTTTGCCTTAGTCAAAAAAATTTAAGTTTGGTGAACCTTTGGTTCACTGATCGGTCAGTTCGTCGATCAGAGAATTTACTAACTAAGGAAAGCAAGGCAGCGGGGGTGTTTTCTTTGAAGGAGAATAAATAATTTCTTCTAAGGCAAGGAGGGCTTTGTTGGCAAAATGGAAGGTTTACGAACCTCTTAGTTCACCGATCGGAAAAATCACCGACTAAGAAAGGAACGAAGATAAAGACAAGGCAATGGTTCACCAAATGAAGTTTTTTCCGACCAAAGGAGGGAAAAGATAAAATCATCTAAGTGTTCGGCAAGGTATAGTTATGGATCCAATGGTTCATTGCCGAGAAGTTTCACCGACTGAGGAGGCTTCAACCAAAGGAAAGAAGCTGGCACAAAAGGCAAATACAGGGCAAGTTCATGAACAAGAAGATTCGTTGATAAGGTGAAAATGAGGCAAAAGGTCAAACAAAAGGGAGAAATTAGGGAATTGGTGAAAATACAAATTCATTGATCAATTCGTGGTTTCTCAAGTTCACTGATAAGGTGATTTTCTGACTAAAAGGGCCCAACAGGAGAAAATAATGAGGACCTGATGGTTCACCAAATGAAGATTTCACTAACCAAAGCGGGGTAGGAGAAGGAAAGTGAAGAAAGACAAGGAAAAGGAGTTAGCTAGAGGGAGAATTCACTGATAAAGGGAAATTCAAATGCGCCAAAGGTAGAATTATAAGGATAAACACTTTTAAAGTGTTGAAAAAGTGTGCAAGGCACGATTTGCTGAAAGCACACCATTGTTGCAAAATGAATTAAATACCTAAAGGATAACATTGTGAATCAGTCAGATTTAGGTAGTTGAAATAGTTAAATTCTTCAATGTGCTAATACAAACAAGGGACAAAATGGATTTGCGAGTACCATAGAAGGATTTCAGACCTTCCTTCTTTAATGCACCTAACACCCATGTATGTAGGCAATCTTATTCTGTATTTTTCACAGACTTGTCAGAGCATGTGCATCCTCAAAATTCATAGGTTTTCTAACAGGACCATGGGCCAAATTGAATGCAGTGTGGGCACCTGGGAAAAATAGTTGATTGATTTTCAATGCTTGTAGCTGCACGATGGATTGAAAAGTTATATATACATGTAAAAGAGATGTAATTGTTGTTAGCTGTTCTTTTGGGTCATTCCATGAGAAAGGGGAGTTTGTTGTAGTTTCAAATATTGTAATGCATCACAAGAACTAGTTGGATCTAATACATTGTGCTTGAAGTTGAGCCTTTGATGTCTTTGATTTTGGTTCACCTATGAATGTAACTGGTTATTTTGTGTCTATTTCTTCTACAGCAAATTCTCCTTCTTTTGTAATAGCTATTTAGCCTCTATGATTAATACAAGCAACTAATTTTGTCTCTCATTTTCTTCTACACTATGTTTGCTTGAATGCTGCTCATTTATCTTGTGGATAAAATGGTCCCTTTATAAGTTTCAGTATTCTATTTTGGCCTCTGTTAAAGATTAGATGAGTTTTTTAGTTTGTTCATCCTTTGAAATCATCACTATGTTATGTCAGTTCTAGCTAAACACTATAAATATGGTGCATCACCCCTTTCAATTTCAGTTCCTTCTTATCCTTTTTCCCTGTGAGCATTAGCATTAGATTTAGCTATCATTTTTTGAGCCTTAAGCTCAAAAAGAGGAACCAGCCTTCTATGAAGGTTTGGTCTCAACTACAAGGTCCTACACCTTGAGACCAATCCCATGTTTCACTAAATTTGTTGGAACTGTCAACTCCAATAACATGGTGCAAATTTAGGTGTCTGTAGCTTTATAACTTGAACCTTCTTTAGTAGTCTTCTGATTTTCCTTCTTTGATTCCTTAGAACTATTCCCTTCTTTAAATCCAATACCACTCTTCTCACATGTAGGTTTTTGAGAATTTATAATTTCATCTAATGTTTCTAAACTCCTTACATTTTTCAACTCCATGTTTAGTTGAGCCACAATTTTCTCTAACTCCTTCCTCTAAAAGATAATTTTGGACTCTAGTTTTTCACAATATTCTTCCTTTGTCTTTAGCTAAAATCTCACTTCCTCTTCTATCTATTTTCTTCTTCACATTGAACATTTAGATCCACGATCATTTTTTTTGCTTCTTTAAGAGCTTGAGATACTTTGGCTTTTGATTCACTTTCCTCTTAAACTTTGGATTTTAGTTGCGAGTTTCTTCTCTAAATCTTTTCAACCTCATCATATGTGAATTGGATTTCTTCCTCAAGAACCACTTCTCCTTCATCATCTTCGTTCTTCTTATCTCTTGAATCTGTCCCTTCTTCTTTTTGTCTATCTTCATCACTCTTTGCTTCCACTACCATGAATATTATTTCTTCTCTATCACTGAAAAAAGTCTTCATCACTTTCCTTTGAAGAGATATTATACTCCTTAGAGTAGAGACTCTTCTTGTACCTCTGGAAGTTCTTCCTTCTCTCAAATTAATCTTGCTTGTATCCCTTCTTATGGTGTTGATATCCTCTTTCTTTCTTCATATCATAGTCCTCTTCATCATCGCTACTCTTAGTTTTTCCCTGCGGACACTTAGAAGCAAAATGACCTAATTTACCACAATTAAAACATTTAAACTTACCTTTATACTTACCTAATCCTATCATTTGTTTCCTCACGAAGTGGGCTTCTTTTGAATCTAAACCATCGCTGGAGAAATTGCTTGATTCATACCTCTTATTCCTTATCTTCTTAGAAGCTTTGAATGCAGCCTCTCTTTCAGATGATTTTTTCTTTTCTGTCCTCATTTTGTATGCCGTGAGGATCCAATGCAACTCGTCCTTTGTTAACTTGTCCAAGTCTTTTATTTCTTCAATCACTAACACTTTTACATCAAATCTCATAGGAAGAGATCTTAGGGCCTTTTGTACTATAGTGGATTCTTCCATCTCTTCGCCAAGTCCTCTAATGGTATTAACATTTTCATCCACATGGAGGAGATAGGTTGCAATATTTTCATCATCTCTCATCATTAAGCTCTCAAATTGTCTTCTATGGATTTGGAGCTTGGCCTCCTTTACCTTAGATAATTTTAAGAACCCCCCTCCTCAGAGAAGGTGTATAAACCTGGCGAATCATGTATACTTTCTGAGAAAAATATTAATTTTATAGGCAAATTTTTTCATTTTTCTGGGAAAAAAATAATAATATTTGGTGAATCGTTTGTAATCGCTAGAGGTCTATGGAAAATCCTGGCGAATTGTAATTTTTTTAAAACCAATAAAATATTTTCATTGGCGATTAAAACCTATTTTCAAACCAATTAAATATTTTTGTTGGCGAATTAAACTTGTTTTCAAAATAAGAAAATATTTTTGCTGGCAATTAAAATCTAATTTCAAACTAGAAAATATATTTACATTGGTGAATTAAACCTGTTTTCAAAATAAGAAAATATTTTTGCTGGCGATTAAAATCTAATTTCAAACTAGAAAATATATTTACGTTGGTGAATTAAACCAATTTTCAAAGCAATAAAAAATTTATTGGCAAATTTAAATATAGTTTCAAACCAATTAAAAATTTATTGGCGAAATAAACTGTTATGCCAATAAAAAATCATACCATGTGAATGGCATCAAACTTTAGTTGAAGTTCCATTCCAGGCTGCAGTTCTGACACACCCTGTTGGTTTTTTCCCAGACTAGATGCTTATTCCCAGATTTCCCTACAAGGTAGCCATCAATGATCAATAGGATCTCTGGGCCAGGGGCCAACAGTGTAGGAGATAGACTCTATATTTTATCTCCTCTTCTTCTTCAAGCTCTGCAAAACCTAGGGGGGTATTCCCTACTCAACATCCATGAGGATATACATACAAGGCTGGGATGCTGACAGAAAGCAGATAAGTCATCCAGTAAGTAGACCAAAACTGTAAGATAAGAGCAAAGGGGCTAGCTTTGGGCCTATTTGCAGTTGTAGACAGAGGACTGAGGATCCTAAAACTAATTCTAATGTCCTAAAGGTTGTTTTAGATTTTGATTTTGATTTTAAGCTTGGATGCAAAGCTGGACATGGTTGTAACACAAACACAAAGCAAGATTGGTGCCTATCCAGGGCCTGGAGTTAGTAGACATACACCTGTGAATGATATGCATGAACAACTAAAACTGGATTTCAGGGGGACACATATGATACCTGCCTTACAGATATCTCCCAATACAGAGTGTTAAGCTATCTATACTTATGGCATCCCTACTGCAGTATACCCTTCCCAATGTTCAATCTGAGAACAATTTAATCTACCCCTTGAGCAGAAGTTAAGAGATCAGACATTCAACACAGGAATTCTATGTTCTAGAGTCTCAAACATTGCTTAAATATCCAGACTCAGAAGAAAGATACATGCAATACTGGAGACAGAATTAACAAAACACATGCTAACATAGCATTTCTCATATAAAATTAACTATGAAATCAGTGGATTCATGCAAAAATATACAACAAGAGATACATAAACTCACAGGTTTTGCTGTACAAAGCAACCAAATCAGCTGTATTGTATTACAGAGCCAAATGTTCAACTTTCAACAACCAAACAATGGTAACACAGTCTGCCTATATTGGCCAGAAAGTGTACCTCACAGCAATTAATTACATGACTATTACAAAAAACCACCAGATACAGCCCATGAGAAATGGCGCCCATAAGTCATCAACACAGTAGGCAGGAGAGTCGACAGGGGTGGCCTTGAGCCCTGTGCCACCATCCGGGAGTTTTCATCCACAATGGGGCAACTTGATCGCTTGCCCCATCGCCCATACCGCTGCACTGTCGCCATTGATGGCTCAACTACCCGCAACCACCAGGAAAAACACCGCAGCGTTCAAAAAGAATTTCCCACCAAAATGTGCTTCTTCGCAGGTTCAAAATACACAGGGGAATAATCCCACATGCATAGTGCGGAAACCCCTTTAGTGCTTTATAAGCATGGTCACAAAGACAAAAGGTGTCGAGCACTTTTGCCACGCTCGACACACGCCTCTTAGCCCAAAGCCCATCGCCAAGACCAACACCATTGGCCAAGCCCACAAATCCTCCACCGACCTCAATTGTCTCACCGACTGCACCGCAAGCCTCTATCAGCCAGACATAGTCTATCGGCCAACCCAAAAGCTTCCTTGCCGATCTCAAAGGTCACGCCGATGCCTACTCCACATTCCCCTCCATCGGTCAGAGATGAACCATCGGGCCAGCTCTCTAGACCTTCGCCGATCTACCAAGTCTCTCCAATGGCCAAGCAAAATACACCCTCTTCGGCAAGACGACTACCATTGGCCCAGCAAAAAAACCCCTCAGTCAACACAGCCAATCACGCCGATACATCAACAAGCTAGGCCCCGCCCCTTCGTTAGCTAGACCCACGCTATCGGCTAAATGCAATCCATCCTTGCCGACAACACAAGTCATACCGATAACACCTCCGCAAGTCACCAACATCCCCATCGGCCAGAGGTAGACCATCGGTCAGGTATTCTACAGTTCACCCGATGTCCCCCATCACGCCGATGAACAACTTCATCGGCCAGACTACATATATCGGCAGCCCCTAAAAAACCCTCGCCGATGACACCATCGGCGAGACCATACACACGGTTCACTCGATGGCCACCCTCCATGCTCCCGTTGGCCAGACCAAAGCTATCGGCCAAACCAAAAACTTCCCAGCCGATGAAGAATGTTACGCTGATGCCTTCAAATAACCCTGCATCCCGCACTCGGCGAGACCTAAGTCATCGGAGCAAGAAAAAGATCCCTCACCGATAGACCATACTTTCGCCGATAGATATCCATCGGCCAAACAAATGCCATCGACCCAACACCTACCCGCTCACCTGATAGTCTATGTCATGCTGATGGCACATCAATCCAAACTCCATTCAGGAACATCCAATGCATCGGTGAATCACCTATCTGCCTAGCCGATATGCAAACTCCTGCCGATGAACACCCAAAAAACCCTCATCGGCCTGACCATCTCCCTCGGTGGGACAAAAATTATCTCCGCTGATAGCACAAAGTCCCAACGACATACAAAGAACACACCACAATCCCCATCGGTGAGATCAAAACTGTCGGAATAACAATAAGCTTCCCCCCCGATAGGCAAAGTCTCAGCGATGACACCATCCCTGCCATCAACCTGATTGCCAAAACACCTGCGAGGTCATGCCGATGGGCAAGAAAATATAGGGTTTAAATGAAGAAACCCTCTAAACATGCAAAATCAACCTCCAGGTCAAAATGAGTGCCAACACTGGCTCCGAATGGGGACGTGCAGGTGAAAAACCTGCAGCGAGAACAGATCTCCGGGCAGACCAGGCAAAAAAAGCCAAAAAAGCACGAACTGTACAGAACATTTACACTATATACATATTTTTACAAATGTGCACAGGGACAAGTCATCTATGCAAAATAGAACTTAAGGAATTGGCCATGCACAGGCAATTCCAGAAACTCACCATCTAGGGCCTGGAGGAAATAAGAGTCCTCCCCATGAGTGCTGCAAATCTGATATGGGCCCATCCATAAGGGTTCAAATTTACCACGTTTACCCTTTTCTTGACCTTTTGCATCCCATATGAGCACCAGATCATTGACTTGAAACTTCCTTTTTGTAGCTCTCCTGTCAAACTGATATTTCATATCTTGTTGTCTCTTGAGGTTAATTTGGTGTGCTTTCCTTCTATTCTCATCCAACGCAACCAGCTGATTCACTCTTTCTGTCATGGAGTCTTCAATCTCTTCATCATTTTCCTGGATGAATCTGTAAACTGGTAGGAGATTGTTTATGGGCAATCTGGCTGATGCACCATATACTAGCTCAAAGGGTGACATTCCAATAGCCTTTTTTACTGTCACTCTATCAGCCCATATTGCTAACTTTAATTTTGAGCCCCAAGCTCTCTTGTTCTTGTCCAGTATCCTCTTGATAATTTTCATGATGCTTTTATTGCTTGATTCTGCTTGACCATTTCCTTGTGGGTGGTATGGTGATGCATATGATAGATTTATCCCATACCTATTGCAAAAATCAACAAATTCACCTGATCTGAAGCACATAGCATTATCAGTGACTATCTTGAATGGTACTCCAAACCTGATGATAACATTTTCCAGTATGAAATCTATCACCACCTTACTTGTAGCTCTCTTAGTTGGAATGGCCTCAATCCATTTGGTAAAGTAATCAGTTGCCACTAAAATCCAACTGTGTCCCGCACTTGACTTGTCTACAATTTCCCCTATGAAGTCAATTCCCCATTGCTGAAATGGAGCATCCACAGTTACAGTTCTGAGGGGTAAAGCACCATCATATCTCAATTTTCCTGAGAATCTTTGGCAAGGGTCACACTTCCTTACTAACCTTTGTGCATCTGAAAAGAGAGTGGGCCACCAATATCCTGCTTTGAGAGTCTTATGAGCTGTTGTTTGGGCAGTATAATGTCCACCACACAATCCTTTATGCATATCAATCAAAACATTGTTAGCCACATCTTCATCCACACATCTTAGCAGCACACCATCAGGGTTTTTCCAGTATAGCTCACCTTGAACAATAACATACCTGATTGCATGTAACTTTAAAGTCCTCTTTTGACTGTCACTGAAATGGGAAGGACAATTCAGATTTTGCAAGTAGTAGATAATATCCTTGTACCATTCAGATCTTGATACATTTACACTCTCATTTTGGACTGCATTAACTTGGCATGCTTCCAAGTTTGACTGTGCCATCATCTTGGCTAATCCTTGTCCTCTTACCAACTTGGTAATTTGTATGTCTATGTTGAACTCTTGCAGTTTGTTTATCCATCTGCACCTTCTTCCGGTCACCTCCTGTTGAGTGAATATGTCTTTAACTGCTGCATGGGGTACATATGCAATTACATGTGATCCTACCAGGTATGGTCTAAAACTCTTGATGGCTCTGACTAGTGCATATGCCTATTTTTCCATAATATCATACTTCAACTCAGAAGCCTGCAAGGACATACTGAAGAAAGCTATGGGCTGTTCAAAACCATCTTCATTTTTCTGTAGCAAACATGCAGCAACAGTGTGAAAGGAAGCAAATGAAAATACTTGGAATGGCCTAGAAAAATTAGGATATTTAAGAACAGGGGCCATCTTGATTGCCTCTTTGATACTCTAAAATGATTCTATTGCTTCACTTTCCCAGTTGACGGTTGCATCCTTCTTCATCATCTTGGAAATGTTCCTTGTGGTTTCTGCAAAGTTGGGAACAAATCTCCTAACAAAATTTATCTGTCCAAAGAAGGACTAAACTCCTTTTACAGTTTTTGGCATTTGAATTCTATCAATAGCAGCCACTCTCTCTGGATCTATCCTAACTCCATCCTTGGAAACAATGTGCCCTAGGAGTTTTCCTTCAACTACCCCAATAGCACACTTCTTTGGATTTAA
The DNA here is from genome assembly GCA_027924645.1 of Cunninghamia lanceolata. Lineage (NCBI taxonomy): Eukaryota > Viridiplantae > Streptophyta > Pinopsida > Cupressales > Cupressaceae > Cunninghamia > Cunninghamia lanceolata. The sequence goes on along the minus strand of BSBN01000776.1, from coordinate 8,677,259 downwards.
AGAAATGCCATACTCCAGTGCTCTTATGAAAATTTGCTCTAGATGCAAACAATGCTGCTCTTCCTTCTTTGAATATGCAGTCAAGTCATCCTGATATACAGCCAGGATTGAATCAATCAACCCTGCAAAAGCAACATCCATTGCTCTTTGAAATGTAGCACCTGCATTTGTTAGTCCAAATGGCATTCTAACATATACATAAGTTCCCCATGGAGTGGTGAAGGCAGTCTTATACTGTTCTGATTCCTTTACCTTCACCTGATTATAACCTAAAAATCCATCCATCATGGATAAGAGTTCACAACCAGTCACTCTCTGCAACATAGCTTCCATATTAGGCAGTGGATAGTTATCCTTTAAAGAGGATACATTCAAGTTCCTGAAATCAACACAAAGCCTAATATCACCGTTCTTTTTTCTGACTGGGACAAGGTTAGACACCCAAGTTGAATGTCTGATTGGCACAATTATTCCAGCTTCCCTAAGCTTTTTAAGCTCTTCTTGCATCTTTGGAGCTAAGGTAGGATTAATAGGTCTTTGCCTTTGTCTAAATGGCTTAGCTCCAGGCTTCAATAGGATCTCATGTTGGAATAAATCTTCCCTATAGGCTTTTAGGTCCTCATATGACCAAGCAAAAACATGTTTATACCTTTTCAGTAATGCAATCAGCATACTCCTGATGTGTGGTTTGAGCTGTTTATCAATGTATACCTTCTTGGGGGCCTGAGATGTTCCCAAATTTATCTCTTCTAAATCTTCCTTATTTGTGGGAGATGTCCTTGTGACCAATTTGTCTCTACTGTCAAAAGCTCTTTCCAAAGCTACTAACCCTCTAGGGATTTTATTAGTCTTCAATTGAATTATCTCTTTTCCCACAAGAGTTTCTTTTCCATCTGTAGTCTCTACAAAAGCTTGGAAATCAATTTCTTGATTCTCATATTCATCTATGCAGTGCAAAAATTTTAACAAATCCCTATCATCATTAAACACTTGCCAATTGCATATATTTTCTAGTACTGCAGGCCTAATTTTAACTTCTACATTTGTAACATCTGACAGAGTGATGTCATCTGGCCTTATTGCAACATTAGCTAAGAAATCAGCCATAACATTCTTTGATCTCTCTACCCAGCCTATTGAAAATGCATCAAATAGTTCAATGGTATCCCAAACAACATGCTTGTATTGTTTCAATCTTTTGTTTTTTGAAGCATACCTATCTCTAATTTGGGATACAATCAGCTCAGAATCCCCAAATACTCTTAGCAATTTGATTCCATGTTTGAGAGCTATATTTAGGCCTAAGATTAAAGCCTCATATTCTGCAATATTGTTTGTGCAAACAAACCTCAGCAAGAAAGAAAATTTGAGGAGCTTACCAGTTAGAGACAGGAAAACAACTCCAGCTCCAGAGCCTTCTTTCGCACAAGCTCCATCAAAATACATGGTCCACAGACCATGCTAGTCCAGCTCTTCACTGCAGACATTTTTCTTTTTATATTCTCTATCATCTGAGACAACCTTGAAGTTATCACAGTCAGTGTTTACAAAGCATATCTGTTCCTCTGCTTCTTGGTCTTCCACTGTCTCTGATGATCTTTGTTCTCTGATTAGCTTAACATCCCTGCCATTCATTGGAATCATGGCATATGACAGGTCGAGCTGCATATTTCCACCAATTAGTGCAGCCCATCTTCTTGACAGCAACATACCATACTGTGGCTTGATGTCAACCACTGTTATATTCATTTTATATCTTTTCTCAGGAAATGCTGCCAGCTTGAAATCTACATCCTTCATGATTCCAATAACTGGTACCTCTCTGGCATCCATAGCGTAACATTTTCCACATGCCTTGTCGATTTTCAATCCAGCTTGTTGCATGACGGCTAAAGGCATGACATTTGTAGATGCTCCAGAGTCAAGCATACAATTTCTGATTATTTTTCCATTTATAACCAGGGATACATAAAATGGTTCCACTTGTGAAGGACACTTTGTCATAGTCACTCCTAAATAGACTTCAGGAGCCTCATCTTCTTCATTACACATGACATGCTTCTCACCCTGGATCTGAACATTTTGTTTAGCTTGAAAAGGCACCCCTGAAATTAGGGATACTGTCCTATTCTTGATTTCTTCCACTTTCATCAGTTCCATAAGTGGAACAGAGACTTTTACCTGGGAGAGGACTTGAGCTATATCAAATGGAGCATAATTTTGTATAACAGTTGTAGCTTGCTCCACAATCTTGTTTTTATCCTGAATTGATTTAGCTTTTACTTTCATAGTTCCCTGATCATCATTCTTGTCTTGGGAACCTTTACTTTGATCTTTAGTCTGAGGGATTCTGTTTTTTGGTCCTTGGGATTCATGACCTGTTCTATGTCTAAAATTCTGTTTATTATTACCCCACTGCCTTTTTTGTGGTTCAATTCCTTTATGACCATGCACTGGCTGACCTACAAAAACATCTTTTGGTTGACGCAAGCTACTTATCTGAGCTTTACCTCTGAGATTGTAGTTACTCTTGACTTGGGCAACTGCTGCAGCTGTGAAGGCCCTAATTTCCTCATCAGAAGGTCATTGTAAGTTACTCAGAAAATCATGCGAGCTCTGAGCATACACATAGCTCTCTTCATTACCTTCATCATAAAAGTCCTATTGACAGGCCTAAATTCCATCATCTGTACTCTCATCAGCATCATAAAGAGGGTATCCATTGTTTGTGGACATCATATTAACATCATCATCTTGCACATAATGTGGCTCATTGCATTCATTAGAAGATGTAGTATTATCACACAAGGACTGAGCAATCATACACTGTGACTGTGAATGTGGCATCTGACAAATTATACACCATGGAGTATCATCAACAATATTTACAGCTTTCTTTAGAGGATTAGGAGTTTCTTTGACATGTTGAGTCCTGATTTGTGTTGTTATGTGGGAATATAGGCTTACCATTATGCCAATTGGTATTATAAGGCATATCATGCAATGATGGCCTCTTTTCCTGCCTTTGATAGACTTGCCTATCAGGACCTATCCCTTTTTCACTTCTAGCTGGTCTGTAGCTTAGGTCCTTAACAACATTTGCCAATTTGTCTATCTTATCTTCAGGTACAGATGTATTACCTTGAGTGTTCTGAGGCTTGTTTGGATTCTGCAGAATTTTCACATCATCCCTCTGTTAGTCTTGCCTGATGCTTTCCTGTTGTTCTCAATATTTACTGCAATTCTGAAAGCATCCCTGATAGTAGCGGGACTTTTATCTCTTAATCCATATGCAGTTTTTGCATCAAAGGCGTTGATATACAATATTATGCACATAGGTTCATTTGGCCTCATGTGATGTGGCAATTTGTTTAACACTTTAGTACATCTTGCATTAAAATCTGTAACCTGCTCATTTGACCCTTTAGTGATACTGGTAAACTCATTTACAAAAAAGCTAGGGTCAGTTTTGTCACCATATTGCTCTTTGAACATCCTTTTAAAATCATCCCATGATGAAATACTCCGGTCAGGCAGATTCTTATACCATTCCCTTGCCTCATCTACTAAAGATTGCATGAATGACTTCATGAAAACATCCTCATGTTCAACCTCAAAGTTATCCATGACATTTTGAAAGGCCTTTAGATGATCTTCTCCTGACACAGTGTTGTTTCCTGAAAATTTAGGCACTTGCAGCCTCAGATGCTTGTCAATGGGGTTAGGATACCCAGGAATACCATCAAATACCAGCTGTCTGAATCTATCTAACTGCATGGGCTGTCTGCCAAACTAATTAATATTAACATTTCTGTTTGCATTCTGATTTCTTACATTGTTCAGTGGTATCCTAGCATCATTTACATTTTGTCTCTCATCATTATGCTGATGTTGCACATCATTTCTCTATTGATGTCTCTACACATTTGCATTCTCAAGGGTAGGAATTGAATTATTTTGGGCAGTCCTTAAAGCTTGCACTTTCTTCCTCAGGTCATCTCTGATTGTTATTGCCTGCTGATATTTGAACTCGGCCCTTAAGCTCCTAATTTCATCAGCTAGTTCTTCCTCGCTAGGCCTAGAGGAGGATGGTTTTACCATATTCTGATCTTCATCTTCATCATCCCTCAGAGACTCTGCCTCTTCAAACCTTTCACTAGGGTCTAGAAATGGGCGATCTTGGAACACCTCTGACCTCATTCTCACGCTACCACCCTGTTGCCTCTCATATGCACCCTGAATATTAGCTTCTGCATTTGAAAAGTAAGGCACATGCTGTCCTGATGGCCTAGGGTTATCTTGCATATCATCATTTTTTCTGGGGGAACCATCATGACTGACTGAGACAGGTCCCTTTCTTCTGTACATCATTCTTCTTGTTACTGGTAACTCTTCAAATAAAGGATTTTGTTGGGATCTTCTCCCCTGCATATAAATTTTACTTTAACCAGTTGGGAGATTACTTCGAAGTCGCCACCTATTACTAGGAACTGTTTTCTTTTGAAAATCAAGGTTCTTTAACAAACTCCCCAGCAGAGTCGCCAATTTCTGTTGGTGACTCGGATGGGCACACAGATATTTCACCAGGGAGGACAAAAATAACAATTTTCAAATCACCATCCCCAGCAGAGTCGCCAATTTCTATTGGTTTTTTCCCAGACTGGATGCTTATTCCCAGATTTCCCTACAAGGTAGCCATCAATGATCAACAGGATCTCTGGGCCAAGGGCCAACAGTGTAGGAGATAGACTCTATATTTTATCTCTTCTTCTTCTTCAGGCTCTACAAAACCTAGGGGGGTATTCCCTACTCAACATCCATGAGGATATACATACAAGGCTGGGATGCTGACAGAAAGCAGATAAGTCCTCCTGTAAGTAGACCAAAACTGTAAGATAAGAGCAAAGGGGCTAGCTTTGGGCCTATTTGCAGTTGTAGATAGAGGACTGAGGATCCTAAAACTAATTCTAATGTCCTAAAGGTTGTTTTAGATTTTGATTTTGATTTCAAGCTTGGATGCAAAGCTGGACATGGTTGTAACACAAACACAAAGCAAGATTGGTGCCTATCCAGGGCCTGGAGTCAGTAGACATACACCTGTGAATGATATGCATGAACAACTAAAACTGGATTTCGGGGGGACACATATGATACCTACCTTATAGATATCTCCCAATACAGAGTGTTAAGCTATCTATACTTATGGCATCCCTACTGCAGTATACCCTTCCCAATGTTCAATCTGAGAACAATTTAATCTACCCCTTGAGCAGAAGTTAAGAGATCAGACATTCAACACAGGAATTCTATGTTCTAGATTCTCAAACATTGCTTAAATATCCAGACTCAGAAGAAAGATACATGCAATACTGGAGACATAATTAACAAAACACATGCTAACATAGCATTTCTCATATAAAATTAACCATGAAATCAGTGGATTCATGCAAAAACGTACAACAAGAGATACATAAACTCACAGGTTTTGCTGTACAGAGCAACCAAATCAGCTGTATTGTATTACAGAGCCAAATGTTTAACTTTCAACAACCAAACAATGGTAACACAGTCTGCCTATATTGGCCAGAAAATGTACCTCACAGTAATTAATTACATGACTATTACAAAAAACCGCCTGATACAGCCCATGAGAAATGGCACCCATAAGTCATCAACGCAGTAGGCAGGAGAGTCGACAGGGGTGGCCTCGAGCCCTGTGCCACCATCTGGGAGTTTTCATCCACAATGGGGCAACTTGATCGCTTGTCTCGTCACCCATACCCCTGCACTGTCACCATTGATGGCTCAACTACCCGCAACCACCAGGAAAAACACCGCAGCATTCAAAAAGAATTTCCCGCCAAAATGTGCTTCTTCGTAGGTTCAAAATACACAGGGGAATAATCCCACATGCATAGTGCAGAAACCCCTTTAGTGCTTTATAAGCATGGTCGCAAAGACAAAAGGTGTCGAGCGCTTTTGCCACACTTGACACATGCTTCTCAGTCCAAAGCCCATCGCCGAGACCAACACCATCGGCCAAGCCCACAAATCCTCCGCCGACCTCAATTGTCTCACCGACCGCACCGCAAGCCTCTGTCGGCCAGACATAGTCTATCGGCCAACCCAAAAGCTTCCTTGCTGATCTCAAAGGTCACACCGATGCCTACTCCACATTCCCCTCCATCGGTCAGAGATGAACCATCGGGCCAGCTCTCCAGACCTTCGTCGATCTACCAAGTCTCTCCGATGGCCAAGCAAAATACACCCTCTTCGGCAAGACGACTACCATCGGCCCAGCAAAAAAACCCCTCGGCCGACACAGCCAATCACGCCGATACATCAACAAGCTAGGCCCCGCCCCTTCGTCGGCCAGACCCACGCTATCGGATAAATGCAATCCATCCTCGCTAACAACACAAGTCATACCGATAACACCTCCGCAAGTCACCAACATCCCTATCGGCCAGAGGTAGACCATCGGTCAGGTATTCTGTAGTTCACCCGATGTCCCCCATCACGCCGATGAACAACTTCATCGACTAGACTACATATATCGGCGGCCCCTAAAAAACCCTCGCCAATGACAATCACCACGCCAATGACACCATCAGCGAGACCATACACACGGTTCACCCGATGGCCACCCTTCATGCTCCCGTCGGCCAGACCAAAGCTATCGGCCAAACCAAAAACTTCCCAGTCGATGAAGAATGTTACGCCGATGCCTTTGAATAACCCTGCATCCCGCACTCGACGAGACCTAAGTCATCGGAGCAAGAAAAAGATCCCTTGCCGATAGACCATACTTTCGCCGATAGATATCCATCGGCCAAACAAATGCCATCGGCCCAACACCTGCCCGCTCACCCGATAGTCTATGTCGTGCCGATGGCACATCAATCCAAACTCCATTCGAGAACATCCAATGCATCGGTGAATCACCTATCTGCCTGGCCGATATGCAAACTCCTGCCGATGAACACCCAAAAAACCCTCATCGGCCTGACCATCTCCCTCGGTGGGACAAAAATTATCTCCGCCGATAGCACAAAGTCCCAGCAACATACAAAGAACACACCACAATCCCCATCGGTGAGATCAAAACTATTGGAATAACAATAAGCTTCCCCCCCGATAGGTAAAGTCTCAGTGATGACACCATCCCTACCATCAACCTGATCGCCAAAACACCTGCGAGGTCATGCCGATGGGCAAGAAAATATAGGGTTTAGATGAAGAAACCCTCTAAACATGCAAAATCAACCTCCAGGTCAAAATGAGTGCCAACACACCCATCTTTCTACATAAAGTCTCCAAAATAGAGACAAGTGTCAAGTAACAACGATTCTGATTAACAAAAATTAATAGATAATTATTTAATTGAGCTGCATTAATTGCCTTCCCAAATACGTGCAATTATGCTTTTCACGACATTCCTTATTTATTACGAAAGGATAGAGGTCACTTCGAGCGTGGATGTCATTAAATAGAAAAAATTCTAATAGATTTTGGTTGTCAGATGATCGCAAATCAACAGCATAAGTACTGACACACCCAATTTCTCAAATTTGTAGTTCTACAACCGAGGACTTACACTCTATCGCGCTGCCACCTTTGCACGATAATCAATAAAATATATTATATATTTTATATATATATGTCAACCATTGATCTAATAATATCTAATGGCTGCTAGTTGATTCTGGAGGATTTTGTTAGCAATGTGTGGCATTGGAGATCTACCTTCCGGAATTGAACTACAACCATTCATGTTTTGTTCTAGGGTGCATCAAATGGTCAGTGGTGATACGATTGATTTGATTGAACGCACTTAACCACATAGATTAGCTAATGCTCAATTAAGTTCATTAATGGCAAGTGAGTACTGAGTCGTGACAAACTGCACATATTAGCCAATATGAATTAAATGGAGTTGCTTGTTATTTATTACCCATTTGTCACGGACGTACATGTGATGTATATATGATAATCTTTAGTGTTTCAAACTTATATTGCATTACTAAGTTTCGGATAGGTCAAGAATCAATAGACTGTAAAAGTTCAAAGTAATGGCTTTCATTACAGCAGTTGTGCGAAGAAAGTAAGTTACCAAGTATTTATTTTGTGATCATTCATGATTTTGATTTTAACTGTGTGATAGAGTTCACAGATGTAGAATAGTAATAAGAATCTAAGATGATGGAAAATTTTGTTTGTGTATGGCTATCCAGGTTGTTATTGCTTTGCATGTCTCGGAATGAAGAAATATGAGCGTTCGTCAAGTGGGATAAATCGTGTCAAGAATCAACACTTTTAACATTTACAAATGATGCATTCTATTCTGGGTGGTGGGTTGAATCTCCCACACATGCATGCATGTATGAGAAACTGGAAATTCGAATTGACGCATGGAATTGGTATTGCAACTCAATTGCCAGTGACCTCGAGAAAATTAATTTAATTCTCCTTTACTGGCCTTATTGTTACCCATGCCTAGTGGTTTCTTGTACATATAATGCAAGGTTCTATAGTGAATCATTCACTGACATTGTGAATGAGCACACAATTAAATTTGTAACGGATCCATTGCCTGTTAATAGGATAATTATGGACTACAGTGAAATATTCATTACGCGTCATCAAAAAGAGGAACCAAAAAGATTTTGGAGGATCAAAGCAAGGTTTGAAGGTCGAAGGATAGAAGTTTTGTTTAGAACTGAGTTTGGTTAGAGTTTCATGTACGATGTAATTCCCCAATCTTTTTGAAGGGTGATGTTAAATTTTACTAAATAATATAGAAGTAATTACGGTTTGAAATTGCAATGTATACAGATCATAAATGTTTCAAAGAATGAAATTTTCAATATAAAATTATATATTATATTATATAAAATATGATATTATTATAAATTTATATATTGAATCATTGATATTGATTTCATTTGGTGGCCTACAAAATACTTTTCCCAAGCATTGATTTTTAATTTATTAAATAGATGTGACAAGTTATTAAATAGCTTTTGGTAATGGTCGATCCTTACATGAGCCAAAGATTGACGCTACAAAAAATCTGGACAATGAATAAATGAATAAATGCATGTCAGTTGAAGCGTGTGTTCATTAACGATCTTCCTTTAAATCTTGGAGGTCTCCAACAAAATGACACTCGATTGGCCTACTCAAAATATAGCATGGAGACTCCCATAAGGCTCCGCTACAATAAGCGCCAGGTCACCTTTCTGGGCCGTATCAAAGATGGCAAACTGATGAACATTTGTAACCAGCAAAACCTATTATTCCTTGAGGCAGTGAAGATGGTCCTCGGTAAAGACTTCTTGGTCTCTGAGGATAGATATGGGGTAAATTCAGATATTTCCTCACGCTTTATGGCTTCTTTGTTGGACCTAGGAGAGGCAAAGGTGGATGCACTGATCATTCTACGGGGGTATTCACTCTAGATATTCTTTTGGATGACTTAGACGTGGTGATTGATACAGAATTGGGGGTCGGTATCCCGTGGCCGAGAGACCTGGAGAAGTTGCGAGAGGGATAGGAGGGCGTAGCTAGGTAGCCGTTCCTCCTAAACATGAATGAGCAACAACTCGAAAGGCATAGGCTTTGGGTGGCTCATGGGAGATACTTTCTTCGACGGGCAATTTGAATGGACACAGAAGATACTTCGGTATCGCTTCAATACTTCACAACCATTGTGAATACGGGGGGATTCTACTTGTAGTGGCCGTAGGAGTGGTCGAGCTCTTAGGGCCACTTTTTTGGTGATTTTCATGCTGGGGTGGTAGGGTGGCAAGTTTTCAAGGAGTCGCTTAGTCAAGGGGCTAGGGATTTAAATGGTACTATGGTAGCCTCTCCGGTGCTGTGTTTTTTGGAGCCTGGACTGGCCGCTAGAGTGGTTTTTGTATTGATATAATTTCCTTAGTGTAAATCTTTTTGTAATAATATAATTAACCAAGTGTAAATCTTTTTGTATTAATATAATTACCCAAGTGTAAATCTTTTTTGTATTAATATAATTTCTACTTTTTGTATTAATATAATTTGGTCTCTGTTATGGTTAGAACTTAGAGGTTTCTAATGTTGCTTCTTATATGTTTGCTTTAATTTATATATGTTGACATGGATTTGGTGATGGTCTCTGACTCTCTATTATGGTTAGAGGTTTATAATGTTGGTTGGCATTTGTTTGCTTTTTGACTCTTGAGATAGGCACAACTAAGAGAGCTATAATATATGTGAACTCTCAATCTTTTTGGATTTAATTTGATTTCAATTTGGTTTTTTTTAGATAGAATTAATCACAAAATTTTATATGCACAAGTAAAATTACACTTTCTATTGATAGTGTAGTTCATCTACATGCATGATGCTTGAAATATTTACATAATTAGGTTTTGACACTTGAATCGTTAGATTTCCAAATATCAATGGTTGACATTTCATACAAGAAACCCTCTGCATAATCTTATGTTGACTTGCTACCTCCGGTTGCCGATTGTCTAAGTTGAAACCTGAGCCATCAAAACCGTGTTGTTTACCGGCCCCTTATACCTAATCTTGTTGGTCACGGCTTGGTGGGGAACGGGTTAACCTAGCAAGCTAGCAGGGTCCACTTTTTAATTGTTTAAGAAGTTAATATGCGAGCAGGTTGTCAGTTAGTGAATTTATGACTTCATCTCCTAATATTCGTAAGTTGAATAGCCCCTTAATCTAGGATTCTAGAGGTTATTTGTTGTCGTTGGTTGTAGGAAGGGTGAAATCTAATGGTCGCGCAAGGGCGTATGAGGAATATGTCAGGAGAGAATATTCGTTGCGCGGCTGTGACAGAATGAAACATGTCAAAAAATCAAAGTTGGCATCCTATCCCACTAAAGACTTGATCCAACGGTTGCAGGAAGGGAGAAATCTAATGGGCGCAAGGGTGCATGAAGAAAATGTTAGGAGAGAATATTCACTGCGCAGCTACAATAGAATGACACATGTCAAAAAATCAAAGCTGGCATCCTATCCCACTAAAGATTTGATCCAATGGTTGTAGGAAGGGCAAAATCTAATAGTCGCGCAAGGGCGCATGAGGAATCTATCAAGAGAGAATATTCACTGCGTGGCTGTGACAGAATGACACGTGTCAAAAAAATCTAAGCTCGCAAAAGACTTGATCCAACGGTTGCGCATCGTCGTAAGGAGAATCTCTTTGGTTGGAATCTACGCTGTGCGGTTGTGACATCGCGACATGTGGCATTCTCTTTTGATAAGGGAGGCACGCCGGCGTGGGGTAGGTAAGAGGTGGGCCATCACAAGCTGTTATGCTGCGAGGTGCTGCCACGTATCCGACTTGTACATTTTCTGAATGGCAACGAAGATTGTCAAATCTAGTCAGTCAATTAGGACCATGGATTTTAGAATGTAAGTAAAAGATCAATGGCCCAAATTCAAAGTTTCAAAAGAGAAAGACTTTGAAGTGCTTGCAGCACGAAGTGCATTAATACAGAGAATTGTGTAGGTATTCTTGCTGCACAAAGTTCATTAATACAGAGAATTGTGTAGGAATTCAAGGATTAAGGTATTCTCAAGAGTGTGACTGCATTTAGAAGAAATCATCAGAACGAGCAGGAAAAAGTAATCTCAAGCTTCTGCAAGCACAGAAAACCAGTAAGTAATTGTTCCTCCTCTGTGCCTAGTTTTTCCAACTGTAGGTTAATTCTAAAGTTTTTAGGGCCATTGTCAACCATAAAAACCCTAAGCTACCTTCATAAAAGAAAAATGAGTCAGTCAGGCCAGCCTTCCACTTCAAAACGAAGCTTGGATGAGGATCTTATGATCCAACTCCCTGGTTCCGCTAGAACAATTTTGAAATTGCATGGTCTAGGTAGAGTCGAGGATAAATTTCTTGACTACTGCTATAATTGCTAGGATGCCAAATTACCTATACCAGGTTGGATCCTCTTTGAGCATTGGCATAAGAGGATGAACTATAAGGCCCCTATCTGTCATGCCTGGAAATATGATTTAGCCAAGCTTATTTGTTCCAATGTTTTCCCCAACCCTGACTTAATTAGGTCAACAACATTAAGGTATAATCCAGCCACTAGGACAGTAATAGATGGAAATGGTTCAACATTGATCAAGTTTACCAAAGGATACATTGCCACTGTATTCAACTTGGACCCTGCAGCCAGCAAACAAATTGACCTCAAGGCTTTAAAGAAAAAATTACCAGACTGTGAAACGACATTACAGGGAATATAACTTACCAAAGCACAGGCTAAGGGGTGTTGGTGGGAAATTAGTAAAGATTTCAGATGATGAGGAGGAGCCTTTTCATTGCAGTATGTTTAATGAATATTTTGTCAGAACCTATCACAGTCTGTGTCAAGTATTAGGCAGAGATGCTTTAGAAAGAATGTCTATTTCTTTGATGATGATGGCTGTTGATATTTAGAAACTAGATGTCAAGGAACGATATGATTATGCCTATTTCATAGCTGACCGTATGCATGATCAGATGACAAAGATCAAAAATAATTTGTCTAAACCAGATGTCCAAGTTGAATTCATATGGTACTCCTTGTTGTGCCATATGTACTTATATTCTTTATTAGGGATGTGGTACCACAATTTGCATGTCAAGGATTCAGATGCTCAAGGGAACAAGCTGCCAGTGCAAGTATGGACATGTATGCTGGATATGCACCATGTCACAGCAGATTATGTCATCTTTGAAGAATATTTTGTGAGGAGAATCCTTGGATTTTTGGAGCCAAAGGGTGAAAGGTTGCATCCTGATGTAATGGATTTCTTATGACCTCTAGACAGGACTCCCCACCTTGGAATTGATCATAATTGGGGTGATTGGTTCTATCATGAGCATACTACTTGCATAAGGGTCTATGGATGCCAGATTGCACCTCACATACTGCCCAAATATGTGCCAAATAGGGTGGCATTTTTAGAAGTTATAAGGCAGTTAAATGATTCTGACAAAAAGCACTTTAGGAACCACAAGAAAGGTTCATTCTTCCCTTCTTCCATCAGATTTTATGATTTTGTGATCCCTGATAAGAGTGGGTTGGACCAAATTTATTCAGTTATGCAATGTTTTGGAATGTATTTGGAACAACCAAGGTCTTTTGACCCTGAGGGATTCATCAACAAAACCAGATTTAGAGTCAACAACTACAAGGGAAGGGTCCAGTACTTTCATTAGATGGATTATGATGAGGACATTGCCAGGAATTGTTTTACTATGAATGAAGTCCACCACTTAAGGATCAAGTGGGCTACTATCATGGCCAGTGAGAATATGAAGAGAAACATGAATCCTACATATCTGGGTGCATTTGCAGAAGTGCAAGACCCAATTGAGAGAATTGAGAAAATATTGGATAATGCAGATCAGTTGATTACCTCTGCCCCTATAGGAGAACAGAGATATGCTTATGAGCCTGGCAGCTCAAGTGGAGAGTATGATGTAAAGAGGGAATCAGTTGGCCCCTCCCCTACCAAAAGGGCCAAGATTATTGATTTGGAGAACCCATAGCAGATAGAGGTAGTTGACCTAGAGGGGGAGGAGGAACATGCACAAGAAACTGGACCTCGTTCACCTGATAGACTGAGACCTTATTCATCCCTAGAGAATAGGGTAGTGAGAGTAATGAGAAACCCTACTTTTGATATTGAAGATGTTAGGGTGATGTGTAAGGCATGCCCCTGTCTAACTGGTACGTACCTTGTTATTTATATAGTTCTAGATAGAAAGATAAAATGATTCGACTATTTTATGATATAATTGCAAAATTGGATATATGTCATGTTAGGTTACATATTCTCATTGGGTCTATTAATGCCGCTTCAGATATGATTACACTATGGGATTTGATGTTCGATTGGAGTGTGCAAGATGTGCTTACAAGTGTTCGACCAATGGAGGGATGTGGAGGAGGAGACAGGGAACCACTTGGCCACCTCACCTTACCGAGTCCTTAGGTCGAGTGTTTGACTTTGTGTTCTTGTGGTAGGTCGGTCTCTTAACCTAGTTCACTCGGTTCAATTTTCAATTCATTATGTATGTGGACCCCTGTCGTGTGCATAACCCATAATGTGATGTGTCCCTTGCATGGGTTTAGTGATTTAAAAAGTCAATTTCTCTTCTTTGGTTTTCTTCTATGTCTGTTTAGTAGTGTTGCCTTTATCCTTCATGCTTTACGTGTGGGGTCGAATTAGCTTAACGACCCTTGTGGTTGGTCCCTTGCATTTTTATGTGATATTGTGACTTTTTGATATGCTTGCAAGTTAAAATATGGTTTGAGTTTTGAGCAAATGGTTAGATGAGTTAATCTAGTGGTATTTTTAATTCAGTTATGATATGTATCTTTTCATTAAATCAATTAAGTCTCTAAGGATAGAATTGAGTTGACAGTCAACCTTGCTCGTCACACAATTTATTTTAACACAGTTGTCTATTTAATGGTGCCCTTAAAACTACTATGACATATCTTAGTATGAGTAGATTATAGATATATATGTGGACTATTCATATAAATTAATTAAAGAGATCAATATGTGTTCTTGACTATGATTCTTATTCATAGTTAATGTAGAATAAATGAGGTTTATCCTACTTTCCAACAACACATTTAGACTTCCACAATGTGAGGCTATTATTCAAATGTGGACTTTAGCTCTTGAATCTTTTGCTTGATCTCGTCATTCTTTAGGTTTGAACACTTGTATTATAGCTTGTTTGGCAGATGTGTTCTAGTGATAAGATCAATTGAACGCTTCACCTAAAAACGTAGAGGCTTACATGTCGACATGTAGTGAACACATCTTCTATCTTGACATCATATAGTCCATGGTTGCTTCTAGGGTATTTTGAAGATTGGGTTTTTATCCTATATGTTCCCATGACCTTATATTCTTCATCATGTTTGATCATGGGAAGGACAAATTCCTAGTGTAAGCAATTTCACATGTTGACATTTCTTTATGGCTTCATGTTGTTAGAGGCATTAATTCATGGGAGCAACATTTGAGATCTTATACTTTCTATTAAAAATTCTAACAATGTTGCTTTATGATCTAATTTTATAGACACCATGAAGCGTGTATATTTAGGTGTCCTAATAGAATGACAAGAATACCCAAGGTTTCTAGGTCGCGTACCACCAAAACATTGAGGAGTTTAAACATGAAAAAAATTAAGGAGAGGAGCAAGGGGATTTTTGGTTTGGGGGGAAAACCCTTGTAGTGGATCGAGGTGAAGGAAGGAGGGGGAGGCTTGGAAGGTTTTTCATCTAGTTGTTTTTTGGGAGGGGCGTGACCATTAGAGGGGGGAGGCAGAAACTTATGATGGCATGCCTCGGTACCGGATTCACTCCTGCGAGGTCACCATTGTGCCTCCCTTTACGCTGTCTATTTCCAAGAACCTCATGCTCAACCATCATGACCTTTCAATGATTGGGAATTATCCTCTTGACGTCGCGCCTCTCGGGAGGAGCTTGACCATACCCCCACAACATGACCTCCCCAATCTATTTCTTTTCCCTGGAGAGGGTTACGACATGCACCCCTGAGATTTCATCCCAGTTGCTCGCTGATGTTGTGAAGGTATTCCCCTGTTTAATTTATGTTATATGCATTTAAAACATAGATATATATACTGGGTATTCAGTTTTGTTAAAGCAATGCATCTCTCTCCTCCTAGATCTAGATGTCATGCTTCCAACTCAAATTTTAGCTGCTCCCTATCCATAAGTGTGGCTCAATCAAGGAGTAAGAGAAAACACTGTTATTTGTTGGGCGCTTATGTTTAACAATAAAGGAGAAGAAAAGAATATGTTTTAAATAAGCCGTAGCAGATGAAGCAAATCTTCACAAAAGAAAGGTATTTATAGTTGAGGCGTCTTAAACACAGGAGGGTGCAGAAAATGACACACCCATCAAACAAATTTAGGCGTTGATTGGGAGGAGGTAACCCAGATCATATAAAACATCTTTTTTTTTGTTTACTTTTTATGTTCTGTTCATAATGATAGTTTAGGCATAGCCCAAACAAAAGAAAATAGAGCAGTGTAAGTGGGGGGTGCTATAAACGGACTCAAAGGCATAGTCAAACATAGGGAGATAAAACTAAATCATGTTATTCTTGTTCTCCTAGCTCGTGCTTGTTGAGGGGGCTCACGTCCTGTGCCTTGGTAGGTGTGGCCACACTTTCCTGAGTCATACCTTAAGAGGCTCGACCCCCCTGGAGGTGCTACCTTGCCGTATAAATATGTAGATTTTCCTAAGAGGAGAACAAAGAGTAAGCTTACTTCAATGTATTTAGGTTTGTCTTATTATTATTTTGGGTCTGATTAAGAGTGTAACTTTTGGTTCTGGACTGTGTAAGGGTCAATCATTTCCCACCTAAGTCCACCTTTTAAGATTTTAGAGATAGATGTTATCCTACTAATGGTGTCAGTTAATTTATTTCCAATTAAATGATGATTGTTAGAATATTAATATAGTTGTGCTCATGGTATAATGGCTCATTTTCGCAAACAACAGATTTTGTTTTAGATGGCTTAAAGTTTAAATTATAAAATGTGTAATATATATTAAGGCATTATCATATTACTAGAAACTAGATTTATATAATGTTGGTGCACTTTTATGGAGGACAAGTGAAACTCCTTAATATAGTTTTGTGTAGGAGGGTTTAAATCAGTTTGCTTATGGTAACGTAAAATTATGTTCAAACTATGAGTTGTTGTAGGAATGCAAAATTGTGTGTTGGGTGAGATTAAACTCCTCCCTATTGTTTAAAAAAAAAAGGTTTCTAGCTCTAGTATTATTTTCATGACGAAAAGTCTCTTGTGGGAAATTATGAATTCCACCTTATGGATGTGAGTGTTGTGGGGTCATTAACTTCCTTCTTTGTGCTAGACCATTTGGGTCAAGGTAAGTTTTGACCTTGAAAGGGATGTATCGGGGCTTTTTGTTCAAGACTCTAGGCAAGGACTACTCTTATGCATTTTATTCCATCTTGAATGATCTATGCATGTTCTTTGGCCCCGAAGTTGTCCTACCTTGTTGTTTTGGTTGTGTTGTCGCCTTGCATTAAATTAATATGGTAACATAGGTTAATTGATGAATTGGGTTTTTGACTTGGGTGTTTATTTATCTTCTTGTCTTCTATGGAATGAAAATGAATGTATCGTTGAAAAAAAAAGGGGGGGAATATGTGTGTGAAATTCAATGTTTAATCGATGTTCCTTGTGTTAGCCTTTTTCCCTCTCTTGCTAGTTTTGGGACCTGAGTATCCTTGTGATGAACTTGTCTTGGAACTATTCCTTATGTTGACATTGTTCATTGAGTTTTCTCTAGCTCATTTGATCCCCGTGGTGTTGTGTCAGTTGTTTGATCGCCTCATGTTTTATATCTTTGTGTATGACTCTAGTGTCTAGCCAGGTTAAAGTGGTTCCATGTTCTCCTCTCTCTGTAGCTCGGGGGTTGCCTAGGGTGTAATGGACATCCATTGCACTCGACAATGGCAATATGGTTGGGAGGTGAGCAACACCCCTCTTGGTCTTCATTATGGCGAAACCTATTGCGGTCTTGGCAGAAATCTTGGCCTTCGTCCGTTGGAAAAATAATTAATGAATATTTATCTCTATAGATGTATAAGGAAATTTATTATTGTTATTTATCTCTATGGATGTAAAAGAATATAATTATTGCTTATTCACCTCTAATGGTGTAAAGGAAAATAATTATTGTTTATTATTCTCTATGGATGTAAAGGAAAATAATTAATGCTGATTTGTCTCTAACCATGTATAGGAAAATAATTATTGTTTATTTATCTCCATAGGTGTAAAAGAAAATTAAATATTGATTATTATTCTCTATGGATGTAAAGGAAAAATAATTATTGCTTAATTATCCCTAATGGTGTAAAATAAATTAATCATTGTTTATTTACCTCTATGGAAGTAAAGGAAAATAATTATTGTTCATTTATCTCTATGGTCGTAAAAGGAAATTTATTTATTGTTATTTATCTCTACGGATGTAAAGGAATATAATTATGGCTTATGTATCTATATTGATGTGAAGGAAAATATGTTTTGTTTAATTATCTTCTGATGTTGCTTGGTTTAGACTCGTTGAAGGAATCCTCTTTCTCTCCTTATGGTGCCTTGCTATGTTTTAGTAACGGATTTAAAAGCACTTGTCTAGAAAATTCTCTTAATCCATGTGGTTAGAAGGGACAAACTGTATCAAAATTTCTTATGAATGTTTAGCCTATCCTTGGTTGATTGGATGTTGAATTGCTCTTCTTGCGCTAATGTTAATCTTTCGGCATGTTATGTGTAATTCTTGTTTGTTTCACCTGGCAAGGTGTCCTGGAAGTTGTATCCACACCTCGTCTTCCTTCCCCGCCTTGTGTGACGGGGTTTTAGGGGCATGTGAAATTTTTTTTTGGTTGTTCATGTCATGACCACATGGGCAATGTGGGCATGACATGTGATCTTCTCATGTCATGTCCACTGGGTTAAAGTGGGCATGACATGATGGCCTATGACAAGTTTATGGAGGATGATGAATTTGTCAACACTCCTGAATTTAGGAGCTATGTTTTGAAAGTGAGGAGTGAGGAATTTCAGAAGAAAATTGAAGATGCCAAGGCTGGAGCAGACCCAAAGGAGTATGATGTTATTACTCAAAGGGTCCTAAAAGAAGTTCAACAGTCTATAAGTAAATGACTCCAGAGGAAGGGAGAGCACTGGTGGCAAAAAGTAATGTTCTGCTTCTACCTCACTAGACTCTATCAGATGCCATTGCATTTGATACAATCACCAGAGATGATTCAGATGTGACAGGGGAAGAGATTGAAAGGGCCCTCTCTGGTACAGCCTTCAACCCTAAATTTGAAACACTAGCAATGTGGGCTCTAGCCCCAAACAACAAAAAGCCTAGGGTTCAATTAGGAGAGTTGATAGGGGATGTAATAATAAAAAGAGTATCTGATACCCCTGCTCCTCAGGCTGCAAGCCTAAATGTACAGACTACACAATTTGCAGAAGCAACTGCTAACAAATTGCAAAAGGATTACAATAAGCTGTAACTTGATTATTCTCAGGCAGTTGTAGAGATAAACATGTTGAAGCACCAACTGTCATTGGTAGCCAGTACTTCAACCCCTCCTCCAGTGATCCCAACTGTAGAATCTATTCCAGTGGATATAGAGCCTCTCCTTGTAGAGATTAGAGAGTTGAAGGAGGATAATAGTAGATTGAAGGAGGAAAAGGATAACAAGGTTAAAGAGATGGTCACCAACTTGATCAAGAACAAGGTGACAAATATTTTGACCAAAGTTGATGAGAATTGGAAATCCTACTCATAGTTGAGACAAGCCTATGAAAAGCATGAGTCTGACAAACAGATACTATTAAGCTTAAAAAAAATGGTTACATAGAAATAAAAAAGTTAAAGAATTTTTGAGGTGTGCCAAGTATGATTCCAATGCACCTTCTGACATACAGAAGGTGCTTAACATGTTGAAGTGTTTTTAGGATGTGGCTAGTTTCCAGTTGAAATTTGATTCAATTATGAAAGAGAGGTTGCAAGGTTTTGAAGGGTTGGACACTAAGTGGTCACCTCGCATCTTGGATGGTATTGGCAAAACAAAAGACTTGGACAAGTGGAGAAATGAGATTGTAGATAATTTTTATCGATTAATTCCCACTTGTGATGTAATTGCAAGTGATCCAACTACGAGTATGCAAGTACTGAGCTTAGCATTGGACAATCTGTACACTCTTGAAAGGAATCTTTCTACGTTCTATAACCACATAAAAAGTATGCTGGATGCCAGGTATGTCAGCCATAATGGCCAGATTGAAGAAATACTTTCATTCCCTTGGCCGACAGAGGAGACATACAATGAGTGGAATGACAAATATGGAACTGAGGATTGACAAGCTTTTGTTCTCTGTATCTGTAACAATTTGAAGTACAATGTATTCAATGCTAATAACACGTTCTTGATCTATAAAGGAACTGTCTTGCTCATTGAGTCATTTCATAGGGTTGGTTGTTTTAGACTTGGCAAATTTTGATGGAATAATAAGATACATTCTTGCTAGGTGGCATAAATTTAGTAGTTTCATGTTGTTTTTAAATGAGTAATGCTGGTTGCATGTATATGGTTATCTGTCTCCAAGTTGTGTGTGTTTTTCTTCTGAATCTAAATAGCTCAGGGTTATTCAGAATTTTGGAACATTAAATGAATGAATAAATGTAGATTATGTTTATTGTTTATGTCATAAAATACTCACCGTTCGATGAACATTTGATGGATGGTTCTAGTTGCATTCCATAATGAAATGCACAGAATGCTAGGCTTGTGAACTTAAATCTTCATAATCACCCTAAACCCTTAGATTTATAAAGATCAATGGTTTAGAGATTGTTGTGAGTTGTCAATGCAAGATAGCTGTCAGACATGTACTAATAGCGACACATTGAAACTTGACTTGATGTTTCATTCGCTAAAAAAGTCACTTCATAAAAAAAGCAAACTTTCTAGTTTCTACTTTTTACTGCTAAGTGATTTTATTTTTAAGTAAGAGCCGAGAGGATCAGCACACGGGGTGTCGGGGAGATTTCATATTGCTCATTGCAGTGCACCAGGGAGATTTCAGATTGCTTATTGCAGTGCCATTTCCAATAAAGCCAGTAAGACAAAACATAGAAACCCTAGGTTACGTTTCATCGTTTCTTAAAATCTTATTTTGTCAAACTTTTTTCTTAAAATCTTATTTTTTCAAGCTTTACGTTTAGGGTTGAGAGACTTAAGAAAAATTTCACACTGTATAAGCATGTCTACCACCACTAGCAGACCAGACAAAGTTTTTGGGAAAGGTAGAGCAAGTACAGATAAAAAAATAGATTATTTTGAATTGCTTAAAACCTCAGGTTTGACTGATGAATACCATGATATTTATGATCCTAACATGTATGGTAGATTTACCTCAGAACTCAGATTTTCATGTGAGATTAAGGCTGCCAAGAAAAAGAATGTTGATAGTATCAATGCACCATGGGTAACTGGATTAGGGCGCATGATGTTACATGAGGTTTTCCCTTGCCCAGAATTTATCATGGTCTATGCCCACAATTATGATGGTAACAAAAGAGCAATTGTAAATAAGGACACCAAAGAAGAAATTTTATCCATTAATGCAGAAGAATTTGGAAAAGTGTTGGGGTTTACAACACAAGAATTTGGAGACGTCCACATTGACCTAGAAAAGATTGCTAGTGATTATGAAGCAGTGGATGAAAGGAGCAAAAATTCTTTCCTAAATAAAATAGTTGAAGAAAAAAACATCTTGAAAGATAACCGTAAGCCTCCTTGTCCTTTGAATTTTTTTAAATCATGGGCTCAGGATACTATTTCCATGCTAGCTTTTTGCCTCGGACTGGATAGCAATTGGGAAGTGGATGCAAGCCTCCTTGAAATGGTATATAATATCCATTATGGTAATGGTGTACATGTCAAATATAAATTTATTGATCCCATTGTAGAATCTATGCATAAACAAGTTTTAATGATTAAAGGAGGTTCCACCAAGACATTTAGGTTCACAACATACTTGTGCTATTTTTTTCTATTAAAATTTAGTGGAATGTTTCAGAACAACAAGCTTCAGATTCAGCCCTATAGCAATGCTGAGGAAAATAAAATGGCTCTAGTATATGATTGGACCACTAAGATAAGGATGCATGATTCTCGAAAGAACTACAATCATTTTGTAGACTACTTTTTGGCTCCATTGCATCAAGCAATTACAAATAGTCCAATGCCTAGATTGCCTATATCATGTAGAGATTTCATTCAACTAGGAAAAGAAATACAGTTGGCTGATTGGTACTTATTGGAAGAATATATTGTGCTAAGATTTTATGGATTAGAAGTAGAGCCATACAAACTTCCAATACATGTGATAGAAAGGGTTTTTGCATTGGAATATGTAAGGCAGATGCAGAGTACTGATGAACTACACTTTGCCGGTCAGCAAAAGAAGACCTTATTTCTTTCTTTACCTTTTTCATGTGGAGGGTTCACATTTGAGAGAAAAGCATTTAAGGTGGCACAAGATCTTTTGAAATTTTTAATTTTGATGTTGTCTATCACTGGCGGTATGATCCATGTTACACCATTAAAACAATGATTGTGGCCAATAGGAATGCTGCAAGTAGAATTCAACATCAAAGTCAACCCTTGCTTGAAAACTTGAGAAACAAGGATTCCTGGGATGAGGTCAAAATTGCAATGGAGAAAACTACTGCTGAGAAAGGTATTTCTTTTGAACAGTTATCAGCAGAAATTATGGCATTGCACTAGGTCAAAATTACAAGAGCACCAACAGAGAATGAAATCAGAAGGTACAACAATTTTTATAGAAAAAGTGATAAACCATCTATTAGAGCAAAAATGCCAGATTATCTAGATGATTCTGTTACAAAAACATCTTGGACACGGTAAAAAATTGCTGCATTTTGGTCTATGAGGAAGGATCTAGGTGAACCGAGAACTAATGCAGACTATGGAGAAATCGATGAAGATGAAGAGTTTAGCAAATTGTGGAATATAGAGCATCCCAATGAATGTGAAGATGAAGAAACTGAAAGTGATAGAGATGATGAACTTGATGATGATAGGGATGAACAAAGCATTTACAAACCTGGTTTAAGTCAGAACACAAAAAAATCATATACTTCAGGAAAAGTCATAGCAGAAAAGTTGGGTTATCAAGGTGGTGGTTTGGGGTCCCAAGGACAAGGCATTTGGAAACCAATAGATGTAGTCACCATTGCCAGAAAACCATTTGATAAATGAGGCCTTGGAGCTAGATCAGCTGATAAAATACACCAAGGTTAGACAAGTAGAACTAAAAGAATTGATTTTGTTACAGATTCAAATCCTAATCCTCATGGTCAGATGCAATCACAACTTGGACATGCCCATGGTGGAGAGCCTAGTGCGACTGGCACTACCACTGGTGGAGAGCTTAGTCAACATGTGCTACAACAACAAGTCCAACAACAAGTTACACACAAGAGGACACTAATACAAGATACCACACAAACACTCAGTGATCAAGGGACGCAGAAGAGACAAAGGATTATGGCAGGTCCAAGTCCAACTACTAGTTCCACTACAAAGGAATTATTTCCAGGCACTCCCCCAGTTAGTGTGGCTATAACAGAAATTGCAAGTACTCCTATTCCTTCACCATTCAAGCATTCCCTTATTCCTGTGTCCCCGGGTTTTGATTACATTCAAGAGTTTAAAAAGAAATCATAAAAAGGATAAGAAGCAACTGATGGAGAGTGTGTCTGCTGTAACTTCAGATCCTGCAACAACCATGATATTACCCACATTTGACACAAATACAGAAATCATGGAGTACACAATTGTTGTTCCCACAGTTCAAAATAAACCAGAAAATCAGATGGATCGATCTGAATTTCAGGTGAGCAGTTTGCAATTTGATTTTTCTAGATTAAAAAATATTGACAAAATTAATATATCAAAGAAGAACAATGAATTGGTGTACACATCATTGCTAAAGCATGATACAGAGAAAAAAAAGTTGCAGAATCAAATAGAAAAATTACAGGAAGATTTAGCAAATGAGAAAGCAAAGAGGAAAGAAGCAGATAACAAGAGCAATGAATTAGAAAAAAGAATAAAAAAATCTGCCTCTACATCAACAAGCAAAGAGGATAAACAAATAGAGGTGGAATTGAATGGACTGAAGCAAGAGTTAGATGAGATCAAAAAGAAATATAATGAGGAAAAATCCACTTCAAAAAAATTAAGACAAAGCATTGGGAAATCAAATGAACAGTGGGAACAAAAATTGTAGAAAGAGGCAAAAAAATGGAACATTGGCCGCACATCTTATGGAAGCAAAAAATGAAATAAAATCTTGTCAAAAAAAGTTAATTGAATTTTGTAGACAAACAATCATGCACATGAAACAAAAGATCTAGGAAGAAATAATGCAGAGGTTTGATCAATTGTGTGAATTCTTTCAAGTCATTGATGCCATGAGACTACATTTTGATAAGCTGAGCAAATATTTAATGGACAACATAAATCTACAACTACAGGTAGAAGAGAAATATGCAAATCAAGTTCTAGAAACAGTCTACAAAGCTGGTGACAATGAATTGATTTCAAAAGGCATTACTAATCAGATTGAAGCTGCAATGAAGGTGACATCTATCATTAAAAAGTGTTCAAGAATGCGTGAAACAACAGAATTTGTGATTGAGGCTACAACAAAGATTAAGGAGGAGGATGAAAAGGTAAGGAACTTGACAAAGCTTGGTTTGCCATAGGGTTTTAACACAAATGACCGATTCATTGGAAAGGATAATTTTAGAAAGAAGATGGAGGATGCAATGAAGATTGATTTGGACCAGTTTCTTGGGAACCCAGATGAGGTGAACTTTTTGGATTTCATCAAACAACTGATACTCTTGAATGTATATTTGGCTGAAACATTCAAGTCAGACACAGGATCCAAATTGAAATTCGATCATACATTGTTAAAAAAATTCAAGTCAAACAACATCAGTTAGAAGAAATGATAATTCTACCACCTAAACAGTGGAATTTGCTAAAAAAATTGTTAGAATGATTTGATATTGATATTATGAGTTTCAACTTTCTGAGTTCCAACTCAGCTCTATGCAGAGTTGTCTTTGACTCTTGAGCAAGATTTTTCATTTCCTCTATGTACTCTTTCATTTAAAAATCAATAGAAAATTCAAATTCAATAATGTGTTGATGTTCAATTATATGTATTATTTAATTTATCAATTGAAAATAAACTCTGGTTTCAACTACTAAATACACATTCAACGATTGTTGATGTTCATTGTTCTATATCCTACTATTGTTAATATGTTAAATTAATTTTATTTACCATATCAAATCAAAAACCAAAATTCTACTTTATTGCAAATTTTATGTTTTAAGCACAAATAAACTTTAGCAAGGAAATATTAAGCATTGAGTTGAATGATGAATCACTGAGTACATGTAAAACTTATCAGTATGACACAATTAAAATATGAAATAATTAATAATATGTTAATGTATTCAATTTGGTTCACAATTTCAAGGAATACAAATTTAAAATATCATCAACTATAGTTTTGGAATATAATTCTTGAAATGCAGTATAAATACCTAAAAACTACTAATTCACTTCCATGTTCCAAATCGAGTCAGGGTCCTCAAACTGACGTTCAGATAAAGAAAAAGAGTCATCTTGATTCTGAGTCTGGTCTTCATTTTCTTTGTCTTGATTCTGAGTCCCAAAGTCAAATTCATCCATCATTGTGTCACTATCATTTGTCCCACCACTACCAGTGTTTGAACTTGAAGAGTTGCACAACCCTCTTCTTTCACATATGGACTTCCAGATTGTAAGTGCCCTTTCATAAGGAAATTTTTTGACATTATACGCACTTCCTAACACCCTCAAGCAATTTTCCAAATTCTTGTCTAGTTTGTTTCTTATGTTTGATTTCAAAAACGCCAATGCACTGAAAACTCTCTCATCTTCCATCGAACCCAATATCATTGTTTGACATAAATTAGCAAGTTTGAAATATTCTGATATCGAATCACGCAATATTTCACTCTGACCCAAGTTTTTCCAAGCCTTTGTTATTGATCCTATTTCGAAGGGATTCTCCATGGAATTAAACTGGTCTATCATACTTCTTGCAAATCGACTACATTGTCCTTTAAGCTTATTTCCATCTATAATTCCTTCTATTTGTTGTCCATTGCATTATACACATTTCAAAAAGTGTGCAGTCAATGTAGTTATGTTTTGATGAAAAAAGCTTGGGCTATCTCAGTGGCCTTGAACCCAAAATTGAGGATACACAATAGACATGGCATTAAGTATTTCATCTTGAGGGAATTGATTATAAATCTCTATTGAAAGATTGCTTGCAATTTCCTTTGAAATACTACTAACAGATTTAACAATGCCATCAAAATCATCCTTTCTAACAGGTACTTCTCTGATAGAGCGCCTGACTGTCTTACAATGGTGCATTGGTATCTCAAATCCACGTACAAAGACGCATAACTCCCCACTTGCATTAAACTATAAATAATTTTCATGATGATTCAAATCTGTAATTATCTGCCACCTATAAAAATTTAGGCTTTGAGAAGTTAGATCTAGATATAGATTATCGAGGGCCATGCATGTCATTCTACGTAGTTTGCTATACTCATAGATATACATAGTTCTGTCTTGGGCTTTCTTCACAAGATTATTCATTTCATCCAGTATGGGGAGAAGACTAGCTAAAGTTAAGAGTGTCTCTATATCGCTTAACCTATGTAAGAGGTCAGGAGCTTTGTCTACTGTGTTGCGATGCTCATACAATGTTCCAATCAAGGATGGATATTCTAAAAGAACGCGTTGAGCTAGTCCATGCAAGGAGATCCATCTGGTATCAGCATCCTTAAGAAGCTTGTTTCCTACTGTTATTCCCTTAGCAAAATCTTGAAATTTTGCAAAGCGTTTGGGACTTCGGCAAAAGTATGCGTGGAGCTTGCGGACTAGATTTTCAACTTTTGATACTATAGGAAACTTGCTTACAATTTTAAATGCTAAAGTCATTTTGTGGGCCATGCAGTGAATGGAAAGCATGTATGGTGCACAAGTAGTTTGTAATTTTGTGGAAAGACCGGTCCTATGACCTTGCATTACTACAGCTCCTACACACACCAACATTTTGGTAATTGTCAAGTCACCCATACCTGCAATTTGATTCAAAGACTTCTTAACTAGTTCAAATATATGTCGTGATGTTGAATTGTCCTTCATTTTATGAACACAGAGTAGATGAGCTTAGCGTACATGTTCTTTTACAGTATACACATGCATACAGACCCAAGAAGTATTATCTACCACAGTAACTTCATCTAAAGATAATGCAATGAAGTTTGACTCTTTTACATTCTCATTTAAATCTTGCTTTTCCACCGCAGCGAGATAGTTTGCCCATTCCCATCCAGTGTTTATTGACCAATGTGTGCTAGGATAGTGAGGAACACTCAAAAAAGATAATAAATTACTATACTCTAGGTAGTCTGTCATAGGGCGCCTTCTGGACAAAATATGAAAAATAACACTCATCTAAACAGTTTTTACTAGTTGTGCTCCTTCCATTGCTTTTCCAAATTGAGCCTTGATTGTACCTCCACTTGCAGCAAACTTCGTCATTCTTTTCTTATGCTCATCATATTCTGCAGCATACTTCACATGAAGACATTCTTCCTTTGATTTCCATCTTACTACTGATGTTTCCTTTCCATCTATGATTTGTTTTTCATAAACTTTACCTATATGATTTTCTATAGTGTCAAGCTTTAGCTGCAATTTCTTATCTCTTTTACATTTCCAACTACAAATCACACACTTGCATTATGTTGGTTGTTCATCTTTGTTTGCTTTCTCGACTGGTTTAATGAATGGGTACTTTGACACCTAATCAAGCTGAAAATTCCTTGACATTTCCCACTTGTGCCCCAGTTTTGAATCTTTTGATTTGTCTTTTGAATATTTTGATTTGCCTTTTCTTTTCTTCTTGTCAACATCATCTACAATGCTAGCATTTTCTTTTTCATCCAAGTCAATTATCTCAATCTAGCTAACCGGGGTATCCCTTGGAACATTTTCAGCGGTATTGCCATCCTCATTCTGGCTAACCAGGTTATCCCTTGGAACATCTTCTGTGGTATTTTCATCCTCAGTCTGGCTAACCAAGGTATCCCTTGGAACATCTTCTGCGGTATTGCCATCCTCATTCTGGCTAACCAGGGTATCCCTTGGAACATCTTTTGCGGTATTGCCATCCTCATTCTAGCTAACCAGGGTATCCCTTGGAACATCTTCTACGGTATTTCCATCCTCATTCTGGCTAACCAGGGTATCCCTTTGAATATATTATGTGGTATTGCCATGCTCATTTAACTCTGGCAATCCCACCTTCTGGTGGTGGTGAGGTATTGCGAATGGCTTCTTCATTATTATTTGGTGCAAGAGTTGATGGTGTAGCTCCATCTTGATTTGATGGATCATAAACATTGCCAGTTCCAAAGTAAGACTGTATACTAACTCCACCTTTTTTATGTTTTGTTGGCCTCCCAGTCCCTTCACCACCTTGAGGAGTCTTACCCTTGTCGCACTTGCGGTTCGACATCTTGATCTCCCACTTCGAATAAAAGCTGGAAAAAATGTCTTCTTATTTAAGGACATACTCATAGAATATAGATCCCATTCCCTACTAAATATCTTCTTTAAGATTGAATCAAGAATGGAAGAGGGATAAATACATAAAGAAATCTTAAAACACTAATATTATGAAGAAATGATCACTCACCTTAGGTTTTCACTGACTTGCTATTCGCTAATGCAGGAATGCTTGTGTTGTAAAGTTACTCCAAGGTGCCAACTCCAACTTCTGAAATCCGAATCGAGAGCACACAAGTCACAAGTTCAGAACTAAACAAAATGTGTAAGAATAAATCAAAGTTTTGATTGTATTTATATCATTCCATATTTGGCGAATTTCGCGGGAATTCTATTTGGTATATCAAAAAGATTTGGTGAATCCCGTGTGATTATATAAGGAATACATTTAAGTGTCAGCGAATCAAACCTCAACAGACTACATACATTAAAATTTCCAAAGCGAATATGGCCCTAAGATTAGCACGGAGGTGTCATGCAAATTGATGAAATGGCCCCTCATAATCAACTACTTGTAAGTTTTAATTGGCGAAATGGGCCCTCATGTGCAGTGACCATGTAATGGGGTTAGCAAAATGGGTCCTCACGCGCAACGACCATGTAATGGAGTTGGCGAAACGTGTCTTGATACACAATGTTGTTTTAATAGTATTGGCAAATATATAGGTGATTTAGTACTTGCTTCCGAAATTCCAGGTGAAAATATTAGTCGACCCATTTGAAACGCATAGTTTGTTATGGCAAAAATCTAACTTCATTGATTCTCATAAAATAAATCGATGGCAAATGGATATGGATTCGA
Source organism: Cunninghamia lanceolata (assembly GCA_027924645.1). Lineage (NCBI taxonomy): Eukaryota > Viridiplantae > Streptophyta > Pinopsida > Cupressales > Cupressaceae > Cunninghamia > Cunninghamia lanceolata. The sequence continues at coordinate 8,648,087 of BSBN01000776.1, read as the reverse complement.
CCGATAATACATAAAAACTAGGTGATTTGACCACCCTGTTGGATGCGATTTATTCACCAATTCTAACTTGGCCGATCGGCGATATTCACCAATTGGCAAATATTCGCCACTAAAAAAATCTCTGATTTACAGTGCATAACCTTTATAAATTCTGATTTGGGCAAACCATACAAAATAGCATTTTTTTCTTTGGCATTGTTCTCGCTTGCCCTCTTTCCATTTTGATCCATAGTTGGAGTTGTTGGAGCCGTATAACCATTCACAATGGATTGGCCATATGTCAATCCCTAGAGCATTCAAATAAGTCTCCATCCTTATACGCCAAAAGGCATGGTTGGTTCCATCAAACAATGGTGCCATGTTTGAGGAAAATCCATATCCATCATATCCAGCCATGTGTGCTTTTAAGATCTACCTTCATGCGGTTAAGCTCTCTTCGAAGGAACCCACTCTGATACCAATTGATGAGCACACAGTGATACTAAGAGGGGGGTGAATCAATATCAAACAATCTTTTACTTTTCAAACTTAATCAATCACAACAACTACACATATGCAAGATCTAATAATTATGAACATAGAGAACACATGATTTGCGTGGAAACCCTTGCAAGAGAAAACCACAGAAAAATATTGCTTATATATATTTATTGATCTTCTATAGGCACCAACCTACTTCTCTTACAATTCTTCTTTTGTGAGCACCAACCCATTGGAGACACCAATCCTTGCTTGTAGAATCTGTAGGCATCAACCTTTACAACTAAGCACCAACTCAGTAAGAGACATCAATCTCTAGGCACCAATCTACAAATTCTTCAATTGATGATCTCGTTCTCTTTTACTTACAATCTGATTTCTACTTCTAATACAGTATGATGTAAGTCTTTCCTTTTCAAATCAGGTTCACACACATATACTTTCTTCCCTTACAAATCTGATCACACTCTTTCTTTCCTCACAAATTTGATCCAAATCATGCACAACTTTCTTACACAAAACTGATCATAACATGGCAATATCTTCACATAAATTTTTGCTCATATCATCTTCATATTATCACACAGACTTCCTTTCAAAACAATTTAGATTTGCACTTCATATTCCTGCCCCTTGTCTTTCTTTATTTTTTCTCTTAACTCAGAAAAGAATTCATTTTATTTCTTTCTTTCAAAGTCACCTTCCACTCACCTTTTATTGTTCTTCAAAGGAGGAAACCCATATGAATTGATATGTATTTTGCCAAGAGACACAACTTTAAATAAACTCACACCTCTTCCCAAACAAATCACAGACTTTCTTAACTACTAAATAAATTGCTTCTCTAAATAAAAATCACACTCCTTCAAAAGCAAATCGTTGCTCCTTGTATATACTAATCGTTGCCTTTTTTTTTTCAAATCGTATCTACTTTTTCATCATTTAAATATGACCTTCGTCACTTCCTTTTGATTGAAGTAGGTCATTTAAAAGATTTAAATCTTTAATTAAAATCTTGTCTAGGGAAGGTTGGTTGTCTTAAGGTAGTCGGCCTCTCTTTAAGGAAGTTTCAACTCCTTTTGGCATCAAGATATGTGGGAGGTTGACCACTATTCAAGACTGGCCACACTTTGAAAAAAACATTATTTTATTTAACCAACACTTTAAATCTGACCTTATTCTATTTAACCCACTTTAAATCTACCCTTGGGATGTCGACCTCCATCAAAAGTTGACCTTGTATATATGTTTAAATCTTTAATTTAAACATCCATATATTTCTAAGTCGGCCTTCAACTTCACAATCTCTCCAACAAGAATTTATAATGAGCAACTCTTAACATCATATACTCCTTTAATGACTCTATGCCTTTGACATCAATGAGGACATATTCCAACAATCTCCATAATAAACTCTTTGACATTAATGATGACCTTGTCCACCTTTGACATCAATGACAATAATTCCAACAAAGTGAAATCTCAGTTTAAGTGGTACCTAATAACATGCAAAATTCTATGTAGCTATCTGTCCTGTCACTTTTCAACAATATTCCAAAATGGCATGTACTTGGACTCATCATTTTTCTATTCAATTTTAGTAGACTCCTTCACACCATCATTACTTCATAATATAACTCATTGCTATTTTTCTCCATTGACCATTCTCAAAACCACTACCATTGGTTATGCAATTGCTACAACCTCCTACACATCCTTCAAAAAGACCCCAAGAAAAATTAGGTTTGATACCTCAATAAAGTCAATATGTTTCACACATTTTACTTTTGTCTACTCATTAGAAACATGCTTTAAGTTAATCTTATGTGAAATGGGCTTTCTCAAGGTTAGAAAATTATTGGCAAGTATAGAGATAGGTGGGTGAACAATTTCCTTGTCATTTGTATAGGTATATATTATTATATGGGTTCCATTATCTAAAACATTAACCCATTTGTGTTTATCAATATCCTCTAATAATCAATGAACACAATTGGCAGCACATGAGGTCTAAAATATGGCAGGGTGCCTTTCCATTAAAATATATTCATCTAAGTTTTAGATGTCATAGTGGGTCCCCATTTCACCATTTTACCATTTCCAAGACAAAGAAAATTTTGAGAAGTGCCCGAAAATGTCAAGGGGTACCTATAAACATCTTGAAAATGTTCTGGGACATTATGGATACCACCCAACATTTCCAGGCCATTTTTAAGACTTTCCAACTATTTCCTAAGCATTTCTCTCATTATCACAAATGTGTTTTTCATCATATCTAACTAAAACATGAAATATAAAATTTTAGTAGTGACTTCCTATATATTTCTTCTCTATGTTTAGTCATCATCCCTAGAAACAATTCTTAACATTGTGGCAAGGATCAGATTTGGAAGTAGGATTAGAAGAAGTTGTTGGGCATGTAGTTGAAATATCTACTATCATCGATGATGAAGTTATAGGAAAGAAGAATAGTGATGGCTTTCTAGAAGATTGTTGAGCCAATATTCAAGGTCCATTTTATCGCATCCTCTGTGGAAGGAGTCTTCCACATGGATGGGAACAAAATTAGAAAGAAAACAAAAGGGCATTGATCAATCCACCAACCACCATATTGAAGAGGGAGTTGAATGTATCAGATAGAAAAAGGGCACGTGAGGAGGCAAATTTATGGCAGGGCCATGGGTGTAAGAAGGTCATCTACTACATGGCATTATGAAGGCATGGAATCCCTTATGCACATTGAATATGTTTGCAAGAAAGAACTACATGTATGGTGTGAAGGGAGGCCGATGGAAATTGCCTTTCTCACTTCCAAGTCTTTAGCTTATGCACCATACAATATAGAACCCTCTGTGAGCACATGACATAAGGTCTCTTGTACCAAAAACTATAATATATATAGCTCTTTAATTAGGAAATTTAGTGGGAATTCCAAAAATTTTAGTGGGTCACTACTAAAAACTAGATAGAGGCTATTTAGTCTTGTTATGGGAGCCTCTCAAGTGGGTTTTTCTCAAAGTGGAGGAAGACAAGAAGCATTGTTTGTAAAACTTGACCATTTCATGAATTATTTTGGGTTGTCCATTCCTTGATTTGTAATATCCCCAATGGGATCTGCCCTAAATTCTGATTTTTATTTTTCTAATTTCTACCCTAGACTTCTGCACTTTTAGAATTTTGCTCAAACCCTAGGATTCTGATTTAATTTTTTGATTTCAAATAAAGATGGACAATGAACATATATGCATCCAAATTCTCAAATAACATAGAAATAATGAACCCTTATGATTATATCTTCAATCACGAACTCATCCAACAATATATGACATCAAAATGCAAACATATATATGGAACAAGTCTAATTTCTAAATTATTCAGTCTACTGCTACAAATCAAAACTTTTGATTATGTAATTATATCACAATACATAGGCAAAACATGCCCAAATACATCTTGAAATTCTACCATTACAAATCAGACATAATAATAGGTTTGTACATACCAAAATGATGAACAATGATGCTCTACAAACCCACCAAAATGATGGCGAGTGAGCTGCTACTTGGATTAGGGTTTAGAAACCCTCAATGATGAAGAAACTGCCTCCAAGGCCAAGTCCTCCTTTAGATATGGTGCTCCAAATGAGGGCAAGACCTAATGCAATGAAGATATAAAATACCACAAAAATGACCCTCCAAATGTGGCACACAAGTCTAGGGTTAAACCCTAGTGCCAAATGAATGCAAATGCCACAAGGAAATATCCTCCAATGTTGATCTAAAATATGAATATGCAATCAAAGCTCTCCTCCTTCACAAGTCACCAATGAAGTGCAATTATGAACTTTGTGTGAGTCCACATCCAAAGTGTGATTGGGTTTTCATCCTAGGAAGGTGCTGAATCGAAAGATTGTAGCCAAGAGATAAATCTCCAAATGAAAGGACTGTGAATGAATGATGTTGGAAATGTCTCCAAACATCTTATATTTATACATGCTTTTACCTCTTCCTCAATTTGGATGACCACATAGGAATATTTCTTTTTATTTTCTTTTTATTTCCTTTCTCCTAGGCCGACCTCCTTTTGGCACCCAAACACAAGGAAATAACCTTAGTTTATTTTATATTTTTTTTTTATCTTTCCATCCTCCAAGGGAAAACCACTTAGGCACAAGATATAACATATTTTGACCTCAAATGAAGTCATCCTCCTGAAGGAAAAGCATTACAAATTATTCTTATTCTTCAAGGGCATATTCTATGTTTTCCTCTATTTTCCAATCTCCAACTGGGTCACTCCACCTTAGGGCAAATTATTCTATTAGTGTTGACTTCATCAAAGATATCACAAAATTATGCCGAGCCATCTTCCATAATCAATTTGCCCTACAAAATTGACTAAGTGTGAAAACTTGCCAAATAGGTCATTCCCTGAGCCCTCCGGCTTAGTCTATGGGAATGGAAATAGGCTAGCCAACTCCACTAGGCGATCACTCCTTAAATGGGGACATTATAGTCCTCCCTGTTGAATGCACAAGACAACTAAGAGGGGGTGAATCAGTTGTATCTAAAATTTCAAACCCTCATAAACATATTCACATCCACATCAGTTCACTTAAACCCTTAATCTGTTATGATGATTAAACATGAGAAGCAAATAACAGAAACTTAAACAAATCAACACCATACACTTTACATGGAAAACCCTAAGAGGGAAAAACCACAATGAGGATTAGCTCACAATATAATGTAGTAACAATACCGAATTACAAAAGGCTCACTGCCAAAAGAAAGAATGCTCACTGCAGGGGACTCACTGTCCAAGTGGATTCAGTTCCCACTCAGAAAGAAAGAAAGAAGAAAAGAATGGATCACTACCAAACATTGAACTAATATAATTGCATCTATCTTATGCATGGATTTCAGTTCCAATGAAGCTCAACATCCATCACAACACAATCAACATCTTTGCAGCATCATTGAAAATAGTAGACACCTTCTACTCACTACATCTAGTAGCCTAACACATGAAAGCTCTTGCTACCCTAATAAAATTCACATCATAACATCATATTCCTCTTCGTCCATGAATCCATGACTCCTTGACACTAATTTATACAATCACCAATCATGAAAACATTCTCCAAGGTCAGTAGCATAACTTAAACCATAAAATTCAAATTAGGTCTAGACCTAAACATTCTTGCTGAGGAAGCGAACGAATGTAGACCACATCACACTTTAGCATGGACCTAAATCCACTCTAACACACTTCAACACACTTTCACAATCACCCAAGCATAATCAGAATTAGTGAAAACAACCAAGTCAGACAAACTTGAGTTAACACTTAGAACTTTTAAGCACACACTTCCTCAAAGATAAACACACCTTGCAGAACTTGCGCAAATCTTTAACATAATCTAGAAACATCCATGAACAACTTGATGTCACTTGGAAACCAACAAATTTAGACACACCAACTTTCACCTGAAGGAACAACAACTTTCACCTGAAGGAACAACAACTTTCACCTAAAGGAAGTTCACAATCTACTTACAAACAACACTGTCGAGCTCTGCTACACAATAAATTTCTTTCTGGAGCACCAAATCACAAACCTTTTGGATAGAAGATAGATAAGGACCTTATAAGAATATATGCAAAACTACAACACCCAAAACTATTCTACGGGGAAATGCGGAGCAAAATACTTTCTCCTAGACACACTGCAAACACTATTAGACATTGTCTTCAAACTGGTGAATATAAATTTCACTGGACAACGATCTGGAGTACCAAAATCTAGATTTAGTATCTTCAAAAACTTCTCAACAACATATCCAAACCACACACTCAGATCTCCAACACAAAAGAAATGTGGAGCAAAAACTTGAATAGTATTCTGTAAGCCAGAAGACTTCTTCAACACACTGTTTCCAATATTAATCAAATTTTCTCAAAAGCACTTGGAAAGCCAGCAAGAGAAACATATTCTTAAAACCTTCAGCATTTCTTCAAGGCAATCACATCATCATTAATTCAACAAATTAAACAAATAACAACAGTAATAGTAGAGAACATAGTTGACACCAATGACAACACAAACATGTTGACATTAATGACAACACTAATTAGCACATACTTGCAACACTCCCTTCCTAGAATTGCTTGCCCACAAGCAATTGCAAATATGTGTCCTGTAAAACACCATCAAGTGGAAAGTATCCCCATGTTATCACCCTGTACATCAACCTATGGCCGCATCTCCCATAGTGAATATGAAGAATGATATGCAAAGTGATCTCTAGTGGCTAGCGATGAAACACAACTAACCATACACACTTGAACTCAATTTGGATCCACTCTCCAAATTCTAAAATCCTACTCCTCCTCCATGTGCTCTACCTATGTAGCTGTAGGAACAAGAACGCAAAACCATCAACCACAAGTGCCAACAACTCCCTTTCTCCAAAGGTTCCATTGTCCATGAGTGCTAAATCTATCAAAGACATAACACTATAAAAAACCAAATCCCTGAAGAGTGCCATGCCCATCAACAAGTGATGAAGGATATGATCTCTAAAGCATGACCATCTATACCAAGTCTTCCGCTACTCCACTCTGATACAAACATCACTCGGCCATAAGTTTTTAAGCAACTCATAATGATCCCCATGAAATAGTGTACCAAACACACCAATACCAGGATCCCAAATCATCACACTATCACATCCACTAAAAGTGAATATATAGATGCCTGTCATCGTGCCATCATCATCAATGGTTCATCTAGGTATGAATGACCTCCTTGTTGGGAAAAACTTGTTCACCTTGTATAACATTAATTAATTTAATTATGTAAAACAGTTATTCTTTTGTGGTGCATCTTAAGTGATGTGTTTAGCCACATTAAATATTTATATGTTAACACTTGTAAAAGTTGTATTTAACATTGGGAGACATAAGGCAAATATTTATTATTTGTACAAAATAATAAATATTTATTATTTTGGGGTCAATGGTTTTGTGGTCATGGTTTTGAGTCACATTGTTTTAATTCAATACCACAAGTTGTATTTGTGTGAGCTTGAGTCTATAAAAGCAAGCACATGGTTAGTGGTTAGGGTTGGCTCTTATTTTATAGGCCATGTGAGAGGCTATCATTGTATTGAGTTTTTCTCTTGAGAGTGCATATTGTAAAGCATGGCATGGGATGTGTGGATTCATGCTTGGATACATGGAGGTTGCAGTAGAGGAGCTTGATATTTCAGAGGTGTTCATAGAAACTATGTGAGTGTATTGTAATTTCTTATTGCTGAATAATACATTGAGTATGGATGCTTTTGGAGGCTGGGTTTTTTTCCCTCAAAGAGGGTTTTCTTAGGGTATATCTTGTGTTATCTTGTTGATTGTCTATTGATCTTTGCATTATGGTAACTCTGTAAGATTGTATGCATCATTATCTCCTTTGGGTTATGTGGAATTGGTTTGATCTACCTGTAAATTTCTAACACTCCTATGGATGTGAAAGATGTCCATCATAGGTGCATAGAAAAACATGCCAACCCATTCAAGGTTGCTGATATAAATCAAAACAACACCCAAAAAATTGAAAATCATACCCATGATGGTGCAAAAAGTACCTCTAATGTCATATGATGATAGGATCTCATCATTATGCCAACCTCCAATATAGAAGTAGTGATCCCAACATCTCCAATCCATCCAAACAACTGTTTTCCTCCATGTACATCCTAGAAACTCCATGACCAGCAAAGTAGAACAACCATCTACCAACAATGGAAGAGCTAGAAACAAACGGATTAGGGCTGAAACATTTCTACCCTCATGCTCATCTCCATACGTTGACTATAGTCCAACTAAAACTCCACACATCCAAGCATACACTAATCAAAATCAAATGTCTCTATGACTCTCCCTTCACATGTCTCAAGTTCTGAAATTAGGACAGCCTCATGCTCCACCAAGGAATCACCATCATGACAATGTTGTGTCCCAACACAAGTAGACTATTCAAGCTCTCCAAAGGTAGCTAGATGCCCAACCAAATATGAAACACAAATATCCTCATATACACATGCATGCACATCATTATTGGTTGGTCCACAAAGTGTGTGCTCAACTACCTCATCCATAGTCATGACTTGAGCCTTAAATGGGCTCTCCAAAAGGTGTGACTCATGATCCTCATGATGAAAACTACTTATACAAACTAAAATTTCTGAATCATACCTTTCATCAAGTCCATGCAAATCTGAGTGCTCCTCATGCTTGACCATCACAAGAGGCTCATCCCTCACATGCTCATCCTCCATAGTCTCTTCCCATGGAAGAAATAGGGATCGAAGATAGGCCTCTCTCTGTTGCCTTGCATGATCTATGTGACTATAACATTCCTTGACCTCCTATACAAGTGATATCTTGCTTGGGAAGCCAACAACCTAGCCTCTCTAGCTCTCCGTAGCCACTCATCACACATGCTTTGAGTCTTATTTACCTCTTCTATGCCATGGTATACAAAATTAGACCTCTTGTGGCTTGGATCCACAACAAATGCCTCATATTCAATCCTCAAATGTTGAGTGTCAACAATGAAAGAATTCTTCCCACTATCATCTTCATGTGTAAGGGCTACCATCTCATGATTATATAAAGGTAAGGGACTGTTGTTGTAAATCAGAAAATCAGACCTTGTCTCATACCTTTGTGTAGTGTCTTCACGAGCCTCAATCACATCTTCCTCCTTTATTGAATGTACTTCATCAAGTGTGGATCCAATAGATGTCTCCAACTAAAAATCACATGCCTCAAGGCTGATCTGAATCTCCATCCTCTTGGTTGTCACGTCCATAGGTGTACCATTATTTATTGCCTTTAATATTATTTGCTTACCCTTGGATGTGAACTCAAGCTCCATCTTGTTGAAATCTTGAATGTATTTCCCAAGAGATTTTAGCCATTGGATCCCCAATACAATGTTTGTCTCTCTAATGCCAACTACATAGAACTCATCTTCAAATGTATAATTGTCCAACTGAATGCTTAATTGTGAGATCTTCCTTGTACAACTCATCTTGAATCCATCTGTCAACAAGACGCTGAATCTAGGAAAATCCTCTACTTGTAGTCCTATCTTGACAACAAAACCCTCATCAATGAAATTTTGTGTTGCACCACTATTAACCAAATAAGATACTCTTTGTCCTTTCACAATACCTCTTACCCTAAAAGGATAATGCTTAGGAACTCTTGAAAGGAAAGAAATTATACCTTGTGCCATGTCATCTCGCTCCAATGGTTACTCATCCTTATCACCTTTTGAACTAATGTCTAGAATCTCCTCATCAACATTGGAAGTGACCTCAATGTAGTATGCCTTGCCTCTCCCAAGGAATCTATGACCAGGCTCCCAAGGATCCTTGCATGAGAAGCAAAGCTTCTTTCTCCTTAGATCATTCTTCACCTCTAACTTTGTTGTTGTCTTCTTCACCCAATCCTTCTAAAAATTCTTCTTTGGGTCCTTTCTAGATGAAGTGAAAGGCTTACTCTGAAACTTTGGCTTAGGTGGCACTAAAAAACTTCATACCTTGAGCCCTCTTGATGGCTTCCCTCAATGATGGTAGATCTAGGGCCTTCACCCATCCACGAAGTGGCTCCTCAAGTCCCTAAATGAAAAGATATGTCAACCTTGTCTCTGAAACATTAGGCACCAACACTGCAAGCTTCTGAAACTCAGAGTCCACAAAATCCTTCTATATGAGTTGTGCCAACTCCTTGAAGAATTGCTCCGGATTTGACTCATCAAATCTATCAATTAATCTTTGTGAGAAATTCACATAAGTGGTGATAAGGCTATGGCCTTGAGTCACCATACCATTATACCACCAATCTAGAGCATCTCCTTCCAAGTGAAGTTTAGAAAACTATATAGCATCTCTCTCAAACATAGAGCTCAAAGTGAAGTAGTTATCCAACTTTTGGATCCATGCCCTTCCCATGATCTTCCCCGAACCATCAAAAGGAGTGATGTTGACCTTACCCAATTTTCTTTGCACTTGTCATGATTAGTGTTGTTGTTGTGATTATTGTTGTTGCCTCATTCTCCTCTAGGTCTATCTCTGTTCCTATACTTGACATTGTAAAACTCTAGCCATGGAAAGGCTTCTCAACATTCTTCACTCAATTATAACCATTCTCTTCTATAATCATCAAATGTTTCACCTTCAACTCATGGCTCATTTTTTGTAGATTTTTTCTGATCCAAAAAGGTATGCATGAGAGGTCTCAACATGCATCCATGAGTAGGAGTGCCATCATTATTTCCGGAAGTGCTAGCATTATTATGCCCATTGCTTCTATCACTTCCATTGCCGCCATTATTGCCTCTGTTATTTTGCATAAGTTGAGACATCATTTGCACTATATTTTGTTGTCTCCTAGAGATCCCTTGGAGGATATCCCTCATGCTAGGTCCTTCATCATTCTGTCATCCATGTTGACTTCTTCTTCTTCTTCTTCAAAACCTGTATCAACAAGTCATTGTCTTCTCCTATATGTGATGAATTCTCTCTCTTCAGGATTCATACAATCAACATTAGATGATCACCAATAAAATCTCACATATAAAACCATTTAGGCTAGCAAGATCAAAGCTCTAATACCACTATAATATCCCCAATGGTATCTGCCCTAAATTCTTACTTTTATTTTTCTAATTTTTGCCCTAGATTTCTATACTTTTAGAATTCTGCTCAAACCCTAGAATTCTAATTTTATTTTCTGATTTCAAATAAACATGGACAATGAACATATATGCATCCAAATGCCCAAATAACATAGCAATAATGAACCCTTATGATTATATCTTCAATCATGAAATCATCGAACAATATATGACAACAAAATGAAAACATATATATGGAACACGTCTAATTTTTGAATTATTTAGTCTACTGCTACAAATCAAAACTTCAGATTATGCAATTATATCACAATACATAGACTAAACATGCCCAAATACATATCAGAATTATGCCATTACAAATTAGACCTAATAATAGGTTTGTACATACCAAAATGATGAACAATGATGCTCTACAAACCCACCAAAATGATGGTGATGGGGTTGCTGCTCGGATTAGGGTTTAGAAACCTTCAATGATGAAGAAACCGCCTCCAAGGACAAGTCACCCTCCTCTAGATGTGGCACTCCAAATGAGGGAAAGACCTAATGCAATGAAGATACAAAATTCCACTAAAATGACCCACCAAATGTGGTGCACAAGTCTAGGGTTAAATCCTAGTTCCAAATGAATGCAAATGTCACAAGGAAATATCCTCTAATGCTGATCCAAAATCTGAATATGCAATCAAAGCTCTCCTCCTTCACAAGTCACCAATGAAGTGCAATTATGAACTTTGTATGAGTCCACCCCCAAAGTGTGATTGGGTTTTCTTCGAATGCACCTATCTTCCTTAGGGTTTTTGTCCTAGGATGGTGCTGAATCAAAAGATTGCATCCAAGAGATAAATCTCCAAATGAAAGGATTGTGAATGAATGATGTTGGAAATGCCTCCAAACATCTTATATTTATACATGCTTTTACCTCTTCCTCAATCTGGCTAACCACATAGGAATATTTCTTTTTATTTCCTCTCTCCTAGGCCAACCTCCTTTTGGCGCCCAAACACATGGAAATAACCTTAGTTTATTTTATATTATTTTTTCCATATTTCCATCCTCCAAGGGTGAACCACTTAGGCACAAAATATAACATATTTTTGACCTCAAATGAAGTCACCCTCCTCTAGGAAAAGCATTACAAATTATTCTTATTTCTTCTAAGGCATTTTTCCATGTTTTCCTCTATTTTCCAATCTCCAACTGGGTCACTTCACCTTAGGGCAAATTATTCTGTTAGTGTTGACTTCATCAAAAATATCACAAAATTATGTCGAGTCAGCTTCCATAATAAATTTGCCCTACAAAATTGGCTAAGTGTGAAAACTCGCCAAATAGGTCATTCCCTGAGCCCTCCAGCTTAGCCTATGGGAATGGATATAGGCTAGCCAACTCCACTAGGTGATCACTCTAAAAAGGGGGACATTACACAATTCTCCACACAGGACTAGACTATACATGGTATATTAGTTTCAGTTCTTACAATTTTTGTAATTCTAGGTTGCCTCAGGTTCTAGGATAAAATAGCCAAATGAAATATTTTTTGTTAAATATTTTGGGCTCGATAGCAAATATATGCCTCAAGGAGTTCTTGGGAAAAATCTTCTCAATTGGCATAGGGAAGGACGTACCTTAAGCAAGAGTATGATAGTGTGATACCTCCATTCTTTGGTCTTTCTTGGCATTGTAATGGCTCTCTTGTTCTCTTGTATGGGAATTGCATATGGAGTAGCAATAAAATGGTGTTCATGTGGCCTTAATATGTGTTGAGGTAGGAGTTTGTCATGAAATCCAAGGTGCCAATTGCTATGGCTAGTTTTCTAGTTATGGCTATGTGTAATGATGGTGATGCTAGAGTGAGACACATGCTAGAAGACTTCGCATCGCTAATGGGGTAAGTGCACAAAGATGAGGGACCAAAATGGGGTCTTAAGTTGCCACATTGTTTCTAAAATTAGGAAACATTGATGTTGGATGAGAAATTGAAGATAGCTACACTCAAAATTTGAAGATGGAATGAAAACAAGAGTTGTAGTGCTCTGAATCTAGTTTCTAAACTACTAATTTTTTTCCAAAAATGGTGAAGATTAAGGGGATCAAAAAGGGAGAGAACACAAATTGGTCCTATTTTTCTCAAAAAAACATAACATAGCGTCTGGTGTGCTCCCCCTAAAATGTTAACTTTTTTTTAGTATTTCAATAATCACTCCAGTGAGAAATTAGGTAACACCATGTAGTTTATCCCTGAATTTTTTGATAATTTTTAATGAATAATTGATTTTTTAGTAATTTTTAAAGTGGACACATCTTGAAAAACAAAAATTTGAGTGTGCTCTCCCCTAAAATGTTTGAAAACTAATTGAAAATCAATTTTTTTTTGAATTCGTGTAGCATGGAGTCTAGTTTCTAAAAATATAACTTATTTCAATTTTTGATGAATGGTTAAAAAAAAAGTCAAAAATACTAGACATTGGTTTTTGACAAAAACTAGACACACTTACAAAAGAAATTCAAGATAAAACACTAAACGTACTCAAAATGTGAAAAAACAAATATGGTTAGATAGCTAATAGAGAGCTTAAGATTATGGCGGTATTTTTTTGAGTTTTTATTGAAAAAAGTGCCATCCTTATGGGGAGCATGCTCCAGATTATCTCTAGATTTTGCTAAAAACTGATAAAAACACGTCAAACAAAGTTGAGCATAACGCAAGCGCATTATAACGTGCTCGCATTATGTGAATTCAATAATGTGATCGCATTATAACGTGCTCATGTTATGTGATTTCACATAATGCAAGCACATTATAACGCACTCGCGTTATGATGAGCATAACTGGCAATACACATGCCAATTGCATTTGCTTGAAAGTTTCTAAAGCCTTTTCAACAAATCTATTTTTTGCATATCTTGCAATCAATGCATTCCATTATAGAACATCACTTTGAGGTGTTACGTCATAAAATTGACATGCCTTGTCTATGCTTCCACACTTTACATACATGTCTACAAGGGCAACTGCACTTCCTATCATCTCTCTCACTCTATTTCTCTCCACTCTCTACGTCCTACCCTTTCTTTGTGTCTCTGCTTCCCTCCCCTCTCTACCTCCCACCTTCTCTCTCACTCTCTTCTTCCCTCCCCTATCTACCTTCTACCCTCTCTCTCACTCTCTACTTCCCTCCCCTATCTACCTCCTACCCTCTTTCTGAGTCTTTGCTTACCTCGCCTCTCTACCTCCTACCTTCTCTCTCACTTTCTTCTCCCTTCTCCCTCTCTACCTCTTACCCTCTCTCTCACTTTCTACTTCCCTCCCCTGTCTACCTCCTACCCTCTCTCTCAGTCTTTGCTTCCTCCCCTGTCTACCTCCTACCCTCTCTCTCTTCTTCCTTCCACTGTCTACCTCCTACAGTCGTCTCCCACTCTCTACTTCCCTCCTATCTCTACCTCATATCCTCTCTCTCACTCTTTACTTCCCTCCCCTCTCTACCTTTCCTCCTCATTCTTCCCATCCAATGAAATTTCATAAATTATCTTGTTTCCATTTCATCATCCCCATTTATATCCTTATCTATCTTTACATGTCCTATGTTTCTTGTTTCCATGTTCTTTGTCAACAAGGGAGAGCGAGAGGGAGGAAAAGGGAAAGAGGATGGAGATGGAGGGGAGAGATACCTGGTGATAGGGATAGAGAGATAGAGAGTCCTAGTTTTCTTGTTTTGGAGAGAGAGAGAGGGTGGGTCGGGTTAATGAGTTTAGGGTTGCTTAAGTTTAGGGTTTAGGGGAATTATTTAGGGTTTAGGGGTTTAGGGCTTCTCAGGTTTATGGTTTAAGGGTTAGGATTTAGGGGCATTATTTAGGGTTTATGGGTTTTGGGAGAGAGAGAGAGGGAGAGAGGTTTAGAGTTGCTCAGGTTTAGGGTCATTATTTAGGGTTTATGAGCTTAGGGTTTCTTAGACCTTTAAGGGCATTATTTATGGTTTATGAGTTTAGGGTTGCTCAAGTTTAGGGTTTTGGGTTAGGGTTTAGGGGAATTATTTAGGGTTTAGGGTTTTAAAGTTGCTCAAGTTTATGGGTTAGGTTTAGGGGTTAGGGATTTAAGGTTTCTCAGGTTTAGGGTTTAGAGAGAGAGAGTGAGGGGATTGATAGATATTAGGAGAGATAGGGAGATAGAGGTTTAGAGTTGCTTCCAGGGTTTATGGTTTAGAGGTTTGGGTTTTAGGGTTTCTCAGTTTTAGGGTTTAAGGGTTAGGGGTTAGGGTTTAGGGGTATTATTTAGGGTAACTTAAGGTTTATGTTTTAGGGGTTAGGGGTTAAGGTTTAGAGGTTTACGTTAGGGTTTAGAGAGAGAGGACCAACAGGGAGATATAGAGGAGACCAAGGGGAGACATAGGGAGATAGAGGGTGAGGGACATGGCCAGAGACATAGGCAGAGAGATTGAGAGGTAGATGGATGATAGAGACAAGGAGATAGGGTTTAGGGTTGATTGGGTTTAGGGTTTAGCCCAGTTAGGAGTTTAGAGAGGGAGAGATATGGAGATAGAGGGTTAGAGACATGGATAGAGACATAGCCAGAGAGATTGAGAGGTAGAGAGATGATAGAGACAAGGAGATAGGGTTTAGTGTTGATTGGATTTAGGATTGATTAGTTTTAGGGTTTATCCCGGTTAGGAGTTTAGAGAGGGAGAGATATGAAGATAGAGGGTGAGGGACATGGCCAGACACATAGCTAGAGAGATTGAGAGGTAGAGAGATTATAGAGACAAGGAGATAGGGGTTTAGGGTTGATCCAGTTTAGAGTTTAGGGGTTAGGAGTTTAGAGAGGGAGAGATAGGGAGATAAAGGGTGATGGACATGGCCAAAGACATAGGCAGAGAGATTGAGAGGCAGAGAGATGATAGAGACAAGTAGATAAGGGTTTAGGGTTGATCAAATTTAGGGTTTATGGTTGGTATATATGATGTATAGAATGGTGTAAATGACTAACATATTAGCGCTTATGATGTTCTGATGGCTCCTGTGACTGGCAGAGGGTAGAATGACACCTATAACTAGCTAGGTGTAGAATGGTGTTTGTGATTGATAGGTAGGTGCTAATAAGGAGCATATTGGCACATACGATATATAAAATGGTGCAAATGACTAACAAATTGGCACTATGATCTTCTAATGGCTCATGGTGAGGTATTTGTTTGATTTTGATTATTTTTGAAATCATTTGAGATGGAGCTTAGATTGATTTGGGATGGAGTTGGGATGAAATGGATTTGTTCAGGGATGATGAGAGGTGAAAAGGACTAGATTAGGAATGATTTGGGAATGATTAGAATGGTTCTAGGGATGGTTTGAAGTGGTTTAGTGTTGTTTAGGGAATGATTAGAATGTTTTAGGAATAGTTTAGGGATGGCATTTGAGATGAAATCCAGGTTGATTTGAAATTGATTAGGGATGAAGTTAAATTGATTTGGATGTGATTTGGGAGGGTGTGAAGTGGTTTAGGGCTGATTATAAGTGGTTTAGGGATGATTAGAGATGAAATTGAATGGATAAGGGATGATTTGGGATTTATTAGGAATGAACTTGGTTGGAATGAAAGCTTAATCTTTTCATGAACTTTCACATTATAGAGATTGGGAGAGATAGGGAGATAGAGGTTTAGGGTTTCTTCCAGGTTTTATGGTTTAGGGGTTAGGGGTTCATCCCGTTGCTTGTTTTTAGGGTTTAGGGGTTAGGGTTTAGGGGGATTATTTATGGTTTAGCGTTTATAGTTTAGGGGTTAGGGGTTAAGGTTTAGAGGTTTAGGTTTATGGTTTAGGTAGAGAGGCGAATAGGGAGATACAGAGGAGACCGAGCTTGGGAGAGATATCTTTGTCTCCTCTATCCCTCTCTAAATATACCTACCTCTCTCTCTCTCTCCATCTCTATATCTTGCTAGATCACTTTCGATCCCCTCTCTCTAACTCTACCTTTGTATCTCTCCCTCCCTCACTATTTGAGGTCTACATGAGTTTAGGGTTGCTCAAGTAAATAAGGTTTAGGGTTTTGGGTAAGTGGTGCAGGAGCACATTCTCTGTAGTGCTGGGTCATCTTTTCTTTTGTTTTCTCATAAGGCTTTTAAGCCATTTCATTTTGTAATAAGGGTCAATTTGGTCCCATGGATGTACATGTGTAAGGCAAACAAGTGATTTGCTTGTATGAAGGGTAACCCAACGGCTAACTGATTTGAAAATCAGTTTGCACGGTTGGAGGGAAATAACTGTTGTCTCTACATCTTCTTTAGAGGCAGGTTGTATGTCACACGGAGCAGAGAGAGAGAAGGGTGTATTACAACAAGTTCTTTTTGATAACTGAATAAAGAGAGTTCTGGGTATGATCTGTGTTGATTTTCTTGGTTGTTCTTAGTGACTTGATATCTTTATCCTGATTTTGTAAATGGAACCCTAACCGAATGCTATCTGTCAATCCATAGTGACTCTGTAGTGTGCAGGCGGTGTAAAACCCACGGTTCCACAGTGACTGGTTCGTAACCTAGGAGTAGGGTTTTGGTTCATACATGGAGGCCCTTTCCTCTGTCCACTGAAACCCTGTATAGTATCAGTGTGATGGGGGAAAGACTTTTCTCGTTTGTTGTTGTTGAATTCTTACCCAGGAAGCCAGCGAACTCAGTCAAGTTCAACTAGACATCGTCATGTGGCTAGTCGGGAAATCAGAGTGAAATTGGATAGTTTTGATGTGGGATCAGATTGCTACAAGTGATCGAGGGTTTGATATATGAAACGACCAAATTCCATTGTTCGGTCGAAAGGAATTCTAACTCGGCATCACAGAACAGTTGGCGTCCATCGGCGTAACACCGAGCATCGGAATAACTTTTTGGAGGACACCCGATAGACTATGTCTATCCGATGAAACTTTTCATCGGCGTGAAAGGCTCTCCGTCTTGTCGAAGATTGGTATAGTGTCGGAGACACATACCATTGTTATTCGCATCGGTGAGAGAAACGATATCAGGCTAAGGAAAATACACTTAGCCGACGGTATATAGTTTCGCCGATCGGTGAGACATCCTCGGAGTATCGCCGATAAAGAGTATCGGTGTGAGGAACCTTGTCGGGGAGACTTCTGGCGGACCGGCCGATGTATGAAGTGTTGCCGATGGAGAAACGGAGTTAGACACTCATCGGTGTGACCGATAGCGTAGGCAGAAGATTCAAGGAGCTCGCCGATAGAACAGTGTCTTGCCGATAGGCAAAAGGGGGATTGCTTCGGTGAGAAAAGAAAAAGGTCTTGCCGATAGTGAAGATATAGTCAAATCTTCATTCGCTTCTGCTGGCACTCTGCATCAGTAAGGGTTTAGGGTCTAGGGGTTAGGGTTTAGGGTTTATGATTTAGAGGTTTAGGGTTGCTTGATTTTAGGGTTTAGGGGTTAGGGGTTAGGGTTTAGGGGCATTATTTAGGGTTTAGGGTTTATGGTTTAGAGGTTTAGGTTTATGGTTTAGGTAGAGGGGAGAATAGGGATCCCTATCTCTATCTCTCTGGACATATGGATCACTATCTCTTAATCTATCCCTCACTACCTCTCTCTCCTCCTCTTTATCTCTCTCCCCATCCCTCTACCTCTTGAAATCTCTCTCCCTATGTCTCTAGACATCTCTTGATCTCTATCCCTATCGAGCTATCTATCCTCATAACCCCATCTCTTAATATACCCCTCTCTACCTCTCTCTCTATATTTCCCTATCAATCTCTCCCTTGCTAGATCTATCTCCCTATATCTCCCCTCTCTATAATATGTATCTCTATCTTTCTCCCTCTATAGACCCCTTTCTCTATCTCAATCCCCATCTCTCCCTCTCCCTATCTCTATCTCACCTATCCTCTCTATCTCTATGTCCCTCTCTATCTCTCCATGTCTCCCGATCCCTCTCTATATATAGGATAGAGGAATGAAGAGAAAGAGAGAGACTCTCCCATGTAGATAAAAGGTTACCTTTATGTTATCATGCTTCCCAGAACGCGCTCGTGTTATAACGCGATTGCATTCTGGGAAGCATGGAAAATGGTAAAAAAGCGTGTGGAATTTGTGTTTCAGACCCCACATGACTGTTATTCCTACTTTTAACGAGTATATCAGACAAAAGAACACTTTTCATGTCCAATGACTAATTGAGAATCATTTTTATATGAATCCACCACCTTTTTTGTTTTTTCAACGTAGAAGTGATTTTTCATGTTTTTAGAGAAAACTTGATTATTTAAACTGAAAGTTTCATGTTTCATGTGTGATTTTGTTTCAAAGCTAATTACCATTGATAAATAGATTGAATTTGATGATATATGTTTGTTTTTTCCATAAATTTTACTAATCCTATTCTAGAATTATATAGAATTCATAATCAAACTTGTGAAAAATAAGAATTTGAGGATTTTGAAGACATCTTTTGGAGAATTGGTCAACTAAAATATTGAATTCTAAGGTATGTTCAATTTAAATGTCCATTTTAATTCACATATATATGTTCTTATGTTCTTTATGTCTTTATGTCTTTATATTTTTTATGTTCTTTATGTTCTAAGATATATATGTGTCTAGGTATATCAGTTAGTTCAGTCAAAGAGACTCCAAATTCCTCATGTTTCCACCTTGTTTCGGCCCTTCATGCCTTCATTTCACCTATTTTCATCTATACAAGAGAAAAACATTATCAAATTCTTAATAAAATAATTTTAGTGAACAATTGTTTGTCATACTCATATTTGAGTGTATACATGGAGCCAAAATTGATTTTGGAAGACTCTTAATTTTTGCCCTAGGATGATATATAAGGATTTATTCCTTAATACATGCATAATTCAATTCATTTAATAGAACCATGCATGAAATGATAGTTTTCCTACAAAATGGAGGAAATGAGCACCACAACCTATTTGACAAATTGTTACAACTCACTTTGATACCACTCAATCCATAAAAAATATGATGGAGATTATATACAACATAACAAAATTTTAGAGAAGAGAGTTATATACAAATATGTATGGACATACAAGAATCATGACACAAGATGATACAAAGGGAGTTACAAGGAGATAAAACACTAAAAAGGAAGTTTTCATGGCTGTAGGATAGTCACAAGTCTATATAAAAAGGAGGTTTTCATGGCTGTAGGGTCAAAGGCAGGCTTAGTATTAGAAATATACCTTTACATAGCATGATCTCTCAACACCTTATGGTCTCCACAAACTCTCGTAACAAAAAAGTTTCACAAACAACTTGATTTGTACAAAGTTTCACAAACTTTCACAATGACCCTTCAATGAATTAGGTCTCCAAGGTCTACAACTTGCACTCAAGGATTTAGACCTTCACATGGGCTTGATGAGGCATCCAACAAGATTAAGTTCACCAACCAAACACAACCAAATCTAATTTCCTTATATGGTTTCAAACCCAAAACATAATCAATGTTTTGAACACCCATTATCAAGTTACATCACATATCTCAAACTAAACCTTGACTTCTTTGGATTGTGTGCCTCAAAAATGACCTTTTTTTATTGTCCTAAAAGGGCTAATTAGGCCTATATTACAAAGGAACTAGCCTTTAAACTTTTCTAAACTTGTTGGGGAAACTTTCTTCATGTGTCCAAACCCTCAAAAACCTTTTTTTTTCAGGAGAAACATTCACCTACATACCAAACCACAAAACCCTTAGTTTGAGCAAAATTGAGGAGGGTTTATTGAATATAATGGTTCCTGACACTTTCTCCTCAGACCACTACTTTAGACACCTTAGAATACACTTGCACATGCTCACAAAACCATTATACAAACATTTTCTTTTGATATTTTGTCAAATACCCTCTTTGGTTCCTCTTTCCCACATGAAAACACTCTTTAAAACCCTAGGGCATCACACTAAAACCACACCAATTGATCTTCTCTACCTACCAAATCATGAGAACACTTAGATTACTCTTTGAAGAGTCATTCCACTGAGATACAAGTCATGACAGTAGGTGGAATGACTAAAACATTGTTTAAACCCCAACTAGTGCCCTCATTGGCCTTATACAGGGAGTTTGAGAAATTTGGTTAAATCTCCCTCTAAACCTAATGAAAACCGCTAAAACTTGATTCAAAAGAAAGTTAACACAGACCCCTAATACATAAAATGAATTTTAAGTCTAGACAGTA
Organism: Cunninghamia lanceolata; assembly: GCA_027924645.1. Taxonomy (NCBI): domain Eukaryota; kingdom Viridiplantae; phylum Streptophyta; class Pinopsida; order Cupressales; family Cupressaceae; genus Cunninghamia; species Cunninghamia lanceolata. Next base: position 8,626,705 of record BSBN01000776.1, on the reverse strand, counting down.
TTGTACAGGGCCGTAGTATGGTCTGAAACAGAGAAAATGCGGAGAAAAATGTGGTTACAACAGAAAAATAGAGTAAATGTTGTTCTTTCTTCATCAAAATTTTTGTCTTCTTCCTTGTGTCTTGATGCAATACTAGGTGGTGGGGTCCTTAAATCAACTCAAAATGATCAAAGTTGAACAATGAATCTGATCTCCAAACTCTATTCAAACCATTCAGTATCAACTCAGCATCAATGCCTAGTAGCCATCAAAACTTGAAAAATGGGTGCAACTTCTTGGAGGCACCTCAAACCCACAAACCAAAGGAGATTTAGTAACCTCTTATCAAGTTATTCAAACAAAAACAGCTCACCTAATTAGAAAGACAAGTCAAGCATTGAAAATAAATAGAAAAACTCTAATGAGAGCCATTGGAAGACGTCAAAGAGTTGAGGATCCAAACACTAATGAATTGTGGGCATTCTCTGGGAGACTCCGACAGAAAGACAAAGTTGTTGTTGAAGCTTTGAGATCACTAATTGAAGACTTTTGGAATAGTTACACAAGGGTATCTCCGAATCAAAGGGATGTGGTAAGAAGGAGAATCGGTAGTCAAAACCATGAGCCACATCCAAAGCATTTTTTGGATATGACTCAAACACAGTTTTTTGGTAAATTTCTAGAGAAGTATCCTCAAATTAAAATTTCTCAAAGATATTTTGAAATACTAAAACCTTTCTTTATCAAAATAAATCACACACACACTACTTGTTGTAGATTAGATATTGAACTTTCTAACCATTTTGATGTTTATCAGTCTATATGTTTAGATTTGCATACTAATAATGTTTTGTAGGATTGTGGCATACATGCCCCACCAACTACCTCAAGAGACTTCATATCAATGATTTTATGTGATAGAGAGGAAGGTCAAATATTCTACAGGAAGTTATGCTTGGATGGCACATGTCAGCATTGCGGTGGCTTGCAATGTATGCCAATATGTGAAATATGGAAAGAACACATGCAGTTGGAAATGAACTAAAAGAGTTCAGCAAGTATAAAACAATGGAATACAATACAAGAGATGGTAAAGAAGCAAAGATGTGTGAATATGTTATTCAAAAGATTCCAGTGTATCAATTTATGCCTATATTTCATGACAACATAGTGTATGAGTATGTAAGACATGCCCATAGAGCTCGATGGTTGGACTTGCAATTCAAGTTATGCAAGGAGACATTTCTAGTTGGTAGCATTGTTTTAGTAGTTGACTTTGCAGAGAACTACAGTCTACAGCCACAGTGTGAGGTGCAATCCCAATATTATAACTCGACATAGGTTTCTATATTTGTGCACATCACATTCATTCATGCGAATGATAGTACAGAGGATGACAGAAAGATCATAAGGGAGTATCATTTTTATATAAACAATGATCGCACACATTCTATAGAGTTCATGCAAGGTTGTTTTTAGGTGTTCTACAATGATCTAGCTAGAAGGGGCATATCATTCAGTCAGCATATCATATGGTTAGATAACTGTGCATCATAACTCAAGAACTCATAGAATTTCTATTGGCTGAGCAAGAGGCATAATATTACACGTGTTCAACATATGTGGAACTTTTGTGAGGCCAGGCATGGAAAGGGGGAGCATGATGGTGTAGGAACGTGTATCAAAAGAGCCATAGCACGAGAAGAGTTAAAGTATAAAGACAATGCAAAGTTGATAGATGCAAAATCAATCATCAAAGAGTGTAATGCTTCGATGGGTTTAGGTAATGAAGGTAAGTCTTCAGTTCATAGATTTTTTTGGTTGATAGATGATACTAACATTGCACCATATGAGGATTGTTGTACACTAACAGGATCAAGTGAGTTACACTCTATCAGAAGCTCAATTGCAGGTTCATGGAGTATACATACACAAAAGATGGTGTGCTTTTGTTCTCTATGTACAATTCAAGCCTAGAATGAGTTCAAGTCACATGAGTGGGTTGACGAATGGCAGTTCAGTTATCTTATCCCACTTGACACGTATCGACCCTCGACGACACTAGAATTGATAGAGATGGAACGTCAGTTGACTTTGACCACATATCAAATCTAGTTCAACCAGGTAATATATCTACTTGCATAGTTAAATTTGAAATTCCTAATCTTATCTTAAAATTTGTAGTATTTTTGTAATGTTGACTAATTTCATCTAATTTGCTGCACATATCATTGTAGGGCATGTTTATGCAGTCATTACAGATGAAGATAATGAAGAGGGAATAGATTATTACTTTTGTCGTTGTGTTGAGGCCAAAAAGAAATTGGAGGCCCCAGTTACAGATGGAGAAAACATCAAATACCCTACGGGCTTAGTGGTTGTTACTGGAACATGGCTTAGAGGGTACCCACATAAGAGTGTTAATGTTTGGCTATTTGAGGATGTTGACACGCATCGGAAGATTCTTCATTACTCCAACCTTGTTGTGGAAACCAATGCTCATTTGATACAATATCAAGGTAGACCTTTGAATGAGACCTTGTGGAAGGTGCGTGACTCTGACCATGAGGTAATACTTGACACAATAAAGAGTAGAGAAGACCCAGATGGTTCATTGGATTAATTTGTAAGTATGCATAAAACTTTCCTAGATGGTTACTTGTACTTTGTTTTCTATATAAATAGTAGTATGAATTGCTTCCCTCCAGTATATTTATGTTTAGTCAATCTTGCTTTTTGATGCTTCTCACAAGAGGTCACAACTCTAGTCTGTCCAACTACGGACAAAGAAGCTCGAGAAAAGATGATGGAGAGTGATCATCAGATGGTGGTAAGTGATTGATTACATAAGTGATGTTATATATTTCATGTGCATTTTGTTATAGTAATGTGCATATTGTTTGATTGTATTAATAGGTGGAGCTGCATGAGCTTGAACTGTCGAAGAGGTCTACTCAACGACAGAGAGAGGATGAGTCATGGATATTTTTGTATATATGCCTGTATGGATTTGTTTGGACATGCCTATATGGCTTTGTATGTAAACTAGATGTTATGTTCATGACATTATGTATAGACAGTTTATATTAAATATTTAATATGATGATAAATTATCCTTGAGTAGTGGTATGAACTGTGGGCAGTGAAGGCCTCATGTTTTGTTTGATTTGTTTTCTATGGTATACATTTGATGTTTGCATCATCATCATGTTATGCTTCATGGGGTTAGATCTAAGTAATGGATGGAGTTGATCCTAATTGGTCTTAATCCTGTTCACTCGTGTTTCACTCATGTCTTATCAAGATTCATGTCACAGGGTTTAGATGTTAGTTCCTAACATTCATGTTTATCATGTTACAATAGTAGGAAATAGTTGCTTATGTCATTGGTTCATGCCATTGGATCATTGGATTTGGTTGTGGTTCTTCATCATAATATGTCATGCTTTTAGGAGTTAGATTGGGTTGTGGTTCTTCCTCATGACAGGAGTTTGTTCATGTCTTTATTCTTCTTTGTTCTCCATGTCTTCAGTGTTCTCAGTGCCTTCATGTGTCAAGGATTTCTTCAAACACATTCTTGCAACATGCTTCAGTTTCATGCAGTGGAAAGGTGCTAGGAGTGACATTTTGTATTCCATAGTCGTGGGGCCGAACAGACTTCCCCAACGCATCGGGGTGGGCAGGTAAATGCTAGGGGAGGTATAGTTTCATGTGCCAAGCGTCGTAGTCGTTCGGGGTAGCAGGCTACCGGCAAAGTCCCTTAAGCTCCCTAAGATGAAAAACTGCCAAACTTTGATGGGACAGTTCTCAAAATTTGTGGCAGATGAGAATGTTCTATTTGGACCTACAGGTGCATGTGAAGTCTATCTACAATAACTTCTCTCAGTTTCATTTAACTCCTATCAGTTTGATCGTGCCAGAATCAAAAGCATTCTTGCAAAATGCTTCAGTTTCATGCAGTGGAAAGGTGCTAGGAGTGACATTTTGCATTCCATAGCTCATGGGGCCTAACGGACTTCGCCAACGTGTTGGGGTGGGCTGGTAAATGCCAGGGGAGGTCTCGTTTCATGTGCCAAGCATTGTAGTTGTTCGGGGCAGAGGCTACCGACAAAGTCCCTTAAGATCTCTAAGATGAAAAAACTGCCAAACTTTGACGGAGTAGTTCTCAAAATTCGTGGCATTTGGGAACATTTTGTTTGGACCTACAGGAGCATGTGGAGTCTGTCCACAATAACCTCTCTCAATTTCGTTCAACTCCTGTCCGTTTGACCGTGCCAGAATTAAACGCATTCTTGCAAAATGCTTCAGTTTCATGCAATGGAAAGGTGCCAGGAGTGACATTTTGCATTCCATAGCTCATGGTGTTGGTGGTCGAATCAGCAGAGGGTTTGCCAATTCCTATGCATAGGCAGATTCGGCCAACTAATATAGGAGGTTGCGTGAGCTGCCTCCCCTTCACTTCTGGTTCTGCCGCACCAAGGGGGGATCCCTATAGCTAAAGATTTAACCTTGACTCACCTAATGATAGAATGATTTAGCTTTTTAGAATAGGCAGAATACTCTCATGTTTGGACCAAGATTTGCATGATGCGTCACAAGTTTGGCAATGTTCTTGGACATATCTAACTAGTTAGGGATGAGAGTATGTAGGGGTCCTAATCCTACTCCTACAACTAATAGGTTGGAAATATGGAATGATTGGTTTGATGGTTTGGATGCAAGACAGGGGGTTTTGGATCATAACTACTAATCCAGAAGCAGATTGGTGCCTATCTCAGGGCAAGGAGTCAACTAGATGTATACACAAGAATGGATTACATTTTGGATTCAAGTTTCAAGGGGTCAGGTTTGATGCTTGCCTTACAAACATCACCCAAGAAAGGGTATTTAACTGCCTCTACTTACAGATATCCCAGTTGACATACAACTTTCTTCATACTTAACCTAAAACAATTTAATCCACTCCTTGAATGGAAGTCTAAAGATCAAGCATGCAATACATAAATATGTATTCTAGAATCTATGAAACCCTTAGCAAGCAGATTCAGAAGAAGGAAAACATGCAACAAGTGGAGAGGGACAGCTAGACACATGCCATAAGAATTTTTCATATGAAACAACACTGAAACTGAAAATATCTGTAATGTACACTCAAGTGCAACTCATAAACTCCACAGAGATACAACAGCTAGGAAAATGCTCTATTTTTTGTTATTCACACAAAAAATGCCCAAGTCTTCAACCACCCTTGTATAATTTTCATTGCATGTGCCCGATGTATGTTTAGACATACAAGCTCAATATACAAGTGGAGCTAATATACAATCAACGAATATTCCTGGGAATATACGAAAGATTCCCCCTTGTATATGCACCTTTGCTAAGCCCGATATGCATTAAAAAATGCATATCGTGGCACCTGGAAATGTTCTGTTTGGACCTACAAATGTATGTGAAGTCCGTCTACAATAACCTCTCTCAGTTTCATTCAATTCCTATCCATTTGATTGTGATAGAATCAAACACATTCTTGCAAAATGCTTCAGTTTCATGCAACATAAAGGTTTCCAGGTGCCATATTTTTTGTTCTGCTCATCGTGGGGCCAAACGGAATGTGCCAATACATCGGGGTGGGTGGGTAAATGGTAGGGAAGGTCTCATTTTGTGTGCCAAGCGTCCCAGTCATTCTGGTCTGCAAGATACCGAGACCTAGCACTTTTCAAGTTTATCGGTAGCTTGCAGCCCGGAACGACTAAGACACTTGGTGCACGAAATGAGACCTCCCCTAGCATTTACCCACCCACCTCGATGTGTTGGTGTAGTCCGTTCAGCCCCACAATGAACAGAACAAAAAAAATGGCACCTAGCAACCTTTCCATTGCATGAAATTGAAGCATTTTGCAAGAATGTGTTCGATTCTGGCACGATCAAGTGGACAGGAGTTAAATGAAATCGAGAGAGGTTATTGTGGAAAGACCCCACATGCACCTGTAGATCCAAACAGAACATTCCCAAATGCCACGAATTCTGAGAACTACTTCGTCAAAGTTTGGTATTTTTTTCGTCTTAGGGAGCTTAAGGGACTTTGCAGGTAGCCTACTGCCCCGAACGACTGCGACACTTGGCACATGAAATGAGACCTTCCCTAGCATTTACCCACCCACCCCAACGCGTTGGTGAAGTCCGTTCGGCCCCACGAGCTATGGAATGCAAAATGTCACTCCTAGCACCTTTCCACTGCATGAAACTGAAGCATTTTGCAAGAATGCATTTGATTTTGACACGGTCAAATGGACTGGAGTTGACCAAAATTGAGAGAGGTTATTGTGGATGGACCCCACATGCACCTGTATGTCCAAACGAAACATTCCCAAATGCCATGAATTCCAAGAACTACTCCGTCAAAGTTTGGCAATTTTTTTTGTCTTCGGGATCTTAAGGGACTTTGCCAGTAGCCTGCTGCCCCGAACGACTGTGGTGCTTGGCACATGAAATGAGACCTCCCTTGGCATTTACCCACCCACCTTGATGCAATGGCAAAGTTTGTTCGGCCCCACGAGCTATGGAATACAAAATGTCACTCCTAGCACTTTTCCATTGTATACATGTTGACAACTTTTGTAAAATGAATTCAAAATGACTCTATTGACCTTGTACATGGTCTATTGTAACCTTATTAGACCAAAAAAAACTCAATTACATGTGAATCAAACAACCTTCAAAGTGCCTATTCTCAACCTTCATACTTTTCATGTTTCAATCAGGCCTAATCTAGTAGGACAATAGACCCTGTTTTTAGGGTTTTTCTCTCAAACTTTCCAAAAGACCTCCCAAAATAAATATAGATTTAGATACTCATTTCAAAGTTACATAACATATCTCAAAACCAATAGTGACTCCTTTGGACCATGTACCTCAAAAATGGCATTTTTTGTTGTCTAAAATAGACTAATTAGGCCTAGTTTGTGAAGAAACATACCTCTAAACATCCAACAACCCCCTAGACTTGATGGGGAAGCATCTCCCATGTGTCCAAACTCTCAAAACCACAATTAGTTTTAGGAGAAACCCTCACTAACATACCAAACCCCAAAAATCCTTAATCTAGGCCAATTTGAGGAGGGTTTATTGAAACTCTACCTTCCACACACTCTCAGAGCTTACCAACACTTGGAACACTTCAAAAATGGTCTGCATATGCTTTAGGAACCATCTCCCAGTACTTTCCAACCTTCTTTTAACAAACCCTAGCCTAAAACCACCCTTTCTTGCTTGAAAACAAGGCAAAACTTGCCTAGGACAACACCATAGTTTGGTCAAACTCCATCTCCTGCTTCCTTGAGTTCATAGGCATCTAAAAAACATCCAAACCAAACCATTCCACTAAGTTATAGGGTCATACAACAAGTGAATGGTCTAAAACATCCCTTTACACACTCAAACCCTTGTTTTGAGGGTTACACAGGCAGTTTAAAAAAAATGAAGATATCTCACTCTAAACTCAATGGTTTCTCCTCAAACCAAGTGCATTTGAAAGTTAAGACATACCACTACCACTTCCAATAGATTTTAGCACATGGTTGGGCTGTATAGGGTCATGGTACAGCCTGGAACAACATTTTTGTAGAATAAATAAATAAATAAATTGAATTTTTATTCAAATTTTGTAATACAGTATCTATGGAACATAGTATAGATATCCATCAAAGAATAAAACATATAGGAATTTGTCAAATGTTGTAGTTGTAAGTACCCTTTCAGACATGTATGCAAAGTGTGGAAGCATATACTTGACGAACATGAGCTGTTTGACATGATGCCTCAAAGAAATGTTGTCTCATGGAATACAATGATTGCAAGATATGCACAAAATGGATTGTTTTGGATAGGAGGCTCCAAATTCATGATAGTTCAGTTCGAGACTAGGCCTAATTAGGCCTCCTTTACAAGGAAACTACTATGCCAATGCAAACCCACCACACCAAACCACTTGGGAACCCTAGAATGCATGGAAAAGGAACCAATTTCACTGGTTTTGACCTTTGAAATACTTGTTAAGGCACTATTGTATGGACTGTGCCCTCTTTTTGCCTAATACATGGTCATATTAGGCCATTACATCCTCATACTCTGCTATATTCTTGTTTCCTTACATAAGGCTTATTGGGAATAGTGATCCTACCTTATTCCATCCCATTCCACCAATCTAGAGTGATTAACTTGGTGGAATGGCAAAGAAATACATAGTTTTTAGCCTCAAAACCCTAGTTCAGGGTTTTATGATAGTTTCTAGAAAAACATGATTTTCTCCCTCCAAATTCAATGAAAATGCCTCAAACAAGATGCAAATGAAAGGTCATTCACTCCCCTTCATAATGCAAGTGGTTTCAGACCATGATAGTACTGTACGGATGAGCAGTACGTCCTAGAACAGTCAAATTTTAGGAAACATAGCAGAAAACTTAGTTTTACTCAACTTTGCCCTTCAAAACCTTCTTCACCTACCCCTCATCGGTGTGTGTGAAGGTTTTATACATGTTTACAATAGTTCCAATCAATCATAATTGACTTTCAACCTGTTTGATCATTGGGTAACCTCCTTATTACATGATTTGTTAAGTTGAGAAAGCAACTTCTTACCACTACTTGCATTATTAGACTTTTTGTTTGACAACAATATAAAACATGACTCCAAACACAAATGACATTGGTCATTTGACCTTATTACATGCAAAATGATGACACAAGACCATCAACTTGTCCTATGATGTCCTAGGACCTTGTTATGACATGCTCCTAGCCAAGATTAGCTATGGCTAAGGTGCTCTTGCACCATGAAATATGTTTCCATGGTGTTGAGTCATCCTCCTTACCTACTGCATCACCCTTGTAGACATGTATGCAAAGTGTGGAAGCATAGACAAGGCACATGAACTGTTTGGCATGATGCTCCAAAGAAATGCCACCTCATTGAATGCAATGATTGCAAGATATGAACAAAATGGATTTTTTGATAAGGCATTAGAAACTTTCAAGCAAATGTGATTGGCAGGTGTAAAGAAAAATTCCACAAACTTAGCCATTATCCTCCTTGCCTATGCCAAAATGGACATCCATCAAAAGGATAAAACATATGGGAATTTTGTTAGATGTTATAGTTGCAACTGCCCTCAGTGACATGTATACAAAGTGTGGAAGCATAGACAAGACACGTGAACTGTTTGGCATGATGCCTCAAAGAAATGTCACCTCATGGAATACAATGATTGCAAGATATGAACAAAATGGATTTACTGGTAAGCCTTTAGAAAGTTCCAACAAAATGCAATTGGCAAGTGTAAAGCCAAATTCCAAAACCTTAGAAATGGTATGTTTGGAGCACAGTATAGACATCCATCAAAGCATAAAGGATATAGGAATTTTGTCAAATGTCATAGTTGTAAGTACCCTGCAAGACATGTATGCAACTTGTGTGGAAGCATATATAACGAACATGAACTGTTTGACATGATGCCTCAAAGAAATGTTGTCTCATGGAATGCAATGATTGCAAGATATGCACGAAATGGATTTTTCATAAGGCTTTAAAAACTCTCAAGAAAATGCACAAAAATAAATTTCAACCATTTACGCAAATTTTGGCACATCTAAAACCAAATTGCACAACATTAACCAGCTTCCTCCTTACCTATGCTATAACGGGATCTACAGAACATGGTGTGGACAACCATCAAAGCATAAATGAAATAGGAATTTTGTCACATGTATTGTATTTGCAAAGTTGCCCTTGTAGACATGTATGGAAAGTATGGAAACATAGACAAGGCATGTGAACTATTTGAAATGATGCCTCAAAGAAATGCACAATCCCACAGAATTCAATGATTGCAAGATATGCACAAAATGGATTATTTGAAAACGATTCATAAACTTTCAAGCAAATGCAATTGGCACTTGTAAAACCAAATTCCTATAACAATAATTGATTATCATATTAAATATTTAATATAAATTGTCATATACATAATGTCATGAACATAACATCTAGTTTATATAAAAAGCCATATAGGCGTGTCCAAACAAAGTCATATAGGCAAATATACAAAAATATATATCGGATTAACATACAAAAGTATGTATACAAATCCATCTAGGCATACAAAAAGTTCCCAAAATCTAGTTTCCTATGGACTTTTAGGAAATAATTGGCGGCCCTTCTTTGACTGTGAAGATGGAGAGCCAGTCAGTGACACATCCTCTCTCTGTCGTCAAGTAGACCTCTTCGAATAAAGTTCATCTAGCTGCACTTATTAATACAAACAAGCAATATGCGCATTAGTATAGAAAATGTATGAAATATATAACATCACATATGTAATTGATCACTTACCGCCAACAGATGATCACTCTCCATCATCTTGTCTCTCTCTTCGTCCATAGTTGGACGGACTGGAGTTGTGACCTCCTGTGAGAAGCATCAAGAAGCAAAATTGATTAAACATAAATATCATTTATGTACATTAAATGACATGAGATAAAAAAGAAATAAAAAATTATGATATTTTCATGTTATTGGCTCATACCTCAATCAAAGGATTTGCAGACATCATGGCTGCATCAATGCCTATCTGTGCTGACTCACGAAGATGAGGAGGAGTCTCCACTGTATTCAGCATCTGAAAATCAAGTTCAAGATTATTCAAACAAAATAAATACATAACATTATTTTAAAAATGCATAATGATTGGAAATGGTTAAATTTACCTCCGTAAAAGTGGTGGTTTGGCATCCAGAGGACCAAGGAAATCGTGAAGGTGTTGGTGATTGTTGAAATCATCAAATTGTCACAAAATAATATTACCTGACATATCTACAATAATTACGAATATGTGATAAATTACATACCTACTGACTTGACCTCCTCTCATAACCCGCCAATGGATGGCTAATAGAGGCAGGATGAAGACTCTGACCCTGGAATTTCATTGCACAAACAATTACATACATTATTTTTGACTTATAATATAGATAATCATATAAAATTAATTACAAATTTAAAATTTAACAATATAATAAATCAAGATGAAACTTGTAACAATTTACCTGAGAGTCAATACCAAATGTATGCTGTAAGAGATCGTCACTAAGAACAAGATCATCCAATATGTCTTGCCCCTGTGTTGCATCATGTTGCCCCTGTGTCATAGCATGTTGCCCCTGTGTCGCAGAGTCCTATCGTGCCTCCTACGTCCCATAATCACATAGGTTCCCACATGTACTGCACAAATGTGGGGACACATGACGCCTACTACTCTCACCCTCATTGCCTTGGGTAAAATCATCCACATGTTGTGATAGAGTTTGGGTGAGAGTAGTCAATGAATGTAAAGTCTCCAGCTCAACACTCTCCTTCAAAGCTAAAGGGAGTGACCTACGTTCTGGCCTCGCTCGGGGTATAGGCACATGCTGTTCATCTCGTTGAGCCCCGGGTCTATCTTCGGCAGAGCCACCACCTCTACCCTGGAACTCACGAATGTCAAAATAATTCATAATCTTGTTGATGATGAACTCGCAATAGAGTTTCCTCAAAAAATATTGTGGTACCTCATCATTGTTGCATGGCCGCTCATCGAAGACCATGTACCATCTATCCCAAAAGTTTTGGGATATGTCTTCATTCCTACACCAATGTCTAGGAAACCGTTTGCAACTTTCCTCTAATGTTTGGCCAGTTTTGGAATTAGTAAATTGTACACATAATTGAGATTTTGTAATTTTTTTCTTCTTGACTTGTTCATATGACAACTTGTCAGCATAATATTGCCGACTCCTCTCCCTATAGTCTTGGAATTTGGTGATTTGTTTCGTCACCAAATCCGTGTGGGAAACAATCTCCTATAGTGATTTTGCAAGTGCCCTCCTATGCTTAGTGGTTCCACTTGGATTGTTTAGGGTTTGAATGATAGTTTCAAGATGTTTCTTGTTTTCTTCTATTATCCCCAAGTAGTGTTCTTGATTATCCCTTACATGAAAAGGAGGTGAAGGTGGGTTTTGAGGGTTTTGAGAGTTTTGGGGGTTGTTTTCACCCTCCTCAACTGGATTTAGATTTTCTGCTTCTCTAATAACTGTAAATGCAATATAAACACAAAACAAACATTGCAAAACTAAAAAAATGTTCTAAAACTAACAAAATCAGACAAACCCTACCTTCTTCCTGTGTTGGAGCCTCCAAATTTGCACGACGATGTCTTTGGCGGTGAGGTGGCATTGTGAATTTCTTGTTTTCTCACGTGCACTTGATTGAATCTCCTCTTTTTCAATGCGATCACGTTTTGCTTGGTTTCTTTGCTACTGTCAAGAGAAAAGTCACACGGTGAATGAGCAGAAAATGGTTTTTTTCTTTTATTAAAAGAAAAACGCAAGCGTGTTATAAAGTGCATGCATTTTAAAACGCGTGCGTGTTATAACGCACTCACGTTTTGTTTTAATTTTGGAGATGGTGGCAGCTTTTTGGTCCCCATCTCCTTGCATTTACCCAATGGGAGGGAAGATTTTAGCACTTACATCAGAAACACATTCACATCATCCCTAGAGTTGAGTACTCTTCACAATTACCTTCCTAAAATGGTATCTAGTTTTGAAATTATCCACTTAGGCATCTAAATAATAATTAAACTTGGATGATTTATGCTTTGTAAGGGAAATGTTATGCATATTGTGGTTTGGTTGTCATGTGAGCATAGCAACAATTATCTCATGTAATAGTGAATCATTGATCAATGAAAGAGTGAACAAGTGCTATTATAGATTTTAACAGTTTTAATAATTTCTTTTAGTGTCATTGTTCCTTCCTTTGCTTAATACAAGCTTTAGCTTATGGTTTCTTAAAAATGTAAGTGATAATGACTTCATTACAGGAACTAGAACTATATTGTATTCATATTTTACTATTGCAAGTTGATACTTTTGGGTAAATTGCTTTGGAATTGAGGATAAAGGCTTTATACAATTGCATGATGTCTATACACCTCTTAATTACAAGAACCTTGATATGGGATCTATTATGTGAACATTAAAGGAATGGTATTATAGTGGTATGGGACTATGGTATGATTGTGTACTAAATGGAAGGTATCATCCACTTAATTGATGACGTTGTTGATATTGAGTCAAGAGATAAACCATCTTGGATCCAACTGTATAGCATCCTCTAAAATCTTACTACTGACCATTAATGTCATATTTAATATAAATGACAAGTGAAAATACTATTTAGACCATGATATGGACTATCATAAGAATATTGGTTAGTACCATGGATACGATAATTGAAATCAAAGGTTAAGAATATGATTATTATTAATATTATTGAGTGAACATATTTGTATGATGATATAATGATAATAGTGTTGCCAACTATATTGAGTACATGACTCAGGTATTAATCTTGCTCAAAGCATGTCTATAACTATTGTTGTAAGCCTTCGAGGTCTTAAATAATGTTTATGCGAGTCCCTTTATAATGCATGTTGAGTTATGTCAAGAAGGATGTTATCATATAATATAGTTATAAGATACTTGATATCATTGATTCCTCTATAGTAGGACATCATTTAGGGCCTTATCTGGATTTTGCATAGCTATTGCATTGTGAAAATTGATGATTACTACAGTCCTGGGTTCAGATACAATTGAACTTATTTTATGTTGAATTACAATAATATTGGAGGAGAGGCCTAAACTTGAGATCTTGGTGTTCTTAAGTGGAAGATCTTTAGTGCAAGATTGCTATATTGGGAACTTAGTTGGGTTCCTTAGCCTACTATTAAGTGTTACCAATTGATGGGAATCATTAAAAGGAACCTTGTTCGGTTATGCAATAGTAGTCAATGAAACTCATTGAGTTACGACCTTCTTTTATAACTACTAAATGGTGATTTGATATATTGTTGGGTTTAATCCTTTCTATGATTTTCTTTCTATTGTATTCCTTCTATTTTATTTTTCGTGAGGAAGTTGCTGAGTGGTTATGAAACCCTGAGGGTAGGAACCTATGTGTATAACCCTTGAGAGAATAAGTGAGGAGAACTACATGTGACTTCGATCCCATTTAGAAGTGGGTATGTAGGTAGTTGTTGGGTGAAGGATTCCCCTAGACCCCAAGTTCGTAGGGGAGGGGTTTAGGGAATAACTCTAAGGTATGGGGTGTTCCTAAACTTGATCAACCTTCCTTTTTTAGTATGTTTCATCTTGAAGCTGAAACTATAATAGATGGCTATGAACTCACCTTCCAATTAATAAGTCCTAACTATATTGGCCTAAACTGATAAAAGACACTCTATTATCATCTAGCTTACCTACTCTGAGCTTGTGGAGTTTGGCTTCCACAAACTACTCTAATCTTGGATGAATTTTAAAGTCACTATCATAATGGTCAGTCTCTAATGCGAATGCATGAGAATGCCTCTAGACTTATTGGGACTAAGATTATTAGAGTTTTATGTGATGAACAATATGGCCTTATGTTTGGGCTCAGTGATAAGTATAGGAAGGTATAGGTTAGACTCAAGACACTTGAGAAGTCTATTCTTCTAAGAAATTAAGGCATGCTAAATTTGGCCATGAAGGGGTTATAAATGTGTTATGGAAACCTGTTAACTTGTATTTAATGTTGTCATTGAGGAAAGACATTATGATTTGATGGTGTGAGCAACTTTTGATATGTGTGGAAGATTCACCTGCTATGAATATGTGCCTAGATTTATGTTGAGTTAGGATGAAATTTATTATGATTGCCCATGTTGAATGTGGGAAAGTAATGGTAAGTATTACTAAACATGGTATAGTGTTTACCTTATATCTATTTGGTGGGTAATTATATGTTAAGCTTTATGATTGGTAATATGTATATGTGACCCAACTTCTATGGGTACAACGTGTTACTTGCATATTGGTAGTTTTAACCTTGAGACCTATAAGACCATGTGTATAGGGTTATGGATCCTTGTGTGGTAATTGCAACTCGATTAACTAATCTAAGCTATAAACCCTTGGGACTGTATTTTTAGATTCATGTCCTTATACCTTTCAAATGTCAGAATGTTGAACCAAGTTGATATAGGAGCTAACTTCTCTACATCACATGATGATCAAAGTAAGGGCTCTATGAGGGCATAGGTAGGTGGTATGCAATACCTCCTAGAATGTAGCTTGTTCTGCTCCTTCTGCGGTGATCATCGACATTATAAATCCTATGATCCACCTATAGATATGCTTATTGTTGCTTAATCTTGACAAGAACCAGGGAGCATGCTCTTCCTAAAGAAGTATTCAGTTGTATCGTAGGGTTAGCAGGTTTTCACTAGTAGCATGTAGGAGATAGATGCCAAGAGCTACCCATTTTCATAGGGTTTAAATAGGCTTTCTCTAGTGGCATGCATGCGATATATGAGTACTAGTATGGCTTTCACTAGTGGTATGCAAGCGATGGATTCAAGTATCTACCCATCTCAAGAGTTTAATGTTGGAATTGGGGTATTAGAATGATTGTGTGTGCTTCCTATGTCGTGTCTTCTTGAAGTATGTTTCTCATCATTTCAATTGTTAAAATAGTCCAAGTGATTGATAGTATAGACACTAGTTTTAGTTGAGGTAAAACCATAAGATACCATGAATATGTTTATCTAGTTATAAGAAGAGTCAAATGTTTAGTGGGCTATGGAAATATTATTAATGGTCTCATGTCTTATATGTTGTTAGACTTACACCTTATCCAGTGATGGCTGTAAGTAGTATGGGATGCTTGCTTGTCATCGCAGTTGGTTTGTTAACTGGGAAAAGGATGGGACCCATGGGTAGCACAAGATGCATCGAGATTCCTTTTTTTAGCTAGGATTTATTTGAGGTCTTATGGGTTAGTGAACTACATAAAGGGGAAGATGCTTGTAGTAAGGTGGCAAGCATTCCCTTTACTATCTATTCGCTTTGTGTACCTATGATGTGTGTATGATACAATTACATTCTGTAGGTGTGGTACATGTGTGAGTTAGTCATATTGTGTATATGTGCTATGTGTGTGAATTACTCACTATGTGTATATGAGACATCTGAATGGGCTAATCACATTGTGTATATGTGATGTATGTGTAAACTAGTTATATTGTATATGTATGTTGCATGGATGGGTTAGTCACACTATGCATATGTGACGCATGCCTAAGTTATTCGCATTGTGTATATGTGATGTATGTTTGAGAAAATCACTATGTGTGAACATGTGATTCTATATGAGCTAGTCACTATGTGGTTTTGTGTAAGTTTGTACATTGATGTTGTCATTGAACCAACATTTGACTGGACTACATTTGCTATCACACTATTATGTATGAACTGAAATAGAATCAAAAGGTTCACTTAAAGGCCATGGATTTAAAAGTGAGATCAAAGATCTCATAACAAAGGAGAGGAAGTCTCTCTATTGTTGGTGTACAAACTATAGAGCCTCTGATTCCTAGGAGGGGATACGTAGGCAACACCATTGCAAATGAACTCTTAAGGTTTAGGTCTAAGTTTAGAGATGATCTTGAAATGAGGAGCTTTCCATATTCTAGTGTGAGTTTATGATTTGTGGCACATAGTTGTTGCCATGGTTATGGTTGGTAAGTCTTTGAAGTTGGCACTTCCATATTGAATAGAAGTTGCTTGGTAGTCTAAGTTAGTTCTTGTCGTGTAAAAATGAAAAAAATAGTAGTAACTAGGGTGGTTATTACACATTTGAAGTTGAAGTATGGGGAGATCAAGAACTGCCACTGTAGCTGAACAAACAATTTTTCGCTTCTACACGGTCTTTCATTTCAATCTCTTACACACATGCCAAACAACTTCTTTTGCTTCAACTGAAAAATGGCACAAGGATATGGATTACTGGGATTCCCAAATGCCTCCTTTTGAGTCATTGGAATTTACACATGCAGAGGCAGTCCAAGGGACTTTCTTCCTTAATATTCATCATAAAACTGTAAAGATCTTCAAATTCACTTGTCATGTCTAAGTAGAAGAACCCTCATAATAAACATATACATTTTAATTTCAGTTGGATG
Organism: Cunninghamia lanceolata; assembly: GCA_027924645.1. Classification (NCBI taxonomy): domain Eukaryota; kingdom Viridiplantae; phylum Streptophyta; class Pinopsida; order Cupressales; family Cupressaceae; genus Cunninghamia; species Cunninghamia lanceolata. Next base: position 8,609,627 of record BSBN01000776.1, on the reverse strand, counting down.
ATTCTATAACTCATCAAAAAGGGTTTTGAACACTTTTTATTTTAAGCTATTCTATATTTTGTCAATCTTCTCTTTACTGTCTTCATTTGGCTAAAACTTTTTTGACTATAACCATTGAACAACAAAAATATAGAGAGAATTCTCTTTGTAGTGCACTTCAGATCTCATTCTAGGATTTGATTCAAGTCTTAGTCTAGGATTTCATTTTTACTAACAAGGAATTCCACAGGGTATGTTATTATAATACTATAAAGGTTCCATGTTTCACATTTCTACAGGCTCCAAGTAAATAGACTTGTAGGACTTGAGTAGGACTTTAGTACTACAAAAATCTCTAGAGTTGTGACCACAAGGATCAAATACTTTATTTTTTGTGGTAAAAGAAAAGAAATATGCACCTTGAATCTTCATCTTTACTTTAACTGCTTTCTTAATCCAGAATTAGAATAAGAAGAAGAATTGGAATTGGAATTCTAGGAGGAAATAGGCCAACTCTTTTCGGGAAAAAAAATAAAAATCAACTATTTTTTAATGAACAAGAACAATTAAAAAATGAAAATGATGCGATTGGTTCCTATGAATGAAGCATTTAGTTTAGTTTTGTGCTATAATAAAATTTATTCCTCACAAGAAAAAAAAAGTGCCACGTAGTGGCCAGTACCTGCCATTTGTTTGTGTCTGTATATGTATTGTAGTAGGAGTGACATATATGAATGCATTGGAATGAGACATTGCAATAGAATATAGTTTACAAATGTTAATTCTTCAATTGTAGTTGGTCCTATTGAGGAAGGAACTTCTGGATTACCTGATCCAACAAGCCTGATTCTATATTATCATTTATCGTTGTGAAAAGGATACTAAACAATTGAATTGGAGGAGGTTTGTGAACATGAAAATGACCATTTAGGCTTGTGATTACAATTGGTCGATGGATCATTTTTGGGATGCTTGCTAATGGCAACATTCAGTCCACTGTTGGTAGTACCTCTAGAAAGAGAGACAAATAGTTGGAAATTGTTTGAAGAAGCTCCAAGAAAATGATGGTTGTTCTTCATCATTACTATTGAAGAGTGCATAGAATTGTTTATGAGTAGTTCACCATAGTTGTACATTTTAGCATCTAGTGCAGAATGTTCAATGTTGGAATTCCAGCATCTATAATCAAAGTAGGCATCTTGCAAGATATTGAGAGGGTCAGTGTAGTATTTATTGAATTTGGAGTGAACAATGAATTTAAGGAAAAGAAGAATGAATTGATTAGAAATGAACTTACTTGGATTTGAAGTCATGTGAACCAAATTTGTAATTGCTTTAATGCCTCTCATCGAAATGGTTGCAATATCGCAGGCATGTACAGCCTCTTCTGCTGTATCAAATGTTCCAAGCCAATGACGTTGCTTGGAGTTTCCAGGTCTAGGATTTCTACACCATAACGACCCCATGGGCATTTTCTAACATGTCTAATATTTAGGTACATTGATGGAATCTTTGGGTTGGTTAGAAATTTGCTTACATGCCTCTAAATTTTTGTATGAGAAATTGGTTGTGGCATTAGTGCCTCTGATAGATATAGCCGCCTTATCATAAGCATATGCGTTATCCTTTGTTGTATCAAAGGTACCTAGCCATTTACGTTGGTTATAAATGTAGCGATAGATTTCCGCTCCATAACAACCATTTGCACATTTTCACACACTTATATATTGTCCTTCCTTTCTTAAATTTTTGAAGTTCATAGGACGAATAGTGCAATCTATAGTAGCTTGAATATTTCTCCCATTGTCTTGATAGTTTGGTTGCTCTAGCAATTTCTTTGTCAACTTATAACCCAGTTTTGTTGTTGTTGTCAATTGAATAAATGTACGCAACTCTATTGCATATGCAATCAAATCATTATTTTGATACCCTGCAAAAGATACGCCACAACAAATAAGCCTTCTTAGCACTTTAGCAAATTAAGAAAAGCATCATATCAAACTCATCGAATAGAGCTAGATCAAGAGTTAAAATTAGATAACATCTTATCAGAACAAAGAGATAACTATCCTCATTGTAAAACAATTTCAAATTCAAGAAAATTAAAATTATTTAAAAAATAAGGACTTTGCACACCTTCAATTAGATTTCCTCAATTAACCCCAAACCACACATTAGCATAGTTCATGCAATTCTAAAGATTGATTATTTAAATACTTGTATTATGATCACAAGATCTCTTGTAACCCAAATTTTAATTCTCTGCTTCCATCCAAATATTTTGACTTACTTCACTTAATAAAATTGTTTATGATCAACTAATTATAAAATTAATTTTGTTTTAAAGATTCTATAAATTTATGATTGTGTATTAAAAAATAAGATAAAGGTATGATCTTATTTCACTCTCTTCTTTTTGCTTGAGGATGAACCATTGAGTATGATCCGAAATGTTGACAGAAAAAAGCAATACACAGTGATTCCACAAACTCTACTCTTAAAGATAAAAATAGTTTTAAAATTATTTGATTTTTAAAAGTTAATCTTTTTTCTAATAATTTTACCTATTGTTCAATATACATTATATATTAAAACTTTAAACAATTAATATATTTAAAATATATAAATTTTAATATATTATTAAATACCCAAGAGATAAGGATTACCAAAGACATCAATCCTATCAATCCTAACTCGTAATCATAGTAATTATTTTAAGAAGACTTTAAAGCTTTTAGAGTAAAAGCTCCTACTATCTTTTCTTTCTCATGTTTACACAAAGTGTTTTAAATATTTGTTAGGATTACAATATGACACTTCCTCAAAGGTTTAAAACTTATTTAAAAATTGAAATAATAAAAATTAACACATAGAATTATGTAGACTACAATTACCACTGAGTGGAGACGAAATACTCATTTTCCAAGAAATAAAAATAAAAAAAATTAATAATTTTTTTTTGGAAAAGTGGAGAAAATAACAAAAACTATACAACCAAAAATGAAAAAATCACAAAAATCAAGAAAACCAAAAAAAACACAAAAAATACAAATAAAACTTATAGAAAACATAAAAAGACATTGACAAAACCTCTCCACATACTGTACATATATTTTTTAAATATAAATATACTAGTCATACCCCACCCACATATAAATTCAAAGCACTTTAACTAGTAGACTAACACCGAATACATATATGTTCACTGTGGGAAATATTTTGCAAGAAGCTAAATGTCATACTCCTACCACACAAATAAAGAAACCAAAATCTGAAAAAGATTACAACAGTTTGAATTCTTCAATGGACAAATAAGATATAACCTGCAAAAATAAACATTTGATCTCATCATACAGATAACCAGAGAAGGAATTTAATAAAGATAGCCATAACGCCACACAGATGCCCTACAAAAACCTGCCAGCCTAACTGTAAAACTCTACTTGAAACAATTAAAGACCTATGCAGTTATCCGCAAGCTTCCGGATTCGATCCAGACACAGATTCACTATCTCCTTACCAACTAAACACATAAAAATAAAAATAAAAATAATGTCATTAGGGTTTGAATGGACAATATAAAAACTGGCATACTCAGTTTAGGGTTTGAAGATAACAGAAAGCATAACGTTGGCTTCGTAATTTGAGAAGTGCCGCTCACTGGTGTAGCCATGATAGTTGGCTCCAGATCCAAGAATCCTGGAACTGTAAAACAGTGAACATCCAATGCAGCGATGACAAAGACAAATATACTGCAAATTGTCTAATCTTTTAATATAAATGTCAAATTCCTATTCTGCGGCCAATTGTCCAATCTTTAAATATAAATTTCAAATTCCTATTCTATAAATTTCAAATTCCTATTCTGGGCCAAATGTTACCCTTTTCAATATAAATGTTAAATCCCTATTCTGGGGGCTAAATGTTACCTTTTTCAAATGTTAGCCTTTTCAATTAATATTATTTGATATATTTTTAAAAAAATTTTGGATTTCATTTTATTTTTCCTATCTTCAACATTAAATTGAAATGATTTTGGGTAGGGGAATATCATTAAATCAGTGCCTCAAGTTGGTGTGGCCTTAATCATCACTAATTTCTCATTTATTTTAATATTGACTTTTGCACCATAAAATTTATTTGATTTGATTTTCAATATAGGCTATATTCATTTGATTTTATTTTTTTTATGTGACGTCAATCATTAGTAATTTCTCATTTATTTTAATATTGACTTTTGTACCATTTAGTCTATTTGATTTAATTTTCAGTATGGGCTATATCCATTTGATTTCATTTTTCTGTGTGACCTCAATCATCAGTAATTTTTTATTTATTTTAATATTGATTTTTGTAGGATAAAGTCTATTTGATTTGATTTTCAGCATGGGTTATATTCATTAGATTTCATTTTTCTATGTGGCCTCAATCATAAGTAATTTTTCGTTTATTTTAATATTGATTTTTGTACCATAAAGTCTATTCAATATGGGCTATATTCATTTGATTTAGTTTTTCTGTTGGTGATATTGACTAAAATATTTATGGCTTGCATAGATTAATGTGAACCCATGAATAAGAGGTACATTTTCATAGCCAATCACAGTTTTTTTTGCCAATATTACAAACTATAGTGAGAAGAAAAATAAATAAAAAATGACTGATAAATAAATTAAAAGATTAATGCAAAATTTTGAATATCCAATGCAGAGTACCGTGCACGTACTAATAATAATAATCTTTTGTTTTCTTAAAGACATCAGATTTCCACAGTCCATACTATTGTGCAATTGAGTTTCTGAATATAACTGTGTAAGCATTTTTGTCAATCATGTCTAAAGGGTACTGGAACATATTGTTGATTTTACATTTTGACTTCTAAATTTTCAGATTCTCAATTTGCAATAAACTGTGGCTTACAAATGACTTCCCAGCTAGGAATTGATTATGAAAGTAACAGTGAAACACTTGATGCTGCCTTATTTAATGTGAATGATACGCAAAGGTGGGGAGTCAGCAATACTGGAAGTTTTCTGGACAATTCCGCAAATAATTTTACAGAATCCAATAAATCTCAATTTACAAATACATTAGAAACAGAACTCTACCAAACGGCACACTTATCTCCCAGTTGACTAAGGTACTATGGTTTAGGGCTTGAAAATGGACCATATACAGTAAAACTACAATTTGCTGAAACAGATATTCTAGACACACAAAGCTGGAAGAGTCTCGGAAAACGCATTTTTGATGTTTCTGTTCAGGTAGGTGTAACCCACTTTTCTAATGGTTTGATTTCTATCTCCTCTTCAAAAAAGTTGTCCATGTATTTCCTCCTTTTGTATGGGGAGAGGGGGGTACAGATTATTTTCTGCATTTTTCCCTTTTATGGTTCTTTTCTTTTTGCAAATGGTAAGTGTGAATGACATCAAAAACATTAGTATGATAATCCTAATGCATGCAATCTCATTTGGATTCTTTATTTTTTCATTGGGTAAATACTAGCTCTGCATGGTACCTCAGTTCTACAACTTTTTGTCCCCTGATGCTGTAGGGGAATAAAGTATTAACGAATTTCAATATCCAAAAGGAGGCAGGAGGTTCGTTTATAGCAGTTGATCGAAATTTCAGCACAAATGTGACTGAAATTTTCCTTGAAATTCATTTTTTCTGGACTGGGAAGGGAACATGCTGTATTACAAAACAAGGAACCTATGGACCTTTAATATCAGCCACAAGTGTTACACCTGGTAAAGAAAATGGCGGAAACTTTATCCCACTTTATTTAATTTAATTTAACGAAGATACAACAAAACATATTTCTGTTGGGAATGAGGGATACCTGATATGCATAAAATTGACCATTGTTTTACTACAATGCATTCTTTAGCAGTTGTCTCCAAATTCATTTACATAATTTACAGCATTAAATGCATTGCACACCCTAGATATCTTTACCACTGAATACTTTATTATGTGTGTAGAATTCAAACCTACTGTTTCGGATCTTCCACTTCCCAACTCCCCTCTGCAGAAAATGAAGACTGGAGAAGTGATTGGAATTGTTTTCAGTGGAATGGCTGCTGTTTTGGCATGTCTTGTTTTTATCATTTTCTGGCGGAGGAGAGTCAGAAGGTCCTTAGAAGCACGTGTTCAGGAACAAGAAGGTAATGGCAAGAGCTCTTAGGGGGTGAAGCTTCATGAATTATAGTTATATCTTTCTCCCAATTGGGTTGATTTTAATTTGAAAGAATTTGGTAATGGTATTGATACCCATCACATCTTGTTTCTTTACCAGCACTAGAAGGATCTTTACCAGCACTTGAAGGAATCCACACAAAACCAAACATTTTCAGCTATGCTGACATGAAGAATGCAACAAGTGATTTTCATGAAGAAAATAAGTTGGGCCAGGGTGGATTTGGTACAGTTCATAAGGTATGTTAATATGCGTTCCAGTATTTGCATTCACTTGTTTTAGATTTGTGCACACAAATCTATTCTATAGAGCATACATAACATTCTCCATAATTTATGTTTCCTAGTAAATTTTTCTCATGCCTCATGCCAATTACAAATTATTCTCTATCCTTAAATTTCCCCTTAAATTTTATCTGATTTTTCTTGTGCTCAACTATGGCATTATAACAGGGCATTCTTCCAGATGGTAAACTAGTAGCAGTGAAGCAACTGTCATCTGAATCTAAGCAAGGACAGCGTGAGTTTATAAATGAAGTAGCTGTAATATCTGCTGTGCAACATAGAAACCTTGTTATATTGCATGGATGCTGTGTAGAAGCAGAACATCGTGTTTTGGTCTACGAATGTCTGGAAAACAACAGTCTTGCACAAGCTTTATTTGGTAACAATATATGGCCACACCATTCACCTTGATGTATAAGAGCTGTTTTGTATTCATTCACAACAAATATATGAGTTTCATGTGTGCTAAATCGCAGGCAATAAAAGATCTCAAATCCACCTGGACTGGCCTACTCGGCACAACATCTGCGTTGGTACTGCAAGTGGGCTCGCTTACCTTCATGAGGAATCCAGTGTCCGAATAGTGCATCGAGACATCAAAGCCAGTAACATCCTGTTGGACAACTCCCTGAACCCTAAGATTGCAGATTTTGGGTTGGCTAGGCTATTTGATGAATCCGAAACTCATATCAGTACCAGAGTTGCTGGCACGACGTAAGATCACATTGAGTATTAGGTTTCAGAAAATCAGAGATGAAGTTTCCTTACACTCGTTGAAAAACAGTATAATATTCTGATGTTGTAAGATCCTATGTGAGAGATATTCTTCCTGGTCACAATCTTGTTCATCTGTTCACAAATGTTTCATTTCCTTTTTACATGTATGAATGCAATTTTGTTTTGTGGGGCTAATTAATAAAACTACTGTACATGTTGAAGCTTTTGAAAACAGTTGGGAGTTGCCCTGCCTACTTTTCTATGATCTGATTGGAAGTGTTTGTGTTTGAAGAGGATATCTGGCTCCGGAGTATGCAATGCGAGGTCACCTCACAGAAAAGGCTGATGTTTACAGCTTTGGGGTGGTTGTTTTAGAAGTGGTGAGCGGAAAGAAAAATAACTGTGATAAAGAGGCAACCTCGCCACAAGAGGGTGTCTGTCTTCTGCAATGGGTGTGTACTAGTGTAGTAAAGTTTCTTCAATTATGCAGTAATTTTAATTTTAGTCTAGTGTAGCCATTACTAATGGCCACCACTTACTGGTCAAATTATAGGCTTGGCATCTGCATGAGCAAAAGAGACTGCTGGAATTGATGGATCCTCGACTAAGACTAACATACATAGAAGAAGAAGTCCTCAGAGTAATTGCAGTAGCCCTTCTTTGCACACAAGCTTTGCCTGCAATGCGCCCATCAATGTCTCAAGTGGTAGCAATGCTGACTGGTGATGTAGAGGAAATTCCTATTGCTTCTCGCCCTAGTTACATAACAGAGTGGCAGTACGACAACCATCTGGCTGCTCAAAATTCTGGAAGCTTATCTATTGCACTAACACCAGAGCAGACAAGCACAGAAATCACAGTGCCTGCTGCATTGTTCTCACCTGAAAATGAAGTATGACTCCATCAATGATCCACCAAGCTTTAGGAGATGGCCGATGAATACTGAACTGAAGAAACAATATGGAGACCTTGTGTCTACTAATGTCCCCACATCTTGTAGTGACTATATTTAAATGTAATGTAGCAGTACCCTTATTCATAGACTCCCATACAATATTTACAATTGACCTTCACCGTATCCCACATCTACAAGTGATTATAATGCCAGTTAATCTTGAAATTTGGGAGTAGGGATACAATTGCTGGTTTTTATGTTTGGTGCTTCATTGTATTATATAATATATCAATGCTTGTTATGCAGTAGTTTATTGGTGAATGTTGTGGATGAAATTTTCAGGTTTGCTTCCTGCAGTATATGTACATACTGAAAGCACTTAATTTCATGGTTTTGTAGGATTTTTAGATTCACATATAACTCACAGACACAACATGAATTTAATTTAATCTAGATATTAATGTCCACAAGTGACCAACTATGGAAAATGGAACTGTAAAAAAATATGTAGCTGAAAAATACAGAATAGAAGTGCGTACTGCGTAGTGCATCTCTGGTATCCATACAAATATGAAAACATAGATACACAGATTCTTGTGCTCGTCTTTGAATGCATCTACACCCATGTATTTCCATGTGTGTGCCAATACATACAGGTATAAGTATTTGCATGGTTACACTTGATATTCAGATGTCATTCAAGATTAGTACAGTTGCAATTATATGTAATTATCCAAAACCAACATCCATTTCAAACTTGTACAATTGCTCACACATCAAACTCTACGACATGTTCAATTTGCTTTCATACCGTTGCCCAAACGGCATATTGACACTTTTTGGGTTTGTTAAAATTGAATGCATTATCTTCAATTCCAAAGATATACCTGATATGGTATTCAGCTTGACAGCACATTTAACTAAAACATTACATAAATTTGAAGAGCTGTATTTTCTGAGTTGGATTTCTACTGGAGGAGGCAGTAGGTGGCATGAAACACCAGGTAGATAATGAACTTGATATATTTAGGGAGGTAGATACAAATCAAACCAATTAAGAGCTAGTAAAATCAAAACAGGTAGCATTCATTACTGGCAATTATGCATGGACAATTCCGAAAGAACCACATCCATTCTCTAAGTTTTAGAGATAGCACTGAAAACCATATTCTATTATTTTTTTTGAAATTGGAAATAGTTTATATTCTATTAATATGCAAGTGTTTCCAACGAAGCCTTAGAAATTAGGCACTTCACTATTTTCCAATTCATGTTATGAATACAAGTCCTTTTGTTTTATGAGATCTATATTCTATTTACATTGACTGTGGCTTAAAAAGTTCAAACATTGAGATAAACTCAATATTAGCACTTATTTCTAATCCTCTACAAATTCAATCTGATATGTGTTAAGGGCTGTAGTTTATCAAAAAGATGTTGAGACACTGTTGGATATTGTCTTGTAACTATTTTTCACTGCAATAAGGAAGAAAGCAGTAGTTGTAATTAATTAAACTCTTCAATTTAGATTTTGTCCCAGCAGCTTCATTAAAATTAGATATTTACAAAATTCAAATGATCTTGCAGTAATTTTACAATGCTCAAACACAAATACAAACATAGTATTATATAGATTCAATGAAATAAGCATACTATTAGAGCACACTGCTAATTTGAAGGGAAGAGACACAGGATAGAGAGAAAAACAGAGGGCTACTGCTGTTTATATTTGCATAAAGATGAAGAATTAAAACAGAGCATTTCTAATTTTATAGCCTACTCACTCACCATGCTTTGCACTCTAACTTGCTATCATATATCAGAATTGATGAAACATATTAAATAAAAAACAAAATACATGTAATTTCCATTTCTCAAAACAAGCTAATTGCATACATGGAAACAGAGCATATGTATATCCTAAAACAGAGTATATGTTGTCTTTTTAAAAAACAGAGCTGCTGCTCTCTTACACCCACAGAAAAAACTGAGCAAAACATGCATCAGGTAAAAACTAAAATATCCTACGTAGCTGAAAAGAAAACTCAGTCAAATATGGCAGCAGCAGAGGTATGGGCTGCATAACATATTAAAGAAGACTTTGACTACAAATTTTGATTTGACAAAATCCAGCGTCTTTTCATACGCAGGAGAAAGGTGGACCATACTTCTTGACAGCATACTGCAGAGAATGTAAATGAGCATTTTAATAGGTATGAGCATTTTAATAGGTATGGAGATGGCAGAGATCAGGAGATTTGGAAAAAGTCTTCAACATTCAATGCCCTGCCTGCAGCGCTGGAGGATGAGCAGGTAAGAGCAGTTATAATGGTAGTTGGAGATTACTATTGCAGGTAAGAGCAGTTATAATGGTAGTTGGAGATTACTATTCCAACATAATTTTCTATATGTATTAAAGAGAATTGACACTTGAGTATTCATTCTCAAGCTATACCCTGAATAGGTCTAAAATCAACTACTAGCGAATGGACAGTATTACTGAAGCAGAAATTTTTATTGGAAGTATGATTGAACCAGATTCAATTTTTGGGTGATTTTGATAAACTAAATCTCTTCACATTATAATTTAAATAAAAATAATTTCTGATTTAAATTTATACTCCCTTAAATAATATAATCCTTCATATATAAAAAAAAAAAAAATACCAATATCTATATAATGTGGTAATCTATCTTCCAAAATTTGTAGATATGAATTCATGGAGTGCTCCTGATACGTTGTTTTTGGGATGTGACGCGCAGAGACTTTATTTTTAATGGTGTGGACTCCTCAACTACCACTATATTAAAAAAAGAAGAGTCCGAGTCCGAGTCCGACTTGGATACGTAAAGATATGAAGGAAACATTTGGTCACATCAATGGCGATCTAAACGTACATCTCGTTTGGAGGCATTTATTTAGATTGACTGATTCATTGCAAAGATGGACAGCTTATACGAAAGAACTAGACGAAAACATCAAAATCCAGAGACTGTAGAAACAAAGAAATATCAAGCTTGTGTGATAATCTTATATCCCACACCCTCCTTTCAAAGTCTGATCAACCAATGCAATTCAGTTTTCCACCATCCATTCTTCTACCCATTCCCCTGAAATTATCACCCATTTCCCTGAAATTTTCAAAAACAGATAGACTTCTATAAATTAGAATGATGGATTACAAAGTGTGATCTAAAACATTCATATAATAAAAACGGGACCGCGGTTCATTAAGCAGCCCAATGCCCAGTAATGCTTGATGAGCCCCATATCTGTCATAACAATTTCAGTATTTTAGAAGCATTAGGTTTTTACAGTCCATTAAAATCATTGTATGAAGCAAATAGAATTGATAAGCAATCAGGCAGTTCTACTGAAGCTGAAATTTTTGACAAAAGTGCTGACTTGAGACTAACTGCTAGAGGCTAACCCTATTGCTAATAAGATGCTTTGTGAAAAAATAAATGGGATTTTAGTATCTTTGATATTTACCATCATAATAGAGTGAATAAATATTTCTTTGTCAATCCAATTCTGACAGCACAATCAAAATAAAAAGAAATCAAGTTTCAACTATGGAATACATGTATTATTAAGTAAAAAAATTCCATTTAATGGAAGACTGAACAATATTTTAAAAAATATGTAATGTCTCCATTTTTGAAATGATTATCCAGCAGGTCCACTAGCCTATTTTTATTCCTATAGGTTAAGTTGGGAGATATAAGAGAATAATTTAATTAATTAAATAATAAATAATCTTGGGTTATTTATATTTAATTAATTATTTGGTAAGGGAATAATTTGATTAATTAAATAATAAATAATCTTGAGTTATTTATATTTAATTAATTAGTTGGGTTTATTTTTATTATAAAAGTGACTTGAGAAAGGAAAGTCATTAAGTGAAACTTGGAGAAAGTATACTCACTGAAACTAATTTAAAATCATTTGGAAAAAGGAAAGAAGTAACATAATAAAATATAATATTTAAAGTCATTTGGAAAAAGGAAAGAAATAACATAATAAAATATAATAAGATGTCAAATAAATTATTATTTTATTATGGATGTCAAACACTGATTATCTTTGCCAATTGGGAATTGTTGAAATAGAGGCCTCTGCCCTTATTTCGCCATGTAAATGATGCATTATGATTCGTATTTTTAAGGTTATTTTCGCTTTCAATATGGCTTTTGTTTATTACCATTGATTATGAATTTGATCTCACGAATTCTGGGGCCATAAGCACATGCCTTTTAAATCTCCCCCCTCAAATTTTACCTGCAACATGAAATAATGTCAACATCAAATAAATCATTCTACAACAAAACAATTAGGAAAAAAAGAAAGGATTAGGTAGAAACAAAAGTATTTGTACAATTGTTTTAGCAAGTTTTAAATATAATAGAAGTTGCATATTTAGCTCTAAAATGTAGCTAATTTGAGTTTTTAATGGAGTATTTGCTTTATTATTGTTTTAAGCTTTTAAATTGTGCTTTATTCATTTTTTATATTTTATTAGTGCATGTAATTATGATAGTATTTGATTAAGATTTATAAATAAATAAATAATTTTTTTTTTTTTTTTATACTAAGCGTTAAATAATTATTTATTCTTATTCTTTATAATTGAATTTTTTTATTTTATTATTCCATGCAGTTTTAAATATTTATTATTTTCAAATATGAAGGGACTTATATTTTATTCCCTTAATTCTTTTAAGGGTTAGTGTAATGAATTTTTTATTATTATTCTATTGAATTAGTTTATCATTTTAAATTGTCTTAGAGAGATGGGTTAAATATAGAGTTTATTTATAATTAATCAATTAAGTTAGAATTTTAAATATTTAAATTTTTATGGTTAGACCCGATCCTTGACCTCCACAAGGGGCATTGTCCCTTGATCTCGCCAGTGGCTACCACCCCGAGGCCCCTGCTTCAATATTACAAAAAATAAAAATATATAGAGGGGACTGCACCAATCAACTATGCAAATTTTTAAAGAAAAGATTCGTCATTCTAATTAATTTCTTTAGTGATTATTCGCTAAGATTTGCCATTGTAATTATTTTTTTTACTAATTATTCATTAGGATTTGCCATGATTTTTTAGCAATTTCTAAAATGTGCGTAGATTCGCAAGGAAAATTAATATTTTTTTTGAAAAAAAAGAAAGATTCAGAGGAAAATTATAGCACTTAGCTAGGATTCACCATGATTTTATAATTTTTTTTTTTTTTTTGGGGGGGGGGGGGGGTTCCTTAAAGTTATCCCTGATGTCAAAAAAGAATTAAAATTGGCAAAATGGAGTGGACCTCTTGAAGGCTTTATAAGGAGGTCATTTGGAGTTCATTTCATCATATTATCATTTTATCAATTGCATATTGGAGAGTTTCCTTTCTACTGCAACTTTTAGTTTATCTTGTCCTAAGGACGAAAACCCTTAGACATTTGTGGTTTGGACGAAAACCCAATACCACTTGAGAGGTAAATCCACCTAGGGTTTACTATTGAGCATTATTGCAGGATTTTGACATTGTAGAAGAGTGGGAAAGTCATTATTTTACAGGTTACAGCTGTTAGGGTTTCATCACCACATTGGAAGTTTTGTGCCAAATACCAATTTAGGATTGGATCGATTTATGGAGGATTTTTTTAGCTTCAAAGAGATATATTTTGCAAGATTTTGAAGGAGAAATTCATTGCATCTATTTGCACGATTAGTGAAATCAAAATGAAAGGGGAAACATAAAACAAATGTATAAACACGAGTATTATACCTTCAAGATGACCCACAAATCCAAGATGAAGTGGAGAGTGTTGCACCCAAACACTCTAGTTTTACCCAAGATGCTCAAATGAAATGTGAAGTGCTCTCAATCTATGCAAATCATTAAGTATTAGCTAGCTCAAGAGGAGAGATTTTGGCATGATAACTTTGTTCAATTTGTGGATGATAAAATGACTTGAAAGATGGTGTATTTATAGGCTTTTTGGGAGGGGATTTGATCCAAGGGTGGAGATTGATTTGAGAGATCAATGGATGAGGATGAATGTGATGTGGAGGGCCTAGATTTAATCTCCAAAAATAGAGGGTTGTGAATAAAGATGAATTTTAAATTAAATTCATATTAGGAAAGGGGTGGAGTAAATGAGGTTGGATGAGATTGATTACTTCACATTTGGGGAAGAGTGAGATTTAATGAGTTATGACATGTGTAAGGGGTGTAAGAGGTATTTAATAAGGATTATGACATGTGTGTATAAAAAATTGATTTATATGACATATATTTCAATTTTTTATTTGGAGGATGTGGGAAAAGGGTGTTAAGCTAGGTTTGACCATTTTAATTAGGGTAATTAGCCTAATTAATATGGATGGAAAAAATTAGGGAATGAGTTAATGAGGTGTTAGGATTAATTAAATAAGGTTTTATTTAATTAACCCTAGGTCTATGGTCATGTAGGTTAGGCTAACTAGGGTAGGGATAGGGTAATTAGTAGGCTAAATTAATCAAATAAACATGATTTATTTAATTAATTGGGTTTAGGAAAAAGAGAAATTAATCAAATAAATATTTGCACATTTATTTAATTAATTGGTGATGTTAGACTATTGAATTAATTAAATTAATTCAATTTTAAAGGATGAAATGATGGGAAATCAGGTGTTGGAAAGGATAATTAATTAAATAAAAATTTAATTAATTGTTTGGAAGGGGAATTGGTGTGTTCAGTGATGTCGGAGGTCGATTAGAAGGTGAAGACATTTTTAGGCACATCTACAACTATTATGGAGTTTAATGGAGGAGTTTAGAGGGTTCATACTATACCCTAGCGCCATATTCTTTGAACACATTGTAGATTTGAGTTGCCATCACCTTACAAGGAGATATTTCTAGGGTTTGTTTGCAAATTTCAAAGGGGTTTTAAGCTATTTTTGGTGCCACCATTGATAGATGTTGATTTCCATTTTATGAGCTCCTTTTGCTCTCTATACTAGTTGCCGCCCAACTGAGGGTTCATGGACCTGCTAGAGGGAGTTGTTGCTGCTTAGGAGTGCAAAAATAGGGTCAAAAGGAGTACCAAACCTTAGCACAGCCCTTGGAGGTTCAACCACTACCTTAGGAGGAGTATTGGATGAAGTAATTAATGTTATAACAATCCCCATTAGCTCAGAAATAAATCACAACAGTCGCACATTTGTATCAGCTCTTATATCAGCCTTTATTATTTGGTATTTTGGCATCATATGTGCATCATCCATTGAAGATTAATTCTGGATATGTTGGAAATTATAATGTTGATGTAAACTATCAAGATTGTATTCAAATATTTAATTTGAATAAGCATTTCATTCATTGTTATAGTCTGTATCAGACCTAGTAAACATTGTAATCAACCCTAATTTGATCAAAACAAAGGCATATTTAGTGTTGGTATTTTGATGCTTATGCATGCAAAGTATTTACTTATGTTTCCTATATATTGGCATATGTATTTTCAATGGAAACTATCATCACCTGAAATTGCACCCTTTTGTTGAAGCTTTGACAGTTCCAACAATTTCATAGTAACATGGGATTGGTCTCAAGGTGTGGGACCTTGCAGTTGAGACCAAACCTCCAGAGAAGGTTGGTTCCTCTTTCTAAGCTTAAGGCTCAAAGAATTAAACTAAATCTAATGTTGCTCATAAGGAAAAGGGGAAGAAAATACTAGGACTGAAAGGGGGGTGATGCACTAGATTTATAAATGTGTTTAACTGTGTCTGCATTAATACAACAATGACCTCAAAACTACAACAAACTCACATAGACTCAAATGAACTATCACAAAGGTTTCCAGGTAGAAAACTAAAACTACTAAAGGGACTATTTTATCCATAATATTAGCATACAATCTTCAGATAAACACAGTGTGAAGCTATAGAGAGAGGCAAAATGATAGTTTTTTATTGATCATGCAGGCTAGGAAACCATTACAGAAGTAGAACAATTCACTGCAAGAGAAAAAGACACAAAATAATCAATTACATTCATTGTTGAACCAAACTAGGAGACATTAAAGGCCTAGTTGCAGGCACAATACATTAAATTCTACTGATTCTTGCAATTGTATTACAAGGCATGTGATCTGCAATAAACTCCTCCACCCACGTGATGGCCCAGAAGAACAACTAACCAACCCTTTTTTACATTTTTGCTTCATGTATATATAGCATTTGAATCTATTTACAACATTGGGCGTTGAAAATCGGTCAACTGACCCTGCACATGCCCATGCTGCATTCAATTTTGGCCCAATAGTGCTGTAAGAAGATCTGCAAAATGGGACAACAACCATGCCCTGTCAGGCCTGCAAAATGGCAGAAGAAGATCTCCTGCATGTATGGGATATCAAAAACATTAAAAGGGGAAGGTCTGAAATCTTTCCATGTACCCACAAAGTTTATTTTGTCCCTTCCTGTACAATCATATTAAAGGATTTAACTATTTCAACTACCTCATTCTGACTTTTCTACAATATTTGTACTTTAGGTATTAAATCCCCTCTGCAACAACAGAAAATGTGTCCTTCAAGATTTTACAACACTTTAAAATATTTTAAGTTTCTTTAAAATATTTTAAAGCCTCACATTTCATTGATGTTCCCTTTTTTGGCTTCTTATTTTACCTTATCAACAAAATCCCATTTTCACGAACCAAGCTTGCCTCTGCCTTTCCCTTTTTCTCTCTACTCAGCCAAAACTAACTTTCGGGAACTTGGCCTGCCCTATCTCTTCTTTTGCTTTACCAGAAAAATCCCACCTTTGCGAACTACTGAGTCAATTCTCTTTTCCTTCAGTTGGCGTTTTCATCATTTTATGAACTTCTTGGCCTTTGCTTTTGCCTTATCGGCAAAATCCTCATTTTTAGAACCATTTCCATCTTCTCCTTTCTCATCAGGCCCCTATGTCGCCTTATCGGCAATTTCTAAAAATCATGAACTTGTTGGCAAGTTGGTCTTTTTGTTGATTCCCTAACTGGCTGATCTTATCAATTTTTTGTCTTATCGACGAAATTTTCATTTGGTGAACTAAGACTCCCTCACCGCTTATCTTTCATTTTGCCTTAGCTTTTTTTCAGTCAGCGAATTCGCCGATCGGTTAACCTACCCATCAGCGAACTAAGAGGTTCGCAAACCTCAAACTTTGCTGACAAAGTGTACCTTTTGTCTTTGGGTTTGTTTTGCCTCAGCTACTTGTTTCTCTCTCACTCCTTAGTTGGCAAACTGACGAATCAATGAACCTGCGAACCGCCAAACCAAAGGTTTGCCAAACTAGAATTTTGCTGACTAAGGTAAAATAAAAGACAAAACACTTAGAATTTTTAGGATTTTTCTTGGAATTTCTAAAGGGGACATCCTTCTATTGAGGCTTTCTCAGATTGGATATATTTGATGGAAGAAGATGTGATTTTTGGGCTATTTTTGGGTTTGGGCAAAATATGACAACATTTTGGCGACTATGCATGGGTGTTTGCCTACTAAACACAAGGATCTAGCTACTTTATACAATCCATTGGGCACATAGTAAAAAAAGGGAACTACAGCAACATAACCAAATAGAACTAAAACTACCTCCAGAGAACACAAAAAACACACAACAAGACCAACAATCTCCTAGTGAGAATGTTGCCTATGCAAAAACACTTAGAGGAAGGGAAACTTAAAATAGAAACAAACCTACTCTAAATATTTACAAGGATCCCAAGAACAGACTTAGAAGTATGACTTGAGATGAATCCCATTCACTGGGATTAGAAGTGATTCACCAGTCATCTTGGAGAGTTGAAAGACATTGGCTCGCTTGCAAATGGTGATGATGTAAGGGCAGCTCCATAAGGCATCAAATTTGGAATGCCTCCCAGCCTTAGCTCTGTTTTCATCCCATTTTAGCACCAAATCTACCTCTTGGAACACTCTGTTAACTGATTTTCTATCAAAGGTCCTCTTGACCTGATCTTGGTGGGATTCAAGGGTCTTCATGGCAGCATCCCTTTTTTCTTCAAGCTCCACCAACTCAACACACCTGAGTATCACAACATCATTCTCCAGCAACTCTAGCTGCTGGGCCAGCTCAAAGGAAGGCAATTCAAGTGATAATGGAAGCCTTGCTTCCTTTTCGTATACCAACATGAAGGGTGAATTACCAATGGCCCTCTTAGGGGTAATTCTATCAACCTAGGGAGTTGTCTTCAACTTGGAATGCCAAGCTCTTTGATTATCATCCACTTTTCGTTTGATGATCCCGATCAGGTTCTTATTTGTAGACTCAGCCAAGCTATTCCCTTGAGGGTAGTAATTGGATGATGTCTTCAAGTAAATCCCATAGTTAAGTGCCCACTCACTGATTTTTGTGCCTACAAAGGCCTTGGCATTGTCAGAGATAATGGTGAATGGAACACCAAACCTGGTAACTATCCCCTCAAGGAAGTCTAAAATGGAGGCCTCTGTGGCATCTTTCAATGTAACTGCCTATGTCCACCTTGTAAAATAATCGGTAGTTGCTAAAATCTACTTGTGGCCAACACTAGAAGGTGGATTAATCATCCCGATGAAGTCCAGGCCGCATTGGGCAAATGGATGATCAGTATGAATTGGGTGTAGGGGAAGAGAAGCCAACCTTTATTTTCCTGTAAATAATGTGCATTTTTTGTAGCTTCTTACCCATCTATGGGTGTCTCTGAACAAATTGAGCCAATAATAACCATCCCTCATGATTTTGACAGCAGTTATTCTTGGAGAATAATGGCCACCGACAAGGACATTATGAAATTCTTCTAGCATCTTAGAGGTCTGATCTTGTGTAATGCATCTAAGAAGAACTCCATTGATGTCTTTCCTGTTGAAATGCACAAGACAACTAAGAGGGGGGTGAATTAGTTGTCTAAAAACTTTTAACCACTTAACACATCAAATTCTTATTCACTATTATTAAGATTTAACTTTGAAAGCATGAAACAAGGAACTCAATATCATAACACATTCAACACAAGAGACACTAGATTTTTTACGTGGAAAACCATATATAAGGGAAAAACCACGATGGGTGTTAGCCCACTAAAATAAATATGTTATAACAATACCAAAAAAAAAGGCTCACTTGTTGGGATTAGACCAGACAACTGAGAGGGGTGGTGAATTAGTTGTCACACAATTTAATCTTTTTCTGCTATTAACCTTCTTTATTATCTTACTACCAGATTAGTGATGTAACCATTAAATCATAGATCAACAACATAAGAGCAAAAACATAATCAACACACTTGATACTAAGATTTTGACGTGGAAACCCAATTAAGGGAAAAACCATGGTGGGGATTAACCCACAAAGATTTGTACCCTGTTAAAAGTACTTTAGAAAAATAGAAGGCACATGCTTCGGGCTCACTGCCCAGAGCTCACTGCTCAAAAGAGGAGGCTCATTGCCTACAAAATTAATTTATAATAGAATGAATTAACTGAGAAATAGCATCTACTTCATGCCTGGTTTAGTTTCAATGAATGCTCAATAAATTCTTTGCCCCAAATTCTTCTTTACTATCTTCACAATCTATACTGCTCTCGCTCATTTTCTTCTCTTCTCTGTTTCTGATCCTTTATTCAGATTTAATCTGTTTTGCACAAAGATGATGTTTGACAACTCTTCAACAAGTATTAATACACTTCATCCATCTTGGAATAATCAACAAGGTCGGCCAAACTTAATGCAGATCTTTACACTGTCGGCCAATCATAGCTGAGACTTGAATCTTCATCTATTAACACTCCATGCTTCATAAAATGATTTTTAGATTATCTACAACACGCTAGGAACATCCGGTCAGCCAAGACTGGGAAGAACAACAACAACCAAGAGGAAACCTTCAATCACGAGCTCCTTTGTCAATGCAGACGACCAACACAACAGCCACATGATCCAAAGACCACCACAAGCACAATTAAGTCAACAAAAATAACCATACTACTTCGCATCACCAGAATCACTCGCATCTTCATACTGAACCTCAAGAGCACACACCGCCATAACTGTCAAACTAGAAAGATTGCTTCCAGATCTCCAAATCATGAACCACTTGAGTTGAGGTAACACAACAACATCCCAGATATGCCTCTAGATCCCCAGATCATAATATTCCCATACCAGACCAATCCGGACTAACTTCTTGCCACTTTGTCATCACAGAACAACTGCAGACACCTATTCTACTCAGAGGGCCATAACTTTGCCAAATCTTTATGCGGATCTCTCAAATCTCAACTGGAACAACAATAGACAACCCTCTACAAACCCTTTAATCCGCAAACTCTGATCTTCACTTTACTGGAAATACCGATCACTCCTCTGCACTGTCTTCACTATTTTTGATAAAAGGATATGTTGACATCAATGACAACACATTAGGCACATATTTACAACAATCTCCCCCTTTGTCATTGATGGCAACATATGATGTGGAAAACTAATTTCACCATCAAAACACGAACTTCTCCCCCTTTCTCTTGCCACACATACAACCACTTGTTTTCACTACTCCCCATTTCACCAACAACTACTTACTTTCAAGTTTTTCACATGAGCTCTCTCCCCCTTTGACATCAATGGAAAAAGGTGCATATTTGCAATCATCTCTTCCCCTTTTTATTTTAGACTGATCTCCAACGTTTACATACTGACTACTCCCTAGAGTAGTATTCTCTCAACATCAATCCGGATCTCAAGATATGACTGAGAATTCCACCAGACTGATGCACCTTAGTGCATCTTAGTTTTGATTTGGAGGGGTAATGACCCCTAACTTCTCTCTGAGATATTCAAAGGTATCCTTGGGAAGAGGCTTAGTGAAGATATTTGCAATTTGATCTTTGGATGACACAAACTCCAACTTGACTTCATTCTCATTTACCTTCTCTCTCAAGAAGTAAAATTTGATAGATATATGCTTTGTCTTTGAATGCAACACTGGATTCTTTGAGATACTTATTGCACTAGAATTATCACAAAAGATTAGGACTGGTTCCTCAAACACAACTCTGATGTCCTTCAACATTTGCTTCATCCATAGAACCTGAGTACAATTGTTTGTTGCTGCTATATATTCTGCTTCTACAGTAGACAGAGATATTGCCTCTTGTTTTTTGCTCATCCAAGAGACCAATCTCTTTCCCAAGAAAAAGGCACCACCACTAGTACTTTTTCTGTCATCACCATCTCCTGCCCAATCATCATCTGTGTATGCATGAAGAGTAAAGTCATTGTCTTTTAGATAACACAATCCATAATCAATTGTCCCCTTGAGATATCTGAATTTTTTTTTAACTGCCACAACGTGGGATTCTTTTGGATCAGATTGAAATCTAGCAACAAGTCCAACGACGTTCATGATGTCAGGTCTAGTCTGGGTCCAATAGAGTAGTCCTCTAATCATTGATCTATACCTTTTCTGATTTGCCTTGGGTGAATCATCATCTTTACTTAACTTGCATCCAGTTGCCATAGGTGTGCCTACTGGTTTTGAATCTTCTATTCCAAACTTCTTCAGTAATTCTTTCACATACTTGGATTGAGATATAAAGATACCTTTGTCTGACTGAACAATTTGCAGTCCTAGGAAGAAATTTATTTCTCCAAACATAGACATTTCAAATTCACTTTTCATTTGGTCAGCAAATGTTTTGCACATACATTCATTTCCACTAAAAATGATATCATCAACAAAGACTTCAACAATCAAGATGTCCTCATGATTAATCTTGAAGTAAAGATTACTATCAGTAGTACCTTTGCTAAAACCTATCTTGAGCAAATATTTCTTAGACAATCTTGCATACCAGGCTCTTGGAGCTTACTTGAGTCCATACAATGCTTTTCTCAGTCTACAAACTATGTCACTCTGATCAGACAACTGAAATCTTTCCGGTTGCTCAATGTAGACTTCTTCCTCCAAATCTCCATTCCAGAATGCTGATTTGACATCCATCTGATACACTTTAAAATATTTGAAAGTAGAAAATGCAAGAAACAATCTAACTACCTCTATTCTTACCACCAGAGCAAAAGTTTCTTCAAAATCAATTCCTTCTACTTGAGAGTAGCCTTTGCATACCAACCTTGCTTTGTTTCTTACAACTTCATCATCTTCATTTAGTTTATTCTAGAAGACCCATTTGGTTCCAATTACATTTTTGTCCTATGGACTAGGAACAAGATCCCAAGTGTGGTTCTTTTCAATTTGCATTAATTCTCCTTCCATTACTTTTACCCAATTTTCATCAGTGCAGGCTTCACCAACTGATATAGGTTCAATCCTTGAAATTAAACAAATCTCTTCTTGATCTTCATCAACTCTTCTCCTAGTTCGAACACCTTTATTTCTATCCCCTATTATTTGATCTTCAGGATGATTCATTCTTACATACCTGGGGGTTTTGGGAATTGTTTGAGCTTCTGTTTCTTGAGCTTGTTCCTCAACATCCGTATTAATTTATTGAGTCTCTAGAGTTTCTGGATCAGTCTGCATCAGAGTTTGAACTATCCTTCCTTGATTTTGACTCTCATTTTGATCATCTGAATCATATCTGCAGAACCTGGAATGTCCTTCCTTGCTCTCATCAACTCTAACATTAGCACTTTCAATAATCTTCTTCAACCTCTTGTTAAAGCACCGGTAAGCCTTACTTTGAGTAGAGTATCCCAAAAATATTCCCTCATCACTTCTTGTATCAAATTTGCCTAAATCCTCATCTCTTTTGATATAGCATTTGCTACCAAAAACTCTAAAATATCTCATAGTAGGAGGATGACCAAACCATAGTTCATAAGCGGTCTTACTAGAATTACCTCTGATCTGCACCCGGTTAAGAGTGTAGATAGCAGTACTTACATCTTCTCTCCAATAAGCTTGAGGAACATTTGTTTCCATCATCATGGTCTTGGTAGCTTCTTGAATGGTCCAGTTCTTTCTTTCTACAACTCCATTTTGTTGGGGAGTCCTAAGAGCATATAACTATATTTTTATGCCATGCTTTTCACAGAAAGCATCAAACTCATGGGAAATAAATTCTCCACCTCTGTCGGATCTCAGACATTTTAATTTTTCACTAATTTCATTTTCCACCATCACTTTGAACACCTTGAATTTTTCAAGAGCTTCTAATTTTTCTTTTAGGAAGGTTACCCATATCATCCTGGAGTAGTCATCTATCAGCAACATGAAATATCTATCTCCTTGCACACTCCTAATTCTAGTAGGACCACAGAGATCAATATGTACCAGTTCCAATCGTCCATTTGAGACTTGTTCCTTACTTTTGAATGAAATCTTTCTCTGTTTCTCCAATTGACAGTCTCTACACATGCTATTAGGTTTCACAAGTTTTGGAAGATCTCTCACAGCCTGAGTGGTACTTATTTTGACAATATTATCAAAATTCACATGACACATCCTCCTATGCCATAACCAACTTTGATCTATCTGAGTAATCAAACATCTTTTGCCAGAGCTACTTAAATAAAAAATGTTACCTCTGGTTTGAGTACTGGATGCAATTTTAGTTCCAGAACTTTCCAAGATTCTACACTTTCCATCTTTGAATCGAAGATCATAACCTTTATCGACCAACTGTCCAACACTGAGAAGATTATGTTTCAGTCCTTCCACATACAGAACATCATTTGTGTTATTCTTACAATCAAAAGAGATGGATCCTCTACCACGGATTCTACCAGCTGAGTTATCTCCAAATTTCACAAGCCCACCTTCATAATTTTTAAAATTCACAAACTTACTCTTGTCTCCAGTCATATGATGAGAACATCCACTATCAATCACCCATTCATCTTTCTCAACAACCTGAGTAGCTAAGACACTTTCCATATTTACATAGCTAGCAGATTCAGTAGACACCGGATCTTCTTCTTTAATGGCAATGAACACCCAATCATTTTCAGGGGAACCTCCATGATCAGATTCATCATCTGTGACTCCTTCTTCACCAGTTTCTTGGACATAGTAACATTTGTTCTGATTTTGATATCTATTAGGGTTTGGTTTTGAAAACCTCTCTGGACATCTTGAGGCAAAAAGACCAATTTTATTACAAGCAAAACATTTGAGAGGCAATTTTCCTTCATACTTACTGGATCCTCTTGGTAAGCTTTTGGCAAGAAGAGCTTCAAGATCAATAGTTTCAAGTTCAATATTTTCAAGATCCTTCCTTGTCTTCATTAATCTGTTTGATCTTACAGAGGAGCTTTCACCTGGATCATATCTTTATTTTCTATACACACTGGCCTTAAATGCAGATTCAAATTTGGGAAGAGAATCACCAAACTCACTTAATTCAAAAGTTGAAATTTTACCAACCAGATGATCTCTTGTAACATCTGAGACAATCCTAATCTCCTCTATAGCAACAACCTTATGTTTGTAAGAATTAGGTAAAGATCTAAGTACTTTTGATACAATCTCTAATTCTTCCAAAGTTCTACCAGCACACCTAATACCACACACAAGTTCATTTATCTTTTGCATGTAGATTGTGATGTTTTCATCTTCACTCATCCTCATAGTTTCAAATTTTCCTCTCAGACTTTGTAGCTTCGCACATTTGACATACTTATCACCTTCATACAGATATTCCAACTTTTTCTAGATTTCATAAGCAGTTTTTAGACCAAAGACATTTGTCATCTCGGAATCAGTCAGGGCACTCAACAAGGCTTCTTTAGCTCGAAGGTTATTTTCAGTGTCTTTGACTTGATCTGGAGTTGAAGGACCTTTCTCCAGAGGTTTATACTCAACACTAGTTATTGCCCAATAGGCATTGCCCATGCATTGTAAATGGCACTCCATGCGAGTCTTCGAAATAGAATAATTTATTCCATCAAATCTCAGACTATCCTTCTTGTAGGTCGACATCCTAGATCTCCTCAAGCGGTCAGGCTTTTAAAAGAGGATCTGACTCTGATACCAATTGTTGGGATTAGACCAGACAACTGAGAGGGGGGGTGAATCAGTTGTCACACAATTTAATCTTTTTCTGCTATTAACCTTCTTTATTATCTTACTACCAGATTAGTGATGTAACCATTAAGGCATAGATCAACAACATAAGAGCAGAAACATAATCACCACACTTGACACCAAGATTTTCACATGGAAACCCGGTTAAGGGAAAAACCATGGTGGGGGTTAACCCACAAATATTTGTACCCTATTAAAAGTACTTTCAAAAAATAAAAGGCACATGCCTTTGAGCTCACTACCCAGAGCTCACTACTCAAAAGAGGAGGCTCACTGCCTACAAAATTAATTTAGAATAGAATGAATTAACTGAGAAATAACATCTACTTCATGTCTGGTTTAGTTTCAATGAATGCTCAAAAACTTCTTCTTTGCCCCAAATTCTTCTTTATTATCTTCACACTCTATACTACTCTTGCTCCTTTTCTTCTCTGCTATGCTTTTGATCCTTTATTTGGATTTAATCTATTTTGCACAAGGATATTGTTTGACAACTCTTCAACAAGTATTAATACACTTCATCCATCTTGGAATAATCAACAAGGTCAGAGAAACTTAACGTGGATCTTTACACTATCAGCCAATCATAGCTAAGACTTGAATCTTCATCTATTAACACTCCATGCTTCATAAAATGATTTTTAGATCAGCTACAACACGCTAGGAACATCTGGTCGATCAAGATTGGGAAGAACAACAACAACCAAGAGGAAACCTTCAATCACAAGCTCCTTTGTCAATGCGGACCACCAACACAACAGCCACACGATCTAGAGATCACCACAAGCACAATTAAGTCAACAAGAATAACCATACCACTTCGCATCACCAGAATCACTCGCATCTTCATACTGAACCTCAAGAGAACACACTGCCATTACTGTCAAACTAGAAAGATTGCTTCCGGATCTCCAAACCATGAACTACTTGAGTTGAGGTAACACACCAACATTCTAGACATGCTTCCAGATCTGTAGATCATAATATTCCCATACTGGACCAATCTGGACCAACTTCTTGCCACTCTGTCATCACAGAACAACTGCACAAACCTGTTCTACTCAGAGGGCCATAACTTTGCCAAATCTTTATGCAGATCTCTCAAATCTCAATTGGAGAAACAATAGACAACCCTCTACAAACCCTTTAATCCACAAACTCTGATCTTCACTTTACTGGAAATACTAATCACTCCTCTGCATTGTCTTCACAGTTTTTGATAGAAGGATATGTTGACATTAATGACAACACATCAAGCACATATTTGCAACATCACTACCTTAGGGCTCACTACCCAAAATGCTCACTACAAATGTTGAGGCTCACTGCTAAGGGTTTGTGAACTGATTTAATAGCATCTACTTCATGCCTGAGTTCAGTTCCATTGAAGCACAATGTGACTCCTCTGCTCTTCTTTCTTCTTTTTCTTATCTTTTCATTTTTGCACAAGGATATCTTTTTCGCAACTTCATTATATGTTTTTATACAATTCATCAACCTTGGAATGTACATCAAGGTCAGTATTACATTCATCAACCATTAGAACAATCTCCAAGGTTAGCCTTACAAACATACATAGAAATGGGTCAAGACTTAAACTAAATTTGCCAAGGTAAAGATGTATGCAGATCATGTTATGCCTTAGCTGGGACTCAATTGCAATCTTCCACACCATGACACGCTTCTAAAATCTTCAATGCATCTCCACAAGTAGTGAAAACAACCAAGTCGCCCAAGACTGGTGTTAACACTAAGTCTTCTAGAAATAATCTTCATCCACAATCCAGATTTCTCTTCACGGACCAATCCAAAGGTATGAACATGATCAAGAGACATCCACAACCACATTGTAATCACTAGGAACATTCGTATCCATAAGATTCTTCAATCTGGAGCACTTGAGCATAACTGTCATCCACTGTCAAAAAAAAGATCGCTTGCGGACCACCAAATCATGAACCATTGGAGTTGAAGGCACTTATCATCATTACAAACTTGATTCCAGAACTGCAGACTATGAAACTTAAATGCGGAGGAATTTGAAGCAAAATACATTCTCCCTGTCACCAGCAAATGTACAGAAAAAATAGTTTTCACTCTGGTGAACATAACTCACTCAAATATTTATACTGGAGGCTCAAACTTGGAATATAGCATCTTGAGACATGCCTCTAAATAACTTCCAATCCACAGACAAAGATATTCATTTTACAAGAAATGCGGAGCAATCTACTGGACCGTTCTACTATAAACAAAGATACTCTTCAACACATTATTTCGACTGGAGGAGCAAATTTTCTCAAAAGCACTTGGAAGTTCAATATCTGAATCACTTACTCATTATCTAATTCAATACAAGCAAGCATCAAAATAAGAGCACAGTTGACACCAATGATAACACTAATATGTTGACATCAATGACAACACCGATTAGACACATACTTGCAACAATCTCCCCCTTTGTCATTGATGGCAACATATGATGTGAAAAATTGTAAAGACCATCAAGACAAGATTCTCCCCCTTTCTCTTTATACATCTGCGCTCTTTATCCCTCTAAGTTTTTCACATGATTTCTCTCCCCCTTTGACATCAATGGCAAAGGGCACATACTTGCACTTCTTTTGCTCTGATTTATCTGAACTTTCTCTGCTAACAACACTTTCTTTATTAGGAACACATACCGGTATCATTTAGCTACTCCCCCTGAGAGGTAGCCCTCAAAACATCAATCCAGAATAATGAATGAAGCTCTAGGTACAATTGGACTGATGCATTCCTATGCATCTTAGTTCAGAGCAGGAAGGGTAATGACCCCTATCTTTTCTCTGAGATAATCAAAGGTATCCTTAGGTAGAGGCTTAGTGAAAATATCTACAATTTGATCCTTTATAGGCACATATTCCATCTTTACTTCATTCTCTGTCACCTTTTCTCTCAAAAAGTGATACCTTATTGATATATGCTTTGTTCTTGAGTGCATCACTGGATTCTTTGAAATGTTTATAGCACTTGTATTGTCACAAAAGATTGCAATTGGATCATCATACACTACTCTTATGTCCTTTAAAGTCTGCATCATCCATAACACCTGAGTGCAACAACATGCTACTGCAATATACTCTACTTCTGCAGTGGATAAGGAAATTGAATCTTGCTTCTTGCTCAACCATGAAACCAATCTGTTACCCAAGAAGAAGACACCTCCACTTGTACTTTTCCTGTCATCAACATCTTCGGCCCAATCTGCATTTGTATACGCACTGAAAGTGAAATCATTATCTTTTGGATACCATAAGCCATGATCTGATGTGCCTTTCAAATATATCAAGATTCTCTTGACTACCATCACATGTGACTCTCTAGGATCCTCTTGAAATCTTGCCACAAGACAAACTGCATGCATAATATCAGGTCTAGTTTGTGTTAGATAAAGCAATCCTCCAATCATAGATCTATATCTTTTCTGATTAGTCTTAGGTGAATCATTAGTTTTTCTCAATTTGCAGCTAGTCACCATGGGAATGCACACTAGTTTAGAGTCCTCCATTCTAAAATTCTTTAGCAACTCTTTTACATACTTAGACTGAGAAATGAAGATTCCTTTATCTGATTGAGTAATTTGCAGACCTAAGAAGAAGTTCATTTCACCAAACATAGACATTTCAAATTCATTTTACATTTCCCCTACAAACTTCATGCACATACCTTCATTTCCTCCAAAGATAATGTCATCAACAAAGACTACAACAATCAGGATTTGATTATCATTGATTTTGAAATAGAGATTGTTGTCAGTAGTACCTTTACTGAACCCTAATTGCAACAAGTATTTGTCTAATCTTGCATACCAGCCTCTGGGGGCTTGCTTTAGTCCATACAAGGCCTTCTTCAATCGGCACACCATGTCATCTTTGTCTGATAACATAAATCCTTCTAATTGTTCAATGTAGACTTCTTCTTCCAACTCACCATTTAAGAATGCAGACTTAACATCCATCTCGTACACTTTGAAATCTTTGAATACTGCAAAGGCCAGAAACATTCTTCTTGCTTCAATTCTTTCCACAGGAACATAGGTCTCCTCAAAATCTATCCCTTCAACCTGAGAGTATCCTTTGCATACCAATCTTGCTTTGTTCTTTACTACTTCTCCATTCTCATTCATCTTGTTTCTGAAAACCCATTTGGTGCCAATTACATTCTTATCAATAGGTCTAGGAACTAGTTCCCAAGTTTAATTTTTCTCTATCTGCATTAGTTCTTCTTCCATAGCTTTCAACCAATTTTTATCATTGCAAGCTTTACTAACATTTCTAGATTCAACTTTTGAAAGCAAACAGTAATTCGCTTGTTCTTCTGCAATTTTTCTCCTTGTCAGTACTCCTTTATTTTTATCATCTATGATTTGATCTTCAGAATGAATAATCATTACATACCTGGGAGTCTTAGCAACACTTTTCGGAGCCTTTTCTTCATCTTGACTGTCTTCTTGCTCAACTCTTTCTTCATTCACATAGATAGCAGCAAGTTCGTTTGATTCATATCCACTCAATTATGATATTCTTTCCTTCCCTTCATCAACCTTCACATTTGCACTTTCAATGACCTTTTTCAGTCTCTTATTGTAGCACTGGTAGGCCTTTCTCTTAGCAGAGTATCCAAGGAAGATTCCTTCATCACATCTCGCATCAAACTTGCCTAGCTTTTCTTCTCTTCTGATATAACATTTGCTACCAAACACTTTGAAATACTTTACTGTAGGAACTCT
Organism: Cunninghamia lanceolata; assembly: GCA_027924645.1. Taxonomy (NCBI): domain Eukaryota; kingdom Viridiplantae; phylum Streptophyta; class Pinopsida; order Cupressales; family Cupressaceae; genus Cunninghamia; species Cunninghamia lanceolata. The sequence goes on along the minus strand of BSBN01000776.1, from coordinate 8,579,710 downwards.
TTTATACCAAAGTTCATAAGGAGTTTTAGAGTTGTTACCTTTGACTTGAACTCTGTTTAGGATGTATACAACAGTATGTATGGCTTCTCTCTAGTACACTTCTGGTAGGTTAGCTTCCTTCAACATAGTTCTGGCATCCTCTTGAACTATCATGTTCTTTATTTCAACAACTCCATTCTGCTGAGGAGTCCTAGGTGCAGACAACTGTCTCTTTATCCCTTGTTCTTCACAGAAAATATTGAATTTGTTTGATATGAACTCCTCCTCTATCAGACCTTAAGTATTTGATCCTCAACTCTAGCTCATTCTCAACCATTGCCTTGAAAGCTTTGAACTTATCTAGAGCTTCTGATTTTTCTTTTAGAAAAGTGACCCAAGTCATTCTAGAATAATCATCAATAAGCAACATGAAATACATGTCTCCTTGTGGACTTCTTATTCTTGTTGGACCACATAAATCTGTATGTACTAGCTCCAACAATCTAGCAGCAAAATGTTCTTTACTTTTGAAACTTGTCCTTGTTTGTTTCTCAAATTGACATTCCTTGAAAATGGTATTAGTAGGCTTCATAAGTTTAGGTAGATCTCTTACAGCCTGTGTAGAACTTATCTTCACCAAATTGTCAAAATTGATATGACACATCCTTCTATGCCACAACCAACTCTCATCAGTCTGAGCCAACAAGCAGTACTCATTAGTTCCTGTCAAATGATAAACATTACCTTTAGTCTTCTTACTAGTAGCAATCACTATTCTGGATCCTTCCATGATCTTGCATCCATTGTCCTTGAATCTCAAATCATAACCTTTGTCACACATTTGACCAACACTCAAAAGATTGTGCTTTAAGCCCTTCACATATAGAATGTCATCAGTATTGTGTTTTCCATCAAAAGAAATAGATCCTTTTCTACAAATCTTACCAGTTGTATCATCTCCAAACCTAACCAGTCCACCATCATACTTTTCCAAGCTTACAAACTTACTTTTGTCACCAGTCATGTGATGTGAGCATCCACTGTCAATAACCCATTCATCCTTGTCTTTTATAACCTAAACAACCAAGGCACTTTCTTCCATTGGTTTTTCTTCCTTCACACAACTACCAAGATTAGTAGACATAGGTTCTTCTTTAATAGCAATAAACAAGCACTCATTTGCGCTAGTACTAGCATCATCAGATTCATCATCTATCACACCTTTATCATCAATATCTCTAACATAGTAGCATTTCTTTGGAACTTGAGGTGGTATGTTCTCAAATCTTTTTTATTCCTTTCAATTCTTTCAAGACACCTAGAAGCATAATGACCAATCTTACCACATGTAAAACATTTGAAAGGTAATTTTCCTTTGTACATATCAGAACCTCTTTGCAGTCTGTCAACAAAATTGGCTTCAATTTCATCAAGGTCATCAATAGGCTCCACCTTGTATTTTTTAGCTCTGGAGATCTTTTCTGAAGTGTTGGCTTTGAAAGCAATCTCAACCTTCGACAAGGCATCATCAAACTCTCTCATCTCAAAGGCTATAAGCTTTCCAATCAACTGATCCTTAGAGACTTCTTTTACAGTCATAATTTCTTCAATTGCAGCTACCTTGTGACCATAGGACTTAGGTAATGACCTGAGAATTTTTATCACAACTTCCTTTTCATCTATAGGTCCTCCCATAACTTTGATTCCATTAACAATTTCATCAAACCTCTACATGTAGATTGTTATGTTTTCATCTCCGCTCATCTTTAAACTTTCATATTTCACTTTCGGACCCTACAATTTGGCACTCTTTACAGATTCATCCCCTTCATATAGATTTTTCAACTTTTCCCAGACTTCATGAGCAGTTTCCAAATCCATGACCTTTGTCAAATAAGTGTTAGACAAATCACTTAACAGAGCATCTCTTGCCCTTATATTTAACTCATTCTTTGATTTCATCTGCAGTTGTAAGACCATTCTTAGGCATGTTATACTTTGTCTCTGCCACTTTCTAGACTCTATAACCAAGGTAAAGGAGATGGATTTTCATTCGTACCTTCCATAGAGCATAGTTCATTCCATCAAACTATGGCACTTCCTTCTTGTAAGACATCTTGGATCTACCTCAAGTTGTTAAGCTTACTTTCGAGGAACTTGGCTCTGATACCAATTGTTGAAATGCACAAGACAACTAAGAGGGGGGGGTGAATCAGTTGTCTAAAAACTTTTAACCACTTAACACATCAAATGCTTATTCATTGTTATTAAGATTTAACTTTGAAAGCATGAAACAAGGAACTTAATATCATAACACATTCAACACAAGAGACACCAGATTTTTTACGTGGAAAACCCTATAAAGGAAAAACCACGGTGGGTATTAGCCCACTAAAATAAATATGTTATAACAATACCAAAAAATAGAGGCTCACTGCCCAAAATGCTCACTACAAATGTTGAGGCTCACTGCCAAGGGGTGGCTCACTACTAGTGGGTGGCTCACTACCAAGGGTTTGTTAACTGATTTAATAGCATCTACTTCATGCCTGAGTTCAATTCCATTGAAGCACAACATGACTCCTCTACTATGCTCTTCTTTCTCCTTTTTCTTATCTTCATATTTTTGCACAAGGATATCTTTTTTACAAATTCATTACATGTTTTTATACAATTCATCAACCTTGGAATGTACATCAAGGTCGGCATTACATTCATCAACCATTGGAACAATCTCCAAGGTCGACCTTATAAACATACATAGAAATGGGTCAAGACTTAAACTAAATTTGCCAAGGTAAAGATCTATGCAGATCATGTTATGCCTTAGCTAGGACTCAATTGCAGTCTTCCATGCCATGACATGCTTCCACAATCTTCAATGCATCTCCACAAGTAGTGAAAGCAACCAAGTTGGCCAAGATTGGTGTTAACACTAAGTCTTCTAGGAACAATCTTCATCCACGATCCAAATTTCTCTTCACAGACCAATCCAAAGGTAGGAACATAATCAGGAGACATCCACAAGCACATTGTAATCACCAGGAACATCCACACAACCTCTACACTTTATCCATAAGATTGTTTAATCCGAAGCACTTGAGCATAACTGTCATCCACTGTCATAAAGAAAAAATCGCTTGTAGACCACCAAATCATGAACCATTGGAGTTGAAGGCACTTATCATCATTACAAACTTGATTCTAGAACCACAGACTAAAACTTAAATGCGGAGGAATGTAGAGAAAAATACATTCTCCCTGTCACTAGCAAATGTACAGAAAAAGTAGTTTTCACTCTGGTGAACATAACTCACTCAAATCTTCATACCAAAGGCTCAAACTTGGAATGTAGCATCTTGAGACATGCCTCTAAATAACTTCCAATCCACAGACAAAGATATTCATTTTACAAGAAATGTGGAGCAATCTACTAGACTATTTTGTTGTAAACAGAGATACTCTTCAACACACTATTTCCACCGGAGGAGCAAATTTTCTCAAAAGCACTTGGAAGCTCAATATCTGAATCACTTACTCATTATCCAATTCAATACAAGCAAGCATCAAAATAAGAGCACAGTTGACACCAATGACAATACTGATATTTTGACATCAATGACAACACTGGTTAGGTACATACTTGCAACATTTCCTAAAAAAAACATAATTAACAAGAACATAAGGAATAGACTGAAGCCTGAAATACCTCCTTTTGGCTTGATCCAATCCATCTGGGCATCTACCCAACTATAGAAATGTGACCATATCATGGTACTAGTCAATTGGAGCGTGGGAACCAGTCGGCTATGTTTGCCCAAGGACACATACAATGTCATCTTTGTCTTCAAAGTCCGTAGCCATATGATCACACATGCCTTTGCCTCATACCATCTTGTTGATGTTGATGTTTACATCACATTCCATTACTTTTATAATCCACCCAGCCCTTTTTTCATTGATATCTCTGCTCAAAAGAAACTCTTTAATGCTAGGGTGGTTCGCCATAAACTATATCTTACTGTTTGAAAGCATATGCTTAAAATTTTTGAGTGCTTTCACCATAGCAAACACCTATTTTTCAACAAAATCATACTTCAGCTCTCATATTCTTTGAGTGGTTGGTTGAAGAAGGCAATTGGCTATTCCAATTTCTCTTCATTTGGTTGTGTTAAAACTGCTGATATGCCCTCTTTGCCTCCAAAGGCATAAAGGATAAAATCCTTCTCATAGTTAGGGTTTATCAATGTGGGAGCCTGTGCAATAGCCCATTTGATAGCTTCAAAATTGTCTATGCCTTCCTTTGATCATGTGAAGGCAGTGTTCTTAAGTATGGTAGTGAGGGGTTTTGCTATTGAAGCAAAATTGGGTATGAACCTCCTCACAAAATTAATCTTTCCCAAAAAACTTTGCAGGCCCTTCTTGTTACTAGGAAGGGGAAGAGTCAGAATGGCACTTGTTTTTTCCAGATCAATAGCCAGTCCTTCCTTTGAAACCACATGTCCCACCAATTTGCCTTCTGGGACAACAAACACACATTTTTTTGAATTCAATGTGTATACACCTAAAAATGGCTCGAGATAAATTAAATAAATATTTTATATTTATTTTATTCTTATTCCTCTATCAATAAATAAATATACTAATTTATTTATTTGGTTCACGTTCATCCTATTCTTCCAACAATTAAATAAAATTAATTTATTTAATTAAATATCAATCATTCCTCTAAAGTCATATCTAATTGAATAATCTTAATTATTTAATAATTTCTTCTAAATCAAAGTCCTATGTTTAAAATCCACATCAATGGATACCTCATCATGTTTCTCTAATAATTAAATATTCTTAATATTTAATTAAGTATTTATCCTCTCAACATGTGCCCTATTTCCTCTCAACCATCACCATGGTCAAAGACACTTGTCTCACTAATCATATATTCCCTCTCACATTCCAACAACCAAAGACTCATTCCTCCATGTTTCTCTCATGGTCTTCGACCTTTCTCTCATTGGTCCTTATGAGCATCTCGACATGTGTCTTATGGTTCCACATATCCCTCCACCTTGTCATCGTAGTAGGAACATCTTCCTCCTTTATCTCCCTCATCCCAACCAATTTGATCTTGACCATACATGTGGCAAGACTTATTCTCCAACCATGGCTCTTTTGACACTTGGACTTGAGCCCTCCTTGGCTTATGAAAGAAAGCTCCTCACCCTCATTTTTTTATCAATCACAAGAGTTATCATACTTACATGCTGTAGAAATTCTATCAAGTATCCAAGTGTGCCTTTGGCCCCCATTTGCATATCAATATCATAATCTCCATTGTTGCATTACCATCTAGCTTCATATCATTATCCTCATCCCATAATTATCAATAACATCACATTAGATACATCATTATCATTATCATAGCATTGCATTGTAGGTTTTGTTCACATTGCATTTGAATCCACAATTCTATTCATCTCATTGTCATCTTGAAAAGCAAAGAAGTACAATTCTGAGAGCAATATCACTATCAACAAGATCATTGAGAAGATAGGAGACAATGGAACGCAAAAAATAAATTAGTTTGCAAGGTATAATTCATTATTTTATGTGTTTTTTCTTAGTTCATTGGTGAATTGAATTTGAGTTGGAATTTATAGTAGTTGTGGTAGCTTATTAGGTTCTTATAGTTGTTTCAAATCATCAATCACATAATGATATGCCATATTCCCTACATCTTTCAAAGACTTTTCTCAAATGACCCAGGTGGTTTGCTACATGCTTGGAGTACACAGTTAAATCATCAAGATACACTTAAATAATATCATTGATTAGGCCTTTAAAAGACAAATACATTGCCCTTTGAAAGGTTTCCCCAACATTAGTCAACCCAAATGGCATTTTCTGATAAGCCAAAGTACCCCACTTGGTGGTAAAGGTTGTCTTGTACTGGTCTGATTCTCTTACAAGAATCTGGTTATAGCTCGAGTAGTCGTCTAGGAGTGAAAATTTTTCAGCTCATGCCACTGTTTGGAGGATTTTCTCCATGGAAGGAAGTGGATAGTGATCTTTAAGGGAGGACTTGTTTAGGTCTCTAAAGTCCACACACAGTCTGATTTCCTCATTCTTTTTTCTCACTAGAACTAGGTTAGCCACCCAAGAGGAATGCCTAATTGGATAAATGATTTTGGCCTATATGATTTTGGATAGCTCTTTTCTCATTAATGGCTCGATTTTGGGGTTGATTGGCCTTTGTTTTTAGCGGACAAACTTTGCATTAGGGTCTAAATTAATGGTATGTTGGATTAAACCTGGGTCAAAGTATTTCAGATCCCTATAATCCCAAGCAATTAAATCATCAAATTCATTACAAAGTTCAACAAAACCTTGCCTTTCAGCTTGATCACATACCTTGCCATGTTTTAGAAATCTGTCATGTGTAATCTCCACCTCTTCATAGTCCTCTTTCTTGACTGTCATGTTTATTTTCTCTCTTTTTGGTTGATCATCATCACCAAATATGTTCTCCAATGTTACTAATCCTCTAGGACATTTATTGGTCTTCAGTGGGATCACCTTACCATATTGCTCTTGCAATATTGACTAATTCTTGGCAGCAAACTCTGCCTCATCTTGCAAGAAATTGACAATCTGCTGGTCACTTTCAAATACCTGCTAGTTGGATACATTATCAGGCACAACATGCCTAACAACAATCTTCACATGCTGAGTTGAGTTTTGTTCGACATTCTGGGAAATGTCAAACTGAGCACCAATAATAGCCAGTCTATCAACATCCTTGTTTCTTTGTCTGGGCACTGCCTGTATGTTGAAGGCATCAAAGTCTTCAATCAAATCCCAGAATCTGTGTTTATATGACTTAAGAAAGTCATTCTTTGAAGGACTTTTTGATCTGATTTAGTGGACAACAAGCTCACTATCACCAAATGCTTGTAAAAATTTTATTGCTCTCTTATGTGCCAGCTGTATACCCTAAATTAAGGCTTCATATTCAGCCACATTATTAGTACAAGTGAAATTTAATCTAAAAGTAGAGAAATAACTTTCTCTCTGGGGTGAAATTAGTACAACCCCAGCACCTGCTCCATTATTGCTTCTGGATCCATCAGAATACATATGTCATATCCCACTTGGATCTGATGTTGCTTTCTCATGATGTTGCATTTGATAATTCTTGTTGCACATACACTTTCTGTTGCACATCCAACATTTCTTGCTGCACATATAAATTATGCTGCACATCTGATAGTTTCTACTACGCATATGATAATCCTGCGCATTTGATCAATTCTGTTGCGCATCTGTGCTCTATTCCTGCGCATCTAAATTTTGTCAAAGTTTAGTTTAAGTTTTTGCAAATCTTGATACTAACTTTTTGTTGCAGCATTCATTGATCGTCAAAGGAGTGTGCTCAAACTACAGATAAAAGTGTTTTTGCAGGTTTAGGGCTTCGTTTAGACATCATTGTTGCACTAACTCATACATTGTTAATCTAGTAGTATCTAATTAAATTAGGAGGAGTAACTCTATCTTGCATATAAATCATCACATAGTCTAAATTAGGAGTAACTCAATCTTGCATACAAATCATCACATAGTCTAAATTAGGAGGTTTAATTGGACAAATTTTGTATACAATCTTGCATACAATCATAATCTAGTTTAAAATAGGAGTAATTCAATCTTTCATGCAAACTTGCATCTTGTGTTGTTAGATTAGTCACACTTAGCTTAATCTAGATGGTTAAAGAACAAGTGTTTGTTGTGCTTGTAAAGGTGATAGGTATATGCTCCCCCCTTGCAACATCTTGGGTGATAAAAAAGCCAGACTCATCTATCATTTACTTTCAGTTAATCCTTTTGAAAGGCCTACTTTTGGATTGTGCTTCATCTAAAAGGGATGACCCTAAGTGGAGTTCTCCTTTGAACCGCTATACAAGTTGGATAAGGCAAAAGCCAAGTCCTAATCAATGTCAGCCTTGCCTTACGGTGCCAAATCGAAAAGAGGTGTACCATCACTTTGTGAAAATGATTTTTACATTGTGGGAGGTATATGATACTCCTAGTAGGATTGGTCAAAGCTTTTGGTAGCTTGCCACATGCTCACAAGGAGTTGGTCCCTCAAAGTTACTAAGAACCTTTTAGCTAGTGGCCACCCGACTCACCTCCAAATGTTGTGGTAAATTTCAATGCAAGGGGAATCGATACAAGCCCTCAAGATACTCACCATTACCTCCCTTGAGTTGAGATAGTAATCCTCAGATAACATAAGCTACTCGTGGCCTACTTGTAGCTTTTCAGGGGGAGGGTGAGATATCCCTACATATCCTCTCTCGCAAAGATGATATAATGCTCACATGTGCTTACCTATGTGATGTCATTTGAGTTGATGGAGATCTAAGTTGTGAGCTGATGTACCACAATTAAGCCTTGTCTATAGAAATAAAAGGTGTTTTTTTGTTTGCAAATTGTGCTAGACCTGCGAAAACTTGGACTTTTTATAAGTCTTGAGCATACACTAAATGTCAGAAATAGTCATTGTACTTTATTGTCTTCTATGTTTTCTTGCCTAAAAACAAAAAAAATCATCACAAAAAAAAAAGTTACCTAGAAAAATGTGCCAACAGAAAAATAAGAAAAAACTTGATCAAATTCAGACACTGTGAGCAGAACTGTGCATCTGCCAAATCTTGTTGTGCATATGACACCTTTTGTTGCACATATGATACTTCTGCACATATAAAACATCATGCTGCACATTTAAACAATCCTACTGTGCATACATTGTTGTCTCACATTTAAACTCTATTATTGCGCATTCAGAACTATGCATATACCACTTATTGTTGTGCATTTGAACTCTGTTCCTACGCATATGAACCTGTGCATTCATAACAATGAGCTTTTCTCGAGGTTGTGAGAAAATAACAAAATCAGGTTTGGATACCCATTTCTACTTAGAATTCACTTGAGAGGTCATTTGAGCCATACAAATACATCCCATACCCATTTTCAAAACATTTCACTTGCATCCCATATCTAGTCTTCCAAAAGCAAAACAAAAACAAGATTTTCCCAAAGATGCCATTGAGATCTTCCTATTCAAACAAACAATCTAGTTAGTTTACCTATCAAGATCAATCATCCCCTATCTAGGAACTATACTAAACCTCTTGACAAAGATAGTCTACATCAATAGCGATTTCAATCATCCCTATTTGACTTACTTTGGATCAACACTTTGATAGTTATACATCATAGCTCAAGACTATTGTTTGAACTAAGATCAAAAACAACCCTTAGAAAATCTTGCCACTAACACATTCAATCCAATCTATCACCCCAAACTACATCCTATCAAAAACACCACTCATATCTACAAATCTCTCATCCAACGAGTTCCATTCATATCAAACTTTGTATGGTTGAAACTAGGTCTCAAGCCAAAAGAAGACAAGAAATGGATTCAACAAACTATAGAGTACACTCTTCTAGTGATGGAGAGGAAGAAATCAACCAAGAAGAACTTGTTAGATGCTTACAAGATCCAAAATTTCAAAAATTGATGGATAAGATCATGATGTAGGAGCATCCAAGGTGTATGGGCAATCCTGTGTCAACCAAAATATGTTTAATTTTTATGTTGCATTTTTGGAGTGGTTTGAATTTCATATTTTAATTTTATGAAATTCATTTTGCCGTGCATTTGGATTTCATATCATATTTTAAAATTTAAAATATGAATTTGGAGTTAATTTGATAAAAGCAAGATAGTGGAGATAGTGGGAATTGTGATTTAAAATCACAAAATCTAGAAAAAAACAAAAGGGCGCATTGGGTTTTTTGGAGGTTTCCAATTCCATTTAAATTAGAAAATTTAAGATTCCCAAATCCCTAAAAAATAGGGCTGGAGAGAGTGGGTGCCCAAGTTAAGGAAAGTAGATTTTTATTTAATACATGAAAAGCAAGAATGCTAAAAATAGCCCCACCACAAAGCATGGCAAGACACAAAGTTTGAATGGCTTATTTTAGTCAATTTATTTGATTAAAATAAATGAAATTGGATATTTTACAAGAGGGGGACATTGCATTTTGGAGAGTGGGTTGGAAATGTATTGAAATGTAAATAAATTTATTGAAATTACATTTCATTCCAAAAAAAGATGAGATACAAAAAGGAATTGGAATTCATTTTGAAGGGAAGTGTTTTTCTAGGTTGAAGGAGAGATAGAGAGGAGGCATGGCTGACCTCCAAGAGGGTTTTGGAAGTGTGTTGTTGCAGATTTGGAGCTGTTTGTACAGCCATTGAGATTCTAGGAGAATCAACTATAGTTGCATAGTAGTTTATTGTGATTTTGCAGGAGCTGGAAAGGAGAAGTTTTATAAAACTTTGGTTTGCTGTAGCAAACCATTTTGTATTTTATTTTTGCATCTTTGTAAGGGATTGTTGCAGACCCATTGTCCTTTTTGGACTGATGTAATTTTCTTTTTGTTAAACTGGTTAAATATATGAAAATTGGTACTAGATTTGCAAATAATTGTTGCAAGTTTTAATTTCTATTTTTCTGTGTGTGAAAGATATATGTGAGGGCTGTTTATTCCTTCCCCTCTACATCAAGTGGTATTAGAGCTCAGGCAGTAGATCATTGGAAGAGTTGAAGATTAAAGTTTGATAGTTGGAATTTGAAGAGTCAAGATGCATCCAGAAGATACCATGACAAAAGAAATCAGAGAGTTGAAAGAAAGGTATGCTAAGTTAAAGGAGATGACTCCAAGGAGATCACTATTTAGAACAACCTACAAATGCAAAGAAAAGGTATGTAAAGTTGTGATAGATTCTGGTTCTACTGACAACATGGTTTCCATAGAAATGGTGGATAAACTAAATTTAGTAAGGATTCCTCATGAAGCATCATATAAAGCATCTTGGTTGAATGATAATCAGTCAATTTTGGTAAGTGAACAAGCTTTTGTTGAATTTAATAATGGTGGCTATAAGGATAAAATTCTTTGTGATGTGGTACCTATGAGTTGTTGTCATTTGTTATTTGGAAGACCATGGAAGTATGATAGACATGCCATATATGATGGGAGGTATAATGCTTACACTATAGAAAAGGATGGAACCACTTTTAAACTAACACCACTATAAGAGAATGCTAAGGAGTAGACCAAAGAAGCAAGAGTAATCATGTTTGGCAAGAGGGAGTATATGAAGTTTGAGGAAGACAAAAATGAAGAATATGCAGCCACTACAAAGGCAAAAGATGTCAAGACAACAAGTCTAGAAAGAAAAGATGATGAGTTGGTGATAGAATCTAAGAAAGAGGAGGTCAAGGATGAATTCCTTGAGGAGACTCAAGTTAGTTTGGAAAAGTGTGATGAGGTTGTGGTAGGGATAGTGTTTTGTCCTTTGATTGCAAAAGAAGTTTGTGGGTAGTTTCAATCTGCCAATACAATGGATTATGAACTTGATAAGATAGTAAGTTTAAAGAGTATTTCAGTATTGGAGAAGAGAAATGATGTGGTGATAGAAAATACAGGCCAAGAGAAGGCCAAAGGTGAGTTGTTGATGAAGACTCCAAATGGATTGGAGAAGCATGAAGATATTGTGGTTAGGACCATGCTTTGTCCTTTAATGCAAAGTGAGGTTAGAGGGTAGTCATATTCTACCATGACAGAGGTTTGTGGACCTGATTATGTAGGGGTTCTAAGGACAGGGAACCTGAAAGTAGATGTGAAGACAAGTAGTGAAGTAAACAAGGTTGTTTGACAAAAACAAATGGATGAGTTTGAGTATGCAACGAAGGTAAGGAAGAAGGACATTCATGGGATAGTTGGTAAGAACTTGTTTGCAAGTATGAGGACAAGAGTAACATCAAGTTTTGATGAGAGGATGGTTAGAAGACATGTAGTTGATCAGTTAGCAACAAGGAAGCCATATCAAGGTGTCAAACAAAGACAAAGAGTTGAGTTTGAGTTTGTTCCAAGAGTGAAAATGAAGACCAATTGGAGCTGTTTCAATGAGGACAAGAGGCAGAGCATAGAGGACATAAAGGAGGAGAATTCAAAGGATGAATACTTGTTACTACCATCAATCCAAGAGGGCTTGGATTTTCTTTTGGCTGGGAGTTTGATGCAGGAGCATCCAAGGTGTATGGGTAATCATGTGTCAACCAAAATATATTTAATTTTTATGTTGCATTTTTGGAGTGGTTTGAATTTCATATTTTAATTTTATGAAATTCATTTTGCTGTGCATTTGGATTTCATATCATATTTTAAAATTTAAAATATGAATTTGGAGTTAATTTGAGAAAAGCAAGATAGTGGAGATAGTGGGAATTGTGATTTAAAATCACAAAATCTAGAAAAAAACAAAAGGGCGCATTGGTTTTTTTGGAGGTTTCCAATTCCATTTAAATTAGAAAATTTAAGATTCCCAAGTCCCTAAAAAATAGGGCTGGAGAGAGTGGGTGCCCAAGTTAAGGAAAGTAGATTTTTATTTAATACATGAAAAGCAAGAATGCTAAAAATAGCACCACCACAAAGCATGGCAAGGACAAAGTTTGAATGGCTTATTTTAGTCAATTTATTTGATTAAAATAAATGAAATTGGATATTTTACAAGACGGGGATGTTGCATTTTGGAGAGTGGGTTGGAAATGTATTGAAATGTAAATAAATTTATTGAAATTACATTTCATTCCAAAAAAAGATGAGATACAAAAAGGAATTGGAATTCATTTTGAAGGGAAGTCTTTTTCCAGGTTGAAAAGGAGACAGAGGGGAGGCATGGCTGACCTCCAAGAGGGTTTTGGAAGTGTGTTGTTGCAGATTTGGAGCTGTTGTATAGCCATTGAGATTCCAGGAGAATCAACTATAGTTGCATAGTAGTTTGTTGTGATTTTGCAGGAGCTGGAAAGGAGAAGTTTTATAAAACTTTGGTTTGCTATAGCAAACCATTTTGTAGTTTATTTTTACATCTTGGTAAGGGATTGTTGCAGCCCCATTGTCCTTTTTGGACTGATGTAATTTTCTTTTTGTTAAACTGGTTAAATATATGAAAATTGGTTGGAAGTTGCAAACCAGATTTGCAAATAATTGTTGCAAGTTTTAATTTCTATTTTTCTGTGTGTGAAAGATATAAGTGAGGGATGTTTATTCCTTCCCCTCTACATCAGATCATAACAATGGACCCTCACAAATACTTCCCCTTACTTGCACAACAAGGAGCCAAGCTACCTTCTGACTTTGACATTTCCAAATTAAGAGAAACAAACCAATCAAACAAAACAGAAGCTCCAAAAAATGAAAAAGAAGCTCCTAAAAATGAAAAGGCTAAGGATATGTCAAATCCTTTAGATACACTCACACAACAAATCCAAGCCTTACAACAACAACTGTGGACTTACAAATGGAAACTTCCACAAAAAATTACTCATAAGAGGATATATCTCCATATCCTTTTGACAAAAGCTTGGTCATGGTACCTTTCCCTTCAAGATTCGAAGTCCCTAAAGTTGACAAATATAGGGGAAAAGGTGATCCACATGACCACATTAGAGAATTCAGTGTTGCATGCTTAGAAGTTGCCCATAATGAGACATATCTTATGCGACTCTTTCCATGTAGCCTAGGAGATCAAGCCATGGAATGGTTCTCCCGTCTACCTCTTAGAATCCGAACATTCAATAAACTAGTGGACAAGTTTGTGACACACTTCTCATACAACATTGAACATTAAATTTCAATGTTAGATCTATGCAACAGCAAACAAAGGGTGGAGAATCCTTCGCCACTTTCTTGCAAAGATGGAGACAACTTGCAAGTAAATGTCCTTACCACATCCCCAAAAAGCAAATGATAGAAATGTTTGTCCATAACTTGAACATAGAGTTAAGCTATCAAATCCAATTCCAATGTCCTACTTCTTTTAGGAAGGTCATTGAAATGGGATTACTTATTGAGAAAGCTTTGATAGCTAAAGGACAAATAAAAATCTATAAGGATATCCCTAGTTCAAGCAACAACATGGATAAATCAAGGTTTTGGAATAAGAACAAGAACATTGTAAATGATGGAGTTGTAGATGCAAAATGTGTGACACCAAAACAAGCCATTCTAAACCTATCAAGTCCGCACAACAATACGTCTACAAACAAACCCACAAACAATGATCCAAGACCAACAAACTTTCCTCCTCGAAGAAAGTTTACACCATTGGGGGAATCCATTGAATCTGCTCTAAGGAAGCTCATCTCAAATAACCTCATAACGCTTCCTACAATAGGAGAATATGAACCCAAGTTTAAGCCCTCTTGGTGGAAAGATTCTAACTTTTGTGATATCCATAGAAGCAAGGGCCATAAAACCAATGATTGCCAATGACTGAAAAACACCATCCAAGACTTGATAGATTGAGGAGATATATCAATTGATGGACATACATCCAATGATGAACATGTGGCATTCAAGAATCCACTCCCTAATTATGAGAAGGGAGGTACCTCGAAACCAAACAATAATGATAATAATAATGCCAATTATACAAATGTATCCTATGAATATACCGTTAACCATATATCTGAAAGTGACTCACATGTAAATGTGATCACTATAAATAATAAACCCGATTGTAATGTTACCACTCGTCGTGGAAATATTACTCTCCAAGGAGCTCCACCCAACCCATCTTCTGTATCCAAATAATATAATGTCTTAGACCAACTCCAAAAGACACCCGCACATATATCTATATTGGAGTTTTTGTGTCTCTCACCATCTCATAAAGCCATCCTAGAAAAGGCTCTATTGGAAACCACCGTGCCAACCAATCTAGACCGCAAGCAATTTCAAGCCATGGTAGGGCATCTCACAACACCTCATTTCCTATCTTTTACCAAAAAATATGACATGTCCCTTAATCAACCTCACAATGCATCTCTTCACATCGAAGCCTTCATTCATAAACACAGAATAAAACGGGTCCTTATAGATGGAGGGGCAGGTTTAAATATATGCACACTAAAATTAATCCTTGTATTGGGGTTCTCTAAAAATGTCATTGATCCAAAGAAGAAGATCACAATTAAGGCATATGATGAAGAAGAAAGAACATCTAAATGCATTGTTGTCTTGCCAATATGAGTTGGACTGATAGAGAAAGATGTGGTTTGCCAAGTCCTTGACATGGAACTAGCCTATAATATTCTCCTTGGATGACCTTGGATACATGCAATGAAATCCATACCATCCACCTATCATCAGTGCATAAAATTTCCACACAACGACCAAGAAATTACTATCCAAGGTGATCCCAATCCATTCCAATACTGCAATACCATCAAATCAAAGCCCGAAGTTGTCATACCTACCAACCATGCAGTTTCATCCTCTACAGCCCATGTTGACCCAAACTCAATACCTTCTACATCCAAAACTACTGAACTAAAAGTCAAGCTCAAAGACAAAGGTGTAGGAGAGTATTCCATTGAACAAACATTTTGTCTTGCACAATTACCCCTATCACCCAAGTCTTATGGAAAACTGTCTATGACCAAACATCAATCTTTGAAGACTCCTAAAGGTCCTTTTATCAAATAGGGTAATCTATCAGATGAAAGTGATGAGAAAGATGTCCTTCAATGGCTATACAAAGAAGAAGATACTGAATCCAAGCCACAAGATCAACAACCCCAATTACAAACTGAATAGTATGGCCCAGGTTTCACTATCTTGCAAAGAATGGGATATGATGGTCACAATCCTATAGGCTTGAGAAAAGAAGGTATCATTGAACCCATGCAACCTTCTTCCTTATCAGCCCAAGACACTACAGGGCTAGGGTATAAAGGAAAAGAAAGAGAAAAGGCTACTACTAAGCTAGTGGAGCAAATTCACAAATTACAAGATTGGAATGAAACAGACTCCAATGAATGGAATAGGATAGTTTTTCTGAATTATCTTGTGAAGATAAGGGTATTGATGTAGTCCAAACATACAACTCTACAAATACATAAAATGAGGGACAAAGTTTGAGGTCTAGAACTCTAGAGTTAGATTCACACAATATCAAGAGTGAGTCTCACGAGGAAGGTTGAATGTCCCACTTAATAGATAATACTAAGGAGAGTATTATTTTAGACCTTGTACATATCCACACAGACCTACAAAATTCCTCCATCCTAACCATCATTACCCTTGATTTAGACCAACTCGATGATCCTCTTCCGCTCATCCATCTTGATCTCATAGATTGGGAACTACAAGAGACCCCTGAACTAGATACCTTTCAAAATGATGATGCTATTATTGACTATCTAGAACTAAGGGATCATCTACCTTCAGGGGATCAGAAAGATGGCTTCACTATAGAACTTAATGATGTGGCTTATTTTGGAGAGAGTACCAAGCCTTTTAGTCATAAAAACATAAAAATGAAAAATAGATCTAATGGTGAAAACCACTCTGCGGCAGTATTAGATCATGAAAAAGATAAAATAAAAGATGAATTTGATGGTGAAAACCTCTCCGAGGCACCAAAAGATGAAAGGATTGACACTCTCCCCAACCCTACACATCAGGAGAGGTCATCAATTTTGATAGAACCATTAGAACCTGTCAACATTGGTATAGAAGACAACCCAAAGATAATCCATCTAGTAGAATCTTTATCTAAGCACGAAAAGACATAATTCATCAAATTATTCAAACAAAGGTAGATTAATTTTGCTTGGTCCTATGCGGATATGTCTGGACTTGATCTAGATCTTATAATGCATCACTTATCACTAGCTCCAAGAGTTAAACTAGTAAAACAAAATCTAAGAAAGATGCATCTGCATATAGCACTATTAGTAAAAGAAGAATTGAAGAAGTTGTTAGATGTCAGGTTTATTAGATCAATTGACTATCCAGAATGGATTTCCAATATTGTTCCTGTCTCAAAACCAGATAAGAGGACCAGACTTGGCAATGATTTCAGGGATTTGAATAAAGCTTGCCCCAAGGATGACTTTCCTTTGCCAAATATTGACATCATTGTGGATTTAGCAACGGGGCATACTATGTTGTCTTTAATGGATGGATTTTCTGGATACAATCAGATCAAAATAGCACCAGAAGACCAACACAAGACCACTTTTACATTTCCATGGGGTACATATTGTTGGAACGTGATGCCATTTGGATTAAAAAATGTAGGAGCAACATACCAGATGGCAATGACCACAATTTTCCATGATATGATGCACACCATTATGAAAGATTATGTGGATAACATCTTAGGAAAATCACTCACTCGAGAAGAACATCTGCAGGTATTAGACAGAATTTTTTAGAGACTAGAGCAATTCAACGTCCGCTTAAATCCAAAGAAGTGTATGTTCGAAGTCACATTTGGCAAGCTTTTAGGATATATAGTTTCAGCCAATGGAATTGAGGTGGATCCAACCAAGGTGAAAGCAATAATGGAAATGCCACCACCTGGAAATATTAGGCAATTGAGGCCATTGCAAGGAAATTTGTAGTCTATCCGTCGGTTCATCTCACAATTAGCCAAAAAATGCCATCCTTTCACTCATCTCCTTCACAAGAACATTCCTTTCAGATGGGATGAGATGTGTGAACAAGCCTTTCAACTCCTGAAAGAGTATCTGATGAATCCACCAATCTTGATGCCACCAATCTAAGGCAAACCAAATTTGCTTTATATTTCAGCTACACCAACAGCTCTAGGGGCTCTACTGGCACAACAGGATTATGAAGGAAAGGAATGAGCTATTTACTACATCAATTGGACATTGGTAGGCTATTAGATACAATACACGCCTATTGAACAAGCATGTCTTGCTGTAATATTTGCATCCCAAAAGATAAGACATTATATGCTCACTCATTCAATCAAGTTGGTAGCAAAATAGATCCATTGAAGTATTTTCTCAGTAAGGCAACCCTGATAGGTAGATTATCAAAGTGGGTAATGATTCTCAGTGAATTCTACATTGAATATGTGGACATAAGAGCTATAAAAGGCCAAGTGATTGCGGATCAGTTAGTAGATGCACCACTGAATGATGAGACTCCATTAAGTTTTAAGTTTCTAGATGAATCCATCTTCAACATAACAACACTAGCATGGAAGCTCTATTTTGATGGGTCTTATACACACCATGGGTCAAGAGCAGACATTTTGTTGGTCACACCTCAAGGAGATACAATCCTGAAATCATATAGACTACTCTTCCCTTGTACCAACAACATGGCAGAATATGAAGCATTGGTCATTGGTCTCAAGATGGATGTAGAATGGAAAGTTTGAGAGCTTCATGTTTACGGAGATTAACAACTAGTCATCAATCAATTAAATGATGATTATCAAACCAAGGATGATAAGTTAATACCTTACAAGTGTATGGTAGATGACTTTAAAGAATACTTTGTTGTGATTTCCTTTGAACAAATACCTAGACTAGAGAACAAAGCTACAGATGCCATGGAAACCATTGCATCACTCCTGGATATACCATAAAATCAGTCACGTTATGAGTTCTTAGTGGAGCTAGTGTCTAATCCTGCATACGATATCCTTGAAACAAGAATCATATGCCACATAGTAGGATCTGATTCCTCCTTGTATGAAAATATCTATACCTATCTGAAAAAGAATACATTACCACTTGGTCTATCCAATAATCAACGAAGAATCTTCATTCGTCAAGCCGCTCGCTATACCATAATTGCCAATATCCTATATCGTTGAGGTCTTGATGGTACTCTCCTTAGATGTCTAGAAAGTGAGGAATATCAAACCACCTTAAGGAAAGTTCACAAAGGTATTTGTGGAAAGCATTCTAGTGGTCCTACCTTGGCTAAGAAACTTATGCATATGGGATACTACTAGCCAAGTATGGAAACAGATTCATATCATTTTGTCAAGAAGTGCAAGAAATGTTAGATCCATGAGAATCTCATACATGCACCGGTACAAGAACTGTAGCCTTTAACTACTCCTTGGCTTTTTTGCCAATGGGGACTCAATCTTGTGGACAAGATCCATCTCTCTTCATCCAATGGCCATAAATTCATAATAACCGCCACTGAGTATTTTACTAAGTGGATTGAAGCCATACCCTTAACCAATGTCACAGGCAAATAAATTGCCTCATTCATCCTAAACTATATCATTTGTCGCTACGACATTCCTCTATTCATTATCACTGATAATGGAAGACCTTTCAAAAACTAGGATGTCAAAGAGCTTTGTGACAAGTTCCATATCCAACACCGTTGCTCCACACCATACTATCCCCAAGGAAACAGTTAGGTAGAGGTGTCTAATAAAACAATCTTGAAAATCTTAAAGAAGACTATCAATGATGCCGGTTGTGATTGGCATGTTCAGCTAAATCCTACTTTGTGGGCCTACCATACTAGTATCCTCACACCCATAGGTGCAATACCCTACACCCTTGTCTATGGATCTGAAGCAATCTTGCCTATCGAGGTCAAGTTACCCTCTCTACGAGTATCATTAAAGGGCTTAGTAACTGATGAAGAGTATAGAGTTTCCAAACTTCAGGAATTAGAGTTGTTGGAGGAAAGGTGGAAAAATGCTTTTAATCACCTCAAGGCCTGTCAACAATGGATGTCAAGAAGATACAACCATAGAGTAAAGCCCAGAGTGTTTCAAGTTGGTGACTTAGTTCTCAATGAAAATCCCATAAATCAGCAAGACAGGGAAAAGAAAGGCAAGTTTGAACCCAACTGGATTGGTCCTTATGTAATCATTACTGCTTATGGATCAAAAGCGTACCAATTAGAAACATCAGAAGGTGAGATATTGATGATCCCATCAATAGTATGCATCTTCGAAGGTTTTATACCTAAAAAAAACACCAATGCAAGGGAACCAAAAAAATCAAAAAATAAAAATAAAAATAAAAAATAGAAAAAATAAAAATTGTGCAATAAAAGCAAGTGATGAAAACCTGGAAACATGAGCTATTTGTGATAAACTAGTCTCCTCCATCTTCAGGACTTTAGTTTTCATCCATCTTTTCCCTCCACATCCATAAAATTCATGCAGATACTTATCATGGCTTGTTACTTGCTCACCTTTACCACCTTATCAAATAAGGTTATCCGTCCAATCCTTCATCCATTTTGTCATCTATCACGACTCCATCGTTGGTTTCATTGTCGAACTACATTGCCTCTAAGCTT
The DNA here is from genome assembly GCA_027924645.1 of Cunninghamia lanceolata. Taxonomy (NCBI): domain Eukaryota; kingdom Viridiplantae; phylum Streptophyta; class Pinopsida; order Cupressales; family Cupressaceae; genus Cunninghamia; species Cunninghamia lanceolata. The sequence goes on along the minus strand of BSBN01000776.1, from coordinate 8,559,484 downwards.
TAACACAGGCAAGGCCATCATCGATGATCCCCCGAGGCTTCTTCCTATGCATCTCATCTTACCCCAATTCATTACACTCCATCTGTTTGTCCATCACCAGTGTTAGTCTCCATAGTTGAACTACATTGTCTCTGCACTGTCATGTAGGCAAGGCCATCTTTGATGAGCTCCTGAGGTACGAGGTCAGTCCCTTAGGTCCCATCCCATTAGATCTCTCATCCATTCATCCATAATAAGTAGATCCTTTACTTGACTGGGGGAAAAATCCTCGACCTAGTTATAGGATTGGATTATTAAATGCCACAATCTAGAGGATAACAAACTGGATCATGATGCTATCTCCATAAAACAAACAACACAACAACAAACTTTTAAACAAAATCTTAGCGCAAGACATTAACTTATACCAAACAACAACAAATTGCCTAAACTATCAAGATCAATTTATCTGTTATGGTAAGAAAACATATCTATGGCAAGAAAGTTTTATGGCTATTGTAAGTGTCAGTCTTATATCTTGATTTTTGTTATCATATTTTCCTATGCTAGTCGAGGATGTCCAAGACTAGAGATGCTATGATGGGGCATGATTATTTTATTTGTTTGTTTTTTGTGGGTTTATCTTTAGTAATGTGATGACTTGTCTAAAGACATGATCAACAAAAGATCATCGAGGACGCTATGGGTCTAACCATGAAAAGGGTATAATCCTTGTCTGTTGATACATGCAAGCAATACTCAGGTCATCTCGATTCAATTATACCTAGATGCTTGTTTTAACTTGCTAAATCAAAATCCATGTAAATGATACTCCAGTCATCTCGGTTTAATTATACCTAGATACTTGTATTTCCTTACAACATTTTAAAAAGCTCAATGATGAAAAAAGTACTTCAAATATTTGTATACAAGATGACTAAATCTCATTTGTACATATTAGCGTTGCATTTCATTTCATTTATAAGCATTCCATAATTATCATTTTCCAAGTGGTTTAAGATCCATTTCTTCAAGTCAATTTCATTCATCCAAGTCATTTCTTTCATCTATTTTTCCTCTAATTCTTCTAAGTGATCTTTTATTCACGATTAAGTATACTTGGCATAACAAAAACAAATCATTATCATAGTGCATAACATAGGCATGTCAATCATAAGATCATGTCATTTAGGTGCATTCCAAAAACATTTAGATCATTCATATAGTAATGTCATACAAAAACATAGATTTTATACATAACTTTATCATCAAAAATTAAAAAAAAAACATAGATCATTGTCATAACATTTCTACATTGGACCATCATGCATAGAAACATATACATCATAAAGTATCCATATTATGTCATCATGTATAAAAAAATTTAAACATCATACATTGGATTTAAGAATCATCAACATATGTATTAAGTCATCGTAAAACTATAAGCATATAGTATCATTACTCATTACGCATAGAAATAAGTCATCATGTGAATCATAGAAAACATCATATCATAAATACCATGTGCATCATAGAATCAACATGTTAGAATCATCAAATAGAAGCATAATCACAACATCAATCATATAGATAAGCATTCATCCATAGTGCACATGCATGTAGGCCATCAATCTCATATATACATCATCATCAATAAAAAATAAATGTCCAAGTATAAAATGATATAATGAAAGTGTATCTTGAGCTGTCAAAAATAATGTATACAAACAATACAAAATGATACATGTCTCAAAAATGCCTAAGAGGCATTGTCTCCAGAAGGTGCTAACTGATGAGGCTAAGGACTTGAAGGCCCTATCCTTGGTGGCCCTCAAGGAGGTGGGGGCCCCATGACTCCTCTGATCTTTGACTATGTCCGCCTAGACCTGTTGCGTGAACTAGGATGGAAGCTCCCTACCCTCTGCTCTGGGGGCACAACCTGCTCATATAATGACCTCCAATAGAATATCTCCTGGCCTGCATGGACCATCTCTGCAATAGTCTGTCTGCTAGGACCTTGAGTTGTCATCTGTTGTACCTATTGTACTAATGTCTCTGCCCTGGTATATCACTATATAGCGGTGTCCCACTCCAATGTAACTGCCCTCACATCACCCTGTAGCTCTGTGACCTAGCTCTGTAACTGCATAATCTAGCCCTACATCTAGCCATGTTGTCCCTGTAGCTGAGCCACCTAGGCTCACAATGCTTCCATCTCCCCATCAGCCTGATCCTGCACCTGAGGGGGAGGTTGTATCTCTTGTACCCTCTCCACTCTCTGGAGGACTCTCATCTATTCCCTACCATCTCCATCATCTCCATCATCTCCATCTCCTCTGCCTCCTCAACCAACTCTATCATCCCCACCTCTACCACCTAGAAGCCACCTCATTGTCATCTCGTCCACCTCCATGGAGCCTCATCATCCTCCTTGTCCCCATCCTCCAATCTAGGAGCTACATCTCTAGGTCCAGAGTATCTAGGAAATGGATGAGTTGTAATGTGTGCTACATAACCTACAGTCATCCCAACATCTACAATGTCTCATCTCAAGTCCCAAGCCTAGTAAGGAATCTACAGGAAGTCAACTTGGGCCTACTCTTAAGATGCCACTGGACCCCACCATGGACGCTCCTTGTGCATCTGGGCAAAAATAGCAGTACCTTGGGGCATCCCCTAGACCCTGCCAAATTATCAATACACACGAGAAACAATATGATGCTCAAGAATATAAGGGGTCCTCCCTATCAGCCACCACATCTGAAAGCAAAATGGTAGCTCGGCAGCATCCTCATCCCATGCCTCACATTCTAGGTAAGGTCGCCACTCCATGATATCCACATTATCTAATGCATGTCTCCAATACTCAAGCTTTCCCAGCTTGGGCTAGGAAAGGCTCTCCTGAAACATGTAAGAGTAAGGTCTATCTCTGCTTCTGACTCCCATCCCTATAGGTTGTGTAATAGCTATGTGGCCCTAAGCCCAAATCTATAACAAAGAAACTCTAGTAGATAAACTCACAGCTCCATCATAAATGAACTGATGCAGATCATGGTATAAATGAGCAAGTAAGCAGACACCCTAGGCAAAGCATGTCCCCTCAGTCACCATCCTCTCTAGTGTCCTCCCCCATCCTACTCCAAATCCATATGATCTCTTGTCGGGGCAGATCACGCCTCCTATCAACCCTGCTAGTATCGATGGCAGGGGCTCATATTACTCAACCATGTTAGCCCATCTGATCTCAGTCCCCTGAATGTCCTCATCATCGAACACCTATCAACACTCCTCTAATCCCTCTCCTACATGTTGATCATACTCTACAATCTCTCCATGTATCAGAATCCTATAAATCTGGTGTATGTCCTCCAATGTCACCATCATCTCTCCAGTTGGTAAGTGAAATGTGTAGTGCTCACTATGCCATCTCTCTGCCAGAGTAGTCAGCATCCCAAGGTTAACCTGAATCTCGAACATGAAGGTCACATACCATAGTCCAATAGATCCAAGAACTAAGTGATCGGTCTCAGTCAAATAAGGTCGTAATAACTGTGTCATAGGAAATCTCTCCCTAGACATCATCACATCTAACTCCTCCTATAATTAACAACACAAGTGTGTTAATCAAAAGAAACAAACTAAGTTGCATATCTATCAAATCTATCAAACTAGTGACTTATCTATCCTATTGAAACAATCTATCTTATCATCTCTTCTGAGATTTTATCAATCTCAAAGATGACCTATGAGTTGGCCAACATCAAGAAAGATGCCGACTTAATCAATCTAGATAAGTAATTTGACCTTTTAAAATTAGATGCACAACTTTAATCATCAAAAGTGCAACTTTATCGTAGATGTGCAGAATCAAGAGTTATATGTGCAATTTCATGTGTCTACGCAGAAATCAGAGACAGATGCACAATTTTATACCAGATGTGCAAGATCATAACATATGCGCAAAACCCCTAATCAAATGTGCAACATCGCAATACATGCGCATCACTATTTATCACATGCAAAAAATAACTCATATGCGCAGTTTCGGCATTCATATGTGTAGCATCATAATGGATGTGCAACAATATTGATCATATGCATAGGAAAAATCCTGCTACGCATATGAAAAAGTTGACTTTGACCCTAGATTTTGACCGTAATAAATGCACTTAACGTGAAATTCAAGGCATACATACCAGGGGTCCAGAGTTTGCTAGTTGCCTGAATCGACAGATCCTCTCAAACCTATGGCTCTCTACCAGAATATGCTCTATCTTTGCTGACTGCTCTTCTATGCTCTGGAGCTCCCTATAGTCTCTCTTCTAAAGCCAAGTGTGCAAATGAATCGATAAGAGACCCCACATCCTTATTTATAGTCAAATCAACCCTAAATGGAGGTGTTTTGACCTTGCATATGCATGCTATGTTTTTCATCCCATTTTCCTTCTCCATCACCTAAAATTTTCACTTGCATTTCTTCACGTGAGGATTATTTTGTCCATTCTTCTTTGTCATACGATTGTTCATCATTTCTCCAAAAAATTATCCTGACCAATCTCCTGAGGGGGCATCCTACCATCATTAAACCTGTACCAAGGGCAAACTGGGGCATGTATCATACTCAGAAATTTTTATTCTTTGAAACAACGTGATAAAACACATTGTCTCAAAGAGGGGCAAAATGTATACACCTAAAAATGGCTCGAGATAAATTAAATAAATATTTTAGATTTATTTTATTCTTATTCCTCTATCAATAAATAAATATACTAATTTATTTATTTGGTTCACGTTCATCCTATTCTTCCAACAATTAAATAAAATTAATTTATTTAATTAAATATCAATCATTCCTCTAAAGTCATATCTAATTAAATAATCTTAATTATTTAATAATTTCTTCTAAATCAAAGTACTATATTTAAAATCCACATCACTCATCCATGTCATCTTCCACATCATTAGACACCTCATCATGTTGCTCCAATAATTAAATATTCTTAATATTTAATTAAGTATTTATCCTCTCAACATGTGCCCTATTTCCTCTCAACCATCACCATGGTCAAAGACACTTGTCTCACAAATCATATATTCCCTCTCACATTCCAACAACCAAAGACTCCTTCCTCCATGTTTCTCTCATGGTCTTCTACCTTTCTCTCATTGGTCCTTTTGAGCATCCTGACATGTGTCTTATGGTTCCACATATCCCTCCACCTTGTCATCATAGTAGGAACATCTTCCTCCTTTATCTCCCTCATCCCAACCAATTTGATCTTGACCATACATGTGACAAGACTTATTCTCCAACCATGGATATTTTGACACTTAGACTTGAGCCCTCCTTGGCTTATAAAAGGAAGCTCCTCACCTTCATTTTTTATCAATCACAGGAGTTATCATACTTACATGCTGCAGAAATTCTATCAAGTATCCAAGCATTATGTTGGCCCCCATTTGCATATCAATATCATAATCTCCATTGTTGCATTACCATCTAGCTTCATATCATTTAGCTTCATATCATTATCCTCATCCCATTATTATCAATAGCATTGCATTAGATACATCATTATCATTATCATAGCATTGCATTGTAGGTTTTGTTCACATTGCATTTGAATCCACAATTCCATTCATCTCATTGTCATCTTGAAAAGCAAAGAAGTACAATTCTGAGAGCAATATCACTATAAACAAGATCATTGATAAGATATGAGACAATGGAACACAAAGAATAAATCAGTTTGCAAGGTATAATTCATTGTTTTGTGTTTTTCTTAGCTTCATTGGTGAATTGAATTTGAGTAGGAATTTAGAGTAGTTGTGGTATCTTATTAGGTTCTTATAGTTGTTTCAAATTATCAATCACACAATGATATACCATATTCCCTACATCTTTCAAAGACTTTTCTCAAATGACCCAGGTGGTTTTCTACATGCTTGGAGTACACAGTCAAATCATCAAGATACACTTAAATAATATCATTGATTAGGCCTTTAAAAGACAAATACATTGCCCTTTGAAAGGTTTCCCCAGCATTAGTCAACCCAAATGGCATTTTCTGATAAACCAAAGTACCCCACTTGGTGGTAAAGGTTGTCTTGTACTGGTTTGATTCTCTTACAAGAATCTAGTTATAGCTCGACTAGTCATCTAGGAGTGAAAACCTTTCAGCTCGTGCCACTGTTTGGAGGATTTGCTCCATGGAAGGAAGTGGATAGTGATCTTTAAGGGAGGCCTTTTTTAGGTCTCTAAAGTCCACACACAGTCTGATTTCCCCATTTTTTTTCACTGGAACTAGGTTAGTCACCCAAGAGGAATGTTTAATTAGATAAATGATTTTGGCCTATATGAGTTTGGATATCTCTTTTCTCATTAATGGCTTGATTTTGGGGTTGATTGACCTTTGTTTTTGGTGGACAGGCTTTGCATTGGGGTCTAAATTAATGGTATGTTGGATTAAACCTGGGTCAAAGCATTTCAAATCCCTATAATCCCAAGCAATTAAATCATCAAATTCATTACAAAGTTCAACAAAACCTTGCCTTTCAGCTTGATCACATACCTTGCCATGTTTTAGAAATCTATCATGTGTAATCTCCACCTCTTCATAGTCCTCTTTCTTGACTGTCATGTTCATTTTCTCTCTTTTTGGTTGATCATCTCCAATGTTACTAATCCTCTAGGACATTTATTGGTCTTCAGTGGGATCACCTTACCATATTGCTCTTGCAATATTGACTAATTCTTGGCAACAAACTCTGCCTCATCTTGCAAGAAATTGACAATTTGCTGGTCACTTTCAAATACCTTCTAGCTGGATACATTATGAGGCACAATAGACCTAACAACAATCTTCACATGCTGAGTTGAGTTGTGTTCAAAATTCTCGGGAATGTCAAACTAAGCACCAATCATAGCCAATCTATCAGCATCCTTGTTTCTTTGTCTGGGCACTTCCTATATGTTGAAGGCATCAAAGTCTTCAATTAGATCCTAGAATATGTGTTTGTATGACTTAAACAAGTCATTCTTTGAAGCACTTTTTGATCTGATTTAGTGGACAACAAGCTCACTATCACCAAATGCTTGTAAAATTTTTATTCCTCTCTTATGTGCCAATTGTATACCTTGAATTAGGGATTCGTATTCAGCTGAATTATTAGTACAATTGAAGTGTAATCTAAAAGTAGAGAAATAACTTTCTCTTTGGGGTGAAATTAGTACAACCCCAACACCTGCTCCATTTTTGCTTCTGGATCCATCAAAATACATGTCATATCCCACTTGGATTCGATGTTGCTTTCTCATGATTAGGGATGATGGCATCTTCTTCATGGATAAAATAAGTACCTAGCCCTGTGTCTTCTATATGATTAGGGGTATCAAACTGAAAGTAGTTTGGCTACTCATCAAGTAATATATTAGGGATCTCCTCCACAAGTGTGGCAGCCTCATGCTTACTGTTGTCATCCTCCTCCAACTAATGGATTGTGCAGTTCATATTGGTAGGGTTAGAAGAATAGGGCTCTACATGATTATTAGTAATAGGCTCAACCTTAATGGTCACTTTAGTGCCATATCTAGTTTTGAATAACATATGATACCAATCAGAAGATAGGTACCCACCTATTTTGGCAGTGAAATCCCTAGATAGGAATATGCCAAAGTATGTAGTAAGGTCAATAACTGGGATGTCTTGTGAAATAGAGCAACCAGGGCATGCATGCAGGGTGAGTTTCAAATCCTTAATCACACCTACTTTATTAACAGTAGTACCATCTAATTGCACAACCCCTCTATTCATAGGCTTATATTCAATTCCTAACTTATTAGCTATATTTTTAGGCATAAAAAAAGTACTTGCCCCATAATATATCATGCAATTATGCAACAATTATTAACAATGATTAGGGAGACATAGAATGGAAGGGGCTTACTAATTTTGCTTTTGCTTGTTCCCTCCTTTTCTAGTTGGAATAGGCTTGCTGGGACGACGACCTTTTCTTTTGTTGCCTCTACGGCAAGCTGATTGAAGCTTGTCAAAGCTTCCTACAACAAATCCCTTTGAGCTGGGATCAACAGAGACCACCCTTCTGGGACATTTTAGCAATAGCAAAGTTAATTTTTGCTTGTTTATAGGCCTGGGGCTGTTGTTGTGGCACTTAATTCACCTGACTAGTAGAATGATCCACCTATACTGAAGGTACCTCTACTGCCATGACTTTGGTTGTTCTTGCTAAAGACATGCAATGAAAATGTGTCAGAAGTAGATGCGTGTGTAGTTGTAGGGAGCACTGCATCTTCAGATGCCCTCCTTTTGGCTCTTGTATTGTGCACTATTGGGCATGTGCCCTGATTGATGCCACAAAAATCATCCTGTGTCCACTTCATCAAAGTAGAATTATTTTGCATTTGTTTATGTCCTTCTACCATTTCTTGACTAGAACTGACTTTCTACTCTAAAGGAATCGATTGGTTTTGCACTGTCAAAGCTTAACTAAATTGTCCATTTTGGCACAAAATTCTGATCATGTGGTTGATTGCATGGATAACACCAATCGTCATCCTGAGCCAAGTTGTTCTATATGGGAAAAAGAGGCCCAAATGTACTTGTAGCATTGGGATGCGTGACATTTAGTGGTCTGATATAACTGGGCTAATTTTGCCTCTGCACATTACCCTGATATGGTGGTCTATTTTGCTCATAAGTCTAATTGAATGGTTGATATGGCCTACTAGGTTGTGTCTGCTGCCTCTCTAACGTTACCACTCTGTTGGTTAATCTTTTTATCGTAGCATCCTTATCCTCTAATTGCTTAATTGAAGGTGTAATTAGAGGAGTAGTAGGGCTGAATATCATAGGAATTGGAGCCAATGCAGGCTGAATGACATGAATCTCTAGAAATAAAGGCATTGGTGGCCTTGGAGCAATCTTCCCATCCTGAATTAGATAGTTTTTTGCCTTTATGGCTATGTCATATGCATCGGGTAACACAGTACCTCCCATAGATTGAATCATGACAATAATGTCAGGATTCAAAGATTTCAAATAATAAATAAATGCAGTATTTGGGGAGGGTTTCACCAATAATGGGATCATGTCCCATGTCGTCTAGAATCTATAGTTGAAATCCACCATATATTCATGGGGGACTCTTTTGATTGTAGCTAGTTGCTCCATTAGAGATAAATTATCAGTCTTATCTTCAAAGTGTTAGCACAATCTAGTTCCCAAATCATCCCAATTGTGAATGGAATTGGCTAGCAAACCTCTATACCATTGAAGGGATTTGCCTTTGAAGGAAGAAGCCAGAAGCCTCACAACCACATTATCTTGAGTGACATTGTGGACAGAGCATACACTAGCAATGTCCTGGATATGCTCAGTAGGGGTGGTGGAATTTTCACCAGTGAAGAATGGGGTAGATTTCAGAGCTAAGGTGGGGATATCATCATATTGGGCTAGGTCAAGAGGGCTACCCCCATTAAAAGAAACAAATGGAAAGTTGCTTTCCATGCTATGAGTATTTAAATTAGTTCTAGGTATATGCAATCTCCTTCTTGAATATTGGAATCTAAGTAGAGGGGGGGTAGACTAGGCTCTTGAAGGAGATGAAATAACACTCCTATTTTCCCTCATAGGGGACCTAGATAGTCTACTTCTTCTTCTAGAATCAATAAATGATAGTTCTATGAATCAAGAATTACCTCTGAAAGAAGATCGACTCTGCACTCCAGGCATGAAATGTTGAATTGATCTAAATGCCAGACTAGCAGAGTCACTAGATGCTTTGTTGAATACTTCCACAACAACAAATAAACTAAGATCTCAATTCAGCTCTTACTCAGAGTAGAGAGTCCCACCGGGCACGCCAGAAACTGTTATCACCTAAAATTGCACCCTTTTGTTGAAGCTTTGATAGTTCCAACAATTCTAGAGTAACATGGGATTGGTCTCAAGGTGTGGGACCTTGCAGTTGAGACCAAACCTCTAGAGAAGACTAGTTCCAGCTGGTTCCTCTTTATGAGATTAAGGCTCAGAGAATTAAACCAAATCTAATGCTGCTCACAAGGAAAAGGGGAAGAAAATACTGTGATTGAAAAGGGGGTGATGCACTAGATTTATAAATGTGTTAACTGTGTCTGCATTAACACAAAAATGACCTCAAAACTACAACAAACTCAAATAGACTCAAGTGAACTATCACAGAGGTTTAGGTAGAAAACTAAAACTACTAAAGGGACTGTTTTATCCACAATATTAGCATACAATCTTCAGATAAACACAATGTGAAGCTACAGAGAGAGGCAAAATGATAGTTTTTTATTGATCATGAAGGCTAGGAAACCATTACAGAAGTAGAATAATTCACTGTAGGAGAAAAAGACACAAAATAATCAATTACATTCATTGTTGAACTAGACTAGAAGACATTAATGACCTAGATGCAGGTACAATACATCAAGTCCTACTAATTCTTGCAATTACATTACAAGGCCTATGATATGTCTTAAACTCCTCCACCCACGTGATGGCCTAGAAGAACACCTAACCAACCCTTTTTTACATTTTTGCTTCATGCATATATAACATTTGAATCTATCTATAGCGTTGGGCGCTGACAATCAGGCAACTAACCCTGCACATGCCCATGTTGCATTCAATTTTGGCCCAATAGTGCTATAAGAACATCTACATAATGGGATAACAACCATGCCCTGTCAGGCCTGCAAAATGGCAGAAGAAGATCTCCTGCATGTATGGGATGTCAGAAACATTAAAAAGGGAAGGTCTGAAATCCTTCCATGTACCCGAAAAGTCCATTTTGTCCCTTCTTGTACAATCACATTGAAAGATTTAACTGTTTCAACTACCTAATTCTAACTTTTCTACAATATTTGTACTTCAGGTATTAAATCCCCTCTGCAACAGTAGAAATGTGTCATTCAAGCTTTTACAACACTTCAAAATATTTTAAATTTCTTTAAAATATTTAACGCATCACATTTCATTGATGTTCCCTTTTCTAGCTTTTTATTTTGCCTTATCGACAAAATCCCATTTTCACGAACCAAGCTTGCCTCTACCTTTCCCTTTTTCTCTCTAGTCGGCCAAAACTAACTTTTGGGAACTTGGCCTGCCCTATCTCTTCTTTTGGCTTACCAGAAAAATCCCAACTTACGAACTACTGAGCTGACTCTCTTTTCCTTCAGTCAGCATTTTCATCATTTTATGAACTTCTTGGCCTTTGCTTTTGCCTTATCGGCAAAATCCTCATTTTTCAGAACCATTTCCATCTTCTCCTTTCTCATCGGGCCTCTATGTTGCCTTATCGATGATTTATGAAAATCATGAACTTGTTGGCAAGTTGGTCATTTTGATTCCCCAACTGCTTGCTCTTTATCACTTTTTTGCCTTATCAGTGAAATTCTCATTTGGTGAACCAAGACCCCCTCACCGCTTATCTTTCATTTTGCCTTAGCTTTTCTTCAGTCGGCAAATTCGCCAATCGGCAAACCTGCCCATCGGCGAACCGAGAGGTTCATGAACCTCAAACTTTGTTGACAAAGTGCACCTTTTGTCTTTTGTTTTGTTTTTCCTTAGCTGCTTCCTACCCGCTCACTCCTTAGTCAGTAAACTGACGAATCAACGAACTTGCAAACCAGTGAACCAAAGGTTCGTCAAACTAGAATTTTGCCGACTAAGGAAAAATAAAAGACAAAACACTTAGAATTTTTGGGATTTTTATAGGATTTTCTAAAATGGACATCCTTCCATTTAGGCTTTCTCAGATCAGATATATTTGATGGAAGAAGATGGGATTTTTGGGCTATTTGGGTTTCGGAAAAATATGACAACAAAAACCATCTAAAACAAGCATCAAAACCAAACTCAAAACTCAAAAATCAGAATACAGTGACATTGCATAATAAGTGTTTGACAAAATGTCAACACACTAAAAATCAAAAAATTTAAGGCAGATTTGGTTGGGGTTCTTACAGTGGTATTAGAGCTTAGCATCCTACCAGCTTGTTTAGGTATATGATTCAAAAAAATTTAGAGTTATAGCAATGAATTTCAGTAGAGATGAAGATCTAATCAAGAGGAAATATGAACAAGAGGCCATTGAATTTTTTTATGAATATCAAAGCACTTCTGATGAGTTTAAAAAATAGGTTTCTTTTGATTATTTTTTGGGTTTAGTTGTAATATCGAAACCTGGTAAAAAGGGTCTGGTAAACTACATAAGAAGATCAAGGAAATAAAAAGAAGAAAAGAAAGAGAAGAAATAATGTAAAAAGAAGAGCTTCAAAATTTATAAACCATTTCAAAAATCTTCTAATCAACCCCAAAAGAAGAGCAAAAATTAGTTGAGGAAATAACGTTGCTTCACATGCCACGAAGTTTGGACACCTAGTCATACATGTGGAAACAATAAAGATGTTGAAATAACGATCACAAGTTTATTTTAGTAGGGTGATGATATGGACAAAGAAAAATCATTTAATGCATCCAGAAGTGAGTACATGAGTCTTCATGACAATGACTAGATTGAAGGGTATGTTGATATGGAGTTTGTCAAATCAATAACTATTAATCAGCCATATGAAGGTATGGATCCTCTTGATGATCCATTACTTGAGCATAGCATTGTATAACCATCTCTACATAATAGTTGCAAGGAATCAATTAGTGAGTTGGCTGACTTTGAAGGTGATATTGTTCATACATACAAAGGCAATACTAAAAATTTGTTATGTGATGAGCAAAGTTACTTTGATGAATTTGATCAAAGACCTTTAGCATTGCAAGATTCTAAGGCTCAATGTATGGTTAAGGAAGAAAAAGTTGTGCATACACTTTTTGGAACATCAAACAATGATAGGTATCAATCAATTAAAGAAGATGTGCATAAGGACTATGAAGACATCAACAAAGGGTATGAAGCAAAAGCTGATTATATGATTGTGAACAACAGTTTGTTGTTTTTACATGATTTTTCTAATCATAAGGTGATAGATAAGTTCTATGTGGATCCAAGTTACACACAAGGTACGACATTCTATAATGGATTTTCTATTCCTTACTTTATGGAAACACCACTACTTGTTATCACATTGGAAGGAAATTGCAAAGTAGCTAATTTTGAAAATCATGGCATAGAGGATGTTGTGAGAACTCAAAACATGTGTGGTGAGTGGCTAATGAGAGCTAAGAAAGCCAAGTTGTTAGCCACTCAAGAAAAACAACACCTACAAAAGATTAAGGAAAAAATTGTTCACATGGATCATAAAAGGCAACAACTAGGTGCATTTCTTGATCAATTTTTTGTACTTCATATGGAAGAAACTATGATGGTAGAGCAAGAAGAAAAATTGGATTTGTAGGATGAACCTTTTGAGGTATATGCATATGGATCTTGGGTTTCAGTTGGACTATGATCCAAGGCATGAAGTTAATCATGGGAATAGAGAATTTTTAGACTTGGTTCAATGGTATTTAGAATATACATTGAGGTCTAGTAGTTGTTCTACATTACTGATCATGAAATTTTTAGACTTTACATCGATGAGTGTAGCTGATTGCATGGATTTGTGTGCATGGGATTGTTACTAAAACACTTGGAGGTTGAATGATGATGAGATATTATCAGTTTATGATAGTGGAAGAATTCCCAGGATGATTATAAATATGATTTTCAGTTCTAACAGTGTTTTCATTATTTGTACCAGTAGTCTAGGGAAGATATGCATGCTTGGTTATGCACACATGATGAACACTTTTCAAGTCCATATGAAACAATTTAGATTTAGATGGATAACTTGTGATGATGACTTGATAAGAGATAGTCATCCTTTCATTTTTAGTTTATATGATGGTGCAATAATTTGGGATCTTGGCATTGGTATGATGGGTGGATTGCTTCACAATGATTTGTTGAATGAAAGTTGTATTAGAGTGGAGCAACAAAAGCTTGGTGGAGCATTCTTCATATTGATTTGGGATCTTTGAATCTTAATTATTAAATGCAGGAGTTGTTTGAGTTGTGATTGCTCAGGACAAACAATCTTTGAGTGGGGAGGATTTGTAATGTCCCCATTTTCCAAATGATCATCCAATGGGGTCCACTAGCCTATTTTTATTCCCATAGGCTAAGTTGGGAGATATAAGGGAATAATTTGATTAATTAAATAATAAATAATCCTAAGTCATTTTTGGGTTATTTATATTTAATTAATTAGTTGGGCCTATTTTATTTTAAAAGTGACTTGGAGAAAGGAAATTCAGTTAAGTGAAACTAATTTTAAAGTCATTTGGAGAAAGGAAAGAAGTAACATAATAAAATGTCAAATAAATTATTATTTTATTATAGATGTCAAAAAAGAATTTTAAAATTGGAAAAATGTAGTTGACCTCTTAGAGGCTTTATAAGGAGGTCATTTGGAGTTCATTTCATCATATTATCATTTTGTCAATTGCATATTAGAGAGTTTCCTTTCTGCTACAACTTCTAGTTCAACTTGTCCTAAGGACAAAAACCCTTAGACATTTGTGGTTTGGACGAAAACCCAATACCACTTGAGAGGTAAATCCACCTAGGGTTTACTATTGAGCATTATTGTAGGATTTTGGCATTGTAGAAGAGCAAGAAAGTTATTATTTTTTAGGTTACAACTGCTAGGGTTTCATCACCAAATTGGAAGATTTGTGCCAAATACCAATTTAGGAAATTGGATCGATTTACGGAGGATTTTTGAGATTCAAAGAGATATATTTTGTAGGATTTTAAAGGCGAAATTTATTGCATCTATTATGGAGTTTTATGGAGGAGTTTAGAGAGTTTATACTAAACCCTAGCACCATATTCTTTGAACACATATTACAGATTTGACTTGCTAGCACCTTACAAGGATATATTTCTAGGGTTTGTTTGTAGATTTTCAAAGGGGCTTAAAGCTATTGTTGTCACCACCATTGATATAGGTTAATTTCCATTTTATGAGATCCCTTTGCTCTCTATACTATTTGTCGCCCAACTGAGGGTCCGTGGACCTTCTAGAGGGAGTTGTCACTGCCTAGGAGTGTAAAAATGAGGTCAAAAGGAGTACCAAACCTTAGCACAACCCTTGGAGGTTCAACCACTACCCTAGGTTCCTTATTGCTAGCAGCCTTATGAAGAGTATTGGATGAAGTAATTAATATTATAGCAGTCCCCATCAGCTCAGAAATAAATCACAACAGTACACATTTGTATCAGCTCTTATATCAACCTTCATTCTTTGGCATTTTGGCATCATATGTGCATCATCCATTGAAGATTAATTCCAAGTATGTTGGAAATTGTAATGCTGGTGTAAATGATCAAGATTGTATTCAAATATTTAATTTGAATAAGCATTTCATTCGTTGTTATAGTTTGTATCAGACCTGATAAACATTGTAATCAAACCTGATTTGATGAAAATAAAGGCATATTTAGTGTTGGTATTTTGATGTTTATGCATGCAAAGTATTTGGTTATGTTTCTTATATATTGACATAAGTATTTTCAATGAAAACCATCTAAAACAAGCATCAAAACCAAACTCAAAACTCAGAAATTAGAATATAGTGACATTGCATGACAAGTGTTTGACAAAATGTCAACATACTAAAAATAAAAAAAATAGGGCTGATTTGGTTGGGGTTCTTACAAATACAACCAACCATTAAAGCTGGAGATAATTTCTTAAAACCAAAAACCAATGTTACAAACTATATGCCTAACCTCAATCAATGATTTAACATCCCAATTAACTGGAAGGAGCAATTTAGACTTGTAGTTTAGAACAAAGCAATAACCACAAATCAAATCATACTCTGCCATGTTATCAACAAATCGTTACACCCATCTTTTCAATGCCATTGTAATCCTCTGTTATTTTTGCAACTATTTTTATTTCCTACTTTTTAACATATTTGTACATTTTCAACTGTGTCACATAACATTTCAACAATGAGAAGAATCCTCACGCCAAACCACAAGGGCTTCATATTTTTCTTTCTTGGAAATTATTTTAGGATAATAATATGCGTCTTCACAGCAAAGAGTCCAACTTCTGTTATATCATATTCATGGTGTTCAAAGGGTAAAATCATATTTTCAGTTGAAAAAAATAAAACAAACAACATTAAATTCCAATTCAAGTTTTTTGTTTTAACCTGGTTAAGACTTTGCAGCACAAGTTTCTCCTCTATTAAAAACTAGGAGAACGATGTCCCAATAGCCCTACACATAACCTCTCAATTAAATATATTACAATTATCAATACATGAAAATTAAAAGCCTAACAAAATATCCTTAAAGCACCAATACATGTTCACTTGTGCATGTATAGTTACACCATTCAAGTGGACAAGATATATATCACTTTAACTATTTCAAAATAAAATATACTATTTAAATTAATTACAAGATATAATGTTTACAATAACCACACTTTTGGAGAGGGTTCAAAAGTCAAACAGGGTACAACTACACATCCTAGTGATCACTCATTGGTGCCTAAATTACCATAAATTTAAGTCCCTCTCAACTAAATGGGCTCTCAAGGACATATATTCACACGCTTTCACATCCACATGACATCTTCCAGTTACTACTAATATCTGCACAAATAATAAATGTTTTAAGGCTCCCATACCAAACTCGAAAACAATTCTATTTCATAATTCACATGTCATCCCAATTTCATACACAAATTACCTACCATTTCAAATTCAAATACCCATATTCATCAAGTTCTAACAATTCAAATTCAAACTCAACAACCAAATTCAATGCATGTTTTTTTGAAAATTGATTCAATTATAAGAGGGAAATTATGTACACGTCATTTTTCACAATGCAATCTATTATCAAATTTCTCTAGGTTTTGCAACTTCCTGAGCTTTCCAAAACTCGTCAGGTAGTTTATATTTCAATATTATCAAATGCATATTTTTCATATTTTTATATTGTTGTGTATAGGTAGTTTTTGTACAACATTGTAAATTTTATTAGCTTGTCAACTTTTGTTATTTTGTAATGTGGAAAAGAACAAGGATGTAAAAAATATTTACAAGTACATGCTTATATAAATACATAGTTATGATGAGAATTTACATACTTATATTCTTTTACATATTTTATTATGATGGAAATTTTTGTTCAAAGCTTCTCCAGTCACACACAGACATTAACATGCACATAATCATGCGTAGGTGTTCACAGTGCGAAAGACATTGTGAAAACTTTTATATATATATATATATATATATATATATATATATGTATATATATATATATGTACATATATATATATATGTACATATATATATATATGTACATATATATATATATGTACATATATATATATATGTACATATATATATATATGTACATATATATATATATATATGTACATATATATATATATGTACATATATATATATATGTACATATATATATATATGTACATATATATATGTACATATATATATATGTACATATATATATATGTACATATATATATATGTACATATATATATATATATTTGATATATATACTCTAGTTAGGGACTAGGGACCCATCAAAAATAGGGCCAAGCCCACCAGTTTTTAACATCTGCCCACAAACAGAGAGGACATAAACAAGTCTTAAAACAACAAACTAAGTCCAAGGAGTGGGGCAAATTACAACGGCCCTCACTCCAGAATAGTCCAAAAAACATCAACAGAAAACTAGATACAGACATAACAACAAAAACTAAAAACCTAATACCAGCCTACTTATCTTTGCTTCCTTCCAAATAAACTATGCCTTCATAATCGCACGCACAGGTATACAACAGACGAGCCCGCTTAGGAATAGGAACCTCTAGCTTCTTCGCAAAGCCCTCAACCATCCTCCTAGTGTCCAGCACATTCTGTAGAATACCATGCAAGTGTCCCACAGCCGATTCATGATTCTCCATAGTCTATCGAGAAGATTAAATTAAGTCCTCGTGTGTTAGAACCAAAGCTACCACCACTGAAAGCATAGTCGCCACTGCTAATGACTGGGCAGCTCCAAAGACATTCCATCTCCCTCTGGATGTTCTAGGGTCCAAAAGTAAGTGAGCCATGGCTTCTCTCACGTTCACACCATCCTGGCCATCCACTTCCTTCGTAACCTTCAACAACCTGTATAACCATTCCCGTAAGATGGGATTTCTAATCTCACTCTCAATGTCCTTTACAAACCCCGTCATGGCTTCCTCAGCTTGAATCTTCTTCAACCTTCTTCACAGCGTATATTTCCTCTTCATATGTCCACCAACTAATCTGCTCATACCAGAGTGGAGGATTTGCCTTTGAGGGGTAGTAGACGACCACTTTCCTTTCTCCCTAACACCTGAGCCCTCGACCTGACCACCTTCCATCAGAGCAACCACAATCACAACGAACAAAACTAGAAGGTCCGAATGAGGAAAATGGGAGATATCTCAGATCAAAAAGGAAAGTTTCCTTCTGAACCATGCCATCACAAGAAGTAATTGAAACTTTGCCACCTATCACTTCACACATGCCATCGGACAACCCGCCACCTTTCTTAATTATAACAGTTTATTGAACTATCCCATTATCGAGAGATATATATATCTGTGTGTGTGTTCACAGAAGACACTGTGAACACACACACACATATAAACTCCAACTTATCATATACTATTTTTGGCTACAATAATCTCTCCTCTGTAGCTCCTGAGGGTTTATTTGTAATAATATATGTTACAATTTTATGTTGATGGTTTCAAACTCATATATGATTTACATTTTTATTAACTACATATATAGGGTTCATACATATAATCAAACTGTATATATATATATATATATATATATATATATATATATATATATATATATATATATATATATATATATATATATATATATATATATATATATGAGAAACCCTAAAGCTTATTACTGTAATAATCTCTCTTTTCTCCTATAATGTAACTCTAGAGGATTTATTTGTAAAAATAATGTTACAATTTTTTGTTGCCAATTTCAAACTCATAGACGGTTCATTATATATATATATATATATATATATATATATATATATATATATATAGCATTTTGCCCTTTCTCTTATAATGTAACTCTTCAAAGTTTTACAATCATATACAACTGAGGGTTTTATTTTTATTCAGTCATTTATGTTGATGTTTTTTGATATATTTGAGATCTTTTACACTAGGGTTGCACACCCATGTCATGTTTTAAATGTATTTGAGGTATTTTACAATAGTGTGCCATAGAAATGAATGATTGTGTGTATTCAACTATGCATATGTCTTTATACAAGTATATATAATTATACAGCTATAGATGCATATATATACAACTCTATACACATACATATTCACAATTGTATGGACACACATATTCACAATTGTATACGTGTACATATTCATAAATGTATATATACATATTCAAAGTCGTATACACATACATATATTTATATGTCATTTTAATACAAATATACAATATTAGACATATATACACACACATAATGTAACTCTAGCCAAGCCATATTAATTTTTTTCTACAATAATCTTTTCTTTGTCCTCAATTGTGAAGAGCTCACTTGGGCCCATGTCATTCTAAACAGGAGTATGTGCACTCCCATCTCATGCATTATATGTATTTGAGGTCCACCTACTTTGCACCACTAAGTCATTACAAATGACTTATCATGTCTATACAGCTATGCATATGTGTTTGTAGAATTGTGTGTGTGTAGGATATAGTTGTATACTCATAAATATAGTTATATAGACATAAAAATACATAATTGTATACACATATATATGCAAAACTATTAATGAACTAACCAAATATATTTCAAATGTCACAATAGAAGTTTGTAGTGTCACATTATACATTTGTGTTTCCACATTACACACTACCTTATGTTGTGGTTTAAAAGTATTTTAGGTCCATCTATTTGACACCACCATGTCATTACAGATTAGATGTCATCATTTGCTTATGCTATAGTTTAGTCATAGATTATATCACATAATATATTTACTTCCATTGTTTATATTATAGATTATATATTACCTTTGCTACAACTATTGGTAATGCTTGCTTATGGTGTAGGTTTAGTCAAAACTATGGCGAGAAGTCAAAAGGGGAAGAGAACCTATAGAGGGTGGAGAGTAAAAGTACCATGCTGAGTGAAGTTCACTTCTGTAGAATCTCCAAATGGAGATACACCTACTAGAAAACAACAAGATGATATTGCAGAATGTGTAGTCCCCTCAAATCCCCATCAGGCTATCAAACCTACCATTGACATTCCTAAAATAGATGATGTCCAGTCAGCATCTTCAATGGTCTATGCAAGTAACTAATCAAATGATGACATCCAATCTACAATAGTAGATGTAGAGGAAAAACATCTGTCCATCAGGGCTACAATGAAGAAGTGGGGAATGCCTTCTAACAACTTGAGCTTGTGGTTGCTTGGCATTACAAGCACCAAATGGAAGGGACCACGAACCATTTTAATAGATGAGGAGGAGGTTAAAATTATCCAGCAATGCAAGGACATGGCTAATATTGGCTATGGGCTTGAAGTTGTTCAACTAAATTTTTTTGTTGCTGAAATGATTCAGTATAGGCCAAAACCCTTCACACATGGGATTATCGAGAGGTCATGGTGGGAAAGGTTTCAAAAGAGGAATTTGGATTTGACCATTAAAATTGCAAAGGGGGTGGACACTAACAAACCAATAATGCTAAGGTTGTACATAGTAGCATCCTTTTATGACAACTTGCAGAAGCTATATAGTGAGCATCAACATGGCTCAAGCAGAATTTGGAACTACAATGAGACTGGTGTACAAGCTGGGATATATTGTAGCATGCATGTAATTGCAAGATTGGGCTGCAAATGTGTCCCCTATATGATCTCCAAAAGCATGGAGTGGATCGAAGTACTAGCATGTGTGAGTACATCAAGTCATAGTATCCCTAGTTTCTATCTTTTCTGATAAAAAAGGCACATAAAGAACTACATTTATAATTTTGAATCAGGGGCATGCATGGCAGCCTAGGAACATGCCTAGATGACTAAGGAGATATTTCTTAATTGGATGGAACATTTTTCTGCATCTATCTTGGGAGGGGTATCACCAAAAAAATAGAGCTCTTCTCATTTTTTATGGCCATGGAAACCACATTGCCTTCAAGATAACTAACGAAGAAAGACACATAAGTATTGACTTGCTCACCCTCTTAACACATACTAGCCACAAGCTACAACCCCTATATGTGAGTGTCTTCTCTTCATTCAAGAGTTACTTCAAACAAAAAAGAACAACATAGATGGCAAGCCATCCCTAAATTGAAATTGGAAGGGAAGAGTTGGCAACTCTTGCTAGAAAGGCCTTCAAACAAACACTAGCACCCTCCAATATTATTAGTGGATTTCAAAGGACATGAGGCCAAGTGAGGCCTTTATAGTTGAATAGGAAGGAGAGATTATTGCAGCAGAAAGATTTTTACGTATGGCTGGATATGAAGAGAATGAAGTACAACAATTCTTGGAAACATATAGTAAAAATCAATGCACAAATGAAAGTAATGAGGTATATGAGGAATGCATAGCATGTTTAGGTATTGGAATGTGGAAGATTCAAATGCCTGTAGGTCAAATAAGTCAATCAACTAATGTTGAAGATGGTGGCAAAGGTCTCAGTTTACCCACACAAACTACTGAACCAAATTGGTTGAAAGAAGTTGCTAGAAACTTAGGGGTGCATACTACTTTTAATAAAGAGCATGTGAGTCTTTCCATGCCATCACCACCACAACATGATCTAAGGGTGGTCATATACTATTTTATGAATGCAATAAACTGGGATGTAGAAAATGGGGCAACTTTCAAGATGGGGATGGTACAAGCGAACAAGATGTTGAATTTGTCTCATGCACTCAAGAACATTAGTTGCCAATAGATGGATTAGTGAGTCAATTTCTCAAGATTCCAATGCAAAGGGTACACTTGAAGCCACCAAAAGGTCAAACTGAGGTGCTTCATCTAAGTAAATAGTCCCAAATTTTAACATTAGATGTATACATTGAAATGCTAAAAGAAATATGAGAAACAAAATTTGCAAATGGAAGAATTGAAAGAGAGGAAAAGGGAGCAAATGAGAGAGAGGAAAGAAGAATGGGAAGAAAACCAAGAAGAATGGAAAAAAAAAGAATTTAGAAGTAACAAAAAAAATAGCAGAGGAAAAGTCTAGGCTACAATGGGAGGAGGAGGTTCAACAGGAGTAGAAGAAGATTGATCGACAATTGAAGAAAACTAAAAGGATGGTAGATCAAGCATAGAAAGAGTGATGTTTAAGTTCAAAAATGTCTTCTCTACCACTACAACATCTCATTCTAATGGATATGTTTAACATATTGATCCTTGCATTTGTAGATCTAAGAAATATAGAAGTTGGGTCTAGCCCTCTACTCAAACAAGTTGCAATTAAATGTAGAAGAAAACCAAACTTTTAGATTGCAAATATAGCTACAACTCTAGGAGGTGTTTCAAAACTAGTTCATTTAATTTTAACTAGAAATAATTCAGTTGCTACCCAATCTTTGCTCACTACACAAGACAAACATCCAATTCTATTTCCTAGGTTTATGAAAAATTGAAGAAGATATCTGACGATAAATGATAAGAATTTTGTTCATAGTTGTAGACAACAATAGTAATACTTTAGAACAATAATATCCAGTTATATTTTAGGAGATTTTGTAGTGGTTAAAAGGATTAAACACATGTTTTTTGAATTTTATGATATTATTTTGCAAAATTGAACACGTTGAACACATCATTTTGTCACATTGTTTTGTACTGAACTTGTTTTAAGTGTCATAATTTGTCATCTTATATACACCAATCTTTATTTTGCATTAAATATTGTATGAATGGAAAGAATGAGAAATAACTAAACAAAATGCAATATACAGTCTTCTTTGTAGCAAGATTGTGTATGGTAGAAGATTTAAAGTAATTTCACAATTGACTTTTGTAGTGACCTAAGAAAGACTAATGTCAACCATGATAGCTAAGTACATAGGACTATGCAACTATCATATAGACTTAGGTGTAGTTTAGGCATGATTTTTATACCACAGGCTTATGGATGAATTGTTTAATTTTTGTCAGTTACCACAACCAACTGGATTTTTAGAATATTTTAGATTAGTAGTAGAAAGAACAATATATATAGAATAGAGAAGATAGTTAATTTGTAGAATAGAAGGCACTTATAACACACACAAAACATCAGAGACAAGGGTGGTTGATGCAGAGGCATCCACACTAAAACCTTGACATACATCATGTATGTCCGCAACCCATCATCATTATCATATTTCCCTTAACACTGTCAGCATCATCATATTCTCTCTGCCGACCGATATCCTCCTGCAGACAAACCTTCGCCCTTTCGCTTGTCAGCAGCATCATCATATCCGGCTATCGGCAGCATCATCACATTCGGCAAGCACAAACATCCTCCTGATGTTCACTGTTCACCTTACCGCCAACCTCTTTCTTCATCATCATGATGTTCAACATCATGTTCATCAGCAGGATATAAAACATCCGGTTCCTCCCATATATCCTGATGACGACAACCTCATGCACCGTTCCTTCGATGCTTACGTCACCCCGATATCCTGATGATGATTATCCTGATGACGATGACGTCACATGCAGTTCCTTCAATAACCTGCTGCCCCGATATCTTGATGACGATACGCTCCTCCTCGGCAACACCTGATGATGATCACCCCGAAACACTTTCCCCTTATGCAAACAATTGCATCATGCTCACCTTCATCTACTCAGATGATGCCCGAAGTACCTACAGGATATACACCAAAATATCCTGATGATGCCGTTGTGACGAATTTCCAACCTTAGCGAATTTTGATCCGCCGAACCTCCTGAGGTGACCCGATCTGCTTCCTGGACAACTTTCCAGACTCTAACTATCAGCACGACCTAGCACATACCCATGCTAGGGTTCTCAACACCTCTTGATTGCGATCCTGCACACCTGCATGCAAACAAACACAAAATGCAGACTAAACCCTAAACTACTGTACATAGCCATTCCACCGATTCGACGAATCAACCGGTGGAATGGATCAGCGAATCCATGTAACCACCAAAACAGCAAATCGATCACACAATGGAATCCAAACAGGAAGTTGACACAAACAGGATCTCTTTATTTGATTTCAAAAGATGCAATACAGTACTCTGTCTCACTCTCACAAAGTCTGATCGATGAGCAATGATATCCAATACCAACCGATCCTACTACATAAATAGGATTTCCTGCGAGTACTACCACTCGATTCCCAGCGGCTGGGAGCTTCCAAGCGGCTGGGAGGATCCAACCGGACATACAGCATAACAGCTGTCATAACAACCTAGCTAAAAATAGTAAAGTCTGGTCAACATGACCTTATTACATGCATTGGTCTTATAAGACCTTCTTGGAAACATTAACAAGACTCAAAACAAACTAACTGCCTCATGGAGGCCAGCTGTCAGGTAGGTGCTCCTGCACCATACTCCCCAACAGAAAAGAACTCATGTCCCATGAGTTTGGTTGTGGAAGTCCTCCACATTTACACTTTGCCTTAGCAATATTCTGATCTGTTCCAGCTTTGTCCTCTGCTGGCTCTTGGCTGCTCCAAGACTTCTGAACTGTAACTTGCTTTCTTGCAAGTAAACCCTCATGCCTGTCAATGTAGGCCCTTCTCTCACATACCTTGTGTTTGTCAGGTTGTCTGACCAGAACCTCTGTCTGAACTGCCTCTTGAACTTCTGCAATGTTCAACTCTGTCTTTCTTTCAACCTTTATAGGACAAACAATAGTCCCAACTATGACAACATCCTTGTCATTCCTCTCAACTGGTTGCTATTTGCAAACCTGTTGCTGAACCTGCTGCTGACCTCTGTCAGTCAAAACTGAAGCTTTCTTCAACCTGTTGTCCTTAACAACTCCTTTCCCTGCAGTGTCCTCAACTGCCTTTATGCTTGCTCCTATAGGCATCTGCACAAATTCCTTCTTTCCCACTAAAATGATTTTGGCTGCCCCCTGTGCTGCAGCATTTTCCTGCAATGGCATCAACATAATAGTCTTCCCATCTTTCTTGATGGTGTAGGTATTAGCATACCCATCATACAGTACCCTCCTATCAAATTGCCATGGTCTACCCAACAGTAGGTGACAACATTCCATAGGCAAAATGTCACACAAAACTATTTATCCAAATTTAGTTTATCCACCATTTCCTGAGATACCATGTTGTCTGTTGAACCAGTATCAATGACAACCTTACATACCTTACCTTTGCTCTTGCATGTGGTCTTGAAAAGAGCTCTTCTTTGCATCATATCCTTTGATGTCTGCAAACTAATTCTCCTTAGCATCAATGCTTCTCCCTCCTCAGGATATCCATAACCGTCAGGATCCCTATCTCCTTGATAAGTGTTTGAACTTTGCACACTTTGCTCTACTTTCTCTTCTTGCACAAGTTGTATTCTCTTGTCATTCGTTCTATCATTTCTGGATGATGAACCTTTGCTTTCTGGACATTTGAAAAATGGATGACCAAACTCACCACAGGTGTAACACTTTCCTGAAAATGTAGTAGAACCTCTACCACTTCCAAATCTGCCTCTATTACCTTTCCATCCACCTCTGAAATCAGACTGTCCCTGTCCTTTACCAGTGTCTTCTTGACCCTCATTGGTTTGCCTTATTGTAGGGGCTGCTCCTCTTCCCCTCATATTGTTTCCTCTTCCTCTCATGGACTTATCTTGTCCCCTATTCATCTTTTCTTCAATCCTGATTGCCATTTGGTAACAATCCTCCACACTCTTAGGGTTAGCTAAAACTAACTCATCCTGTATGTTCAATCTTAAGCCAGCCAAGTACCTAGCCACCTTTTCTACCTCATTCTCATGATGACCAGATCTCATACTCAACTTATAAAACTCCTCAGTATATGCCTTCACATCCATTTCCTTCTGCCTTAAAAATTGCAGCTTCTTAAACATCTGAATCTCATAATCCTTGGGCAAGAATTTACCTTTGATCCTTGCTACCATTTTATCCCATGAAGTGATCTTTGACTTTCCTTGTTTCCTTCTCTTGGATTGTACATAATCCCACCATACCAAAGCATGACCTCCTAACTTGGTCTTTGCAATCTTTACCTTCTGATCCTCAGCAACATCTTCACATTCAAAGTGATTATCAAGTGCAGCAATCCAATCCAGTAACTCATCTTCATTCAAACTTCCATTAGACTTGGAAACATCAACCTTTACCTTAGGTTTATCACTCTGCACTGCCTTTAACAGTTTTGCAAATCTCTGGTCTTCAGCATCCAGATCTTCAGCTACCTCTTCATACTCTTCAACAGTATCTTCATCTTCTTCAGACTCACTGTCTTCCACTTCCCTCTTTTTGTTCTTTTCTAGGGCTACAAGCCTGGCTTGAAGTGCTTCAGCAAGCTCCTTCATCTTCCTCATCTCTTTGGCATGTTTTTCCTTCATCTCCTGTAATTCCCTTGCAGTACCATTACCTTTCGGAGGCATTTTGTCAACCTCTCACTCCTCTACCTCTGTTCTTTCAGTGACAGAATCAACTCTACCTCTGCCCTTTCGGTGACAGAATCAACACACAACAGCCCAGACCTTTTGCTGAGCTCTGATACCACTATGATGCAGAGGCATCCACACTAAAACCTTGACATACAACATGTATGTCCGCAACCCATCATCATTATCATATTTCCCTTAACACTGTCAGCATCATCATATTCTCTCTGCCGACCGATATCCTCCTGTAGATAAACCTTCGCCCTTTCGCCTGTCAGTAGCATCATCATATCTGGCTATCGGCAGCATCATCACATTCGGCAAGCGCAAACATCCTCCTGATGTTCACTGTTCACCTTACCGCCAACCTCTTTCTTCATCATCATGATGTTCAACATCATGTTCATCAGTAGGATATAAAACATCCGGTTCCTCCCATATATCCTGATGACGACAACCTCATGCACCGTTCCTTCGATGCTTACGTCACCCTGATATCCTGATGACGATTATCCTGATGACGATGATGTCACATGCAGTTCCTTCAATATCCTGCTACCCCGATATCCTGATGACGATACGCTCCTCCTCGGCAACACCTGATGATGATCACCCCGAAACACTTTCCCCTTATGCAAACGATTGCATCATGCTCACCTTCATCTACTCTGATGACGCCCGAAGTACCTGCAGGATATACACCGAAATATCCTGATGATGCCGTTGTGACGAATTTCCAACCTTAGCAAATTTTGATCCGCCGAACCTCCTGAGGTGACCCGATCTACTTCCTGGACAACTTTCCAAACTCTAACTATCAGCACGACCTAGCACATACCCATGCTAGGGTTCTCAACACCTCTTGATTGCGATCCTGCACACCTGCATGCAAACAAACACAAAATGCAGACTAAACCCTAAACTACTGTACATAGCCATTCCACCGATTCGACGAATCAACCGGTGGAATGGATCAGTGAATCCATGTAACCACCAAAACAGCAAATCGATCACACAATGGAATCCAAACAGGAAGTTGACACAAACAGGATCTCTTTATTTGATTTCAAAAGATGCAATACAGTACTCTGTCTCACTCTCACAAAGTCTGATCGATGAGCGATGATATCCAATACCAACCGATCCTACTACATAAATAGGATTTCCTGCGAGTACTACCACTCGATTCCCAGCGGCTGGGAGCTTCCAAGCGGCTGGGAGGATCCAACCGGACATACAGCATAATAGCTGTCATAACAACCTAGCTAAAAATAGTAAAGTCTGGTCAACATGACCTTATTACATGCATTGGTCTTATAAGACCTTCTTGGAAACATTAACAAGACTCAAAACAAACTAACTGCCTCATGGAGGCCAGCTGTCAGGTAGGTGCTCCTGCACCAGTGGTAAAAATCAAAATAGAATACAAGCAAAGAGAATGATGGTAAGCTATATTTTATATGTTATCATTGTGATAAACTAAAGTACATTGTAAGTTTTGACATATCCTAGCCATCAATCAAAATGCTATAGTTGTTGTTTAATTGAATTGCAGAATTTAACTAACTAGAATATGATAATATCTTGGCTTTTTAATCACATTTAATTGTGATGATGACATGAATGGTAATTTTTAATAATGATTTACCATGGTTTTTACCATATGCATGCATATTTTCATTATCATTATCTACAAGAAGTTGTACCCTAGGATGATGTATAAGTCTATTTTAGACATGATAAAGTATGATGCAAGTTAATGTTGGTTATGGTTTATGGACACACATGTGATGCAACATGGTGATGTGGAACACTTGTAAGAGCATGGGAGGTTAAAATATTTCACCATTATAACGAAGCATGTGTTGAGATTGTGGCATAATAATTAACTAATTAGTGGTATATTCAATAATGACCAAAGTTTAGCAAGTTAGATTGGAAATGTGGTCCAAGATAACCCCACACCATGTTCAAGGTAGACCATATCCTTACTTAAGATTAATCAAACAAAACCAAGATTTGATATATTTGGTCCCAATAAAGAACAAAGTTGTTCTTTCAAGGACTCTATCCAATGTCCTTTTATTTTGCTCCAATGAGCTATATAGCACAATGGAAAAAAAAATTGTCGATAGATAACTAGTAGAGTTGACTTGTAGCTTACTTACAATCTCTATGTTTAATTTCAATGATTAGACCATTTCATCTTGGTAGTTTAGGTGTAGTTTATGCCTTATCTATATACATGATTGAATATTTTAACTTTGTGTTATAGCTTTGTAGGCCTGAATTTGATTTACACATAAAGAGTCATGCCTTATCTATTTACATGCAAATGGTTATGTGGCGTGGATTCCAAATTGTATGTGTTGTAAGAAATGTCAAAGGATCTATCTTAATAGATACAAATGTGTTCTATATTATTAGGTACATATACAATTTTTTATTTCATCTACTTAATAAAGGTCTTCTAGGTCTTATTGTAGCAACCAATATAACATCACCTTAGAGAGAGAGAGAGAGAGATACTTGGGATTCAATTATACTTTGGGAATGGTGATTACGAGCCTAACAATATTGGTCTTATTAGAGTACAAAAATTCATCAAAGTATAGAAGTATAATTCAACAAAAAATCATAATTAATTATCAACAAAATCAAGCAAATGTACACTGTAGAAATTTGAACTAGCATATGAAGTGCTATTGTTCTGTAGAATTATTGTACATATGTAAGATCAACTAGACTTGTTTCATGTGTAAGAAACTATTGAAATATATGTAAGTTCTTTTTTGCCATAATATTGTAAGGAAGCTAAGATAGCAGAACAACTTCCTACACTAATCTTGAGAGGAGGGTTATGCAAAACTTTTCAAACCTTTACAACAGTAATAAAAAATTATACATAAATAAACATAAATAGCAATCATACCACAACATGGTGATTTATGTGGGGAAAACCCTTGTAGGAGAAAAACCCCACACTCCAAAAGTTGCCCAATATATTATTCAAAAATCAACAAGATTACAATATACTTGCAGAGCAAGCTTTCACAGGAGTATCACCAACTAGAGATCCGAAGGCAACTCAACATCTATAAGACTCTCACACACAATGTCCATCTCAAGCACCTAATATATAGGAGATACAATACATGAAACTATCAAATAATAATTACAAAACCATGAGCTAAAACCACCCAAAAAGGTGGCATCCAAATGATCTCTAATCAAATATTCCCTATGATGTGTCAAAACACATACCAACACATATAATTCCCCTTTATAGCTCTTTTTTTATGTCCAACACGTTTTCACATTTTTCAATACAGGAGACCCAACTTCCAAAGGCCATAACTTTTGATTTGGGAGGCCAATTGATGAACCATTTGATGCATTGGAAATATTGTGAAGAGAGATATGCACCTATAACCAAATTGGTTACTTACGACAACTTTTGGGACCAAAAACAACTCTAGACCTCAAAATTGACTTTGAAACTTTTTCAGGTATTTCAAAAACTAGAAACTTTAATAAATTGACATCCAAACATGACCTTGGGTCAAAACTCACTAAAAATGTTTATTTGTAAACTCCATATCTTTAGGGAAAATTTTAGGCCCATACATGCTCAAATGCAAACTTACTATAAAATGGTAACCTTTTGTAATTGAAAGGTTGAGACATGTTTCCTAACATTCTCCCACTTGTCGAACACCTTGCAAGAGAAAAGGGAGTATCAACACTATGATTTAATTTCTAGGGGCCGAGAGGTCCATAGACTCTCAATACCATCTAAACTTCTCTGTGCTCACAAGCTTAGTTAATGAATATATAAAATTCATCAAACTCTCTACCTTAAATAGCTTCACCCTGCCATCCTCAACCATATCTCTAAAAAAATGATATTGTACATCAATGTGCTTGGTCCTAGCATGAAATATTGGGTTCTTAGCTAGGAAGATCACATTCTAACTGTCATTGCACCTTGTTTTATTCTGATATCTAAACACAATCTCTTAATCCAAATGGCTTCTTTACAAGCGTGAGTGGCTACGATATCCTTAGCTTTAGAAGTAGGCAAAGCAAGAACAACTTGTCATTTATTCATCTAACTAATTGCACTACCAAATAAAGTAAACACATAAGCATTGATGGATCTTATGCTATCAACATCACCTGCCTAGTTTGAATCCACATAACCATGAATATCAAGGGAATGCATGTCTCCTATCAAATTACCATGATAACATAAGGAATACTCTAAAGTACCCTACAAATATCTGAATACTCTTTTAACTGCATCCCAATTTACTCTACCAAGATTATATATATATATATATATATATATATATATATATATATATATATATATATATATATATATATATATATATATATATATATCTGTCTTATGTTGTAAAATGTCCCCCTAGGACTTTTACCTCCTAAGTTTAACTCCTGGGTTCTTTAGATTTAATCATGCATCTTAGAAATGAATCCTGAAGCAAAATCCCTCGAAACCCATGTCAAATGGGACCTAGGGGACATCTGTGAGCTTAATCCAACCCTAAACTAGGTGCTTAGGCAAGGGAGCTTGCATCCTTGTCCTGCCCTATTTTATCAGGACCCCAAATTTGAATGTCAGTTGGTGATCGTTAAAATAATTTTGTTGTTGGCATCTTAAGTTTGAATTATGAAAGTTTAGCAAGAATGCATATATAATCATGCTTAGGACTTCATTTGTAAACTAGAAGATGATTTTGAGATTAAGGTGAACTTGTGATCATAGAGCATTCAAGGAATTCATTGTGTTGCAGAGCAGAATTGTGTTGTTGTGTTTGTTGTCGTAGATTTGGCTTCATCTTCTCATGGTGTGAAAGATATTCATCTCCTTGAGAGATACACCTCCAAGGCGATATCTATTTGTGATTCAATTTATCTATTTTATCATTATTTTTTACTCTGTCCACCAAGGACACACACTCTCTATCTAACAATGGTGTTGGAAGGCTTGAATGCCATTCCGAGGCTTGACCAAGGCAAGCTCCTAAACACCACAACCCCAACCCCTCTCTTGTGATTGCAGGTGACAGGTGTCAGATCTTGCGAAGAGTAGTTGCAGAGGATCATTGCAGAGTAGAAGGACCCTGGATATGAAGAAAAAGGTAGAAAATATCACTAAAAGGTCAAGGGTGCCCACTCTTTTGACCTCCAATTTTGCAATGCCATAATTCTTGGAGCAGGTTGTAGTCTGTATCAGATTTCATTCTGAAGCCCTCAGAAAAAGTACCACCTTGGGCTTGGGCGCCCACTCTTTTGACCCTGAAGTTTTCGCATTCTAAAATTTGAAATCTAGTATGTATCTAATTTGTATTTAATATCTTTCTGTACAAGCATTTGTCATGTTTCGTCCATTTGCTTACGATTTTGCATAATTAGGGTTTTAGGCTTAATCAAGATAGGGTTTAATAAACTAATCAACAAATTCTAAATTTCCTTATCATTCCAAGTGATAGCAAACTTGATATTTGAGTCCTCTTGCAAAAGTTGTGATTCAACTCGGTTAAATGTCCTTGAATGTATTGAGTGAAAGGACCTAATAAAACTACCAATCAACCTTCTCACCCTCTTTTCATCCATTACATTTTGGTGAACCTGTGTTTTTCTGAACATTGCATCTTGCTAAGTATTGTACATCATCTTTACATTTATACATTTCATTGTCATCATTATACATTTGAAAATCTTGCATAAATTTGAAAATTTTGAAAAAATCAAGCATTCTAGGCTTGCATTTAGACATAGTTTACACTATTTTCATTGAATTTCATCTAAATCATTTAAATCTCTGATATTTACATCAGATATAACATTAATTGCAGCATTACATCATTACATAATCATTTACCCTACATTGTCATACTTTATTTGTTAGGGTTTGCTTGAAATTGTGCATTTTTCATATAACCTAGTCTTTGCAAAAGCTAGGGTTTGTGGTTAAAATCTTGTTTTAGATTTTTCTACTCCTTTGAACACTCTTTCAAATCTAATTTTGGACTATAGTGTTGTTGTATTGCACATTTTTGCATTTACATTTGCATCTTTAGAACATTTGCATTGGAAAAAATGAAAAAAAAATCAAGCATTTTAGGTCATAAACAAACATAGTTTTGCATCTACTTCTTTGCATATATATTAAATCTTTTAAAATCAGATCTTGCATTCATTTGAAAACATACATACATTTCTCATCTAAAAACTTGGCATCATTTCACACTCTTGATTGAAAATTTGCATGTTTTTAATTACACATTGTGTATTTCAACGCTAAGAGTTGTATACATTTTCTTTAAATAAACTTACAAATCACTCATACTGCCTTGTTGTGTTGCATTATTTAATTCTACCCACTTTGTTTTCTATGGACCTTGTGTGCCTTTTAGTACCCATTTCCCTCAAACAAGTGCTTAAAGGGTGAAATAGTCTCACATACAAGGATTCTTATTGCAACAATAATGCTAGGTTCCCTCCTAGAACTTATATGAAAAGAATGACCCCTGAACCTGAAATAATATTTACACCTCATGATAGAAAAATGGGAGACATCGAAGGACCTCTTTACATCATAGTGAAGGTAATGGAGACTCCTGTGCATGGAACACTTATAGATCCTAATTGTATGACTAATGTGGCAATGGAAGAATTCCTTTATTCACATGATTTGATATTCTTATGAACCTACGGACATAATGATTAAGAAACATACTGGATATTTTATTCCCACCTGTGGGAAGATATTTTTATTGGTTACAATATTTGAGAAAGTTGTAGAACCTTATTTGATGTCATCCCTACATCTGACCTCTTCCGCCTAAAATTAGGACATCCATGGCTAAAAGCTATGAAGGCTATCCCCTCAACAATTCACAAATGTATACAATTTCCTTTACATGGACAAGTGCACACTATTCATCATAATACATGGCAACCCATGGTTACTCATAAGAACTTTACTCTTGATTACTTTTGGCCAGGACCTACTATGGAACCTGAGCCACAAAGAGACCAACTTTTCTTGGGATATAGACGATATAAGGCAAAACTACTATATAGAGTGGCCAGACCTTCTATTCAACAAACAACAAGAGAAAAACAACCTGCATTATAAGAACTTCGTAGATTGAAAGGGGACTCTATGCTAAATTTCCTCCTCCGTCATCCTTGCAAGGATCAAGAGGTACTCATGGAGAGTAAAGCACTTCACCAAAACAAATTAAGTTTGTACCCGTTTCCTCTTTTGAAATGTCAAAAACTATGGAAAATCATGAGAATCATGTTGAAAACATCACCAATAAACAACAAAGAAATAGACAAGCAAGAGAAAGGAGGAAGAGAAGACAATCTTTTGCTCAATTAAATGTACCTCAACAAGACAACATTCCACCACCTAACATTGAACCAAACAAAGAAGAGATTAAAGAAAAAGAGCTTAAGAACAATGACAAAAGTTGGGAAATTGTACCTTATGTACCTCTCTCCTCTAACATTTGAGATTGGGAAGACAATGATTTGCTATATGATAACCACTAGTTCAGTTGTGTAGTAGGTAAGTATTTCTAACCCCAGTGGCCACCTTTGTCATAGCATAGTTTTCTCATTTATGTGGCCTCCCCTCTTGTGTTGTGTTCCCACATGATGTGTTATGTGTTGTTTAGGCCTCCTAGCATGACCCTTGATACTCTTGTATGGTCAAGGATATCAGGAGACCGCCTGTGTTGTGGCCATTCTTCTATTTGTTTCATCATTCTTCTATCTTGCCTCTCCTCTATTTTATTGATGTGTGTCGTTCCTTAGGGGCATAGCATTACGGTTGATGACCTAGGGGCATCCTCTTGCATGGTGTTCCTAAGGCACTTGTTCTCCTCTCTCATTATATTTTTTACCTTCTTCAAGTGATTCTATCTAGTCAGTGGATGATGAAAAACAAACAACTAACTGATACGGACTACATGCCCCTTCAGCAAGCAAGCAAAAATGGACCTAGTCCATACATGAAGATGGGGTTGATTTATATATCCAACGCTTGGTTGGTAGAATCACTCCATGTGATATTTGATGTTGTCTTATCTTTTCTAACAAATCATAACAATAGATCTGCTCCATACACTTTGATTGTCTCGTATCTCACCTTGTTGTTACACTCAGTTCTGAGATCCCTGCAGTATAAGCTCAACAACTATACTTAGATCTGAACCCATATGTGTAGCCTTGGTTTCTTTGATGTGATTTCATAAATGATTCATGCATAGCTTTCATGTTTTTCTTTGGTTATTATCTTAGAGTAAGATTTGTAACCTCTCTTGTTATCTTATCTTAGCATATCTTATCATTGTGTTTGTGGGAACATTCGGCAATCATGAGCACATGTCACCTTGGGGGCATGGGCCTTGTGAAAGCTCGTGTTTCCTTGTGTATTTTCTCTCTACCTTAACATGCTTGATATTGGTACATGACATCAACTACCTTAAGGTGGGGGAATATATAAGGTTATCTATTTGATGATTTTGGTACTAACAAAGCATGTTTGTAATCCCTCTCCATGAGGCAGGATGCTGTATCTCCGATGCAAGTGCACATCTTTATTTATATTACAAGCAAAAATCCCTCTCCATGAGGTTGGATAGCATATCTTTTTATCCAAGAAGCCCTCTATAGAGGTAGTATTATGTATCTCTTGAGCTAATGTGTATCCTTTTATTCAAAAGCCCTCTGTAGATGTGGGATAGTGTATCTCTTGAGCTAGTGCAGATCCATTTATTTCAAAAGTCCTTTACGGAGGTAGGGTTGGATCTTGAGACTATCCTCCCTTAAGCATGTCTTTGGCAGTTGTTGTGGCATAATCCCAACTGTTAGGTGTATCTGTAGCATGTTTGAGATGGTAGGACTTAGCAATAAGTTCCTTCCATCACCTTATTTGCCGTGTTTAAGACGTATAGTATGTATATGGAATGCTATACGATGCTCATGTTTTCCATGTGTTTTCCCCCTTATGTAAGGTACAGGGTGTGGCAATGAGTCCCCCCTACACTTGGGTTTTGTGTGGTGATGAGTCCCCCCTACACTTGGGTTTTGTATGGCATGTTTTCTCCCCTTGGTGTAGTGTAAAGGGTGTGGCGATGAGTCCCCCTACATTCTTAGGGTTTTGTGTTGCAATTTTATTTCCATGCATCTATATATATGAAAATGAAAATGTTTTATTAGTGTATTCATCATGTTTTGCGTGACTATTCTCATGTCTTCATCATGTTTTGCGTATCTTCGATACTGTCTTCTCTGTGTTTTATGTGTCTGTTACTAGCTTCATTGTGTTTTATGTGTCTGCGATGTGTTTTCTAATGCTTATCTAAGATTGGGGGCTAGAAATAGTTCCTCAATCTTGGTGTATGCCTTAGGTTCAAGTGCTTGGCGTGAAATTTGAATTTTGATTGGTGATCATTAAAAGGTTTCCGTTGTCAGCATCTTAAATTTGAATTATGAAAGTTTAGCAGGAATGCATATATAATCATGTTTAGGACTTCATTTGTAAACTAGAAGATGATTTTGAGATTAAGGTGAACTTATAATCATAGCGCATTCAAAGCATTCATTGTGTTGTTGTTGTGTTTGTTGTTGCAGATTTGGCTTCATCTTCTCATGGTGTGAAAGATCTCCTTGAGAGCTACACCTTTGAGGTGATACCTATTTGTGATTCAATTTATCTATTTTATCATTATTTTTCCTCTGTCCACCAAGGACATGCACTCTCTATCTAACAATGGTGTTGGAAGGCTTGAATACCATTTCGAGGCTTGACCGAGGCAAGCTCCTAAACACCACAACCCCCAACCCCTCTCTTGTGATTGCAGGTGACAGGTGTCAGATCTTATGGAGAGGAGTTGCAAAGTATCATTACAAAGTAGAAGGATCCCAAATTTGAAGAAAAAGGCAGAAAATATCACTAAAAGGTCAAGGGAACCTGCTCTTTTGACCTCCAATTTTGTAGTGCCAGAAATCTTGGAGAAGGTTGTAGTCTATAGCAAATTTCATCTCAAAGCCCTCTGAAAAAGTACCACCTTGGGCTTGGGCACCCGCTCTTTCAACCCTAAAGATTTTGCATTTTGAAATCCCAAATCTGGTATGTATCTGATCTATATTTAGTATCGTTTTGTGTGAGCATTTGTCATGTTTCATGTATTTGCTTACGATTTTGCATAATTAGGGTTTTAGGCTTAATTGAGCAAGGGTTTAATAAACCAATCAACAAATTCTAAATTTTCTTATCATTCCAAGTGACAACAAACCTAATAGTTGAGTCCTCTTGCAAAAGTTGTGATTCAACTCGGTTAAATGTCCTTAAATGTATTGAGTGAAAGGAGGACCTAATCAAACTACCAATCAACCCCCTCACCCTCTTTTCATTCATTACAATCTGGAAAGAATTTCCACTGTTGGGCAATGTTTGGTCTAGTACAAACCATAGAATACATCAAACTTTTGATTGCACTCTGGTAAGGCACTTTACTCATGTCTTCCATCTCTCATGGGGATGTTGGACATTGTGAAGCAGATAAATTCGTACCAACTGTAAAAAGAACACACAATGGTTTACAATCCTGCATGTTAAACCTATGTAAAAATGAATTGACATATACTTTTCTATTCACTCTATCTCTTCTTATTTCCATCCCAAGAATTTGTTTAACTGCACCAAGATCTTTCATTTCAAATTTAGCTACAAGTTGAGACTTTAGTTTTGAAATTATTCCTTTCCCTTTACCAATAAATAACATATCATCAACATATAATGCAATAAACAAGAAATTATCACCATCAAATTTATAATAAACATAGTGATATGATTTAGAAAACTCAAATTCCAAACTCAACACATATGTATTAGATTTCTGGTACCACATCCTAGGACTTTGTTTGAGGCCATACAAAGATTTATTCAATTTACAAACCAAATTAATTTTAACTTTTACCACATAGTGCTCTGGTTGTGTCATATAAATATCCTCCTCCAAATCACCACGAATGAACATCATATTCACATCCATTTGCTCAACCTCTATATCATAAGTAGTAGCAATAGAAAGCAAGAATATAATGAATGCTATTTTTACAATAGGAGAAAATATCTCACTGTAATCAACACTCTCAACCTGAGAGTAACCTTTTGCAATCAACCATGCTTTGTACTTCTCAATACCTCCCTCTGAACCAATTTTTTTCTTGAACACCCATTTGCAACCAATAGGTTTTTATCCTTCAGGCAATGGTACTGGGTTCTATTGTCACATAGATTTGCATCCAATGTTGAAGGCTTTTAGGGCTCCAAAAATCAAGTGAAACATTGAGATGACCTCCAGATGTGGGACCCTACAGGGAGGTCAAATCTCTAGAGAGAGGCCGGTTCCTTTGCTGAACAAGAAATTCAGCTATCCTAAGACTAAACCTAATCTATCCACTTGTTCGTGAAAAGAGGAAGTGGGAGTAAACTAAAAGTAAAGGGAGGTGATACACTAGGTTTGAATGAAGAACATTTACAAAGCTAAGATGCACAAACAAAGAAATACAACTGATAAACTTACATAGTGTTAGATTCAGGACAGACAACTGAGAGGGGGGGTGAATTAGTTGTCATAGACTTTCTTTCCAATTACACACTTAATCCTCCTTGTGATTTAGTAACATATCAATAAATCAATCATGGAAACATAATGCATTAAATCAAGAGCAGAAACACATCAACACATAAGACACCAAGATTTTGACGTGGAAAACCTAGTTAAGGGAACAACCACTAGGTGATTAACTCAAAATTGTATTCTCTGTTAGAAGAATAGAAAGAACAAAATGGCACATGCCAATTAGGGCTCACTTCCTGAGCACACTGCTCACAAGAGGCTCACTTCCTACAATAGACTCACTGTCTACAGAATAATAAGTATCACATACTTGAACTGGAGAATAGCATCTTCAACATGCTTGAATCAGTTCCATTTAAGCCCAAAACTTCTGCTCTGCCTTTCGCTCTCTTCCTTGCTACTCCACTCACATCTCCACAAGACACACTTTGAAATGACTTTACAATCCCTTATTTATACAAGGCATCAACTTAGGAATAATCATCTAAGTTGGCAAACATCTACAAGAACATCCGCAAGATGTGTAGTACATCCGGTCGGCCAGTCTCAGGAAGAACACCATCATCCAGAAGTTATTCTTCAATTGTGAGCTCCAACTCTAATGCGGACCACCAACATGAACTGGACATGATCCAAAGACCTCCACAAGATTGCCTGAATCACCAAGAACATCCGCACTTCATCTGCTTACTGAAATCCTTCTCTCCTTCATGTGGAACCTCAAGAACACAGTCTGTCATCACTGTCACAAAGGAATAGATACTTGCAGACCTTCAAACCATGAACCAATCGAGTTGACACTTCACAAAGACTTCCTCAACACTCCCTCAAATCCACAGAATAGGATAATGCATTTCTGGATCTCACCGGACTTTTCTGTGTCACTCTGTCACCTCTGAACACCTGTCGGAACTGGTTTTACTTGGGCAGCCACAACTCCTTCAGATCTTCATGTGGACCTCTAAAATATTTACTGGATCATCTTAAGAATCATATCTACAAACCCTTTGAACCATATCCTTTGATAGTCATTTTATCTTGGATCTTTACCTTACTGTCTTCACTGTTCTTCTCTGTTCCTGATTAGAACTAATTTTCTCAATATCCTCAGCACTCAGCTCATCCAATCATTTTCATCAATGCAATAAGAGTATGTTGACATCAATGACAACACCAATTAGGCCCATACTTGCAACAATCTCCCCCTTTGTCATTGATGGCAACATATGATGTGAAAAACTATTTTAACCATCAAGACAAAAACTTCTCCTTACTATCACAACTCCCCCTATTAGCAACAACCATTCACATGTCTTCTCTTCCTTTATTGCACTCCCTTTGATCATCAACCACTTGTTTTTCACATGACTTCTCTTCCCCTTTGACATCAATGGCAAAGGGCTCATCCTTGCAACTCCAACACTTCAAAATCATACCAGCTACTCCCCCTGAGTGGCAGCTCCCTATCATCAATCTAGACCACAAGATATGACTGTGATATCTACCAGACTGATGCACTCTAGTGCACCTTAGATCATCACTGGAGGGGAAATAACCCCTAACTTCTCCCTGAGATACTCAAAAGAGTCCATAGGTAGAGGTTTAGTGAAGATGTCCGCAATCTGATCCTTGGATGGCACAAACTCCAATTGGTGCAGGAGCACCTACCTGACAGCTGGTCTGGATGAGGCAGTTAGTAGTTTAGGTCTTATTTGTGTTTCCAAGAAGGTCTGTTAGACCAATTGCATGTAATAATGTCACGCTGATCATGATAAGATCATGCTGACCGGGCTTTTGCTATTTTTAGATAGTTAGTTATAACAGCTGTCATGATGTATGTTCGGTGGGATCTCCCAGCCGCCTGGAGAGTTCCCAGCCGTTTGGAGTCGGGTCAGTAGTACTCATAGGGAAATCTTTATAAGCATGGGATCGGTTGATTGTAAATGATCGATCAGACTTTGCGAGAGTGAGACAGAGCGAGAGGAACATCATATTGTAGTTGCATCTTTTGAAATCGAATAAAGTATTCCTGTTTGTGTTCATCCTCTGTTGCATTCCATTGCTTGATCGATTGCTGGTTTGAGAGGTTTTCATGGATATACTGATCCATTCCACCGGTTGACTCATCTGATCGGTGGAATGGCAATGTACAGTAGGTTAGATTGTAGGTTGTTTTCTGTTTGCATGCAGGTGTGCAGGATCGCGGTCAAGAGATGTTGAAGACCCTAGCATCCTCATGTGCTAGGTCAAGTTGAGAAGTTTGAGTTGGAAGATCACCCTGAGACGGGATCGGGTCATCCCTGGAGGATCGGCGAAGGGAGATTTCGCTAAGTGAAGAAGTTCGCGAAAACAGCATCATCAGGATATTTCTGCAAATATCCTGCAGTCGGGTTAGGCATCATCATCCGGATAAGTGAAGGAGAGCATGATGTTTTCGAGTGCATGAAGTGCGAGTTCGTCGGGGTGATCATCAGCAGGAGGAGCCGAGGAGCGTATCGGCATCAGGATCATCATATTGGGAGTGCCAAACATCCGCATATCGCGAGTAGATGCGGGAGAGAAAGTTTGGATTTTTGACTAAGTATTGAGAAGGTCATCAGTATATTGGGTGACGTCATCGTCATCAGGATATGACGTTATCGTCATCAGGATATTGAGATATCCCCTTGTGCGAGTTCATCCTACTGTCGTAAGGTGCTAAGGTATCGGCGGAAGTCCGTAGCAGGAAGTTGTGTTAACATCATCATCAGGAGGTTTCGAAGAGAACCGGATAATTTATATCATGATGCTGTTGCTTGTATCATCGGGCAGTGGAGCGTCGAAGGCAAGTTGTTGAAGGTGATCGTCATCAGGATATTTGAACAACCGGATATTTGGATATCCTGCTGACGAAGGTGATATTGAATATCATGATGAAGACGTTAGAGTTCGGAGCCTGATGAACAGTGCAACCGGAGGATGTTTGCGCCCGCTGAACATCATGATGATGATGTTAGGAGGAAAGCGGAGGAGGTGAATAGTAGTCGGCAGGAGGATGATTGCGAGTGTCCGCAATATGATGATGCTGTTGGTTTTCGGAAACATGATGCTGACAGAGTAAAGCCGAAATATGATGATGTTGGTAGTTTTAGGGAATATGATGATGATGAGGTTGGTCTGCAGACATTCATGCTATATGCGAATGATATAGTGTGGATGCCTCTGCATCACCAATCTAACCTCATTCTTGTTCACTTGTTCTCTAAAAAAGTGAAACTTGATGGATATATGTTTAGTCTTTGAATGCAACACTGGATTCTTAGATATATTTATTACACTTGAATTATCATAGAAGATTGTGATAGGCTCCTCATACTCCACTCTTATGTCTCTTAGCATTTGCTTCATCCACAGAACTTGAGTGCAACTACCTGCTGCTGCAATATATTCTGCTTCTGCAGCAGACAGAGATATTGCCTCTTGTTTCTTGCTCAACCAAGAAACCAATCTCTTCCCCAAAAATAATGATCCACCACTGGTACTCTTCCGGTCATCCACATCTCCTACCAAATCCGCATCCGTATATGCATGAAGAGAGAAATTTTGATCTCTGGGATACCATAATCCATACTCAACTATTCCTTTTAGATATCTAAAAATCCTCTTGATTGCCATGACATGAGATTCTCTAGGATCAACTTGAAATCTAGCAACAAGACCCACAACATTCATAATGTCAGGTCTAGTTTGAGTGAGATACAACAATCCTCCAATCGTTGACCTGTATTTTTTCTGATCAACCTTAGGAGAGTCATCATCTTTTCCTAATTTACATTTGGTTGCCATGGGAGTATTCATTGGTTTTGAGTCTTCTATCCCAAATTTCTTCAACAATTCTTTCACATATTTGGTCTGAGAAATGAAGATTCCTTTCTTACTTTGAGTGATTTGTAGACCCAAGAAGAAATTCATTTCCCCAAGCATGGACATCTCAAATTCACTTTTCATTTGATTTGCAAAAGTTTTACACATGCTATCTCTTCCTCCAAAAATGTTATCATCAACAAACACTTCAACAATCAAGATGTTTTCATGATCAATTTTGAAATACAAATTACTGTCAGCAGTACCTTTGTTGAAACCATTCTTCAAAAGATGCTTATCCAATCTTTCATACCAGGCTCTTGGGGCTTGCTTTAGTCCATACAGATCTTTCTTCAACTTGCAGACCATATCACCATGATCAGACAATTGAAATCCATCTGGATGCTCAATGTATACTTCTTCTTCCAAGTCACCATTCAGGAAGGCAGACTTGACATCCATCTGATATAGTTTGAAGTCCTTGAAGGTAGCAAAAGCAAGAAATAATATGACTGCTTCAATTCTTGCCACCAGAGCAAAAGTTTCTTCAAAATCAACTCCTTCTATTTGAGAGTAACCCTTGCAGACCAATCTAGCTTTATTTCTGATTACTTCACCAACTTCATTCAGTTTGTTCCGGAAGACCCATTTTGTTCAAATCACATTCTTGTTTCTAGGTCTGGGAACAAGATCCCAAGTGTGATTATTCTCAATTTGCATCAGCTCTTCCTCAATTGCTTTAGTCCAGTTTTCATCATTGCAAGCTTCATTTACTGTCTTAGGTTCAATCTTTGAAATCAGACAATACTCATCTGAATTTTGAGCAATTCTCCTTCTTTTTTGAACACCTTTGCTTTTATCACCTATGATCTGATCTTCAGAGTGGTTTAGTCTTACATACCTGGGAACTTTGGGAGTTTCTTGTACTTCTGATTCTTGATCAGGCTCATTGAAACTCATCTCTTCTTCTTGATTTACCAGATCAGTTTGAATCTGAATTGTAGAGGGGGCTTGGGATCCTTGAATCAGAACATCATTCTGATCATCTTCATCATATTCATAAAACCTTGAGGGTTTTTCAATTCCTTCATCAACCTTCACATTTGTACTTTCTATAATCTTTCTCAGTCTCTTGTTATAACATAGGTATGCTTTGCTTTGAGTAGAGTAACCCAAGAATATTTCTTCATCACTTCTAGCATCAAACTTGCCTAGATCTTCATCTCTTTTGATGTAACATTTGCTACCAAAAACTCTGAAATACCTCATAGTAGGAGTGATGTCAAACCAAAGTTCATAAGGAGTCTTACTAGTATTGCTTCTGATTTGAACTCGATTTAGAGTATAGACTGCAGTGTTGACAGCTTCTCTCCAATAGATCTGAGTAACATTTTCTTCCATCATCATTGTCCTAGATGCTCCCTGGATGGTCCGGTTCTTTCTCTCCACTACTCCATTTTGTTGTGGAGTCCTAGGAGCAGGCACTTGTCTCTTTATTCCATGTTTCTCATAGAATTCTATGAACTCACCGGAAGTGAATTCTCCACCTCTATCAGACCTCAGACACTTTAATTTTAATCTGGTTTCATTCTCTACCATAGACTTGAATATTTTGAATTTCTCAAAAGCTTCTGATTTCTCTTTTAGAAAAGTTACCCACATCATTCGGGAGTAATCATCAATTAGTAACATGAAGTATCTATCACCTTGCACACTCCTGATTCTTGCTGGACCACATAGATCAATATGAACTAAGTCCAATATTCCGGTAGAAGATTGTTCTTTGCTTTTGAATGAGACTCTGCTTTGATTTCCCAACTGACATTCTTTGCACAAACTATTTTTAGGCTTTACTAGTTTTGGAAGATCTCTTATAGCCTGAGTGTTGCTTATCTTGATGATGTTATCAAAATTCACATGACACATCCTCCTATGCCATAGCCAACTCTGATCAATTTGCACAAATAGATAACTTTTACCAGTACTAACTAAATGGAAGATATTACCTTTTGTCTGAGTACCGAATGCAATCTCTGTTCTGGAACTTTCAAAGATCTTGCATTTTCCATTATTGAATTGGAGATCATAGCCTTTATCCACCAACTGTCCAACACTGAGAATATTGTGCTTCAATCCTTCAACATACAGTACATTACCAGTTTTGTTCTTTCCATCAAAAGA
Source organism: Cunninghamia lanceolata (assembly GCA_027924645.1). NCBI lineage: Eukaryota > Viridiplantae > Streptophyta > Pinopsida > Cupressales > Cupressaceae > Cunninghamia > Cunninghamia lanceolata. Next base: position 8,515,057 of record BSBN01000776.1, on the reverse strand, counting down.
AATAGTTCCTCTACCTCTGATTCTACGAGCAAAATTATCACCAAACTTTACTACTCCTCCTTCATACCTTTCCAAATCTAAGAACTTATTTTTGTCACCTATCATATGGTGAGAGCATCCACTGTCAATGACCCAATCATCCTTTTCTTCAACTTGGGCAGCCAGAGCTCTTCCTACAACTTTATGATTGACAGATTCAAAGGGCATTGGATCTTCTTCCTTGATGGCAATAGACACCCAATCACTTCTGGATTTGTTTCCTGTCTTTGATTCATCATCTGTTACTCCTTCATTAGCATCCTCTTCATGAACATAGTAACAATTCTTTTGGAACCTTGATCTATTAGGATTTGGCCTTGAAAAAGTTTTCAGACACTTTGAGGCAAAATGACCAATCTTATTGCAGTTAAAACACTTAAAAGGCAATTTCCCTTCATACTTACTGGATCCTCTTGGTAGTCTTTTTGCAATAAGGGCTTCAAGCTAAACAGTTTCAGTTTCTTCTTCCAAGTCTTTTCTTGCTTTTTCATACGATGATAGTTTCTTGAAGAGTTCTCTCCCGGATCAAACCTTTGTTTTCCTTTTACAGAAGTACTGGCTTTGAATGTTGATTCAGTCTTGGGGGGGGCATCTCCAAACTCAGTCATTTCAAATGCATCCAATTTACTAGCCAATTGATCTCTTGTGACAATTATATGGGCTCCGAATTCTTCAATGGCAGCAACCTTGATTTTAAAAGAAGCAGGAAGGGATTTGAGAATTTTGCCAACAATCTCATCTTCATCCAAGACTCCACCAGCACATCTAATTCCACAAACAAGCTCATTTACTCTTGGCATAAAAGTAGTGATATTTTCATCTTCTCTCATCTTCAGATTTTCAAATTTCCCTTTCAGACTCTGTAGCCTTGCACATTTAACATACTTGTCTCCTCCATGCAGAAGTTCCAGTTTTTCCCAAATCTCAAAGGCGGTTGGTAGGTCAACAACATTTGAAAGCTCTGAATCAGATAATGTGCTTAGAAGAGCTTCTATAGTCTGCATATTATTTCCAGCATCTGTGATTTCATTTGGGGCTTTTGGGCCACCCTGTGGAGGAGTATACTTTGTTGAAGCCATGGTCTAGTACTGCATTCCCATACATTGCAAATGACATTTCATGTGACTTTTCCAAAGATTAAAATTGGTTCCATCAAACTTTAGACTATCCTTCTTGTAGGACGACATCTTGGATCTCCTCAAGCGGTTAAGCTTCTTTTAGAGGAACTTGGCTCTGATACCAATTGTTAGATTCAGGACAGACAACTGAGAGGGGGGGTGAATCAATTGTCAAAAACTTTCTTTCCAATTACACAATTAAATCCTCCTTGTGATTTAGCAGCATATCAATAATTCAATCATGGAAACATAATGCATTAAATCAAGAGCAGAAACACATCAACACATAAGACACCAAGATTTTGACGTGGGAAACCCAGTTAAGGGAAAAACCACGGGGTGATTAACCCAAGATTGTATTCTCTGTTACAAGAATAGAAAGAACAAAATGGCACATGCCAATTAGGGCACATTTCTCACAAGAGGCTCACTGCCTACAATAGACTCACTGTCTATAGAATAATAAGTATCACATACTTGAACTGGAGAATAGCATCTTCACCATGCTTGACTCAGTTCCATTTAAGCCCAAAACTTCTGCTCTGCCTTTCACTCTCTTCCTCACTACTCCACTCACATCTCCACAAGACACACTTTAAAATGACTTTACAATCCCTTATTTATACAAGGCATCGACTTAGGAATAATCATCTAAGTTGGCAAATATCTACAAGAACATATGCAAGATGTGTAATACATCCGGTTGGCCAGTCTCAGAAAGAACACCATCATCTGGAAGTTATTCTTCAATTGTGAGCTCCAACTCTAATGCAAACCACCAACATGAACTGGACATGATCCAAAGACCTCCACAAGATTGCCTGAATCACCAAGAACATCTGCACTTCATCTGCTTACTGAAATCCTTCTCTCCTTCATCCAGAACCTCAAGAACACAGTCTATCATCATTGTCACAAAGGAATAGATACTTGTGGACCTTCAAACCATGAACCAATCGAGTTGACACTTCAAAAAGACTTCCTCAACACTCCCTCAAATCCACAGAATAAGATAATGTATTTCTGGATCTCACCGGACCTTTCTGTGTCACTCTGTCACCTCTAAACACCTGCTGGAATTGGTTTTACTTGGGTGGCCACAACTCCTTCAGATCTTCATGCGGACCTCTGAATTCTTTACTAGATCATATTAAGACTCATATCTACAAACCCTTTGAACCGCATCCTCTGATAGTCATCTTATCTTGGATCTTTACCTTACTGTCTTCATTGTTCGTCTCTGTTCCTAATTAAGACTAATTTTCTCAATATCCTCAGCACTCAGCTCATCCAATCCTTTTCATCAATGCAACAGGAGTATGTTGACATCAATGACAACACCAGTTAGGCCCATACTTGCAACACATAGACCATGAAGATTTTAACAGAGATAAAGAATGGATTGTTAGGAATTAAACATTCACAAACAATAGCCAATTCCAAGACTACACGAAGTTAAAAAGCATAAAAAAGGTATAGCATTTAAGCACTTGACCTAAGTCAATTACAATAAATTTGCCCCCATGGGCCTGTCAGAGATATTTCTATAAGAAGGGATGTTTCTTGCAAGAAGTAACTACAGAAAATATCCCAGATTAGGAGTAGTTGGGCAGATATTTTGTATCTTTAATGTCCTGTTGATCCACCAAATTGCAAAAATCAATGCGAGGAAATATTTGGTTCTACAAGCCTCTATGACACTTTAAATATTTAAATAAATATTTGAAGTCTCCACATTAATTGCAAATATGCATCCTTGATTCAATCCTTGAATTTGAAACAATTCGGCCCCTGCACTACTCTGCATTTTGAAACCTTTAATCGACAACCTTTTACGCCATCAGGTCATGAAATAATTCCTTTTAAAACTAGACCGTTGATGGAAGCTCATGTGTAGTGGATCGACAGCTATCGCATATCACGAATAGCTACTGGCTTTCATTCTTCAAATCTTGATGCGAAGGAACCTGGCGATGTGTTCAGACCCCGCCACGTAGCTGTTGAACCTTTAGAGTCTCTACCGCTAACCCCATCGCACATCGTGTTTAGACGCCAAGCAGTGAAAACATAACTGCAATACAAGGAGACAATGCGATGAAGTGGGAGGACACCATGTGTCATGACCGCACTCACCCAGAGGGGCTCCTAAAGTCTTTGCTAAGGGTTGACGCGGGGCCGACACTTGGCACCATTTGTGTGAGCTGAAGGGTCCCTGCCCTTTTGTTTCTTTTCCATCTCACATCATGTTTGGCCTTGGGCACCAAAAATATAAACTACGATGTGAAGGGGCCATGCGACGGGCATAGACAATGCCACGTATCCCCCTACCTTTTACCTTTGCCACTGCAACTGTCACACATCGCAGTTTAACTTTCATTAGCAAAAATCAAACTACAATGTGAAGGAGCCCAGTGATGGGATGAGATATCACCACATGTCCCCTCCATCTAACTCACCTCCACCCCATCGTACATTACAAATTGATGAGGAGCACCAAGAACACAAGTGTGATGTGAAGTACCTTTGCAAAGATTAAAGGGGCGGAGTTCGGCCTTCGAACCTTCTGCCTTCTGCCTTCCAAAAGGAGAAGGGAGAAGAAGGAAACTCTGAACTCCATCGAAATAACACTTAGTTTCCTTTGCAAAGGGAAAAAGGGGGTGGAGTTTGGCCTTCAGACCTTCCACCTTCCACCTTCTAAAAGGAAGAAGGGAGAAGAGGGAAACTTCGACTCCAAAAGTTTGACAACATTGAATACTTAGGCTATTAAGGCAAAGGAGAAGAGTTTGGAGGTAGGAAGGATGGAATGTTGAAGACTAGAACTCTGAACTCTGAAAGCCCAACAACATGAAAAAACACAAGACAAACTCAGGATTTTTGGGACTTAGCCAATTTGGGTAGTTTTGCCTTGCATTCTAGAGGGGGAAAACACCCAGATTCCATGGATCTTTAGACTATTTGGCCAAGGGGGCAAAATAGGACAACATTTTGGCAACTTCTCAGGGATGTTTGCCTACTAAACAAAAGACTAGTGGCCTTAAGAATCCATTGGGCATGAGGTCTAAAAGTAGACTGCAATAGGTCAAAAACTAAAATCTGCCTCCCAAAACACAACAAGAAGAAGGCCTACATTCTCCTAATGACAATGCATCACCTAAAACTGAAATGAAACCTACTCTAATCCTAAGCTAACAACAAGGAAATGGCTTCAAGCAAAGCCATTAATAGGTTCTTAAAAGTAACTTCCCTTTCTTAACAATTTGCAATGTCTCATACATGTGGGTAGTTAAAAAGAGGTGGGGAAGGGATGGGTATATAACTAGATAATGAAATACTTCCCTAAGGACAAAGAAAAACTCACCCATCCACTTGCAATGATTAGAAATGTAGCTTCTTGGAAGTGGATAAATGGGCTGATCTAGCCCTCTTTGATGCTCAACCTTGTGCTTTGAAGAAAGCAAGACAGGTAGGGACTCTTTCTGACATGTCTCTAGATGGGCTAGATGCCTGATAGGGCATCCTATTGAAATGGCATGCAAACCATCACGGCTGCATTTATGTTTATTCTCTGATCCTACAACCTTCTGCTAGTGGTCTGAATGCTCTAGCTCTTGTAGCTTAATCGAAAAATAAGGTTGCCTCCACCTTTCGATCATGGTGCTTAGGATTTCCTAAATTAGGCTTAGAAAATGAGCCATGCACATGCTCAATAGAGAAATCTTCCCCACCAAGAAGATGATACCCTTGTTAGATAACTAAGAACAAATCTTTAATTTGTTCTTGCCCACGTTCAATCTCCTCATCATAATTTTCAATAAAATATGGGAGCTCCTCAAACAAGTCTATATTATCAGCCTTTATACTTTTCAGCATAGGGCTGCCTATTTGCTCCTCTTTACATGCCAATAACTCACCATTATGTTCACTGCCTCCATGTTGTTCTAGGTCTATTGGCATCTACCTGTCTTCATCCTCATTTTCAATGTGGTTGAGCAGTTCATGAAACAAGGCAGCATCATCCACCCCTGGGATAATCTCAGCAATCTTTTCCCTTATGCTTCTATCCTTTGACTACAGCTTCACTGGATTGTGCTCAAGTTGCCTTTGCAGCTGAAGGATTTCCCCATGCACTATTTACACTTCAACCTTGTTGGCTTGATCAAATGCATGAGAAAAAGATCCAAAAGAACCAAAGTCTAGAGGATATAGCCCTCTATTTGAATTAACAGTACTTATAGGTATAATAGGTTCAAACAATTCTACCTCTATGAGTGTAGGAACAACAAATTGCTCCTCATTAGTTTCATCCTCTTCCACCTCCTCCTTTGGCTCATCTTCCCAATTAGCCTGGTAGACAATAGGTCCACCCTTGAAGATTGAAATAGTATTAGGGACATATGCTTGGATATTTTCTTGAATTTCTTGGAGGGGAGAGGGTTCTGGGAAAATTTGTTCCTGGGGAGTGATAAACTAAGTTTGCACAAGAATAGGGTCTTGTGGGGAAAGAGAGGCTTTGAAACCTTGCAACTTGTGAAGTCGAGGCTTCTCTTCCATAGGTTGAAATTAGGTACGAGAAAGGGGTTGCCTGAAGCTAGGAGAGGGTGGAAACGATTGGGCTAGTTGGCTCATCTGATGCTCATGAGCCTCCGTCCTAATCAGAGTTGTTTAGTGTTAAAAAGAGAAGGTTTGAGGGTTTTTAGTGGTTTGTGTAGAATCCTCCTTTCACACCAAACATTCCAAGGGCATATCAAATGAGTTGATTCTCCACTAAGCAGGAGCAATCACCTACCAGATTGGGCTGCCACAAGGGAAGTTGCAGAAACTTAGATGTTATCAAATAATGTCTCTTTCTAATGCTTTTAATGCTTTCAAAACCCTAATTTAACAATACAACAAGTAAATTGATGAATTACGACAAATCCTCTTAAGACAAGGTGAAGGGCAGAGAACCTTAAATCACTATTTTTTGAAGTTTAGAAGGTAGAAAAGTTGAGGACGCCTCCACTAGTGCCCAAGTCCAAGGTACCTTTTTCTTCATGGAATTTTGATCTCCTTCCGGCACTGATCTTCACTGTAACTTCCATTTTTGCTGATTCAACTGCAGAGGACAATGCCACTAGCGCCCTTGTCCTGAAATGTTTCAAACAATGTCCTCTATCTTCCAGAACCCGAATCCTTGTTGTCTTCCAACCTCCTCTGCAACTCCACTCCTTCCATATGCGATACCTATAACCTACAATCATAAGGAGTGTGGGAGGGTGTTATGGTGTTTAGAGGCTTGCCTCGGTCAAGCCCTGGAGAGACATTCAAGTTTTCCAAACACTGTTGTCAGATAAGATTGTGTATCCCTGCATGATAGAGGCAAAAACACAATAATAGATTGATAAACAAACAATAGGTATCACCTTGATGATGAAGCTCTCATGGAAGGAAGATGCTCTTCATGCCATGAGGAGAAGATGTAATCAAACCTACAAGTACAAATACAACAATAATGCTTTGCTCTACAACATAATGAATATCATGAAAATCATGAATATACATATATCTCTCAATCATAAACATCTTCTAGTTTTCAAATGAATCACTAAACATGCTTATATATGCAACTACAAAGATTCCCGCCAAGAATTTCATAATTCAAACTTGATATGTCGGCATAGGGCCTAAATAACAGTCACTAAACTGACATTTAAATTTAGGGCAGACCCAAAATAGGACAAGATTAGGGTGCTAGCACCCAAGTCCACCCCCTCATTTCTACTCTATGATTATTAAAATAGCCCCCCTAGGTCTTATTTGCCACAAGATCCAAGGGTTTTCTCATTGGGAGTCCAAATTAACATGCAAGATGCTCTAAATGCATTCTAAGGCCCTGGGAGCTAAACCTTAAGAGGGAAAAGCCCCAAAGGGGACATTTTCTAACATAACAAAAGCAAGTTTTCCTTGAAAAACCCTTTCTTGTGCCTCTCACTATTGGTCACGCTTCTTCATTTCTTCATACTCTGTACCCTCCCTCAGTAGTTCTAGGAGTGCCTCCTTGAGATCATAAATGTTTATGACATTGAGATCATAAAATTGCTAAGGTCGGTTATGCCCTCTTGCTCTTGTTTCATCATCCAAACATCTGTCCAGCTCTAGGAACATGCCCATGAGCTCATTAAACACATCAAGGTTCAGATAGTCAACATCATGGACCTGGTGAGAAGGGTAGCCACACTTGCTAGGATAAAAATAGTCTTCTTGCGGTTGATAATAAGCATTATTAGGTTTCCAAGAAGACATAGCAGGGGCGGGAGGGAGGTAAGCAGTGTAAGGATGTTGATATTCTGCTAAGTAGAGCCACAAGACGTAAAACTAGAGGCATCTTGGGCCTGAAATTGTTGGTATGGAGGCATAAAATTTGGATTATGGCTGGGTGGAGGGGAGTAGCCATAGTTTCCATTAAAATTTGACATCTTAAAACATCAAAATGTCAAATAATCATAGAAAATATCTGAACAGAGCAAAACAACTTTACAATCAGATAAAACTAGATACATACCAAGAAGAGTCACTAGGTGATTTGAGATGCTTCTAAAAGCACGATAGACTAGGAGAACCACTAAAACCTTGATCCTTGGAGTTCTTTAAATGCTTGATTAGCTACACCAGTAGATTTGACCAGTAGAGTCGCCATGGTATTCAAGAGACTGCCCTGGATGACAAAATGCCATGAAGAGCACACCAGAACTCTTCAATGAATGATAAGGATCATCAAGTTCGTCCCATCAGGCATGCTAGAAACTGTTGTCACATAGATTTGCACCTGGTGTTGAAGCCTTTCAGGGCTCCAACAATCTAGTGAAACATTGAGATGACCTCCAGGTGTGGGACCCTACAGGGAGGTCAAATCTCCAAAGAGAGGCTGGTTCCTTTGCTGAACAAGAAATTTAGCTATCCTAAGACTAAACCTAATCTATCCACCTGTTCATGAAAAGAGGAAGAGGGAGTAAACTGTTGCCACATAGATTTGCACCTGGTGTTGAAGCCTTTTAGGGCTCCAACAATCTAGTGAAACATTGAGATGACCTCCAGGTGTGGGAACCTACAGGGAGGTCAAATCTCCAAAGAGAGGCTAGTTCCTTTGTTGAACAAGAAATTCAGCTATCCTAAGACTAAACCTAATCTATCCACCTTTTCGTGAAAAGAGGAAGAGGGAGTAAATTGAAAGTAAAGGGAGGTGATACACTAAGTTTGAATGAAGAACATTCATAGAGCTAAGATGCACAAACAAAGAAACACAACTGATAAACTTACGTAGATCATGAAGATTTTAATATAGGAAGAGCATGGATTGTCAAGAATTAAACATTCACAAATAATAGCCAATTCGAAGACTACACAAAGTTAAAAAGCATGAAAAATAAAACACCATTTGTATTGATCAAGAGGCATAGTTACAACAGAGGAAAGTTTTGTTTGGAATACAGAAGCATCAGACTAACTATTTTCCAACCTTTTTTTACATCTTACATTCATGCATATATAGCATTTGAGCACTTGACCTAAGTCCATTACAATAAATTCACCCCCATGGGCTTGTCAGAGATATTTCTACAAGAAGGGATGCTGCTTGCAAGAAGTAACTGTAGAAAATATCCTGGATTAGGAGTAGTTGGGCAGATATTTTGTATCTTTAATGTCTTGTTGATCCACCCACCTACAACAATCAATGCGAGGAAATATCTGGTTCTACAAGCCTCTATAACACTTTAATTATTCGAATAAATATTTGAAGTCTCCACATTAATTACAAATCTACAGCCGTAATTGAATCCCTGAATTTGAAACAATTCGGGCCCTACACTACTTTGCATTTTGAATCCTTTAATCGACAACCTTTCGCGCCATCGGGTCATGAAATGACTCCTTTTAAAACTAGACTATTGATGGAAGCTCATGTGTAGTGGATCGATGGCTATCGCATATCACGAATAGCCCCTGGCTTTCATTCTTAAAATCGTGATGTAAAGGAACCTGACAAGGTATTGAGACCTCGCCACGTAGCTCTCAAACCTTTAGAGTCTCTACCACTGACCCCATCGCGCATCGCATTTAGACACCAAGCGGTGAAAACATAACTGCGATACAAGGAGACAATGTGATGAAGCAGGAGGACACCATGTGTCATGACCATGCTCACCCGGAGGGGCCTCCTTAAGTCTTTGCTAAGAGTTGGAGCGAGGCTGACACTTGGCAGCATTCACATGAGCGAAAGGGTCCCTGCCCTTTTGTTTCTTGTCCATCGCACATCGCGTTTGGCCTTGGGTGCCAAAAATACAAACTACGATGTGAAGGGGCCATGCGATGGGCCCAGATAATGCCACATATCCCCCTACTTTTTACCTTTACCATTGCAGCCGTCACACATCGCGGTTTAAGTTTCATCAAAAAAAATTAAACTGCGATGTGAAGGAGTCCAGCGATGGGACTAGATATTGCCACATGTCCCATCCTCCATCTAACTCACCTCCGCGCCATCACACATCACAAATTGACGAGGAGCGCTGAGAACATAAGTACGATGTGAAGAACCTTTGCGAAGAGAAAAGGGGTAGAGTTCGGCCTTCGGACCTTCCACCTTCTGCCTTATAAAAGGAGAAGGGAGAAGAAGGAAACTCCAAACTCTAGTGAAATAACACTTAGTTTCCTTTGCGAAGAGAAAAAGTGGGCAGAGTTCGGCCTTTGGACCTTCTGTCTTTCGCCTTCCATAAGGAAGAAGGGAGAAGAGGGAAACTCTGACTCTGAAAGTCTGACAACATTGAATACTTAAGCAATTAAGGCAAAGGAGAGGAGTTCAGAGGTAGGAAGGATGGAATGCTAAAGACCAGAACTCTGAACTCTGAAAGCCCAACAACATGAAAAAAACACAAGGCAAACTTAGGATTTTTGGGATTTAGCCAATTTGGGTAGTTTTGCCTTGCATTCCAGAGGGGGAAAACACCTAGATTCCATGGATCTTTAGACTATTTGGCCAAGGGGGCAAAATAGGATAACAGGTCCCGTGTATCATTATTTTTCAAAGCTCTCATTTCTTCATCCATAAAAATCTTCCAAGACTTTGCATCATTCATACCTAATGCCTCTTCTACAGTTCTAGGTTCATCTATATTAGTATTCAAAACAAATATACATCTCCAATCATCAGGTGAATACCTTTCAAGTATTGATAACTTTAAGGAACCCCCCCCCAAAAAAAACCTAAAAAATCCTGGCGAATCCTAGCTAAGTGCTATAATTTTCCTAGAGAATTTTTCCATTTTTTTGAAAAACTATTAATTTTCCTAGTGAATCTATGCACATTATTAAAAATTTTATAAAATCATGGTGAATCCTTGTGAAAACTCACTTAAAAAAAAAAATGAATAGCGAATCTTAGCAAATAATTACTAAAGAAATTAATTATAATGGTGAATCCTTCCTTTCAAAAATTGCATATTTGGTCAACACAATCCCCCATATATTCTTTTGTTTTCTAAAATTTTGGAGCGGGGGCCCGAGGGCGGCAACCACCAATGGGGTCAAGGGGTAGCATCCCTTGTGGGGGTCAAGGGGGAAATGCCCCCTTGCAGGGGTCGAGGGGGTAGCACAACTTCACTATCCAAAATGCATTGGATTAAGCATTTTTTAAATATTTCACTTTAAAAACAAGACTAAAATAAAATTGAATTCTCACTATTGATTATCATTTTGATCAGACGGATGTGGTTGAATTTCGTAACCCTCTTAACATGTGCCTTTTAAAAGGCTTGCTAGGGCCTATAATTTATTTTGGACCACATCTTCATAATCTAATCATGTGACCCAAAACACATTTTGAGCCCTAGCAAACCTTTTAAAAGGCACATGCTAAGAGGTTTACAGAATTCAACCGCAACCATTTGATTAAAATGATAATCAACAGTAATGAATCAAAGACATATTCAAAGTGAAATTAGCCCTAAAGTATAGGATAATTTATTAATAATGGCGATATTACCCTGAAAGTAATGATAAGAATATAATATTAATGGTGAATCCAACTAAGATTTATAATTATATTATAAACTATTGGTGAATCAGCTCTAATGGTGCATAATTTACTTAGCAAAAAAATTTCATTTGTTGGTTTAAAAAAATAATTCTCAGGTGATTTAACCAAGAAAAAATTAAATTTTCGTAAAAATGAAGCGATTCAGCCCCTCGTTGGTTGCAATATATTCACCAAATTTTAATTTCCAGATTTGAACTATTCACCAATTGGTGAAGATTCGCCACTAAAAAATCCCTGCTTTTAAGTGGTTGTCTATGCCTTGTAGATCTTAGAACAATATGAGTTGGAGGCTCTTCCTTCTCTTTTGAAGATTCAGAGCTAGATGAGCTCTCCTCAACTTCTTGTCTGTCTAGGGGCCTCGATTCAACTTTCACAAGTGTAGAAGGGAGTTGAATCACATCTTTCTATTCACTTTGTTTTAGCTGCAATGTAACAGAAGAAGGCTTAGTTTCTCTAAAAATAACACTTCTACTATATATTACCTTATGTGCAATATGCCTTGCAACCAAAAACTCTAAGATGTCCTAGTGAAGGCTTGTGCCTTAACCATGCCTCCTTAGTGGTGATAGCCTTGTTCTCCAACTTTTTCACTTCTCCTTTGGTACATGTGCATATGCCTTGCAACCAAAAACTCTAAGATGTCCTAGTGAAGGCTTGTGCCTTAACCATGCCTCCATAGACATTTTATCGACAAGAGCTGGTGTAGGAGACTTGCTAATTAGGTAGCAAGCAGTGGAAACATTTTCAACCCAAAATCTTTGATCTAGACTAGCACCACTAAGCATACTCCTAGCCTTCTCCATCAATGTCCTGTTCATTCTTTTTGCAACTCCATTCTATTGTGGAGAATACGGAGTTGTCTTTTGTCTCTAAATGCCACAATCTTTACAGAATCTATCAAAATAATTAGAGAAAAATTCACTGCCATTGTCAGTCCTCAAACATTTTATTTTGTTTCCAGTCTACAACTCAACCATTGTTTTAAATTCTTTAAATAGACTAAAAACTTCAGATTTACTCTTTAGAAAATATACCCATGTGCTTCTACTATAATCATCAATAAATAAAACATAATATGTGGATTTTCCAATGGAAGGAATGTCTACAGGACTAAACACATCAGAATGAATAAGATCCAATACACCACAAGATTTATGAGGACTCGAGTAAAACTGAATGAGGTTTTGTTTATCATAAATACAATGCTCATAGAAATCGAAATCAAGATTACAATTAGTCAACCCTTCAACAAGGTTTTTATTTTTCAAGGTCCTTAGAATATTTTCTCCAATGTAGCCTAATCTCTAGTGCCATAACATAGTCTTCTCTATAGGTGATTTTGATTTAGAAGAAAGAGCACCCTTAGGTACCCAAGAGCCATGGCCATCCACTGAAAATAAAACTCTCTCCTTTTCCAATGAAGTAGTCATAAACTTGCTTTTCATAGTAGTACTATTGCACTCAAGAGTGCATGCATCAAGCTTATACAATGTGCCAAACATGACACCTCTAATTATCAGCATAGCACCTCTAACCATCTTACATCCTATATCAAAAAATACTACCTGCACACCCGCATCTATTAGTTTTCTCATAGATAATAAATTTTGTGCTAATCTAGGGATATACAACACACCATTAATTCTTTTTACTCTACCATTAGGAAATATGATTTTAACTTTACCACGACCAACAATATTTAAATTAGAATCATCACCCAAGTACACTTTACCTCCATCAAATTCTTCATATTTAGAAAACCAATCTCTATTAGGGGTCATATGGAAAGATGCACCTGAGTCAATTAACCATGCATCATTACCTACATGAATTGCCAAAGCTACAATGCAAGCATCGCCATCTTCTTTCTCGGACTCAGAATTAGAATCAAATTTCTTCTTCTTCTTCTTCTTTTCTTCTTTGCACTTCTTATAGAAGTGTCCAGGCTTATCGTAGTTCTAGAAAATAACTTTGGACTTTCTAGGAGATTTGGATCTCCCCTTGGACTTGGATTTGTTATGATTCTCTCTCTTCTTGCCTTTTCCTTTAGGTATTTCATGAACATTTAGGGCTTCTTTGACACTAATGGATACCTTCCTCCTCATCTCTTTAGAAAGCAAAGAACCCACAACATATTCAACTTTCAAGACAACAAAAATACTCCCAATAGCCATAACAAGAGAATCCCACGAATCGGACATAGAATAAAGCAAGATCTGACATCTCTCCTCTTCATCCATTTTAACACCAATTAATGCCAATTGAGCCACCAACATATTGAATGCTTCCATGTGGTATGCAATTCATCCACCCTCTTCCATTCTCAAGGAATACAATTTCTTCCTCAAGAAAATCTTGTTCATTAAAGATTTGGCTTGATATATCCCACCAACTTTCTTCCATAGTTTCTTTGTAGAGGACTCTTCATGGACATTAAATAAAATAGAGTTTTCTATGCACAATTTGATTAGACCCTTGGTTTTACAGTCCATAACATCATATTCAGTAGTCAAAGTAGCATCTGTAGGCCTTGAAACATTTTCATCAATGGGTGATCCCACAATACTGTGTCCCACTTTTTGGCCAAAGTAGGACATTGAAATCAACATTTTTAACCAAATTTTCACTTTTTGACACCTATAGAAACTAAACCGTTAAGAATTTGTAGATGATTGGAACTAGTGATTTTTGAGATTTTGTGTGTAGATTCTAAATATATATTTTTCAAAATTTTGAAAAATGATTTGTGAATTTTTTTACGTAACTTTTAATAACTTGTTTTTTATAGTTAACAATATTTTTAAAAAGTGACGCTTATACCATACAACATAAGTTTTTTTATAGAAAGGATTAAATTCTAAATTTCTAAATATAGATTCATAACACCAATATCTAGTGCATGGATATTTTTCATAATTTTTTGATGCATATTTTTTAATTAATTTTTGAAGTGAGATTAATTATAATTTAGACGTAGGTTTATATCATACAACATAATTTTTTTTGTATGTATCCAAATTCACTTCTTTTTTTGTTGAAACAAGGACATTAATACCTAGTGTGCCAATATTTTTTAGAATTTTTTTTCTCTATTTTACTACTTTTCCACATGTCTCGAATAGAGACCTTCATGTTCGGTGAAAAACCTATGTTCATTAGAAAATAGAAAATAAATATAATAATCAAAATAAATATATTCAATATTATACTTATTGGAAAGCTTACTCTGAGGGCTATGATCTTGCAAGTTATCTTGTCATGTTGACTCCATTTCCTAGCCCAACCCAAGGTTTGAAATAGAAAATTTTAAGGAAAATCTGAGGACTAAGGTGCAAAGGTCATTTCTAGGACCTTCATTTGAAGGTATCCAAGGACCTTCGAATGAAGGTCCATGAGGAAAAAAATTCCAAAAAGGGAATAAAAGGGACTATTGCCCTATTTTGCCTTCCAACCAAATAGCCCAAAAACCTATGAAATCTCTCAGTTTTTTCACCTTTTGGAATGCAAGGAAAAATCCCCCAAATCGGCTAAGTCCAAGAATCCTAAGTTTTCCTTGTGTTTTCAGCCTTTTCAGAGTTTCAGAGTTCGGGCTTCTCCACTTTGTCATGCCATCCTTATTGGCTCCGAACTCTGCCTTATTTCCTTTGTAATTTGCCTAAGTACTTCAGGCACCGGAGGTCAGGAGTTCCTTTTTTTCTCTTCTTCTGGTGGAAGGCAGTAGCTGGAAGGCTTAGTGCCCGAAGTCCATCATTTTCAATGTTCCAAAGTGTTGTGCATGGCGCGACACTAGTTAAGTAGAGAAAGATGGGAAATGCACTGATGTGCGCTACTGACACATGGCCAAGGCCCGTCAGACTCTTAATTTTTCTAAGTGTTTCGGGCACCAGGGGTCAGGATTTCCTTCTTCCTCCTTCCTTTTGGAAGGCAAAAGACAGAAGGCCCAAAGCTCAAATTCTGCCAAAACCTTTAAATTGGCTAAGTCACTGGGGAATAGAGATTGGGGGTTTAACCTTTTTCCTTTCTTCTTGTGGAAGCTAAAAGGTGGAAGACCCGAGGCTCGAAGTCTGTCGAAATCATATATTTTTCCTAAGTGTTGTGAATCTCAGGAAGCGGGGTTGCCTTCTTCTTCCTTTTCTTCTAGAATATGTAAGGTTGTAGGCCTGTGGCCCAATCTCAGATGCTTCTTCAAATCTTCAAAGTAAAAGGAAAAAGAGAAAATGCAGAGGCATGCCATAGTTCACAAAGAAGAAATTTTGCTAACAAGGCAAAAAAGAAGCCAGGATTTGAAGATCAACCATCTAGAATAGTTGTTGTGCATTTAATTATGTAGATAGAGGAATCAAATTCTAAAATTTAACACAGATATTGTTTCTCAGCTACTTTAGAACAAGATAT
This sequence comes from Cunninghamia lanceolata, assembly GCA_027924645.1. Classification (NCBI taxonomy): domain Eukaryota; kingdom Viridiplantae; phylum Streptophyta; class Pinopsida; order Cupressales; family Cupressaceae; genus Cunninghamia; species Cunninghamia lanceolata. The sequence continues at coordinate 8,499,433 of BSBN01000776.1, read as the reverse complement.
TTTCTACATTTATGTCAAAAAGAATAGATGTACACATACATCCCCTTTGTAGAAATATCTTCTGACATGCCCATGGGGTGGATTTATTGTAGTGGGTGTCTTAGGTCAATGTAATGGAATCGTATAAATAGTTGAAAAATCAATACATAGAGACTTATTTTTTGTGCTCCAAACAAAACCCTCTTTTGTTGTAACTGTGCCTTTCTAATTAATACAATACTGATTATTTTTACCTTTTCATGTTGTTTTTTAGCTCTGTGTGGATCTAGAATTGGTTATTGTTCATGAATGTTTATTTCCTTTCAATCTTTTTCTATCTCTTACCTTTTTTAAGATCTACATGATTTGTGTGAGTTTATCAATTGTATTCAATTATTCTATGCATTTTGGCTTTGTGGGTGTTCTTTATTGAAACCTAGTGTATCACCTTTTCACTTTCCATTTCTACTTCTTCCCCTTTTCCCAACGGTGTTAGATTAGGTTTAGTCTTAATTTACTCTGAATCTCATATTCAAAAAGAGGAACCAACCTTCTTTGAAGGTTTGATTTCCTTTGCAAGGTCCCACACCTCGAAATCACTCCCATGTTTCACTGGATTGTTGCAGAAAAAATGCTTCAACATAGGGTGCAAATCCAAGTGACAATAGGTTTTGGCACGCTCGGTGGGACCACTTTACTCTAAGTGAAGAGTTAAGCTAAGAAATTGGTGTTGTTCTCAGTATCCTATAGTTAGGCAGATAGTTTCATGCACCTGGCGACTCTATAAGAACCTGGTTTTGCATCAGTCCAATATTATATGCCTAGAGTGCAGACGAGAGCTTCTTCAAGAGGTAATAACTATCAATTTTTTGAATTACCTATTGCTACTTCAAGGAGAAGAACTAGGTTATCTAGGTGTCCTGAGAGAAGAAATAATAGTGTTGTTCCATCTCATCCAAGAGCTCAATCTACACCTCCTCTTGTCAGGCTTCAATACTCAAGAAAGGGCTTGCACATACCTAGAATAAATTTGAATATCCCCAATATGGCAAGAAATATACCCTTTGTAACCTTCAATGGAGGCATCCCTTTAGCCCTGACTGCACATAATGATATACCTGTCTCAGCCCTAAAAAGTATCCCATCCTTTATGGTTGATGGTCCTACTACACCTGATGAACATATTAAAGACATATCAAATGTATGTTTAGTTCACCATATTCAAGATGAAGATGTGGCTGTTAGGCTCATGGTTTCATCCTTCAAAGGGAGATCTCTTCAATGGTTTAGGAGTTTACCCCCTACTTCAATACATGATTGGGATGATCTAGGAAAAGCAGTCTGGAAATAGTTTGGAGAAAGAGTAGACAGTGTTTCTCTGCTAGAATAGTTGACAACCATAAAGAGGACTCCCATCGAGATGATGGATGACTTCAACTTTAGATTTCAAAGGACGTGGGAAATGATTCCAACTCTCATCAGACCATCTCCACAAGGTGCTTTCTTGTATTTTTTGAGAGATTTAGATCCTGATATAGCAGTTATGATGCAATCTATGGGTGTTGATACCTTACCAGATGCATATGAGATAGCTTTGAAGGCTAAAAATTACTTAATACAGGTTGGGAAAATTGCTTCTAGACCTCCTTGATCTATCTTCCTAGAACTGCCTTCACAAGTTGAACAACATACTATTGCTCGCATCCCAGAGCCTAAAGCCTCTACATCTACTCTTCCACAAGAAGAAAATGACTTTAAAACCCTAGTGACCAATTTGACTAACAAAGTCAATACCATAGCCATCCAAACCACCCCTAAACCCCATCAAAATTATAACCAGGGACAATCTTTAAATCATAACTCGGGCCAAGGTTATAATTCCAATAGAAATCAAAACTGGAACCGAGGTTACCAACCAAATAGGTACCAAAACAATAACCCTATTTATCTTGTGCAAACAATTAGACCCATTCAACAAATACTAGTTTTGAATCCGGTTAGGGCCTTGGTTCCTATTCAAAACAATTTGACCCAAGAGGTAGATTGGTTTTATCCTTGCAACCAACCTCATAGTCAATCCACCTATGCATTTGGAGCACAAGAATGAGCCCTAATGGTGTAAAATTTTCACACTCAGCAAGCATCATTGGTAGAAGCAGTCAACAATAACCCTGAGGTATCAAATGAGGCTGCTTCTAATTCCAATCTAATGCTTTCGACTCCTGAGGATTTTTCTGTTGTTAATCAACTTATGGACAACATGATCATGCTTGTAAGCAGTGTTGCAAACAACACAAGATCTAGAAAGAGACAACTGGAGGATAACCCCATTGCTAGCGCTACAAATTCAACTCAGAGAAGCATACCTGCTATTGCAAAAGAGGTTCCATCATGTCCAAAAGTGCCTGAACAAGCCACTAAGTAGTCAAAGAGGGGAACATGGATTCCTTCCATGCATAAAACAATATTTCACATGAATATTGTAGAACAAATGGAAAAGACAAGCCTGAATCTGTCCATGTGGGAGGCATTATCAATTCCCTCTCAAAGGGATTTGTTGTAGGATGCTTTAAGGAAATTCCTAGCAGCTAACTCAACAGTCCAAAAGGGAAAGGGCCTAGTCAATCTTGTACAGCCAAGTGAAGACCAGGGGGTCCGACAAAGAATCCATCCCCTTTCTACTTGTCCCTAATCATTGGGAAATTCCTGGTAAACAATTGCATGATAGATTTAGGGGCTAGGATTTTAGTTATGCCAAAGAAGATAGCAGATGCATTAGGCATCAAATATACCCTTGTTTAATCAAATATGTTACAATTGGATGGCACTTCAGTTAAAACTATTGGGGTGATCAAAGGACTGAATTTAACCTTACATGCTTGTCCAAACTTGACTATTAGTCAAGATATTTTAGTCATTGATCCTCCTCCTTTCTTTCTTTTTTTCTTGTCAAGAGACTTCACAGCTAAGATAGGTGGCTACTATTGGGACATAACTATGGATTAGAATTGGGGTTAAATTATCCTTGTAATTCTATCAAATTAGCTTATAAATTGAATTGGTTTAGTATGAATCAATTCTTAGGAATTTCGTGTTTTTCCTTAGTTTGTACCTAAATGTCAATCTAGGGATTATAATCTCATGAGAACTGTGCCAGGAAGTGTGACATGAACTGTGATAGGAAGTGCATGACAAAATTAAAGAAACCTTATGAGTTATGCACTAATAGTAATGAATTCCTTTTTATACAGATCAGAGTTTTAATTCTCATACTATGCTTTGAATAAACACATCAACATATAACTAATGAAAATCAACTTTGAACCAAATTGTAATTAATTATAAATAGCTATATTTGTGAAAAGAGAATGCTATAGTAAATTAAATCACACACATTTACCACACCAATACTAATATGAAAGGATCATTAGATAACTCAATCAGTGGGCCCTACCTTTTTGGTCATCTGGTCATGAAGTATAAACTCTGTTCTACACCAAACTAAGCATGCACGCACATCAACTTTCTAGAAAAACAATGGTCTATTCATATATTAATATGATGATCAAGTCTTCTGAATACACACATATTTATATTAAGAAAACACATATAGAGTTTGTTTTGGCCTATGGCCAACAAACCAAATATGTTTGATATAAAATAGATAGTGGCTGCTAGCCATAACCATGTAACAAACTAACAAGTATCTTTTAAAAATAGTTTATAAGTCATTTGAACTTTTATCTCCTTGCCTCTCTACCATCTATGTACTTGGCAGCTTTAACATCTTCCTTTAGTTATCCCCTTCCATTTTAGCCATAAAATAATTAGCATATTGATAGATATCAATATCTTCTAGTTGTTTTAATTTTCTTCTACATTATACCAAATATCTATACTTCCTATGACAAATAGTGACAAGAAGGTAGAAAAAGTGAAGGAAAAAGGTAGACAGAATTAGGTAAAAACATTAGGATTTTTCCACCCTCATCATTTCCCCCTAGCTGGTGAATTTGCATGTCCTCATGTAAAGGGAAGGGTTACAAACCAATTAATCTTTGCAAAGTGCCAGTGATATCTTTAGTCCATTTTTTCTTCAACTCCTAGATCTGTTGTTCATGCTTATTGATGGGCAAATAAAGTTCTTTGTTCTAAGTTGCTTGTTCAAGTTCTTCTTTAAGAATATTAATCTTTGCTACTTGTGATTGCTTGGCAGAATGTGCCTCTTGTAACTAGGTTTGAAGAGTATAATTTTCTTCTTTCAATCGAGCAATTACATCCTTTAAGGTCCAGATTTCTTCTTTCTTTATTAACAAAAGTGCTTGATCCCTACATTCTTTTCCCATTTCTTGGTTGTCCTAGGAAGGTGACCTGTTATCATTCTGTTCCACTTCTACATACTTAATTAACATTAGGTTTGCTTTGTCAACTTGGGTATCAAGAGGAGGCAAATTTTCACATCTTTCTTGTTCTTTTGCATTGTCTACTTGTTCTATTCCTTTTGACCCTACATTAGCCTCATCTAACTATTCTTCAATATTTTGATTCATTGGAGAGGGACATGGTGGCTTAAATGGGGCATTTTACTCTTGCTCATTTAAGGGCTCTTCTATGAGGGAATTTTCAGCAATTGGAATTGTAGGTCCCTAATCAACAGTTATTGTCTCAGAGATGGAGGACTTATTTTATTTTGTTTCCTTTGTTCTTCTCCTTTTTTCCTGCCTATTTTCTCTATTGGCTTTACCTTGTTCCTTTAAGACTTCAGATAAGACTTGTAGGTCTAAATCAGGGTCATTTTCTTTTGGGTTGTCCATATGACTAGCTACATTGGCTAAATCTTCCAATCTACTCACAGGGCTAGTCGGATTCCTTGATTTCTTTGTACCCTTCATGTCATAGGAAGGCTAAGGATACAGCTCCTTTTGACAATCAACATAAAGGGTTTGTTTTCCTTTAACTATTTTGAAAGATGATCCTTTGGCATCTAAAATCTTAGAAGATTTAACATTTGAGGTCTTAATTTCCCTAATAGTCAGGCTCAGGGACTCTTTAGATGATTTTTCGAGAGCTTTTCTTTTTGAAGGGCTAAGGCTTACACTAGGATCTTTGTTTCCTTCAAAACCTTCCTCAAGTTTACTAGGAAGGTCTTCTTTATCAAAACAAGTGTTATCTTTGGGAGAACCATATGAAGATTCATCTAAAGAAATTTCATTTTCTGAGGCTTTAGAACTAGTATTATCATTTATGTTGACAAAAGAATCCCAATCACCCTGGGGAGAAAGCATTTTTAATGCTCGGATGATTAGTGAATGAATTAACCCATGGTGAACTAAAGAGTTATTCTTTCCTTGTTGAACTGTCTCACTCATGTGTTGCAGAGAACAATATAGAAAATAGGGCACATTAACTAACTGATTTCTCCTTAAATGCAACATTAACTGAAAATGCTGAGCAAATACATATACATACCTTCCCTCACAAGTAATATATTAAATTATGAATTTAGCCATGCCTTTCCAAATCCTTGGAAGTGAGGCTAGTTTAGTACCCTCACCCTTAACCATTTTGATAGATTCACCCTCCTCAGAAATGTTTTGTGTATGGGTTGCAGGTCCAAAACCTTCTTTGAGCCACTTGGAAAGTAGTTTTCACTAGTCAATGGTAACCCAGTTACTTCTGCTACAACTTCAACAGTTACAAGAAATTGCAAGCCCTAGACAAAGACTTGATTGTTATGGAAACTTAGTGCAAACTCCTGGGTGACCCACTTATCAAACCCTTGTAATTTCCTGAAGTAGATATCCCATTGGGCTTGCTTGAATACCTCATAAATCTCCTTATTCTTACAAGCCCTCAATTTCGCCATGGAAATAGGTTCATAATGGGGACGCCAGTCGTTGGCCATGGTTATACCAGGAAGTTGCAATAGTAACAAAACCAGAAAGGCTAACAATAAAAAAATTAGAAAGGTTATAGTAGGACAAAAACCACTACAGAATAGTGAAATGATATTTGAAAATAGTAACAATGGCAGTCAGGGTAGAGTTATGGCAAAGAGTGTGGAATTACTACAGAGTATGGTGAAGATAGGGCACATCAAGCGGTCATAATGACAAGGTAAAAATATGATAGCATATCCCCCCATCTAAGTAATGACCCGTCTCAGGGCATGACACCATTTTTCAAAAGAAATAAAGATATAAAATAAATGTAAAAGAAAAATTAAAACAAAAGAGATACCAAATACCATCGAGGTGTGGAACACCAGAAAATGATGACATAGACCAAGTACCGCAAAATGATGAGGCAAGGTACAAGATCTTGCAAAGTAGGTAGCACGTACTGACAGATAGGAATGATAGAATGTGAGGAAGATGCAACGTTGAATGGGGATGACAAGATCAACCGCATGCGCCATCTAGTGAAGCAGTACAGACTGCCAAATTAGCAAGGATGCACAACAAGAGCACCAAGACATTCACTTCAGCAAATAGTCACGAGCAAGATGAAGCTAGAGAGGCCACGTGGCGAGTAAGAGTTGATTCGAACAAAAAACCTAGGGGAGAACAATATCCTGAGGTGGCTAGACAATGGGCACACCTAGTACTGACATGGAAACTCTAGCCTGGTAGCAATAGGTGATAGCTCCAGTGTTGCTATTGCGAGTTTAGATGGTGACACCAGCTTCAGAAAGAATTGTAAACCACATGTGTTAACCAAATGCTGAGAGGTTCTTGACCTGAGGGTGACAGGAAGTTCCTGACTAGACTGTGATAGGAAGTCTAATCAATGAACTGCAATAAAATACTTGTGAAACTAGCACCATCGTGTCTGGAAGATCAGCAGTGATGAAGCACAAAGAGGATTTGATGACAGAGAGGAAACAACAATCAGAAAAGAATCCTATCATACCTTAGAATGGGTAGCGATAGGAAGTCAATTGATATATTTAATGTTGAATGCACAAGACAATTGAGGGGGGGTGAATCAGTTGTATCAAAAATTTCAGACCCTTACAAACATTCAGATCCACATTAACCTTAAACCTTGTTATGATGATTAAGCATGAAAAGAAAATAACATAAATTGAATCATAACAACACCAAGCACAAGACAACACTAGATTTTATGTGGAAAACCCAAGAAGGGAAAAACCACGGTGAGGATTAGGTCACAATATAAAGTAGTAGCAATACCAAATTATAAAAGGCTCACTGCCTAGAAGAAAGAAAAAAAGGCTCATTTCCAAAGGACTCACTATCCAGAAGAAAGAGTTAGAAGAGAAGGATCACTGCCAGTGATGAACTGATATAATTGCATCTAACATATGCATGGGTTTAGTTCCAATGAAGCTTAATATTCACCACATCACAAATATCACCTTCGCAACAACACTAAAAAATAGTAGACACCTTCTGCTCATTGCATTTAGTAGCCTAACACATGAAAGATGTCATTGCACTGATAAAATTCACATCACAAACATCATATTCCTCGTGCATGCATACAATCATGAATCCTTGATGCCTTTTTATACAATCATCAACCTTGAAATAATTCTCCAAGGTTAGCAACACATCTTAACCCATATAAATTCCAAATAGGTCTAGACCAAAACATTCCCACCGAGGAAAGGAATGAATGCAGACCACATTATACCTTAGCATAGAGATAAATCCATACATACATGCTTCATCACACTTTCATAATCAAGGAAGCACAATCACAATTAGTGTACATAACCAAGTCAGCCAAACTTGTGTAAGCACTATGAACTTTTAGGTGGACGCTTCCTCAACAACAAACAATGACATGCGGACCACACACCAAGATTGAACATGATCTAGAAACATCCACAAGCACCTATAAACCAACAAATTCCTTTGCAACATCTTTCACTTGAAGAAAGTTCACACTGGAGTACTTAACTAGCTCTATCATACTCTGTCATCAACTGCAACTCAATAAATGAACTTGTAGCACACCAAACCATGAACCACTTGACTTGAAGGAAGATATAGACCTTATAAGCATAAATCTAAAACCGCAAAGCCAAAAACAAATCTGTAGAGAAATGCGGAGCAAAATAGTTTCTCCCAGACACTTCTGCACAACTCAGAAACACTATCTGCACACTGGTGAATCAAAACTTTCTCTGCACAACGAACTGAAGCACAAAATCTGGAGCATAACATCTCTGAACAACATATCCAAACTACACAATCAAATATTCAATTAGGAAGAAATGCAGAGTCAAACTCGATCACAACTCTATTAAGCCAGTCAATCTCTTCAACACACCGTTTCCTTTATTAATCAAATTTTCTCAAAAGCACCTGGAAACCAACCATTAGAAACATATTCCTGACACCTTCATCACTTCTTCAAGGCAATCAAATCATCCTCAACACAACAACTCAATCAAACAACAACAACAACAGCAGAAGACACAGTTGACACCAATGACAACACAAGCTTGTTGACATCAGTGACAACACCGATTAGAACATACTTGCAACACATAAATTGTTGTATCTTGGTTTTTTTTTTTAAATTTGATAATGATATTAGGTCATTGATTTCTCAGTTTTCAACCTAACATCAACCGATTTTCACATCTAAGATTATTATGTAGTTAAAACCTACTAGAAACTCAGTTTTCAGGTAGTAACTGACTAACAACGCCTGAAGGTTTTCATTGTTGGATCTTTTATTGCATTTTTTAAAGTATTTTGAAAGTACCTAATAGGTACTTGGAGATACGATAGGAACTTGAGTCACAACATTGAGTTCGCTTGTCAAACCTCAAATAAAATTTTCTCTAGAAATAGGTCATCTATACAACTTCAAGTGATGACCATTAACAACAAGGGCCATGCGATCGGAGTCCATGATGCGTAGTTTGACCGCACCATTGTCATAGGAAACTTTAATCTCATAAGGCCCGAGCCATTTGGTGTGGAACTTTCCTTTGAAGTCCTAAAATCTGGAGTCATACAATAGTGCCCAATCACCTAGTTGAAATGAGTGTTGTTGGATGAAATGGTCATGCCAGAGAGCATGTTGTTGTTGGATAATTTCAATATGGAAAAGAGCTTGCTATTGTAATTCATCTAAGGAATGAAATTGAGCAATCCTTTCTTTCTGAGCGTCAATTAGACTCATACCCAACTGCAAAGCAATACGTACAGTTTTTACTTCAAATTCAATAGGTAAAACCACCTTCTTACCATAGATAAGTTCATATGGTGTCAGACCTGTGGTGGTCTTCCATGTTGTTCGGTAAGCCCATATTGCTTTAGGAAGTTGTGTTGCCCAATCTTTCTTATGAAGTGCAATTGTCTTGGTAAGAATATTCTCAAGCTCTTGATTAGTTACGTCAACCTATCCATTAGCCTGAGGATAATATGGTGATGACTTGCAATGCCTGATTTCATATTCATGTACTAGAGAAGAAATGAACTTGGATGTAAATTGAGGTCCTTGACCTATGATAGTCTCCCGTGATACACTAAATCTGGTAAAAATCTCATAGTACAGGAAGTCAGCAACTTTAGTATCTCTTGCATGTTTCAACACTACAACTTCTACCCATTTAGTGACATAATCAGTACAAACCAATATATATTCTTTGTTCTTAGATGGGGGGTTGATTGGTCCTACAAAGTCTAAACCCCATTTTTTAAAGGTTTTAATGGATAGCTGAGGGTGCAATGGAATTTCATCAAAACGCATGGGACAGCCCATGCACTAACATTTGTAACAATGTTGAACATATCGTTTACAATCCTTGTGGATTGTGGGTCAATAATATCCAACAGTAAGGATTTTATTGGTGGTCCTCTGAGCTACAAAATGTCCTCCATAGGGTTTCGTATGACATGCACGAAGTATTTGAAGACATCATCTTCATCTACACATCATTGCATGACATTGTCGATGCTAGTTTAGAAAAGCAGTCCATTGATCCATGTATATTGGCCACTGAGTCCAACATGTTTCTGACGTTCTCATGGAGAGAAGTGTGGTGGAAACCTGCATGTGACTAGGTAATTTGTGATGTCTACAAACCATGGACTTTTTTCTGAAATAGCAAAAGGATGATTATTAGGGAAAGCATCATCAACTGGCACCAATTCATCCTCTCGTTGTAACCTAGATAGAAAATCTACAACCACATTCTTGCAACAGTAGTAACCATCTAATAACTCTACCAGTTACAACAAGTTTATTCATTAAGAATTGAATATTAGAATGATCAGTATGAATAAATACTTTATATTCAGTGATGTAATGGAAAAATTTATTAACTGCATAGACAACAACTAAAAATTCCTTTTTAGTTATCGTATAATTTACCTCAGGGCCCGTGAAATTCTTGCTAATGTAGTAAATAGAGTAGAAAAGGTTTTCATCTTTTTTTCCAAGTACAACTCCCATGGAACAATCTAAGGCATCAATATGGATATGAATTAATGCTAACTCCCAATTCAGACCTCAAAGCACTGGTGTAGTTACAAGTTTGGCCTTGATCATTTCAAAAGCTTCTTGGCATTCTTGTGTCCAAGAGAAAACAATGTATTTTTCCAACAAGGCAAAGAGAGGTGAAGAAATTTTGCTAAGATTTTGAATAAATCTCCTATAATACCCAACATGTCCTAGAAAACTATGGACATCTTTGACAAGTAGGTATAGGTAAATCTTGTATAATTTTTATTTTCTTTGGATCAACCTCAATACCTTTAGAGGAAATGTAATGACCTAATACTATACCCTCAATCATTAGAATGTACCATTTTTCATGGCTGAGGGAAAGATTGGTATCTTCACATCTCTAAAGAACTTTTTCAAGATTGTTTTTAGCTTCTTCATATGTATTACCATATACAGTGAAGTCATCCATATATCTCAACACATTCATGAACTAAATCAGCAAAAATACTCAGAACAACTCTTTGAAACGTTGTTGGGGCATTACATAAACCAAATGGTAAAACATTATAAGAAAATGTCCCCCAAGGATAGGTGAACATGGTTTTATCTTGATCTTCGAGTGCTATCTGAATCTGGTTGTATCTGTTGAAACCATCCAAAAAGGAAAAGAACTTTTTACCTACAAGAGTATCAAGTACTTGATCAATAAATGGAAATGGAAAATGATCTTTCTTAGTAGATTTATTTAAAGCCCTATAATAAACATAGATACACCATTTACCATTCTTCTTAGAAACTACAACCAATGGTGAAACCCATTGACTGTCTAAAATTGGGTAAATGAAACCTACATTAAGCAACTTTTGTATCTGTTCTTTAACAATCTCTCGTAAGATGGGATTTAATCTACATTATGGTTGTCTCACTAGATGACTACCTTCTTCCATATAAATATGGTGAGTGTAGGTGGTAGGATTTATACCACGCATATCTTGATATTCCCATACAAATGCATCTTTATGAATTCTCAACATAGAAATCAACTCATTTATCTGTAATGTTAAGTGTTTTCCTTGGCAAAACTTCCATTGCTTGTGACTTAGAAGGTGTAGGTGAATCTATAGCTGCTAATTGTGATGTAGATGGCATAAATAGATTATTTGGAATGGATGTTTCATTGAACAAAAATGAACTATATAGGCAATCATGTGGTAACAAATGATGCAGTGTCATAAAATGTTGTATGGATTGTGAATCACCAATTAAAGGAAAATTTCTAAAAGGGCAATCATCATCTGTATAGGAATGAAAAAGTAACCTTTCTAATACATCACTTAAAGAATACTTGTTTTGCAAGAAATTAGCAATTATGGCATCTTCTGTAGGTTCTTGTAAACTAAGACTTTGGTCAATGGTTAAAACTGGAAATGGTTCTTCAATGTCACTGTCGACCCAAAATGGATCATTTGTTTCCAATAAAGGTTGTGTGGGTGAATTTAGTGTCAATTGTTTCTTTTGCTCACCATTGGAGATAACTATATTACCTGAATGACAGTTGATGAAGGCATCTACAGTTTCCAACCCAGGTCTTCCCAAGATCAGAGGGTGTCCCCCAGCTTTATTTTAGGCTATAAAATCATAAATTCAGTTGGGTACTCCCAAGAATCAACAAAAATAATGACATCTTCTATTATACCTTTAGGTTTTACTAAAAAACAATCAGCCATCTGAAGAACTATGGGTGTTGGCCTCAATCCTTGAAGGCATAACTTTTCTTTAGTTTCACTAGTCATAACATTTATAGCAGCACCCAAATCGATGAGTATATTTGGAATAGAAACTTGACCAATATGTACCTGTATCATTAGACTCCCTAGATCAAAATACTTAGGAATTGAAATATTACCTAACATAAGATCTACAAGCTGTCCAATGACTTGAACAGTCTTTGGATCTTGTGTCTTTTTCTATTTTCGTGTACACAATTCCTGAACTATTTTAGTGTAAATAGGAATATCCTTGATTGCTTGCAACAAAGGAACTTTGACACATACATTTCATAATTCATTAACAAGATCAAATTCTGAATTAGAAACCTCCTTTTGAACATGTTGCGAGTGAAATCGATCTGGATATGAAGGTGGTGTTGGTTGTGCCAGAGTTCTATCATTACTAGGTTGAGTTTCTTCTAAGTCCTCTTGTGATTCATCAAGTTAAGTAATTACAGGTAGCTTAGGTCCTTGAAGAGTTTTTCTTGCCCTAAGTTGAAGGTCATTGATATCTAGTGTGTTGACAAGATAAGTTGGAAATCTAGCCACCTCATTATTATAAACTGGTTGAGCCACCTTATTATTTGGATTGGGTGTCAGTTGTGCAGACATAGGTGTAGCCCTTGATGGCTGGGATGGATTGGATGGTGGATTAGTGGATGTAGATGGTATAGGTGGTAGAAGTTGTTGTTTTGGTTGTTGATATGGAGCAACGGTAGGTGGTATGGGATATGATGGATATTGTGGATAAAGTGGTGGTGGTGCCCTCCATGGTTGTTTCCATGGTTGTGGAGAGGGCTATTGCTGTGGGTATTGATTTGGCCATGGAGGATAGGATGGAGGTTGTTGCCAACCTCCATACCAACCAGGTGAAGTATGGTATTGAAAAGGAGTAGGTTGACCACTTGGTTGTTCCATAGAATTACAGGGTGCATTATAGTCATTAATCATGTTTGGTGACATAGCCCTTGGCTACCATGGTCTCATTTGAGCCATGTAATAGACAGGTTCTTCAGGATATTCCACTTCAGCCATATCCATAGGTAATGGTTGCAAGGAAGTGTTTTTACTAGCCTCTTCTAAGGATGAGATCTTTGTCCTATTATAAGGGCATTCTTCACTAGTATGTTTCCTACAACATGTGGGACAAAAGATGGCTAGGGATTTTTTGGCTTCTTGTTTTTTACATGTATACAAAGTATCTATTTGTTTACCCATATGATTTAGAAGATTAATTTTTAATTCACTAGGTAGCATACCTAACTCATGTTTGGTAATACCTGATGTGCCACCTTGAGAAACTTGTCTTCCAGAATAGCCTCATATAGACTAGTGGGATCTCGAGTAATTCCTACAAATTTCACAAATCTCATCAAAGGATAATTTAGAAATATCTCCTGCACCTATAAGATTCAAAGTATCAATGCAATCATCATGAATTCCTCTTATGAAAAGCATTTTAATAGTTTTAGGTAATAAGATTGTTTGTTGTGATCTTTGAAGACTGAACAAAAATTGTTTGAGAAAATCCTTGAGTGTTTCATCTTCTCGTTGAGACATTCTGAAGATCTCATCCTAAACTTCTTTTATCTTACAATAATCCTGATACTTTGTCAAAAATCATTCCTTCATGTTATCCCATGTGTGAATTGTTTGTCGTCTGAGTCCCATGAACAATCATAACGCAACATCTTTTAGTGTAGCTAGAAATAGCTTGAGTTTTTGTGCATCACTCTAATAATCATAACTATGACACAACACATCAAATTAAAATAAGAACATGTCAGGATCTTCAATAGAGAGACCTCTAAAAATTGGTAAGGCCGAGTGAGGTATATTTTTCATAGGTGCCTCTTCATTAGGACTCACAATGGGAAACTCAAAAGTAATTGGTTCATTATTGACTAGAGCTCGTTCATTATCAATTCGGTCACCTTCATGATTATGTTCATCACCCATGTTGTCTAATGACCACAGTGCCCAATGAACAAGGAACGATGAAGAACGTGGTCGATATTGCCTTGGTATTTCCTTTCTACCACTTCTTAATGCATATGAAGCTTTAAATTGTTCAGAAAAATTAGGAGCAATAGGATTAAGAGGTCTTCTTAATGGTGCTACTGGTGACTCAAGCTTATCTAAATTTTTAGATATAGGAGGGATGATCGAGGATGAGTCAACATCTACTTTAGTTTGTTCACTTGAAGTTTCTAGAGGTATAGTGGTTGACTCAATAACACACCTCTCTAAGTTAGGTTCAACTTGCTTCCTTTTCACTTGTTTTTTCACAAGTTGTGGATTAACCACATGTGTAGGACTCTTTTGTTTTGATAAACTACTCACAACAAGTTGTTTTAAAAATCTACCTTTATCATCTCTAGCTCAACTCATGCATCTAAATGATCTACAATAGAGCAAACCAAGGTTAATCACCTAGGCAAGGTCGACAATTGCTCAGACTTTCACCTTGGCACACTGGTCCTAACTTAATTCACTGGACTAACAGGGCTTTAACATCTCTCCCCGGTAATGGCACCAAAATGTTGGGACATAACTATGGATTAAAATGTAAAATTATCCTTGTAATTCTATCAAATTGGCTTATAAATTGAATTGGTTTAGTATGAATCAATTCTCAAGAATTTCATGTTTTTCCTCAGTTTGTACCTAAATGTCACTCCGGGGATCATAAGCTCATGAGAGATGTTTAGCTATGTACTGAAGGGTTGAAAACAATAAATTAAGTGGGGATGAATGCAACTAACACACACAATGATTATCTAATTAGTAATATGGTTTAATCTCCCTATTTGTGTTTTGTGACAGGAACTACGCTAGGTTGTGTGACAGGAACTATGATAGGAAGTGCAATGATAGAAATAAAGAAACCTTATGAGTTATGCACTAAAATTAATGAATTCCTTTTTATACAGATTAGAGTTTTAATTCTCATACTATGCTTTAAATAAACACATCAACATATAACTGATGAAAATCAACTTTGAGTCGAATTGTAATTAATTATAAATAACTATATTTATGAAAAGAGAATTCTATAGTAAATTAAATCACACACGTTTACCACACCAATACTAATATGAAAGGATCACTAGATAACTCAAGTAGTGGGCCCTGCCTCCTTGGTCATATGGTGATTAAGTATAAACTATGTTCTACGCCAAACTAAACATGCACGCACATCAACTTTCTAGAATTTATCACAACTCAAAATAGTGGTCTATTCATATATTAATATGATGATCAAGTCTTCTAAATACACACATATTTATACTAAGCAAACACTGATAGAGTTTGTTTTTGTTTGTTTTGGCCTATGGCCAACAAACCAAATATGTTCGATATAAAATAGATAGTGGCCACTGGCCATAACCATGTAACAAACTAACAAGTATCTTTTTAAAATGGTTTATAAGTTGTTTGAACTTTTATCTCCTTGCCTCTCTACCATCCATGTACTTGGCAGCTTTAACAACTTCCTTTAGTTATCCCTTGCCATTTCAGCCATAAAATAATTTGCATATTGATAGATATCAGTATCTTCTAGTTGTTTTAATTTCCTTCTACATTATACCAAATGTCTATACTTCCTATGACAAATAGTGACAGGAAGGTAGAAAAAGTGAAGGAAAAAGGCAGACAGAAGGTAAAAATATTAGGAGTTTTCCACCCTCATCAGCTACCTTTCTTCTAACTGGTCTCACATACTGTTGAGGACAAGATATGGCACAAGGTTCACCATTAAGGCTGAACCAGTTTCAAATTATCATGTAGAAAATTCAGATCATAACCTGGTGAACACTCATTGCATGATCCAGTGTGAGGAAGTGAATGATTTAGAGTCTCCCGAGATGGTATCTTCACCCCTTCCAACCCCAGATCTTTTCCTTGATGAGTGGGCAAAGGAACACTTTGATTTTGATCCTTATGACATCACTAAGACAATTGGGCTAGGTACCTACATGATTCATGAGGGGATTTTCTCTGTCCCCTCTATATTAAAACTAGATGATTCTAATGGCCCATGGAAAATGTTCTTTGATGGTACAAAGAGTAGAAATGGAGCTAGTACAGGAGTCTTACCGATCTTTCTAATTGGTAAGAAACTACATTTTGGTCACGGGTTGTGGTTTTCCTACACAAATAATGTTACAAAGTATGAAGCATTAGTACATGGCCTATTGATAGTTGAAAATAAGATCAAACATTTGGAGATCTTTGGAGACATTGAGTTGGTGGTCAACCAGGTTAGGGAAAGATGTGCAATGAAAAACTAGCTTCTAAGAGCTTATTGACACAAAGTTTGGGGCATGTTTAAGAGTTTTGATGCTCTCAACCTACAAGTGATCCCAAGGAAATTAAATGCTGAGGTAAACCAATTGGAAATAGTTGGTGCATAATTTTCTCCCTTGACAGACCTCTTTCAAGGCCCAGATCAACATGTCAAGATAATGGTCAGGCCCTCAGTCCCTGATAATGATGTGAATTGGCAAATATTTGACAACAATGAGCAGATTGTAAAATTCATCCAAAATGAAGTTGAATTCTCATCAAATGCATAGCCCAGGCTGCAAGAAGGGTATGGCGATTAGATCATGCAACTGAAAACAAACAAGCTGCCCAAAGGTTTGGTCACTCTTGAGGCTATTTTCAACCATGATGATGAATTCAAGGTTGAGAGGAAGAACATCACATATTCAAAAGGGAGGACTATCAAACTATTGCTATCGCTCCAGACAAAGATTTGTTGCCGGGAAAGGTATGTTGTGATGATGAACACAAAATTTTATTCACGATTCTCAAAAATACAGTGATGTTTTTTCATGGAACTATGAAGATTTGAATGGTTTTGATCCTAATATTGCCCAACACACCATAGACCTTGATCCAAATGCCAAACATGTTCACCAAAGATAGTGGCCTGTGAACCCCAAAATTGAGTCCTTGTTGAGGAAAGAACTTGCAAAGCTCATTTAGGTCAAAATCATCTTCCCCATGAAGTATTCCACCTAGGTAGAAAATTTAGTGCCAGTGAGGAAGACAAATGGTGAGATAAGGCTGTGCATGGATTTTTCTGATTTGAATCGAACTTCCCTTAAAGATCACTACCCCTTGTCGTCCATGGACCAAATCTTGTAGATTGTTGTAGTGGTAGAGAGGTTCTCATTGCTTGATGGTTTTTCTGGTTATAACCAGATTTTTGTGAGGGAAGAAGACATATTCAAGATGGCTTTTGGACTCTCTAATGTTGGCACCACTTTTCAAAGGGAAATGAACATTACATTCAAGGGCTTCATCAACAAGTTCATCCTAATTTATCTGGATGATATCACAGTCTTCTCCAAGAGAGGAGAAAATCACATGGAGCATCTGGAGAAATTTTTTGAAAGATGCAATGAGTTTGGGGTGTCTACGAACCCCAAAAAGTTTATTTTTGTTGTTTCTTAGGGCAAGCTTCTGGGCCATTTAGTGTCCAAGGATGGGATCTCCATAGATCCAAAAGTAACTTTAGCTCTTCCTTCTCTTCCTCTGCCTTCTCATAATAAAGCTTTGCAATCATTTCTGGGGTAGATCAATTTTGTTAGGAAATTCATTCCTAATTGTACTAGTTTGGTCAAACCACTGACCCTAATGCTTAAAAAGGATGTTTTGAGGTGGACCAAGGAGGGGAAGGATGGCTTTGAGAAGATAAAGGATGAAATTGCCCAAGCTGCTACCCTCATGAACCCTAATTATGAGAAGGACTTTGTCTTTTATGCCCATGGAGGAGAGAGCAACATTGCAATTGTCCTAATACAACAAAATCACCAAGGTATGGAGCAACCCCTAGCCTTTTTTAGTCAAACATTGAAAGCCTATGAGGTCACGTACAGTCCCATGGACAAATAGGTTTTTGCCATTGTAAGGGCATAGAAAAAGTTTAGATATATGTTGGAAAATAACCATATCAAAGTATTAGTTTCTCATCCTAGTATGAGAGACTACATAATTAGAATAGAAATTAGTGAAAAGAGAGCAAGTTGGGTTACTAAGATCCTAGAATATGATGTTACTATAAAAGCCACTAAGTTGATTAGAGGTAGAGGATTATGTGAATAGTTAGCTCAAACCACGGCGGATGAGGTGAACTAATCCTATCAGTTGAATGAGGCAGAGCCTATAGTTGAACGAGCAACTATAAGTTCCTTGACAATAGACATGGCCAAGTTCCTATCCATTGGTGAATATCCTTATGGATTGGATAGAACTAAGAGAAGATATTTTAGGTTGCAATCCATTCCTTATGCTTTGGTGGATGGGGTTCTCTTTAAAAGGAATCTGGATGGAGTCTTGTTGAGATGCATTGAAGAAGATCTAGTTAACATATTGCTCAATGAGTTTCATGTTGGTCCAACTAGAGGTGACTTCTCTGCAAGAGCTACAACAATGAAGATAATGAGGGTTGGTTACTTTTGGCCCACATTGTTTAATGATGTCCATGTATGGGTAATAAAATGCAAAGAGTGTGCTCTCTTTGTTGGGAAGAAAAGATTGGCAACCCTTCCACTTCATCCTATTCAGGAAGATCAACCTTTCTCACAATGGGACTTGGATTTCATTGGCATGATCAACCCTACATCTAGTGCTGGCTACAAATGGGTTCTAACTGCAATAGACTACTACACCAAGTGGGTTGAACCAGTCCCACTCAAAGAGGCTACAAAATTAGCAATCATGGATTTCTTGGAAGAAATCATGACAAGGTTTGGAGCTCCTCACACTATCATCTCTGATAATTCAAGAGATTTTAATAGTTTTAGGATGGCTAATTGGGCTTTGAAATATAATGTGTTCTTGAAGACTTCATCTAACTATTACCCCTAAGGTAATGGTTTAGATGAATCTACTAATAAGAACTTGATCAGAATCCTGAAGAGGACCATGGAAACAAACCAGAGACAATGGCATAACAAGATCAGATTGGCTCTCTAGGTTGATAGGATCACCTATAAAAGAGCCATTGGTAACTCTCCTTTTGTTCTTGTGTATGAGAGAGAGGCTATATTTCCCTTATCTTTGGATCTTCCTTCATTATAATTAGCCCAACAACTGGAATTAGAAGTTGAAGATGATAGGTCTGTGAGGATGGCTGAATTAACTGAGTTAGAAGAACATAGACAGTCTGCCATGGCTACCTTGGAAGAATACCAGAAGAAGACCAAGATATATTTTGATAAGAAGGCCAAGGATCAAATTTTCAAGGAAGGAGATCTTGTTCTCAAATGGGATGCTGATAGAGACAAACCTGGAGGCCAGAATAAGTTTGATGCAATTTGGAGTGGGCCATATATCATCACCAGCTACAAGAAATCCAATGCTTTCAATCTTTTAGGGCTAGATGGTGAAGTTCTACTGATCTCAATTAATGGGATCCATCTCAAACCTTCTAAGGTTGGTATGAGATTTTGTATATACTACTTTATTTTATTCTTGCTTTAGTTTTCCTTTTCCCTAAGTGTTGTTGCACAAGCTGCACTCTCATTAGGAGAATGTAGTTCTCATTTTCCTTTGTGTGGTGTTGTTTTTGTCAAAGCAAGGTTTCAGTTGTTCCCAACATACTTCAGCCCTTTTTGACTATATGCCCAATGGATGCTTAAGGTGATTGGATTCTTTTGTTTAGCAGGTAAACACCCCTGAGAGGTCACCAAAATGTTGTCCTATTTTGTCTTCCATCCAAATAGCCCAAAAGCCTATGAAATCTCTCAGTGTTTTCACCTTTTGGAATGCAAGGAAAAACCCCCCAAATTGGCTAAGTCCAAGAATCCTAAGTTTTCCTTATTTTTTCATCCTTTTCAGAGTTTCAAAGTTTGGGATTCTCCCCTTCATCATGCCATCCTTATCAGCTCTAAACTCTACCTTGTTTCCTTTCTAATTTGCCTAAGTACATTGAGTGTCAAAGGTTGGGAGTTCCTTCTTTTCTCATCTTCTAGTGGAAGGCAGCAGGTGGAAGGCCTGATGGCTGAAGTCTGCCATTTTCATTGTTCCAAAGTGTTGCACATGGCGCATCACTAATTAAGTAGAGAAAGATGGGAAATGTGCTGATGCGCATTGCTGACACGTGGTTAAGCCCTGTTGGGCTCTTAATTTTTCTAAGTGTTTCAGGAACTAGGGGTCAGGGTTTCCTTCTTCCTCCTTCGTTTTGGAAGGCAAAAGATGGAATGCCTGAAGCCAGACTTCTGCCGAAACCTTTAAATCGACTAAGTTAGTTGGCAAGTGGAGATCAGGGTTTTCACCTTTTTCCTTTCTTCTTGGAGAAGCCAAAAGGCTGAAGGCCTCAGGTTTGAAGTCCACTGAACTCATATTTTTCCTAAGTGTTGCGAATCTTGGGAAGCGAGGTTCTCTTCTTCTTTCTTTTCTTCTGGAAGGCATAAGGTTGTAGGATTGTGGCCTAATCTCTGATGCTTATTCAAATCTTCAAAGATAAAGGAAAAAGAGAAAAAGCAAAGGCATGCCATAGTTCACAAAGAAGAAATTTTACCAACAAGATAAAAAAGAAGCCAGGATTTGAAGATCAGCTAGCTGGAGTAGTTGTTGTGCATTTAATGATGCAGATAGAGGAATCAAATGCTAAAATTCAATGCAAATATTTTTTCTCATCTACTTTAGAACAAGATATTTTCTGCATTTATGTCAAAAAGAACAGATGTACACAAACATCCTATTTGTTGAAATATCTTCTGACATGCCCATGGGGTGGATTTATTGCAGTGGGTGACTTAGGTCAATGTAATGGAATGGTATAAATAGTTGAAAAATCAATGTAACAAGGGTGCACACAGAGACTTATTTTTTGTGCTCCAAAAAGAACCCTCTTTTATTGTAACCGTGCATTTCTAATCAATACATACTGTATACATGAAAATTGATCAAAACACAAACCAAAACAGTCACACAATCTCGAGTAAATAAAATGAAATCGAAATACAACTGTAAACATCATTAAACGTAAAATGATCTTATCTTAATCACACTCCATTGTTCTCCTCTATTTCACCTTGGGAGAAATGACTTGAATGAAATTTTCTCTCAGATTTTTGATAGCAAAGTCATAAAAATTCAGTATAGTTTCTTCGCATTCTCTGGGGTGTTAGAGGAAGAAAAGCAAAATGATAGGTTTATATAGATTTTTTCTAGAAGAGAAGTTAGGAAAGTTGCTATTATCATACTTAGTTAAGTGATAACGATTGGAGAAAGTTTCTAAGATGAAGAGGAGATGGAAGATAGAGTTGCTAAAAGGAGAGAGAGAAGAGTGAGAAATGAATCTGGTAAGTTCTCTTTTAATTAATTAAAATAAAATTTAATTAATTTGTGGCATGAATAATTAAATAAATAAAAATATTTATTTAATTATAAAAGAAAAGGTTAGATAAATAAATATATGTATTTATTTAATTATAAGTGGGATTAAATAAATATAGAAAATTATTTAATTTGGAGGAAATTAAAATAATAATAATTAAATAAATATAAATATTTATTTAACTATAGAGGGAATTACCTAGGGCAATTTTTTAGTGTCTACATTTTGCCCCTCTTTGAGACAATGCATTTTATAGCGTTGTTTCAAAGAAATTGTTGGCATGCCCCAGTGAAAGGAAGAGATGAATGAAAGATGCCCCCTCGGGAGTTTATACAGAAGAATGAAATTGTGAAGGAGAAACTCATGAAAGGAAGAAGAAAGATAGGATAGAGGTGAAGGAAGAAGGAAATGAAAGATGTTGAACAAGAAGAAAGTTAGTATAATGAGAGATGGTGAGAAAATAGTGAATGTGTATTAATGTGATAAAATGGAGAGATAGTTGGATAGAGATGGACATGCATGGATAATGCTTGCTATTTTGTACTGATTTTTATCATCATAGATTGTTTATTTTGGAAGATGGATATATGCATACTAGGTATGACGAACCATAGCAACTTTGGTATCCATTGTATGAACTGATTACTCTACAAACAAAGAAGAAATATTCCCATGTATACTAAGACGTAGTGAACCTTGTTGGAACAGGTGAATAATTATCATTCTAAACATGATAGCTCTGATGCCCTTAGATGTAGTTTGATCTTGTAGGTACATAGACTATTAGATAATGTTTGAATTAAAGTCCACACATACAAGGAACATTTGTTGCCCCAATGATGCCATAGAAACACTCCACAAACACATCATATGAAATGGATTAACAATGCCCCATTCTACTATTCGCCACTTGCTAGGACGTTGATCCTAGAGATTTTGAGTCCTCACAGAAATGAGACCTTAAGATAAATCAAGATAAAAGACACATATATGATAACACACACAAGCAAGCTTGCACAAATGATTCAAAAACAAACAAGATATTGCCCATGTCAAGTTGTAAACCAGTGATTGATTGATCAAGAATTGATTGGATTGGTTGAGGATAATGTTGTCATTGTGGGGAATGATATATCCTTAGATCAAAACAAGGATGCGAGAACGATATATCCCGTTGATGATGATTGGATAAATGATCAATTGATTGGTTTGATAGCAAGGTTGGAACAAAACCAAAGTATGTGTTTGGGTAATTGGCTAGATTACTCGATTGGATTGGTATGGATTAAAGATGACGTGCCTTTGGATTTATTGCTTGAATTTTTGGAATGTTATGAGTTTTTTGGGATTTTTTTTGATGTTATGATTTTTTTTGGATTTTTGTAATGTTTTGATTTGTTTGGATTTTGGATGTTATGATTTTTTTTGGAGTTTTGAAATGTTTTGATGTTTTTGGATTTTTGTAATGTTTTGATTTTTTTGGATTTTTGGAGTGGTAGATGAATGGGATGGAGTGTGATAGATAGATGAAGTGAGAATTGGAAAATTTATTATGGATTGGGATGGAAGCTGGGTGTATCGTATGTACCTGAGTACTAGATACTTCCTTCGTATTCCAGACTGCCTACATACCATGTATCCATGGGATCAAGGCACATGACGACAATGACAATGACGATGATATGTAGTTCTTGTATGTGATGATGATATGGGATGTTTATGATTTTGATGATTTATTTTTACAGTGACATTTTGGCACCCCAGGTTAATTAATAAAAAACAAAAAAAAAACACTTGGTTTTTTCCATCATTTTTTATATAATCTTTAATAATTTTTTCATAGTTAGATTTTTTTTAAACTCATTTTTGTTCATGGCTGTTTAAAAAAAACCAAAAAAATGCAAAAAAAAAAAAAAAACAATCAAAAACAAAATACAAAAAATAAAAATAAAAACACAAAACCAAAAAAAAAAAACCAAAACCCTAGCCTGCCCCTCCCATGAGCCACCCAACCCCTGCCCTTCTCTCTACCTACCCCCAACCCTTCCCCCGCACCGCTCCCTCTGCTCACCTGTCCCCTCTGCACTCCACTGCCCGCCACCATCCTTCATCCTCACTGCTCCGCCCAGCCTCCCTGCATGCCGCCGCCCATCTGCAAACAACAAAAACTCTTCCCTTTCAAAATTTTAGGTTTTAAAATTAACATTAGTTCTACTATAGATTTTAGGTTTTAATTAATTTAAGTTTAGGATTTAATTTAATTAAATCTTAGGTTAAACTTAGATTTTAGTTTTTTAATTTAATTTAGTCTTAGGTTAAACTTAGATTTTAGGTTTTTTATTTAATTTAATCTTAGAGTTAAAATTAGATTTTAGCTTTTAGATATTTTTTAATTTTTCATTTAAATATGGTGTGTTATGTCATGGTAATTTTCATGTTTTTATTTTCCTTTTTAATCATCTAACCTTTTTTGACCTTTTCAGCTAATGTTTTGTGGCATCAGGAAACAACAAACAAATTTCACACTTCAATTTGGTGCTTTAAAATTGAACAAAGACAAATTTCACACTTCAATTTGGTGCTCTAAAATGAACAAACAACTTTCACATTTCATTTGGTGCTCTAAAATTGACCAACAACTTGCATATTTTCATTTGGTGCTTTAAAATTGAACTTTCACATTTGGATTGCAGTGTTATAAAATTGACCAAATTGTTTGGCATGTCTTGTACACTTGCACTTTGTGAGTCAGTCTTGTCTCCTGCTAGTTGGTATGTATCCTCTCCCCTCGTGACATTACACTATCGAGGGTGTAAGAGAAATTTACCAACGTCCCAAATTTTTATTTTTTAGTAGAGAAGGCCTACCTTGGGACCTCATCACCCAAGGGATGACCTTTAGCATGTTTTTTTCTGGCAGGCTATATAAGGGGGGAGAGTGAAATTTGTACCTCAATCCAATCATCATCATGTTTAGTGAAATCCCAAAGCTTGGGTGATACCAAGATAGGGTGCAGGGTTGGTCTGAGTGTCTTAACTAACGTTCCCAACTCACACTTGTAGACAGATTGGTGTTTACGGAGTACCTCCACTATGAACCCTTGTTATAAAAGCCTAAAGTCCTTATTGGCCATCTGTGTAGCTTGGTACAAAGTACAGTATCATGCTTGAAGTTACTTACCATGTATTGTCCTGAATTATAGAGAATTCCTTGGATGACAAAAAGTCTCCTCTCCAAAATGAGAGAGTGAAGGTGTGCCCGTGCCATTGAGCCTATGTCATCGAAACTCTATCTATTGGTTCTTGAGAGTGGAAAGTCCCCAGTGTACAAGGACCTTTTGTGTATTGGAGAGGTTGATCCTATGATATTTTGTCATGGGCCCAAGTTATGTGGATAATCCTTACTTTTTCAGCATGTTTTCAATGTCAAATACTAGTAAATAAGCCACTTAACATTTTGATGTTAAGGACAAGCCTATGACCCTAAAAAATTGAGTCAAAACTACTTTGTATTCTTTGTTTTTAGTGTGTGGATATCTTGCCACTTAGGGATTGAATCGTTATCACCAAGAAAGTCTCACAAATTAACAAAATCCCCTAAAAACATTGCAAATAAGTAAATTAGTCTTAAACCGTACATCTCCAGCCCATTTTAGCAACAAAACATGACTTCACCCAAATCAATAGCTTTAGATTATCAGTCATTCAATTAATTTCATGTTTTGGACTTTTAGATCTTTTTGAGATAGTAGGATTTATCAACAACATCATCATTAATAAAAAACAAGCCTTGATTTTATCCAATCATCTAGTGACATTAGATAGCTTAGGAGTACATCTTCTCTTGGGTTGGTCTAAATCACTATCCTATTTGTCTTTCCTTGAGTTCATGAGTCTATCTCTTGGAAGACAATCAAACCCCAATCAAATCAGCTATTGATCTAGATTTTATCCTCAATCCAAAATCAATCCAAATCAATCAATCAAACACCAAAATCCTAGAGTCTCAACTTTGTCACAAGAGTCCAAACAACATCCCATTCATCCTCAAAATCATTGTCATCTCAAATCTGAAGTACTATGCCTCAAACCAGAAGTCAATATTGTTAAGCCATGGAGAATAGCCAAAACAATCCCCAAAATAATCCCCCATCTCTCATAGATGCTACACAATTTACCACTGGAATGAACCCTCATGTTTTTCTACCTAAGGGTTACACAATAGGTTCATCTAGTCAAATTACACAACATGAATTTGGTCAAACATCCCATCAAGTTTCACAAGACCAAATAGAAGAAAAACAGGATCTTGATACCTTAGCTACCATAGAAAGATTCTTAAACTCAGATCCTGATAGATTCTTCCTCAAGCTTGCTCAACAAGGAGCTAAATTACCATGTAATTTTGACACATCAACAATCAAAGAACAAGATTCATTTGACACAACTTTTTCAGCTATGGGAAACCCACGTCCTCTTTCCATCCCAACCATATAAACCAAAGAACCTACTATACCCACAACACCCACACATACCTCTAATCTAGCACCATCCACAAACCCATTTGTAAACCCATTATATGCACCCCCAACATCAAAAGGCTTTACTCTTTCTAATGTCACCACATCACAAGAACCCTTTCTCACACCATCATATATGCTCAAACAAAACCCTCCTCAAGTGACACCATCACAAGCACCTCAAATTTCAAATCAAAACATGTCATATGTTAATCCTTCTCAAGTGACACCATCACAAGCACCCCAATCTTCCAATCAAAACATGACATATGTCAATCAACCACTTGAGTCACAAGCACCCCAATCCTCCAATCAACATATGACATATGTTAACCAACCTCATGAACCACAAGCACCACAATCTTCCAATTAGAACATGTCATATCTCAATCAACTTCTTGGATTACATGTACCTCAAAATTCAAATCAAAACATGTCATATATTGATCAACTTCTTGGATTACAAGTGCCCCAATCTCTAACTCAAAACATGTCATATGGTAATCCACCCCTTGGGTCACATACACTTCAAAATCCAAATCAAAACATGTCATATGGTAATCCACCCCTTGGGTCACATACACTTCAAAATCCAAATCAACACATGTCATATGGTAATCCACCCCTTGGGTCACATACACTTCAAAATCCAATTCAAAACATGTCATATGGTAATCCACTGCTTGGGTCACATGCACTTCAAACTCAAAATCAAAACATGACATATGGTAATCCACCTTATGGGTCACAACTCCAAGCTCCTATTCCAAATAACCCATATACTATACCATCACAAGCTCCCCAAGTTCAAAACACTTATACCCCATCTTACAACCCATCACATAACTACCTCATTGATATCAATCCTCCACAAGTTTCCCAAGCACAACATTATCAAAATCTTGTTCCAAATCAACCACCCATGTCAGACACTGAGCTTAGATTTTCAAGTCTTCAAAAACAAATCTTGGATATGAACTTAGGACAAACCAAGAAACCCTTCTCATTGGATGAAGTTTGACCTTATCCATTTGATAGGTCACTACCTATGATACATTTTCCCCCAGATTTTGAAATACCCAAATTTGACAAGTACAAAGGAAAAGGGGACCCTAATGAACATCTTAGGGAGTTCCATATAGCTTGTTTAGAGGTTGCTTATAACAACACATATATTTTATGCCTCTTCCCTTGCAGTCTAGGAGGGCAAGCTATAGATTGGTTTTCTCATCTACCTCTAGGTATCAAAACTTTTAGTGAGTTGGCAGAAAAATTTCTCTCACTTTTCCTTCAATATTGAACATGAGATTTCCATGAATGACCTAGTGAACAATAAACAATGAAATGGGGAAACTTTTATCTCTTTCCTTCAAAGATGGTGAAATATAGCCAGAGAATTCCCATGGTCTATACCTGAAAAGCAATTGGTAAACACCTTTGTTCAAAACCTAAATTCTGAGCTAGGGTTCCATTTACAAATCTAATGTGCCACCTCCTTTGATGACATTATATCCAAAGGGACTAATATTGAGAAGATCCTCATCACAAAAGGCCTAGTAAAAATCTTTAAGGAAACTAAAGATAACCCTCAATCATCCAATGGCAAACCTCACTTTTGGTCCAAGAACAAAAATGTTGTCAGCGATGGTCTTGTGGACACAATACATATTCAAACTCTCTAAAAACCAATCAATCTTCAATCACCTATGAATATTGTTCCATCTACTCCTAGGGAGCAACCCAAACAAGATTTTCTAACTAGATGCAAATTCACTCCATTAGGAGAACCTATCGAATCTGTTCTAAAGAAACTTGTTCAAAACACCTAATCACATTACCAGAATTGCGTCAATATGATGAACCCCAATTCAAACCCACTTGGTACAAAGACAATGAATACTATGAGTACCACAGAGTCAAAGGGCACAAAACTACTAGATGCATGAAATTGAAAAATCTCATCCAAAATCTCATAGATAAAAGAGAAGTCATTGTTGATGATCCTCCAAAACAAACCACAAAGAAGGACCTAGACATGTACAAGGATCCATTCCCTCCACATGGTAAAGGTAATAACCTTGATAAAGGCAAAAATGTCAACAAGGCTTCCTCTTCCTATGATTCCATTAAAGGTTGTTTTGAAGAAAGTCGTGTGTCCACTCTTACCATCAAGGGAAAAACCACTGACTGTGTTGTTACTACTCGTCAGGGTCATGTAACCCTTTCTGGGCCAACACAAGAAACTCCCATCAAATCTTAATACAATATCATAGAACATCTAGTGAAAACTTCCACCCAAATTTCCATTTTAGACTTTCTAAAGTCGTCACCTACCCACAAAGCAGTGCTTGAACAAGCCCTCAAAGAGTCATCGGTTCCAAACAACATAGTTGTCATGGATTTTCAAGCCATGATAGTTCACATTACCTCATCTTACCACGTGGTATTTTCTAAAAATTACCTCCCATCTCATGATCCTTGTCATAATGATGCACTCCACATTGAAGTTCTCATCCATCAACGTAAGATAAAACATATACTTATAGATGTTGGTGCTGGTCTGAACATCTGTTCACTCAAATTGCTAAAACAACTAGGATACTCTGAGGATAGCATAAATACTAAGTTGTCTATCACCATCAAAGCTTATGATGATGCATAACACCAGTCTGAAGGTGTGATCCATTTGCCTATTCAAGTAGGTCTTGTCATGTTAGAAACAAGATGCCAAGTATTGGACATTGAGCTTCCATATAATATCATCCTAGGACACCCATGGATTCATGCCATGTGTGCTGTACCCTCTACATACCATCAATCTCTCAAGTTCCCATTCAATGGTATTGAAATCACAATCTTAGGAGATCCTAATTCATTTGAGTTTTTCTGCACCATGCAAGGGCATTACCGAAATAGCAACCAAATCCCAAATAATTTTGAAGCTCAATAATCTCCATTATATATTGACCCAGATACTTTGCAAAAAGCCTCTGCAAATAAACACATTCCAGAGATCAAAGTCCACTTCAAGGACATATGATTTATAGAATATGACATTTCAAAATCTTGTTGTGTGTGGACGATGCCTCTTTCACCAAAATCTTATGGAAAACCACCCATAGCAAAGGTCACCAAAAAGGCAAAAATACTAGCTTCCCTAACACCATTCTCTCATGGGGGCTTGCTCAAAGAAGAATCTCTTGAAGATATTTCCTCTTGGCTATACCAAGAAAAGGATCTAGTCATGCTACCTGGTGCACAATATGGTACAGGTCTCAGAATTGTGAAAAACAATGGATGTAAAGGCAAAGGTGACCTAGGAAAACATGGTCAAGGAAAGCTAGAACCTATTATCATGACTAAGAAATACAACAAAAATGGTTTAGGATACGGTAAGGAGGTACCACATGCCTTGGACATCGAGAGTTTATTCTCGATGAGGTAGCGAAAGCTTCTCCTATAGTTTCGATCTCTGAAGAGGATACCATTGATGACTCTTACCTCCACCTTGTAGATTTATTCCAAGAAACCCCAATATTCATGATATCATCCATCTCCCTCACTTCCAATATGCACGCCCATAATCTTCCATTCATCTACCCTGAACTTATTGATTGGGACCAACAAGAGGCCCCCGTTCTTGGCATCTTTCAGAATGATGAGGCTATAGCAGAATTCATGGGACTTCAAGATGGTATCCCACTTGGTGATCATAAAGTTGGGTTTGTCATGGATTTGGATCAAGTTGCGTAGTTTGGTGAGAATGCCAAATTCTCCATTCGTAAAAGTGAAAATAAAAATAGATCCCTAGGTGAAAACCACAATGTGGCACCTCTTGATCACAAAAAAAAGTAAAAATAAAGGACATATCCAATGGTGAAAACCTCTCTAAGGTGCCTGAGGATGGAGGATTTGACCTTCCCTTACATATAAAGTATCAAGATAAATCTGCTCTCTTGGTGGAAGATTCACAAGATATGAATCTAGACACAGTTTAGAACCCTAAAATCACATTCCTAGTAGCTTACTCTCTGAACAAGACATGAAGGATTTCACAAATTTCTTCTTACAAAGGACAATCAATTTCACTTGGACATATGCTAACATGCTAGGTTTGGACCCTTCACTAGTGGTTCATCACTTAGCAGTATCTCCAAATGCCAACCCAGTCAAACAAAAACTCTGTAAGATGCATCCACACATAGCACTCTTGGTAAAAGCAGAGCTTCAGAAATTGCTAGATGTGAAGTTCATTTGCCCTATCGATTATCCAATGTGGGTCTCCAACCTTGTACCTATTGTAAACCAAATGTGGGCACCCACATTTGCACAGACTTCAGGGATCTAAATAAAGCATGTCCTTAAGATGACTTTCCACTATCGAACATTGATATCATTGTGGACTTGACAGCAAGTCATGAAATGCTTTCCCTAATGGATGGTTTTTCCATATATAATCAGATTATCATACCACCAAAAGGCCAACATAAAACATCTTTTACATGTCCTTGGGGCACCTATTGTTGGTAAGTCATGCCTTTTGGTCTAAAGAATGTAGGAGCTACCTATCAGAGAGCAATGACAGTGATATTTCATGACCTTTTTCATACTATCATGGAGGACTTTGTCGATGATATATTGGGAAAATCTACTAGAGTAGATCATCTATAAGTTCTCGGACAAATATTTGACAGACTAGAGAAATATCAAGCGAGGCTAAATCCTAAAAAATGTATATTTGGTGTCACTTCAGGGAAATTATTGGGATACATTGTATCTCACAGAGGAATTGAAGTGGACCTTGCCAAGGTCAAAGCTATAGTTGAAATGCCTCCATCCAAGAGTCTAAAGCAGTTAAGGAGCCTTCAAGGGATATTACAGTCCATTAGATGGTTCATATCACAAGTGGCAGATAAATGTCAATCATTTCTAGACTTGCTCCGCAAGGATGTCTCATTCCAATAGGATAGCAAGTGTCAACAGGGATTTGATCAACTCAAAGAATATCTAGATACACCTCTAGTTTTGGTACTGCTAGCTCTTGATTATATCTCTACTACATCTGTAGCACTAGGTTCTCTCCTAGCACAACATGATGAGTCGGGCAAAGAACATGCCATCTACTATATCAGTCACACATTGGTTGGTTATGAACTTAACTACACACCTATGGAAAGAGCATGTTTAGTAGTATTGTTTTCTTCCCAAAAGTTGTGACATTACATGTTAAACCAACATACCAACCTCATCTCTAAGTTTGATCCATTGAAGTATCTTTTATCCAAGGCAGCCCTCACAGGCAAACTAGCAAAATGGATCATGATCCTGAGCGAATTTGACATAGAGTATATTGATCGGAAAGCCATCAAAGGACAAGTCCAAGTTGCAGACCAACTAGTAGAAGCTCCAATGACATATGTACCCCCTATGATCTTTGATTTTCTAGATGAAGGGCTTTTCACTCTCACTACCTCAATGGAATGGAAGTTATACTTTGATGATTTCTACACACAACATGGTTCAAGGGCCAGAATCCTATTTATCACACCTCAAAATGATTATATTCCAAAATCATATCAGTTAGCATTCCCTTGCACCAACAATACTGTTGAGTATGAAGCACTACTTATAGGTCCCCATATAGTAGTCGAATGGAATATCAAGCAACTTCAAGTTTATAAAGACTCTCAACTAGTCATTTGACAAGTCATTGATGAGTACCAAACTAAGGATGACAAGTTGATACCCTACAAAAGATTGGTTGATACATACAAGAAACATTTCTCTAGCCTCTCTTTTGAACAAATTCCTTGGGTACATAATAAAGCTACAGATTCTATGGCTACTATTAGATCACTTGTGGATATGCCTACAAACACTCAGCGATGTGAATTCTTAATCAAGCAACTGTTGATACCATTGACTTTCCTTCAATTGAAATCATCTTTGAACTTGTTTGTCACAATTCCCCTTGGTACCAAGATATCTATGACTATCTCCATACCAACATTATCCCCTCCAACCTTACCTCTACCCAACACAAAACCTTCATCCACCAAGCCTCTCATTTCACTATTCTAGGTGATAAACTTTACCATAGGAGTCTTGATGGTATCCTTCTATTATGTCAGAAAATGTCCCCTTGGGGGCTTTTCCCTCTTAAGGTTTAGCTCCCAAGTCTTTAGAATACATTATAAGTATCTTGCATGTTAATTTTGAATCTCGATGAGAAAACCCCTAAGTGTTATGGCAGATAGGACCTAGGGGGTACTATTTAAATGAGTCCTATCTTAAAATGGGATGGTGGACTTGGGTGCTAGCACCCTAGTCTTGCCCCATTTTAGGTCAGCCCTAAACTTTTATGTCAATTTTGTGATCATTATTTGGGTCCTTGGCCGACATCTCAAGTTTGAATTACAAAATTCTTAGTGGGAATCTTTATAGTTGCATATATAAACATGTTTAGTGTTTCATTTGTAAACTATAAGATGATTATGAAGTTTAGGCATACTTGTGATTTGAAAGCTTTCAAGATACTCATTGTTGCAGAGTAGAGCATTGTTATTATGTTTGTGATTGCTGATTTGATTTCATCTTCTCATGTGATTGAAAAGCCTTCATGTGAGATCTACACTTCAAAGTGACATTTATTTATGTTTGAATCATTTATCCTTTGGATTTTGCCTCTATTCCAAAAGGATACACAATCTTATCTAACAACGGTGTTTGAAAGACTTGAATGTCTCTCCAGGGATTGACTAAGGTAAGCCTCTAAACACCACAACCCCCTCCCACACTCCATGTGATTGTAGGTTATAGGTGTCACATCTAGAAGGAGTGGAGTTGTAGAGGAGGTTAGCAGACAACAAGGATTCAGGATCTGAAAGAAAGCTAGACATTGGAGCTTTTTTGGGACTAGGGTGCTAGTACCAATGTCCCCGACTTTTCTGCCTTCCGAACTTCAAAAAATAGTGAGTTAAGGATCTTTGTCCTTCACCTTGTCTTAAGAGGATTTGTCATAATTTTTCAATTTGCTTACTGTTTTGCTTAATTAGAGTTTTGAATGCACTTGAACATTAGGTAGAGACATTGTTTGATAACATCTAAGTTTTTGCAACATCCCAAGTGGTAGCCTAATATGTTAGGTGAATCCTCTTGCACAAATTGGAGGTTAAACTCAATTGATATGCCCTTGGAATGTTTGGTGTGAAAGGAGGATTCTACATAAACCCTTAAAACTAACAACCCCCTTTTTACCCCTAAACACCTTCTTAGATGTCTTAACTTGGATGAAGCTAAAGCTACCTTAAGAGACATACACAAAGGTGTCTATGGATCACATTCCACTGGTCCTACTCTAGCTAAGAAGATGCTTCGTATGGGTTATTACTGTCCTACTATGGAACACGATGCACATCATTTTGCTAAGAAATGTTTACTATACCAGCAACATGGAGACCTCAATCATGCACCAGCACAAGAGCTACAACCTGTTACGACTCTGTGGCCTTTTTCACAGTGGGGACTCAATCTTGTGGGTAAAATCCATCCGTCCTCTTCTAATGGCCATAAGTTTATCATTACCACCACTGAGTATTTTACAAAGTGGGTAGAAGCTATTCCTATGACCTATATCACTGGCAAACAAATATCTGAGTTTATCTTGAACTATATCATTTGTTGGTATGGTATTCCTCAAGCTATAGTCACTGATAATGGTAGATCATTTAAAAGCCAAGATGTCTGTGCTTTATGCACACAATACCATAGTTAGCATCGCTTCTCCACTCCATATTATCCCAAGAGTAATGGCCAAGCCGAGGCTTCCAACAAAACCATATTGAAAATCCTAAAGAAAATAGTCAATGAAGCTGGTCGTGATTGGCATTTGTAGCTCAATCTTGTCTTATGGGCCTACCATAATAGTATCATAACTCCAACTAGTGCTATCCCATTTGCCTTAGTCTATGGCACTAAATCTATTTTACCCATCAAGGTTGAGATCCCATCTCTCAGAGTATCTTTGCAACATCTTATAGATGAAGAGGAGTACAGAATCACCAGGTTGCATGAACTAGAGTTACTAGACGAAAGACATCTCACAGCATTTAATCATCTTCAAGTATATCAAAAATGCCTTTGTCGTAACTATAACAAGAAGATCAAGGAAAGACGGTTTCAAATAGTTGATCTTGTACTTAAAGAAAATATGAGAAACTGGCAAGATAGAGACAAGAAAGGCAAGTTTGAGCCCAATTGGTTGGGTCCTTTTATTGTCACAACAGTCTATGGATTAGAAGCTTATAGTTTGTTAACACCTGAAGACATTCCCTTAGATGAACCCATCAATAGTGTTCATCTCAAGAAGTTCTATGCTTGATCCTCAGAGTATTCCTAGAAAAATACAAAAAAAAAAATTAAAAATTAAAAAAATAGAAAATACAAAAAAAAAGAAAGAAAATCATTCATCCTTTAGTGAAAACTTGGTAAACAGGCGCCTTGGATAAGTACCATAGTGAAAACTTGGAAAACATGCACTGTGTGTAGAGTCGGCATCCACCATCTTATAAGCCTTACATCCATCTTATTCCATCTCATTCCATAAAAAATCCCCATCCACCCATAATACAATTAACCTGTGCATTTCCACTTTCCCATCTATCATGGCTTGGAAATCGTCAATATCAGTGGTCATCCATTAGTATCATCCATGGTCAGTTCATCCATCGTTCAGCATAATAAAAATTTTACTTGAATGGGGGCACGTTTCCTTAACTTATGTCTAGGAAAGGGTCCTTGTAAAACAAAAAAGCAGAAAAACCAAAAAAATCAAAAAAATCAAAACATCTTCAAAAATCCCAAAAACATTTTAAAAACTCAAAAATCCCAAAAACATTCAGAAAACCACAAAATCCCAAAAATCATCAACATCATAAACATCCCATATCATCATCACATACAAGAACTACATATCATCATCATCTTCATCATCATAATGTGCCTTGATCTCGTGAATACAGGGTATGTAGCCAATCTGGAATACGAAGTGTTGATGATGATTATTAGTCATAACAACATGCATAAAAATTTTCACAACAAACCTTTATTATCTTGTAAAGTATGATCATTTTGAGATAAATTGATGACCCCAAGGCTCCGTTGATCAGGTCATGATCGTCTGACGTTACTCAGAGGTTGATGTGACATGCTATTTTCCATTTCAAGGGGTCTTACATTTGTCTGGATGATCAATAATGCAATTGTATTCTGTAAATTCACTTCACAAACAAGATTATTTCCACTCTATCCCATAGATCACTGTGATACTTGTAAGTTTGATCAATTCTTCTGAACATTTATCATCATGAACTTACACATGCTTCTACACTTGTATTTATTCAAATAATGTGTCTACAAGAATATATTCATATGTTTATCATGGATATTTATTTGTATTTGTATGATATTTGTCAATTTGACATGTTTTCATTCAAAATATGCTTTGTATTTTCAATTATTTATGAGATATAGGCATATTTCATGTTCATTTGCTTTGGATTACATGTTATTTGCAATTATGGAGGTGATTTGTAATGAAATTCAAAGAAATTTAAAGAAATACTTCTAAATTTGGTGAATCTTTAGCTATTGAGTCACATACATTCAAGATACAGTCATGAAGAGAAGAAATTAAACCATAATTCACCAGATTGTTCCACCTCTAGGTATGGTTGATGCTAACTTCAAAGGAACAAAGAATGAAAACAACATATGGAGACTGAAAAGCACTCCAAGGGACGTAGCTAGTCAATGCATATATCTAGATTCTATTCATAGATTACTCAGGATTTACAATGATTTGTAATCAAAATAGCTTCTCTTTCATTAAGTATGCAAAACATGTACATTCACAATAACCTTGAAATTAGTCATGAATTCTTCAGCAATCAAATTTCAATTAAGTTTCTAATGATCAAAAGAGTGCACTCCATCTCCTTTTATAGAACAAGGAGAGGAGGCAGTTACACATCACCAACGGTCAAGATTTATTAATTCAGATTAACGGCTGACAATCCCTCATTGACTTAGTCAACTTCTTCCTTTGTGGCACAAGTTGCAAGCTGGCAACTATCTAGCAGAACTTACTGCTTATAAGCAACCTATGCATATGTTTACCTGATGATGCATCTATACTTACTCTTTATCTCCCTCTTCTTCTTCACTCTCTTCTTCTTCATCATTTTCTTCAGTTTCTTCTTCTTCTTCATTTTCACTATCACTTTGATGCAGATCATCCCTTATATGCACCTTTATTGCTGCCCTGATAGACTCATATGCTTGAACTATCCTGTCAACTTCACCTCCATCTAAGACTTTAGCTTTTACTATTGCATGCCTGTGAGAGTGGAATTTTTCCTTGAGGAATTCCATCTTACTTCTTCTGCTATTTAATGCCTCATTATAAGTCTCCACCCTGACTTTTATTCTCATGACTTTATTCATCACTTCTTCGGTCAAGTGGTTCAAGGGGTCCTCTGTCACTTGTTTGAAATTGTCATGAAAGGCATTAACAGCAAAATCTGCATCTTGATTCTCAATTTCCCCTCTACTTTCCCTTACAAAGTCTCCAGGGTCTCTGCCTCATGTGCCATCAGGCTATGCAGCTTGACACTAATATCCCTGAGCTTGTCGTTGCATCTCTTCAATACATCACATTCAAATATAATATCTTCATACCAGATTCCTAGTAGCAGGGTAGTATTAATATCCAATACACTATTGCTTATCAAGATTTGTGCATAAATCTTCTTCATCTCACCTAGAGCATCTAGGTCCTTCTCTAATTTAAATGACCTTCTGCCTACTTCATTTTGTAGCTTGTTCACTTTTCTCTTCAATGTGCTTAAAATATTCCACCTCTCCAAAGAGGTTTTCACTACATATTTTGCCTTAGCAAGGGCTGAACATATCCACTTTTCTATCACTAGTGCCTTATGCTTCATCAGGTCTAATATTGTGATCTCCTCTTGAGATATGATGGTCAATGGAATGGCTGTGTTGGCTTGTGTATGATCAGGATTAATTAATCCTTTAATGAAAGAATGTAATTGAGCAATGTGCTCTTTATGCCTTTTATTCTTCCCTTTTTCTCTCTTCACCCTTTGTGGTAGAGAGTCAATTATGTCTTTTCCCTCTTGGCCTTCTTGATCTTCATTTGCAAAACCTAGATCAACATTAGTGATCTGGAACTCATCAAGGTTTATTTGGTCCTTCTCTTTCTCAACCATGGGCATGGCCACTTGTGCAGTTCTCCTACCTGTTGTAGGATCTCTCTTTATTGCCAAGGTCAGCCTATCCTT
The DNA here is from genome assembly GCA_027924645.1 of Cunninghamia lanceolata. Classification (NCBI taxonomy): domain Eukaryota; kingdom Viridiplantae; phylum Streptophyta; class Pinopsida; order Cupressales; family Cupressaceae; genus Cunninghamia; species Cunninghamia lanceolata. Next base: position 8,462,014 of record BSBN01000776.1, on the reverse strand, counting down.
TCTCTAGGTTTTCATCATGCTCCCAGCAAATAATGTGGATACATCAAAATCATGTACCTCTTCAACCTGCTGTTGGTGCACCTCTCTTTGCAACCAATAAGGTACATCACCCCTAGGTTCCTCATGATCACCCCCTATATTTTGGGTGTCCCGTTCTACTGTGTTAAGTTCTGTCCTCAATGGCAACTGTTCCTTCCTAATTTCTTCCTCATGTACCTTATCATGAGGGGGATCTTACTTGGGTTCCTCTTGTTGAGGGACTTTCTTTTGTGGAGGGGGCTCTTGTGAAGTATTGATACTCTAATCTTGTGCCTCCTTTTGTGAGCTTTCCTTTGGGATTTCTTTATATTTTTCTTTGGGCTCATTTTGTGGTAAATTGGCCTCTTGAGGAGTCTATGTACTTTAGCCTTGGAGATCACCTTGATCACCCCTGCCCATATTATCCATTTCTTCCTCAACACCTTTGCCATGTGCCAATCTATGTTCTTCACCTTTTGGTGCATTGATATTCTCTAAACTAGGTTCTTCCTGACCCGACCTCTCTTCAGTCCTAGGTGGACTTCTATGATCCCCCCTCAGTGTGTGGTGGGGATACATTTTTCTCTTCATGAGCCTCTTTGCCGGACATCCCCTTATCACCCCCACTTTGTTGTTGTGCTTTTGATTGTTTTGGATGTGTGGGTGCCTTTTTTTGGTCTTGGTTCTGATTAGGTGGAGCATCATCCTTCTTAGTATGTTCTGTCTCATCAGCCCTTTTAGGCTCCAAAGGTGGATTAGTGTCTCTACTTGGGCTTACATCACCCCTGTATGTTAGGTCAATTACCGCAGGGCTTGTAACTTGATCGACCAACTTGTCCAACCCTATCTGTTGGGCTACCCTCTCGAGACTATCCTATTTTGCTTAATCCATTTGCTTCCCTTCTAGTAATGTCCTCATCTGGGCCAATGGGGTACCATGAGGAGTCATCTTGGTATTAGAAACTAGGGTTTCCATGCATTAGACAGTCACATCCTAGACTACCTCATCATCTGATAGCTCCACAGTGTCATCCAAGGGGAAAGGAGACTCCTTGCTAGCCTTGTGTGTTTCTTTTTCTCTCTGCTCCTCCATTCTCTCAGTCTTAAACTAAATTATCTCTGGAATGGGGATTTCATGCTGTAATTCTCTCCTGAAGGTTGTACCACCCATACCCATTAACATGATGGGATCAGTGCTGACTTCCCCCCTCATAGTTGTCCTTCGCTTCTTGGGTGGTGGTGTCTGTAGCACCTGCTTCCTTTTCTTGCTTGCTATCAACAAGTCATCATCCCTAGGTTCTTTATTCACTTGTTCCTCTTCCAAGGGACCATCTCCTTCTAAATCATCTTCTATAACTTGCCTTTCAACTTGCACCTCTATGCTTTCAGTATCAGGTTTCAATATCCTCTTGGTCTTTGGTTTGTTCGGGGGTGGTTGTGATGTGGACACATGGGCTGATGTAGATGCCCCATCACCTTTAGATACAATTCTTTCGATGATCACCCCCTTTGGCTCATTCTCCACCTTCTTTGCCTTGGAGGATATCTTCTTTTTTTTTTTTTCAGTGGGTAATCTCTCCCCATTGGATTTTCTCTTTTCAATCAAGAAATCATCATACTCCTTATCTGATAGCTCTTGTCTCTTTTTCTTGTTATCTGCAGTGATAGCCATACCTCTCTTTTTCAATTTAGCGATCTCTGCATCCACCCATCTTTGGGCCAGTTGGATCACCCCTTGCATTATTTGATCCAAGGATATATCCTCTGGCTGTGTAAGATCAGGGACTGATATGGTGTCATTATACACCTTCTTGTCCTCATATTCATTGGACATTATCTTTCCATCATCACTATGTAATTGGGTGGGCACCGAGATGCAGTCAAAAGTCCTAACTTGACTCAGTGTGAGCCTTTAATATTTTCTTCTTCTTACCTCAGCTTCATCATCACAATTAGTCCAAAAGTCCTCCAGATGCTTTTGGTGTATTTGTATCCCTAGTAGTTTCTGCATCCTGCCATAAGGGTCATATGATCTGGTGAGAGGAAATGCCTGTAAGTACATTAGTTTCAACCCCCCAATAGCATGTTTAATGCTCTTATGAATCTGGGCATAAATACCACCCTATGTATACTGGAAATAAAATTGGAGGAAGCTTCTTTTGCACTTTATAAGCCTCAAATGTTGTAGACACCTGTCTAACAAACTCCATCAAGATGACCCTATCAGTAGGGTATCTTGGCAACATAAGAGGATGTCCCTCAAATCCCTCAATCCTGATATATGAAAAGGTAGAAATTTAGATAAACTTAGATCCATATTTATAAATGACTTCTTGAGCTTCCATGCTCAGCCTCTTGGTCCTATCCTCCTCCATTGTTCTAACCAGATGCATTGAGAATGCATCATTCACCAATTTGTAATCTTGGAGGTATACTGTTCTTTGTAGTTGGGGATAATGATCCCATATATCTGTATCTCCAGGGCTATTCCCCAGCCTACCTATTGTCTGTAGGGCATCAAATGTTCCTCGGGAGGCACAAGAATACAAAACATAAGATGTCATGTAAAATAGGCATGCCTATCCTCCTAGCTTCCTCATCCCTTCATCCAGGCTATCACTGATGATGTTAGCCCACCAAGGCTTGTTATCTGAATATAATACCATCTAGATGATACCAAACATCCAGTTCTTGAAATTACCAGCATGTGGTTTACCAGTCATCCTGCTTAACAGGGCAATCATGTACTAATACTCATCATCAAAATTGAATTTATATAGGTACACTGGTAGCTTGGATGAGGCTTTATAGGTGCTGCTCTTTGCCCTCCATTGATACATCCTCTTCCGGGCATCTTTCTTATTATTGTTGTATTCTTTCTCCACTTTATGTAGATCCACCTTGACCACCTTATTTCCTACTGGCAAGTTGAAAGTAGTTGAGGCCCTTGATTGTGAAATCTGTATATATCCTTCCGTGTTTCTCTACTCTTATGGTTTTCGAGTTATAATTCCTAGCACACTCAACTACCATCTCTATGGCATCCATGGCATATGGGAAACCTATTGCATGCCACATACCAGTTGTGAATACTCTATCTAGTATAGGGTTATCTGTATCATTATCCAATTTTTTGGTCCATACATCCAACTCTGTATCCCCTTGATATGTATCACCGATGACACCATACCTAAATCCCACTGCTTCAGGTTGGACAAACACAACCTTTATGAATTCAGCCTTGGATCTGTTTCTTCTAACGTCTGCCATTAGATCCTGCAATAAGCATGACATATCTTACCCATGGTGCCCATATGCATTTTCAACAATATCATGCATCATCTTTATTACTTATCACCTTAAAACTTTTCATACATCACCATGCGGATTTACCCTAGTAAAGATAAGCATTTTACCTGGACAATTATAGAAAACGACAATGAAGAGGGTTTTGAAATCACTCACTTACCTGATGTCGCTTTCCCCTTTGAATTATATGACTGATAACAAGAAACACTATAAACTTGTGGGGTCACCCATTCTGTTTCATTGCGTTGAATATCACAATCCGCTAACAGATGGTTGATGAGGGTTTTAACTTTCTAGAGCTCTGTAATTCTCTACTAATCACAAGGTAAATGAAAATAACTTAGAATTTTACTTTTAAATGGATCAACATGACAAATTAGGGCTTAATGTGTTATTCTGATCTGATCCATCGATCATTTGCATGGATCTTATAGATGTCGCCAAGTGTTCAATTTGTATTTGAAATAGGTGGGGCCTCATCTACCACTTTAATTACATTTAATGCTAGGGGTGATCTTTCAAAAAATCAGTGATATTTGAAAATATGACCCCCCTCAGATAATATGACCCTCCCATCTCACGCGGGATAATTGTCTACTAAAGAACGGGTGACATGGTCAACCTTTGACCTTGAAGCATATTGGGTCATGAAATTAAGATCAGGGGTACTTCAAAAATATGACCCCCTCAAGGAATAGATCGTGATGACATCATCATGCCATCATTGTTGTTCAGTTATCGAATTTGGGTGACGTCATCGTCATATTGAAAAGTATGATGGATAATTGGATAAATGACCCTCGACAGGTTGAATGAGATGATGACATCATCATCAGGATGATTTCTTTTGTTTTCCAAAATTGAATGATGTCATCATCATATTGGCGTAGGGTGATACTTGCGCAGGGGTGATATTTGGTAAGATGATTGATGTTAAAAATATGACCCCCCACGAATACATGAAGCTCTTTGACGGGTAGATACCGACTCTTATTTGACATTCGCGTATCAGGTACCTAACAAGTCACGGGCGATAATTCTAAGTCCAGGTGATCTTAACGAATATGACTGATGTTAGAAATATGATCCCCTATAGGAAACATCAAGGTTGACCAAACTTTGACTCAACATAACTCCCTACTCTTAGACAATATTGGGGTGATCCAAAAAGCAAACCCGCTTGGAATTTTACGTACTTTCCAACCATGAGGTTTATTATAGCAAAAATTGACTTTGGCAACCGACCTCATCCAGTGGTGCATCCACCCTATCCAAGGTGACATACATGACTGATTTTACCAAACTGCCCAAAGCAAGAAACAAGTAAGCAAAAAGCACAAAGAAAAGTTGGGTCCCTGTTTTGCTAAGGCGAAATGGGGCGTTTTGTGTAACCACACAACAACTTGCCACCAAAGAAAACAATCAAATTCAAATGATTCAAGTGATGTGATCACATTCTAACATAGCATTTTAACTCCTTCTAAGCATAAGTATTATGACCTTTCTAAATGATATGATGTTCATCATTGCAACAATGCTAGGAAGGGATCAAGTGTGTACAGATGATTAATTATCCTCATCTTGAAAGTAAGTTGAAAACATGAGTAACTAGTGTTAAGCTACATATTTTGAGATCATCCCCCATAGCCAACTAGGATAGAGCCTTGCTGCCAGCAGGCGTCCATAGCCCCAACAAGGTTATCTATACAATCCCCCTAAGTAGAGGCCCACTGCCAGCAGGCATCTATAGCCCCAGTAGAGTTACTTAGATGGCCTAATTTTATTCTTTTGAATTTTCAATGTTTCTCTCTTTTGTTCATATGATATCATCATGTAAGCTTCATTTCCAAGGTGTGTTCACTTGCTGATTTAGGTTGGAGGTTGTATTGGTAGCAAGGGAGTCCCTTTGGATTTTTCACTTAACACCTATACTTATGTGTTCCACAAACCCAAGGCTATTAGGTGAGTCATTGTGAAAATCTCCTAGTTAAGAAAAGGCACCATGATGAAAAGGATATCACAGACCTGATCACAGGTACTCCTCAAAATGAGTCATAACCTATGTAGGAATTTGTTCTCATCACTTTAATCCTAACAATTTGATTATTTTCTTAGGGAGATAAGTTGCATCATCTTGACTATCCAAAACAAAAACTCAACAAACAAACAAGACAAAACTATACAAAACAACTATACAATATGCACACTATGATACATTTGACTTACATGGCCCTATTTCAGGCTTGGAAATAATGCTTGAGGAACTATTCATTAACTGGTAATGGGACATCCTCACCAGTTAGAGTCTTAAGTTTGTAGGTACTGTCTCCTAGGATTTCTACAATTTGAAAAGGACATATCCAAAGATTGTCAAATTTACCATGATCCCCTTTCTTTTCATTTGCTTTATCCCACATAAGGACTAGATCTGAAATCCTAAAAGCTTTAACTTTGGCTCTTTTATCAAACGAGTGTTTGACAACAACCTGATGTTTAGCAAACTGATCAATTGCTCTGTTTCTTTTTTCTTCTAGGTGCATCAGCTGAAGTAACTTGACTTCTTGTTTGTTATCTATGCCTAGATACTCTTGTGCAAACTGCAATGTGGGGATCTTTAGATTAACGGGGAGAATAGGATCCACCCCATATACTAGTTGATAAGGAGAGTTTCCTAATGTAGCTTTCATTATGGTTCTATCTACCCACAAGGCATATTTTAATAGGGTGTTCCACTCCCTAGGATTTTTCTCTATCAATTTCTTTATGATATTCAAAAAGTTCTTATTTGTAGACTCTGCTAGTCCATTCCCTTGAGGATAATAATTTGAAGAAAACTTCAGAATGATCCCATGATCGAAAGCCCAACTTGATAGTTTTAATGATGCAAAGGCAGGTCCATTGTCACATACTAAAGCATAAGGAACTCCATACCTGGTTACTATGTTGCTTTCCAAGAACTTGATCACATCCTCAGCATTGCATGTTTTACTGTTGATAGCCTCAGTCCACCTGGTATAATAATCAATGATAGTCAATACATACCTGTGGCCTGAAGATGATGAAGGATTGATGGGTCCTATGAAATTCATGCCCTATTGAGTAAATGGGTGCATCTCCATCACTGGTTGCAAAGGTTGAGCGACATATCTTTCTCTATTAGCGGCAACCTGACATGTATGACAACATTTAATGTGTTCAGCAACATCCTTAAAGATAGTGAGCCAGTAGTATCCTACTCTGAGGATAGCATGAGAAGTAGCTAAGTGTGATCCATGTGCGGTTCCAAATTTATCATGTAACTTTGCTAATACTTTATTTGCTTCCTGCCTCTCTAGGCATATGAGATATATTCCCTCATAGTTCCTTTTAAAATGATCCCTCCTTTTATCATGTATTTTTGTGATCTTATCTTCAATTCTCTCCTCTGTGAGGCTTACAATCTTGATGGACATCTTCCAGTAATCAAGATGTGTTTGATATCTAAATACCACTCTTCAGTTTCCTTAGCATTTATCACATATTGTTGACTCATGATGTTAGGATCAATTTATGATATCATTTGGCTCAAGGTTTGTCCTCTTACCAACTTCATGGGTGTTATATCTATATCATATTCTTGGAGAACTATTATCCATTTAGCTCTCTTTTCACCAGGCTCACTTTGCATCAGGAGCATCTTCATTGTTGCATCTAGTACTACAACAATTATCTTACTTCTCAAAATTGTAATGTCTAAACTTCTTGACTGCATGGACCAAAGCAAGGGCTTGTCTTTCAACATCCATGTATCTGAGCTTTGCATCTCTGAATGGGCAACTCATGAAAGCTATAGGCTTTTCTTCTTTAGCCTCATTTCTTTGTGTTAATACTGCTGCAGATGTATGTTCTAAAGCAAATGAGTATATGTAAAAATTCTTTGTATAGTCTGGACTAATCAGAATAGGGGCATCAGATATAGCTTTCTTGATGTCCTCAAAAGCTACTCTGGGTTCAAGTGTCACTCAATTTTGGAATCCTTCTTGAGCATTGCATTCAATGTTTTGACAATCTTTGTAAAACCAGTAATGAATTTTCTAACAAAGTTTATCTTACCAAAGTAGGATTTCAGTTCTTTCTTACTTCCAGGAAGCTGTATTTTCATGATTGATTCCACTCTTGTAGGGTCAATGATGATCCCATTCTTTGTTATCAGATGACCTAATAACTTACCTGTGGTTACTCTGAATATGCATTTCTTAGGGTTTAAGGATATTCCATACTGTTCACATTTCTTAAGCACTTTCCTGAGGTCTTCTATGTGGTCACCTCTTTTCTTAGAGAAAACTGTCAAGTCATCCATGTATATGACTATGCACTTACCAATCAACCCCCTGAAGGCTATATCCATTTCTCATTGAAAAGTGGCCCCAACATTTATCAAGCCAAAGGGCATGCGCCTTTAGGTAAATATACCCCACTTGGTGGTGAATGCAGTTTTCAATCTGTCTATTTTATCTACCTTCACCTGGTTGTAACCTGAAAAACCATCCAAAAATGACATCATCTTTGCACCATTTACTATTTGTAAGACCTCATCCAGTGAACGTAAAGGATAATTATCCTTTTTAGAATCTCTATTCAGATTTCTGAAGTCTACACATAACCTGATATCACCATTTTTCTTTCTCATAGGGACTAGATTAGCCACCCATGTAGAGTGCCTCATAGGGAATATGATTCTGGCATTAAGCAATTTTTTTACTTCTTAAAAAATGATGGGCTCCAATAAGGCATTAACATGCCTCTATTTTTTTCTAACAGGTTTAACATCTGGCTTTAACGGTATAGTATGGGTGATGATTGAGGTATCATAAGTCTTCAACTCGTCATAGGTCCAAGCAATAACATGGATATAATCTTTAAGTGCTTGAGTTATCCCTATCATTTCTTCTTCTGTACACACCTTACCAATTAGGACATTCATTTTTTCTTCATCTTGTCCTATGTTGACTGGTGAGTATTCTCCTCCATCTTCTTTAGGGAGATCTTTTTGTTTCAACATATTATCTAAATCAAATGCTCTTTCTAACTCTATCATCCCTTTGGGAATCTTGTTACTGGGTAGATCCATGATCTCCTCTTCTTCCTAGGTATGATCTTCCACATTTCTTTCATCTATGATTTGCACATCAAACACATCTCTATTTGATATGAAATCCAGAATATGTTGGTCATCATCAAACACTTGAAGATTGATGACATTATCTGGTACAGAGGGCACTGATATTAATTCAAATGAAAACCTCTTTAGACCAGATATGGATAATGGCTCCAAAGTACTTACAGCTTGAGCCAAGGCATCTGCTCTGTGATTTTGTTCTCTAGGCACATGGGTGATGTTGAATGCATCAAAATCTTCTATCAAATTCCATACCCTGTGTTTGTAATTAGACAACCTTTTGTAATTGCAAGAGTATATGCCTCTTACTTGTCTTATTACTAATTCTGAATCTCCATAAACATGCAGAATCTTTACTTTCTTTTTGAGTGTAAACAATATCCCATGAATCAGAGCTTCATATTCTGTCACATTATTTGTGCATGAAAACTGTAATCTATATGCTGCTAAGTAGGATTTCTCAGCTGAATCAATGAGATCTATTCCTACTCCATCTCCTTGTTTTGATTTAGATCCATTAAACCTAAGGATCCATGGCTTATCTTCAGTTAAAGGTTTATCTAGACCTTCTCTTTCCTTTTTAGCTCTGGTAGCTGTACCACCTGATATCCATTTCAATTTTGGTGATTCATTCTTCTCAAACTTCACCTTATCTGATTGATATGAAGCTGATATTTATTTTTCTTCTTTACTATCAAAAGAATGATCTTTTGAACAAAGCATCATCTACTTCTTCAAAATATGCAAACATAATGAGCAAGTAGTCTCTGAATGTGGTGCTTCATGTAACCTGCACCAACCTTCAATTAGAGCATCATGTGGGGAAGTATGATGTAGCAACATCTTCTAAATTTGTTTTGATAAAAATTCTTCAAACTTGGTCAAATTACTATCTCTATCTTCATCAGATACTTCATAATTTGATTCAATCAAACAATCGGTCCCTGGGGTGATATTCTTGTTACTCTTATAACTATTCTCAGTGCACACCAGGATCTCTTCTATCTTATGAATATAACTTTCATCGTGATATGTGCATTCTTCTATACCTGCAGATGATAAACAAGATTTAGTATCACTATAACTATCTGCATGACTTACCATGGGTGATGATGATCCTTTTTCACTACATGCTTGTTCCAGTTTCATCATACCCAAACAAGTATCACAAGTTTTTTAGAATGTACTTCATCATGCAACCTGCACCATCCTTCAATTAAAACATCTTCATTAGATATTTTTAACATTTGGCAGCGTTGCATCTCTCTGGACAAGTACATTTCAAAGTTTCTAAAATGATCTACTTCCTTATCATCATCTGAACTTTGATTAGATTCTATAATTATTCTATCATCCTGAAGATTATCATTATGAGCATGCACATCATACATGAGGATCTCCTCTATGTTGATAGTTTGGGGTCTAATGGTGTAGACTCTGGGTTCAACATCTACATACATGATCTCATTGGTTTTATTATACTCAGTGATCATATATTTCATGTAGGGTTCAACATCTATCCTAATCTAATTGGGAATCCCTTTCCAAGGTAGCCACATGTGACCGAAATCAGTGGACATGTATCCATTAAGTGTTTTTGACCAATCCCTACTAAGCAACATTCCATATGTGTCAGGGATATCTACTACCTTGATATCAATGTATTATTGAATTCTTGGATCTGATGCTAATTGCATATGAATGTGAGTTAACTCTCCTACAACACTCACCTCAGTTTTATCTAACTGTGTTACCTTCTTTAGTGACTTTGCAGGATGTAATCCTAAGGCATTGCATATGGACAATGGCATTACATTAGTAGATGCACCTAAATCTACTAAGTAAATATGCAAATTCTTACTGAACATCCTTATGGTAAGGAGAAATGGAGGTGACTCAATCTTATCCCTATAAAGGGTCATGTGTGAAGTTTCAGCAGCTTGGACAGTAGCTAAAGTTCTGTGTTTAACACTAGTATCCTTAGCTGCATGATCTTTATTCAAAGATTGATTTTGGGGATGACTGTCTTCTTTCGGCGTAGGGTCATCCAAAGATTTCATGAATGCCTTCTTAATAGCTGGGGTTTTAAGCAACTCTGACAATGATAGATTGGTTTTGATCTTTTTCATTTCATTTGCTAAGTATGTGACCAATTTTTCAGACTCAGGAGACTGATTACTAACTTTTTCCACTGCATTTTGTGGTGCTAAGTATTGAGCATTAACTTTGGGAAATCCAGGATTATTACTTGCCTTAGGATCAGGAGGAGCATTAAAATTATTTGGAGGCAAGGATGTAGTCAAAGGACTAGTAGATTTGTTTGAGTTATTCCTCAGGTTATAGTTATGTCTACCCTGATATTGTTGCTGATAAGCATGCACCTCTTCATGTTCGACTGATGGCTTATTCTCATCTTCAAAAGGGAAAACATAATTTGTTTCAAAACCAATAGCTGACTCTTCACATGCTAAAGTGTAGTTCTCATGGGATGGGGTTATCTGCTGATGAGGATGATTGGTGAAACTTTCTAATACAAGAGCAGAGTCATATCCACAAGGCACAATTTCATTTCCTTCAACAAAAGGTGGATTACTTGCAGTATTTGATACTTCTACTTGAAATATACTAGCTGCTATCCTAAATTGAGGAAAATCCAACTCCACATGAGCATTGGTGTTATGTATCCTACACTAGTTTGTAAGGGTTGCTTCTACCAGGTTCACCCTAGTGGTCTGCTTAGGTTCACTAGGAGGCTGATTATCTAAGGGTGATGGCAAGGAACCATTGTTTGGCCTAGTGTTCCACACTCTAGGCTGTCTAGGGGCATTATTATTACCACTATTGTTATTGTTATTGTTTTTATATCCCCTATCAAGATATCCAGATCTGTCATTATTATATCCTTTGTTCTGATTTGGTTGGGAATAGAAATTTTGACTTCTCAGATGAGTGATTTCAGTTGTCAATTTCCTCAATTGTGCTGACATCTCTTTAATTTCTTCCTAAACTTTGGCTACTACGTTCTCTATTTGAGGTTTAAAAAGGAAGAACTATTGTTATTACTATTTTGTCCTACATCAGGAGGTACTTGTGTATGTCATGGATATTGCACAATCTGGCCATTTCCATTTGGAGGTGGCATGATGCTAAGTGGAGGTACTTGTAAAGGACTTGGCATTACATCTAGAGGAATTATAGCTCCATTAGTCTATTATTAAGCAGGATATGCAAGATATGCAGGATGTGTAGGAAATGCAATGTTAGGCATTGGAGTAGGAATCAACTGTTGATTGACTTTTATGGCTTCTTCAAAAGCTCTTGCTAAGGTTGTGACACCAGGATGTGTTCTCCTGATAAACATAGAAGTCAAGGGATCTAATGCTGAGTAATATATACTCCTAGCAGCTTCATCTGCTACAGTATAAGGAGCAACCAGCTTTGAAAGCATCTTTTGGAATCTAGCATTGAAGTTAGCAATAGGCTCTCCTTCAAATCTCTGGATTATGGCAAACAGGTGATAATTCATTGAAGGATCTATAGGTGTCTTGAATCTATCCTTAAAAGCTTTCTCCAAGGAAGCCCATGAACCAAATGAACCTTGACTAAGACTGATATACCAATTATATGTGTCTTCCCCTAAGGAAAATGGAAATAATCTACATACCACATCCTGATGTTCAATTCTTGCTCTACAACAAGCTTCCTTGAATGTTCTGATATGATCATCAGCATCCTGATATGGATGATACTTAGGACAAATCTTGTTAGGATTTTTAGGTAAAGGATGATATGCATTAAAAGTCAAAGGTGACTCTGCAGCAAAGAATGACATTGTGTCTGGTGGAGGTTGGACTGGAGGTGTTACAGGTGGTCCCGTAGGTGTTTGTAATCCAACATGAGTTATTGGAGTATGTCTTGGTGAAGCCTCTGATGTACTAGAACTAGGAGTATGATGAATATCTATAGTTCTAGGCTTGAGTCCATAGATAGGCAATTCCTCAAAGAGTCCACTGGATATGGACCTGGTATTTGGCCTGAGAGCCAGGATTTCAATAATTTATGGAAATTTGGCTTGGTTTACTATAAAGATCAACTAAACTACTCCTACAAAGGATGTATTTATGACCAGAATCCAAAACTGACTGGATATTTATGCAATATTTGCAGAAGTGATGTAAATATGAATAGATATGAGACTTTCACACACAGATATCAGGATATCAGGTATCAAAAGCAAATTACCTCAAAGATTCAGTAAACAAACTTGAATGACAACATAACTTTTCAAGAATCACGAGAATTGACTGCAAAGATTAAGATATTTATGCTCGATTCTAAAATATTCACGATAAACAGGCATAAAAGACTCAAAAAAGCAAATATTTGCAAGAATGTTCAAAGTAATGACTCGTGAGAATGTTACCTCACATCTAACACAGGAAAATACACATGCGTTACTAAATCACCTGCTAGGCAATGAAGATGGCCCTCCTTCTAGCGCCAATTTATGTTGATGATGATTATTAGTCATAACAACATGCATAAAAATTTGCACAATAAACCTTTATTATCTTGTAAAGTACGATCAATTTGAGATAAATTGATGACCCCAAGGCTCCGTTCATCAGTTCATGATCATCTGAAGTTACTTAGATGTTGATGTGACATGCTATTTTCCATTTCAAGGGGTCTTACATTTGTCTGGATGATCAATAATGCAATTGTATTATGTAAATTCACTTGACAAACAAGATTATTTCTACTCTGTTCCATAGATCACTGTGATACTTGTAAGTTTGATCAATTCTTCTAAACATTTATCATCATGAACTTACGTATGCTTCTACACTATGTATTTATTCAAATAATGTGTCTACAAGAAGATATTCATATGTTTATCATGGATATTTATTTGTATTTGCATGATATTTGTCAATTTGACATGCTTTCATTCAAAATATGCTCTGTATTTTCAATTATTTACGAGATATAGGCATATTTCATGTTCATTTGCTTTGGATTATATGTTATTTGCAATTATAGAAGTGATTTGTAATGAAATTCAAAGAAATTTAAAGAAATACTTCTAAATTTAGTGAACCTTTAGCTATTGAGTCACATACATTCAAGATACAATCATGAAGAGAAGAAATCAAACCATAATTCACCAGGTTGTTCCATAGCTAGGTATGGTTGATGCTAACTTCAAAGGAACAAAGAATGAAAATAACATATGCAGACTGAAAAGCACTCCAAGGGACGCAGCTAATCAATGCATATATCCAGATTCCACTCACAGATTACTTAGGATTTACAATGATTTATAATCAAAACAGCTTCTCTTTCATTAAGTATGCAAAACATGTACATTCACAATAACCTTGAAATTAGTCCTGAATTCTTCAGCAATCAAATTTCAATTAAGTTTCTAATGATCAAAAGAGTACACTCCATCTCCTTTTATAAAACAAGGAGAGGAGGCAGTTACACATGACCAATGGTCAAGATTTATTAATTCAGATTAATGGCTGACAATCCCTCATTGACTTAGTCAACTTCCTCCATGGCACAAGTTGCTAGCTAGCAACTATCTGGTAGAACTTACTGCTTATAAGCAGCCTATGCATATGTTTACATGATGATGCATCTATACTTACTCTTTATCTCCCTCTTCTTCACTCTCTTCTTCTTCATCATTTTCTTCAGTTTCTTCTTTTTCATTTTCACTATCACTTTGATGCAGATCATCCCTTATATGCACCTTTATTGCTGCCTTGATAGACTCATATGCTTGAACTATCTTGTCAACTTCACCTCCATCTAGGACTTTAGCTTTTACTATTGCATGCCTGTGAGAGTGGAATTTTGCCTTAAGGGCTTCCATCTTACTTCTCCTACTATTTAATGTCTCATTATAAGTCTCCACCCTAACTTTTATTCTCATGACTTTATTCATCACTTCTTCGGTCAGGTGGTTCAGGGGGTCCTCTCTCACTTGTTTGAAATTGTCATGAAAGGCCTTGACAGTAAAATCTGCATCTTGATTCTCAATTTCCCCCTACTTTCCCTTCCAAAGCCTCTGGGGTCTCTGCCTCATGTGCCATCAAGCTATGCAGCTTGACACTAATATTCTTGAGCTTGCCGCTGCATCTCTTCAATACATCACATTCAAATCTAATATCTTCATACAAGATTCCTAATAGCAGGGCAATATTGTTATCCAATACTATTGCTTATCAAGATTTGTGCATCAATCTTCTTCTTCTCACCTAGAGAATCTAGGTCCTTCTCCAATTTAAATGACCTTCTGCCTACTTCATTTTGCATCTTGTCCACTTTTCTCTTCAATGCGCTTAAATAATTCCACCTCTCCAAAGAGGTTTTCACTACATCTTCTACCTCAGCAATGGCTGAACATATCCACTTTTCCATCACCAGTGCCTTATGCTTCATCAGGTCTAATACTATGATCTCCTCTTGAGATATGATGGTCAATGGAGTGGTTGTATTGGCATGTGTATGATCAGGATTAATTAATCCTTTAATGAAGGAATGTAATTGAGCAATGTGCTCTTTATGCCTTTTATTCTTCTCTTTTTCTCTCTTAACCCTTTGTGTTAGAGAGTCAATTATGTCTTTTCCCTCTTGGCCTTCTTGATCTTCGTTTGTTAAACATTTGGCCCTTCTCTTTCTCAACCATGTGCATGGCCACTTGTGCAATTCTCCTACCTGTTGTAGGATCTCTCTTTATTGCCAAGGTTAGCTTGGCCTTTCTCCTGGGTTTCATCATGCTCCCAACAAATAATGTGGATAAATCAAAATCATGTACCTCTTCAACCTATTGCTGGTGCACCTCTCTTTGCAACCAATAAGGTACATCACCCCTAGGTTCCTCATGATCACCCCTTGTATTTTGCATGTCCCATTCTCCTGTGTTAGGTTCTGTCCTTAGTGGCAACTATTCCTTCCTAATTTCTTCCTCATGTACCTTATCATGAGGGGGATCTTGCTTGGGTTCCTCTTGTTGAGGGACTTCCTTTTGTGGAGGGGGCTCTTGTGAAGTATTGACACTTTGATCTTGTGCCTCCTTTTGTGAGCTTTCCTTTGGGATATCTTTATCTTTTTCTTTGGGCTCATTTTGTGGTAAATTGGCCTCTTGAGGAGTTTGTGTACTTTGGCCTTGGAGATCACCTTGATCACCCTTGCCCATATTATCCATTTCTTCCTCAACACCCTTTGCAATGTGCCAATATATGTTCTTCATCTTTTGGTGCACTGATATTCTCTGAAAGAGGTTCTTCCTGACCCGACCTCTCTTCAGTCCTAGACGGACTTCTATGATCTCCCCCCTCAGTGTGGTGGGGATAAATTTTTCTCTTGATGAGCCTCTTTGCTAGACATCCCCTTATCACCCCCACTCTATTGTTGTGCTTTTGATTGTTTTGGATCTATGGGTGCCTTATTTTGGTCTTGGTTCTGATCAGGTGGAGCATCACCCTTCTTAGTATGTTCTGTCTCATCAGCCCTTTTAGGCTCCAATGGTGGATTATTATTTCTACTTGGGCTTACATCACCCTTGTATGTTAGGTCAATTATCGTAGGGCTTGTAACTTGATCGACCAATTTGTCCAACCCTATCTGTTGGGCTACCCTTTCTAGACTATCTTGTTTTGCTTCATCAATTTGCTTCCCTTCTAGTAATGTCCTCATCTGGGCCAATGGGGTCCCATGAGGAGTCATCCTGTTATTAGCAACCAGGGTTTCCATGTGTTGGGTAGTCACATCCTGGACTTCCTATTCATTTGATAGCTCCACAGTGTCATCCAAGGGGAAAGGAGACTCCTCGCTAGCCCCATGTGTTTCTTTTTCTCTCTGCTCCTCCATTCTCTCAGTCTTGAACTGAATTATCTCTGGAATGGGGACTTCATGCTATAATTCTCTCATGAAGACTGCACCACCCATACCCATTAACATGATGGGATCAGTGCTGACTTCCCCCCTCACGGATGTTCTTCGCTTCTTGGGTGGTGGTGTCTATAGCACCTGCTTCCTTTTCTTGCTTGCTATCAACAAGTCATCATCCCGAGGTTCTTTATTCACTTGTTCCTCTTCCAAGGGATCATCTCCTTCTAAATCATCTTGTATAACCTACCTTTCAACCTGCACCTCTATGTTTTCAGTATCAGGTTTCAATATCCTCTTCATCTTTGGTTTGTCCGGGGGTAGTTGTGATGTCGACACATGGGCTGATGTAGATGCTCCATCACCTTTAGATACAATTCTTTCAATGATCACCCCCTTTGGCTCATTCTCCACCTTCTTTCCCTTAGAGGGTATCTTCTTTTGTTTTTTAGTGGGTAATCTCTCCCCATTGGACTTTCTCTATTCAATCAAGAAATCATCATACTCCTTATCTGACAGCTCTTGTCTCTTTTTCTTGTTATCTGCAGTGATAGCCATACCTTTATTTTTCAGTTTAGCAATCTCTGCATCCACCCATCTTTGGATCAGTTGGATCACCCCTTGCATTATTTGATCCAAGGATATATCCTCTGGCCGTGTAAGATCAGGGGCTGATATGGTGTCATTATACACCTTCTTGTCCTCATCTTCATTAGACATTATCTTTCCATCATCATTATGTAATTGGGCAGGCACCGAGATGTAGTCAAAAGTCCTAAATTGACTTAGTGTGAGCCTTTGATATTTTCTTCTTCTTACCTCAGCTTCATCATCACAGTTAGTCCAAAAGTCTTCTAGATGCTTTTGGTGTATTTGTTTCCCTAGTAGTTTCTGCATCCTTCCATAAGGGTCATATGATCTGGCGAGAGGAAATGGTTGTGAGTACATTAGTTTCAACCCCCTAATAGCATGTTTAATGCTCTGTGATTCTGGGTATAAATACCACCCTATGTATACTATAAATAAAACTGGAGGAAGCTTCTTCTGTGCTTTATAAGCCTCAACTGTTGTAGACACATGTCTAACAAACTCCATCAAGATGACCCTATCAGTAGGGTATCTTGGTAGCATAAGAGGCTATCCCTCAATCCCTCAATCTTGATATATGAAAAGGTAGAAAATTGGTTAAACGAAGCTCCATGTTGATAAATGACTTCTTGAGCTTCCATGCTCAGCCCCTTGGTCCTCTCCTCCTCCATTGTTCTAACTAGATGCATTGAGAATGCATCATTCACCAATTTGTAATCTTGGAGGTATACTTTTCTTTGTAGTTGGGGATAATGATCCCATATATGCATATCTCTAGGGCTATTCCCTAGCCTACCTACTATCTATAGGGCATCAAATGTTCCTCAAGAGGCACAAGAATACACAACATAATATGTCATGTAAAATAGGCATGCCTGTCCTCCTAGCTTCCTCATCCATTCATCCAGGCTATCACTGATGATGTTAGCCCACCGAGGCTTGTTATTTGAATATAATACCATCTGGATGATACCGAACATCCAGTTCTCAAAATTACCAACATGTGGCTTACCAGTCATCCTGCTTAACAGGGCAATCATGTGTTGATACTCATCATCAAAATTGAATTTATATAGGTACACTGGTAGCTTGGTCGAGGCCGTATAGGTGCTACTCTTTGCCCTCCACTGATACATTCTCTTCTGGGCATCTTTCTTATTATTGTTGTATTCTTTCTCCAGTTTATGTAGATCCACCCTAGCCACCTTACTTCCTACTGGCAAGTTGAAAGTAGTTGTGAGGCCCTCGACTGAGAAAGCTGCATATATCCTTCCGTGTTTCTCTAATCTTCTAGTTTCTGGGTTATAATTCTTGGCACACTCGACTACCATCTCTATGGCATCCATGGCATATGGGAAACCTACTGTGTGCCACATACCAGTCATGAATACTCTATCGAGTATAGGGTTATCTGTATCATTATCCAATTTCTGGTCCATGCATCCAACTCTGTATCCCCTTGATGTGTATCACCGATGACACCATACCTAAATCCCACTGCTTCGGGTTGGACAAACATAGACTTTAATAATTTAGCCTTAGATTTGTTCCTTCTAACGTCTGTCATTAGATCCTGCAATAAGCATGACATATCTTACCCATGGTACCCATATGCATTTTTAACAATATCATGCATCATCTTTATTACTTATCACCTTAAAACTTTTCATACATCACCATGAGGATTTACCCTAGTAAAGATAAGCATTTTACCTGGCCAATTACAAAAAATGACAATGGAGAGGGTTTTGAAATCACTTACTTGATGTCACTTTCCCCTTTGGATTATATGACTGATAACAGGAAACATTGTAAACTTGTGGGGTCACCCATTCCGTTCCATTGCGTTAAATATCACGATCCGCTAACAGATGGCTGATGAGGGTTTTGACTTTCTAGAGCTCTGTATTTCTTTACTAATCGCAAGGTAAATGAAAATAACCTTAGAATTTTACTTTTAAACAGATCAACACGATAAATTAGGGCTTAGTGTGTTGTTCTGATCTGATCCGTCAATCATTTGCATGGATCTTATAGATGCCGCCAAGTGTTTGATTTGTATTTGATATATGTGGGGCCTTATCTACCACTTTAATTGCATTTAATGCTAGGGGTGATCTTTGGAAAATTAGTGATATTTAAAAATATGACCCCCCTCAGATAATATGACCCTCCCATCTCATGCAGAATAATTGTCTACTAAAGAATGGGTGACATGGTCAACCTTTGACCATGAAGCATATTAGGTCATGAAATTAAGATCAGGGGTACTTCAAAAATATGACTCCCTCAGGGAATAGATCATGATGACATCATCATGCCATTGATGTTGTTCATTTATTGAATTTGGGTGATGTCATCGTCATATTGAAAAGTATGACGGATATTTGGATAAATGACCCCTCAGTAGGTCGAATGAGATGTTGACGTCAGCATCAGGATGACTTCTTTCATTTTCCAGAATTGAATGACGTCATTGTCATATTGGTGCAGGGTGATACTCGTGCAAGGGTGATATTTGGTAAGATGACTGATGTTAAAAATATGACCCCCCACGAATACATGAAGCTCTTTGACAGGTAGATACCAGCTCTTATTTAACTTTGACGTTCGCGTATCGGGTACCTAATGAGTCACAGGTGATAATTCTAAGTCCAGGTGATCTTAACGAATATGACTGATGTTAGAAATATGACCCTCTATGGGAAACATCAGGGTTGACCAAACTTTGACTCAACATAACTCCCTACTCTTATACAATATTGGGGTGATCCAAAAGGCAAACCCGCTTGGAATTTTACGTACTTTCCAACCATGAGGTTTATTATAGCAAATATTGATTTTGGCAATCGACCTCATCCGGTGGTGCATCCACCCTATCCAAGGTGACATACATGACTAAATTTACCAAACCACCCAAAGCAAGAAACAAGCAAGCAAAAAGTATAAAGAAAAGTTAGGTCCCTGTTTTGCTAAGGCGAAATGGGGTGTGTTGTGTAACCGCACAACATGAAGGAAGTATTCAGTACTCAAGCACATACAATACACCCAGCTTCTATCCCAATCCGTAATAAAATTTCTAACTCTCACTTCATCTGTCTATCACACTCCATCCCATTCATCTACCACTCCAAAAATCCAAAAAAATCAAAACATTACAAAAATCCAAAAAAATCATAACATTCCAAAAATTCAAACAATAAATCCAAAGGCACGTCATCTTTAATCCATATCAATCCAATCAAGTAATCTAGCCAATCATCCAAAAGTATACTTTGGTTTTGTTTCAACCTTGCTTTCAAACAAATCAATCGATCTTTTATCCAATCATCATCAATGGGATATATCGTTCTTGCATCCTTGTGTTGATCTAGGGATATATCATTCCCCACAATGACAACACTATCCTTACAATCATCATCATTTAATCATTAGTTTACAGCTTGATAGGGGCAATACCTTGTTTGTTTTTGAATCATTTTGTGCATGCTTGCTTGCTTGCTTGTGTGTGTTATCACTTTATCTTGCATTTGTATCAATTCCTTATCATTCTAAATAATATTCATATCTTGTGTATGGTGGAATGTCTTTTTACATACCTTTGCATCTGAGGTCTCATTATACCTTTTGTGCACTTGGACTATGCTCTAAGTTTCCTTTCTCATATGTCTAGACAAGGTTGTATTATGCTGGGTACACAAGACACATCGTCACCCTAGTCTTTATACCTTGTTGCATAATGTATCATGCTATATCAAACTATATGGTTGCTTACCTCAATGTAGCATAACATATCATTCATCCATTTGATCCATCCCTTATCTTTCCTCCATCTCCTTAATGAATTTGTTTCATCCATTTTGAGAGCCTACCCGTATTCTTCTAACCCGCCTATCCTCTCAAAGGGGCATACCATCCCTACATCATCTTTCCTTGTCACTTTCACTTCAAGTGACTAGGGCATCATCATCTCTAATCCTACCATCCTCTTCTATCTAGCCAAGCACTATATTTTATCTTTATTTGAAATGATGTTGCTTTGCAACACCATCTCAAAGAGGGGCAAAATATAGACACCTAAAATTGACTTCAAATTCACCATCACTCACTATACCTTATTCTGCCCCATTAATTAAATAATTATTAATTATTTAATTAAGTCAATTTTCTCCACTTCCTAACATTAATTAAATAATTTATAATTATTTATTTAATCCCTTCTTTCTTCTAATGTTAATTAAATAATTTATATTATTTAATTAATTAAATTATAAATCCAACACTAATTAAATAAATCAAATATTTATTTAATTAATGAAATCCAATATTAATTAAATAAATTAAATATTTATTTAATTAAATCAAATCATATCTTATTTTCGATTTCTTTCCAAAATTGTAACTCGTGTATCTAATTAATTTATTTAATTAGATAATCCTCTCAATTATTCTCTCATCCTTTTTCAAAGATTTATTTCCTTTTTCAAATAAAATAAAATCTCTTTCTATCTTTTGAAATCCTATCTTATCTTGTTTTATTTGCTCTTTTGTAAAAATCAAATCCTATCAAATCTTCTTCTCTCCATCCTTGAAAATCTATAAATATAGCCTCAACTAAGCCATTTTCATCACATAACAAAGTAAAGTTATGCTGTAGGAATCACGAGCAACTAACATATCAATCATTCTATCAATCGAAGTGTGCAGATTTGATTGAAGGAGAAGATTTTGTGTATTTGCATTTATCTTTTGTTTTCCTTTGATCAATTTAAACATATACACATACTAATTGTTTTTACCTTTTCATGTTGTTTTTTAGCTCTGTGTGGATCTAGAATTGGTTATTGTTCATGAATGTTTATTTCCTTGCAATCTTTTTATTATCTCTTACCTTTGTTAAGATCTACAGGATTTGTGTGAGTTTATCAGTTGTATTCAATTATTCTATGCATTTTGGCTTTGTGGGTGTTCTTTATTCAAACTTGGTGTATTACATTTTCACTTTTTGTTTCTCCTTCTTCCCCTTTTCCCAGTGGTGTTAGATTAGGTTTAATCTTAGTTTACTTTGAATCTTAGATTCATAAAGAGGAACCAACCTTCTCTAGAGGTTTGATTTCCTTTGCAGGGGCCCACACCTCAAAATCACTCCCATGTTTCACTGGATTGTTGCAGCAAAAGCACTTCAACACAGGGTACAAATCTAAGTGACAATAGGAACCTTTGTTTGAAGGTCCCTTTTTATTCCTTTTTTGGACTTTTCCATAAAAGGAATAAAAAGGGACCTTAAGAAAGCTCATTTCACATAAGATGAACTAAAATCTTGTTTCTAATGAGTAGACAAAAGTAAAATGTGTGAAAAATATTGACTTTATTGAGGTATTAGAACTAATTTTTCTTTGGGTCTTTTTGAAGGATGTGTAGGAGGTTGTAGCAATTGCATAACCATTGTTGGTGGTTTTGAGAATGGTCAATGGAGACAAATGTCAATGAGTTATATTATGAAGTGATGATGGTGTGAAAGAGTCTACTAAAATAGAATAGAAAAATGATGGTTCATGTACATGCCATTTTGGAATATTGTTGAAAAGTGATGGGACGGATAGCTACATAGCATTTTGCATGTTATTAGGTACCACCTAAACTAAGCTTTCACTTATGATGATCATTTGGAGTCAATTCATAGGTGAATGGTCAAGGATTATTTATTTGAATTTATAGCTTTTGTACAAATAAACTGATAATGATGCATGGAATCAAATAACAGAGCAATATATCTATATAAAAGACAAGGAGCTTGTTCACTTGACTATCTCCATACTTGCCAACAATTTTCTGACATTGAGGAAGCCCATCTCACATAAGATGAACTAAATTTTTTGATGAGTGGACAAAAGTAAAATATGCCAAATATATTGACTTCACTAAGGTATCAGACCTAATTTTTCTTATGACCTTTTGAAAGGATGCATAGGAGGTTGTAACAGTTTCATAATCACTAGTAGTGGTTATGAGGATGGATGATGGAGATAAATGACAATGAGTTATATTGCAAAGTGATCATAGTGTGAAGGAGTCTACTAAAATTGAATATAAAAATTATGAATTTAAGTACACACCATTTTGGAATTTAATTGATAAGTGGTGGGAAAAATAGCTATGTAGCATCTTGCATGTTATTAGGTACCATCTAAACCCATATTTCACTTATGATGATCATCTTGAGTCAATTAATTTATGTGAATGGTCAAGGATTGTTTATTTTAATGTATTGCTTCTACACACATAAATTGATAATGATGTGTGAAATCAAATAATTGAGAAGATATATCCATACTAAAAAAGACAAGGAGCTTGTTCACCCAACTATTTGTATGGGTGAAATCAAATAATTGAGCAGATATATCCATACTAAAAAAGACAAGGATCTTGTTCACCCAACTATTTGTATACTTTCCAACAATTTTTGGACCTTGAGGAAGCCCATTTTCACATAAGATGAACTAAAAGCCTATTTCTAATGAGTAGATGAAAGTAAAATATGCCAGACATATTGACTTCATTGAGGTATCAGACCTAATTTTTCTTGATCATTTGGAAGGACACATGAGAGGCTGTAGCAATTTCATAACCACTAGGGGTGGTTAGTGGAAAGAAATGGAAATGAATTATATTATGAAGTGATGATAGTGTGAAGGGCTCTACTAAAATTGAATATAAAGAAAATGAGTCCAAGTTCATGTCATTTTGGAATATCATTGATAAGTGGTGGGACAAAGTTACATAGCATCTTTCATGTTAGCACGTACCATCTAAACCCATCTTTCACTTTTGACAATCATTTTGAGTCAAT
Source organism: Cunninghamia lanceolata (assembly GCA_027924645.1). Taxonomy (NCBI): domain Eukaryota; kingdom Viridiplantae; phylum Streptophyta; class Pinopsida; order Cupressales; family Cupressaceae; genus Cunninghamia; species Cunninghamia lanceolata. The sequence goes on along the minus strand of BSBN01000776.1, from coordinate 8,438,189 downwards.
TATGAAGTGATGATAGTGTGAAAGAGTACTAAATTGTAATAACACCACTAGTCACTGCCCAATTTTTTATTTTTTCTAATTGATAGACCTATTAGCCTAAACATAATAATTTCTACATAACTGTAACTTTGCAACAACACTATGGATAAGAAAGAATACCATCAATGTTCATCAGGCATCCAACAAGAAGAATCATTATTAATATAGTTATGACTCTAGTTATTTTTCAACTTGACCCACATGCTTAATTTACATTATAGTAGGTATGAAAACTAACATAACCATAATTTTTATATTAGTCACAATTTTCCCACATATTTATCCATAAGCAACCATCTTTCCAACCTTAATTTTTGCAAGTACATCCTAAGATATACATATAAAATACTCATCAAATACTACAGCAGTATTCAAATAATATAAAGTAATTGACAAAATTTACAAGGAATATTACCTTTACTGAGCTAGCTAGAAGATGTGGTGTTTATCTGAGTCTTTGCTTCAATCATGGTTTAATAGATAGGGTTCACAATGAACCCAACTGCATGGATAATAATTCCCTATCCACCCCAACCAAGTGGACTCTATAACCTATAGAGAGAGATGATTCATACCAATATTTTAATGAATTGGGTAAATGCTTACCAATAATAATAAACTCTCTAATGGACTTATTCCTTACTAGATGGGCACACTTAGGACAACAACCATAGAAAGGAAAGTATTGCTAACAACTAGCACATATAAAATAACTTGATCTCTTATTTGTTCTTACTCAACATCTAGTATGATTTTTTTCCCACCATCCTCAAAAGCTACTAAATAGTAGATAATGTTATCCATCACTTGCATGCCATTGGATCTAAATCTTGCATGCTACTAGAGAAAGCCATCCAAGCCCCATGGGAATTTTCTTGGCATCCTTCACCTATATACCTAGGTGATAGCCTACTATATTTAGATACGACCAAATCATTCTACTTGCAAAGCATGCTCCTTGACTACTACCAAGTTGGAGCATTAATAAGCTTATCTTTAATGTGGGTCATAAGATTTATAATAGTGGTGATCACCATGGAAGGAGCTGAACAAGCTATGTTCTAGGAGGTTTTGCATTCATCCTACCTATGCCCTCATAGAGCCATTACTCCCACTATCATGTGTTGCCATAGAGGTTGGTGCTTATATCTGGTTTGGTTCTATAAATGCAAAAAGTCATCTTAGAGCTAGATAACAAGACCAAACCATATGATTTACTACACTCAAGATTTCCCTATTACCTATTTAATCTAGTTTAATAATAGGAACTTGGTAGCCATTTCATTAGAAGGATTCACCATCCCACATAGTACACAAGCTTATGAAAGGATTCTATCATAGATCAATCTATGAGGCCCACCCTAGTATGTCTGAATTATGTGCTCTAGTGGACTGATTATTACTTTGAGTCACGTAGCCTTGGATAATTGTGTAGGGGCTTATGACCCTTTTTTATAGACTATTTTAGACAATTATGTTGGATGTGAGTAATTGAGTTAATTGCTTATGATGTGGATGTTATTTCTAAGAGCTAACTATGTTATAATTTCTTCAATTTGTATATAACAAATGTATGTTTGGATTTGTATTAATTTTGTTCTTCCATTATGATTAGAGATGATTCAATTACATAGTTGATTATAATGAAAGTGAATATCTATGTTAAGTGAGTTAGAAGGATGGACATGTGATGTCTGTGAAAGATTTTATGAATACTGAATTGGGTAAAGATATGCATTGCGATGAGTAAATTAAGATTTAGATATCATTGAACTATGAATACTTGAATGTTATGGTTGATTGCATTTAAAGTTACTTCGGCTATTTTTTGAACATATTAATGGGTGCCAATGACTGTGTAGGTAAAATTCCATGGCCAATGGATTCATAGGTCTCTCAAGTAACCCCTGTAGTTAAACCCTGTGATACTTACCTAGTCCCTAAGGTGGAGTAAGGTTTTGTGTGATTTGAGAATGATTGTATTGTTTTAAATACTTTATTTTATTTTATTTTGAGTCTTTTAAGGTTGTCTTGGGATGAGATGGATTATGAGTTGTCATCCATGTGTCCAATTTCATGCATGGGAATTTGGGGCATTTTAAAAGGTGTATTTTAAGCTTTATTACGATTATTTGCCTACGAAGTTTACTTCACAAATAGAGAGGGTTCTACCACTGGTACTGCCGTTCACACTGCATACCAAATGGTCAAGGAAGGAAAAGACTTTGACCTTTGTGAGTTGATGAGAGAACAACTCCTAGAAAATCTAAGAATGGACAAAAGAAACCGGTTACATCTTCAGGTATGGTACGCTAATTATTTGTCTTGTATTCTATAATTTCCTAAATGAATTACCTGGCTTTAGTGGAAAGGTCTGGGAAGAGCATATTCTTGTTGCAACAGAAATCAAGAGTCATATAAGAGGGTTTAGTGATCCAAATCACTACAAGACAATGTACTAGGGTTTCTTCAAAACCCTTCAAACCAACATGCATGCTAGAGAAAGAATCCCTTACAACTTTTTATTATGTGTTTTAGAGACATAGGTCAAGTACCTATGTGATTGGTATCTTTTGGACCACAAATCTTGAGTTTTGACTTAGATTTGACCACTCCAAATGGCCTTGGGAGAAGAGTGACGAGTTAGGGTCTTGGAAGTGGGATTGGTGACTTGTCACCATCCCATTCCCACTATCCAAGGTTCATGAATGGGTTTGGGGGAATCCTAAAGGCCTCACATGTGTGAGTACACAATGTAAGAGCCTTTGGGAAGAGAAGCTTGAGTACTCCCCACTCCCCAATGCCTCACACATGTGTGAGAGCATTTGTCAGGATGTGAGCTTTTGAGAGTGAATGAGAAGGTGATAAGGGTCTCCTCCTTATTCAAGGGAATGGTTGTTGAATCCCTATTTATCTCCCTCTTTGAGAGGAGATGAGGGCTCTTTCTTTGGTTCTTTTTCTTGTTGGCTTGGTTTGGAAAGGAGGAGTTGCTTGCATACTTGGAGTTTAGAGAAGAAGTTGGAGTAAGACCTCTTGAGGAGAGCTCCACCAACTCTTCATGAACCCCATGGAAGGCTTGGAGAGGTAGGCTCCCAAGCCTCCTATTATGTATGTTTTATTGTTTCTTGGTAATGTGATTTTGAAGTTGAGGTGTTAGTGGAGTTGTGGTATCCATAAATGGATTTTGTTTATAGTTGGTACGTGTGTGTTTGTAAAGATTTGAGAAAGAGGGTTGTGATAGATTGGGTTCTCACCCTTGTTGAGAACAAACCAAGTCTTGGGATAGGAAATGTTGACCTATTTTCCCCTTCCCAGAGTCAAATAGCCCATGTTGAACACACTAGGATATTGAGAGGGGGTGAATTAGTATCTAATCAAATTTCAACTTCTCCAAAGCAGATCAAAACTTAAACATTACAACATTAACATAAACATGAAAGATTAACACAATGTACATCAACACATAACACCAGATGTATGTGGAAAACCCGAGAAGGGAAAAACCATGGTCAGGATTAACTCACAATATATGAATCTCAAAATTGAAAGGAAGTTAGGTGTGCGGAAAATGCTTCCTACACTAATCTAATGAGGGGAGGAGAGTGCAAATACAATTTTATCTTTACAATTACAGATTATGTTAACCCACTAATAGAGATATTGTAGCAAACACATACACAAGAATGTAAGACAGAAGAAGAGAGACACAAGATATACGTGGGGAAAACCCTTATCAGGTGAAAAACCCCACACTCCAAAACACAACTCAAATGTATTCCATAAACAATGAAGGTTACAATACAGTCATATAGCCAATGCTCTTGCAGAGTCTTCGACACTCGTATCTAGAGATAATCTAGCAACATAATAGTACTTGTCAATCACATAATACATCTCCTTAAAGCACCTGTTTATATAACAAATACAAGGCAAAAATGGCTCCACATTGAGATGGGCGTCCAACATGGCCTCATGGCCCAAAACCCACACCTATGGACACTTGTCCAACATTGTAGGATGTCTCTGACACTTGTCAAGTCACCCCATCCCAAGGAGGTCACCTATTTCCAAAATGGGCTATGACAGATGCTCTTACGACTCTTACAACCGTCATAGAATCTATCATAACTTACAACTATAAGAGAATCTGTCATACACAGGCTATAAATAGAAAATTCTCTTACATGTCATAGTCCACCTTGGGGTGCCCAAAGATGCCTTTTTCAAAGATACTTCATGACACATGTCCATACCTATCATAGGATCTTCTATTTCTGACTCTTACATGTCATAACTTCATCATAGGAATCTGTCATGACCGTTTTAGTCAATATTCCCTTACATACATTTCAAGATGCTGACACATGGAAAAATATTCCTACCACTAAGTGGGCCGCCTATCTCCTCATGTGAGGACAAATTTACATGTGGTCATATGCCATGTAGGATGACACATAACCATGCCAACTCCCACAATATGACAACATAGGATTTGCATCCAAATTATACAATAGGCAATAAATAAATAAATACAATGAAATAATACAAGGAATTACCAAGGTTGAAACACCTTAATTCCCAACATTCTCCCACTTGTCGAACACCTTGTAAGAGTCAATAGAAATAACATGATTTAACTGTTATAGGCCGAGAGGCCCATAGACTCTGAACACCATCTGAACTTCTCTGTGCCCACTGGCTTCGTCAATGCATCTGCAACATTCTTCAAAGTATCTACCTTCTCCTAATTTACCTTCCCATCCTCTACCATGTCTCGTACGAAGTGAAACTATACATCAATATGCTTGGTTCTGGCATGGAAAGTTAGATTTTTCGCAAGGCAAATCACACTCTGATTGTCACAACAAATCGTAATATGTCTTGCATCAACACTAATATCTGAACACAATCTCTTAAGCCAAATGGCTTCTTTGCAAGCATGAGTTGCTGCCATGTACTCAGCGTCTGTCATGGACAAAGCAACCACAGGTTGTCACTTACTCATCCAACTAATTGCACCACCAAACATAGTGAACACATAAGCACTGGTGGATCTCCTGCTGTCAATGTCACCCGCCCAATTAGAATCCACAAATTCACGAATACAAACTAAATGCAAAGGTCTTGTACCATTACCATGATAACATATGGAATACTCAGAAGTACCCCTCAAATATCTGAACATTCACTTAACTGCATCCCAATGTACCTGTCCAGGATTAGCCATATATCGACTAAGGACTCCCACTGCTTAGACAATGTCTGGCCTTGTGCAGACCATAGCATATATCAAACTACCAATAGCACTAGCATAAGGTACTTTGCTCATGTCCTCCACCTCACTAGGAGATTTTGGACAATCATTAATAGACAACTTTGTCCCCAATGAAATAGAAACACACAATGGTCTACAATCTGTCATGTTGAACCTATCCAACATGGTCTTCACATACTTACTTTGGCTTAACCAAAGTTTTCTGTTAGCTCTATGTCTTCTAATTTCCATTCCTAGAATGTACCTAGCTGCCCCTAGATTTTTTCATCTCAAACTGTGCTGACAACTAAGACTTCAAATCAGAAATCTTATTCTTACCATTCCCAATTAACAACATATCATCAACATACAATGCAATAATGAGAATACGATCATTGTCAAACTTGTAATACACACAATGATCTGATTTTGATCTCAGATATCCAATTGACAACACAAAGGCATCAAACTTCAAGTACCACATCCTAGGAGACTGCTTCAAACCATACAAAGACTTTTTCAACTTGCAAACCAAATTTTCTTTACCTTTCTCTATGTAATGCTTTGGCTGTGACATGTAAATCTCTTCCTCCAAATCACCATGAAGGAAAGCTATATTCACATCCATCTGCTCCACCTCTAAGTCATAAACAGCTACAAGAGATAACAGGAACCGAATAGATGTCAGATTTGCAATGGGAGAGAAAATTTCACCATGATCAATTCTCTCCACTTGTGAGTACCCCTTCGCAACTAGTCTGGCCTTGTACTTTTCAACACTGCCATTTGCACCGAATTTCTTCTTGAACACCCATTTACATCCAACATGTTTTCGTCCTTCAGGCAAAGGCACCAAGTGCCATGTTTTATTCTTTTCCAAAGAAGCCATCTCATCTTCCATGGCCTCCTTCCAAGAACCTGCATCTTTCATGCCCATAGCCTCTTTCATAGTTCTAGGCTCATTAGTGTTAGTAAGTAAAGAAAAAGCACAACTAGAATCAAGTAATGAATAATCAAACCTATCAGGTTTCTTTCTCATTTGTGTAGACCTCCTCAATGGCTGAGGTTGAGGTTGAGGTTCTACTTCTTCTTCTGAGCTTTCAGAGTTGCTAGAGCTCTCCTCATCATCAAGTCTCACCAGGTCTATTTGTTCAGTCTTCTCAAAGGTAGAAGGAAACTAAATTGCATCCTCTTTCTTTTCTATCTGTTCTAGCTATAGAACAATGGAAGGTGTTAGCTCTCTGAAGATAACACTTCTGCTATACAACACTTTTTCAGCCACAAGATCCCAAAGCTTGTATCCTTTCACACCAACACCATAGCCAATGAAATACATTTAACAACCTTGTTCTCTAATTTAGACCATTTCTCCCTAGGCACATGTGCATATGCCTCACAACCAAAAACATGAAGATGTCTAACTGAAGGCTTCTTACTAGACCACACCTCCATGGTTGTCTTACCAACAAGAGCTGATGTAGGAGATCTGTTTACCAAATAGCAAGCAGTGGCTACAGCTTCAGCCCAAAACTTTTGTTCGAGGCTTGCTCCACTAAGCATACTGCTAGCCTTCTCCATCAGTGTCCTATTCATCCTCTCTGCAAATCCATTTTGTTGCAGGGTGTATGCAGTTGTCTTATGTCTTTCAATCCCTTGCTCCTTATAGAACTTATCAAACTCTATTGAGAAAAACTCACCTCCATTATCAGTTCTAAAACACTTAATCTTTTTACTAGTCTAATTTTCAACAAAAGCTTTAAACTCTTTAAATCGACTAAAGACTTCAGTTTTGTTTCTGATAAAATAAAACCATGTCCTTCTACTATAATCATCTATGAAAGATACAAAGTATACATATTTGGAAATTGAAGGAACATTAACAAGACCAAACACATCAGAATGAATAAGATCCAATACACCAGAAAACTTGTGAGAACTAGAGTAAAACTAAACACGGTTTTCCTTTCCATAGACACAGTGTTCACAAAAGTTGAACTTGAGATTACAATCATTTAACCCCTTAATGAGGTTTTTATTTTTCAAGGTATGCAGACCCTTCTCACCAATGTGGCCATATCTCAAATGCATTAACATAGTCTTTTTAGCAGGAAGTTTAACTTCCAAAGCATGTACACTACCATCAGAATGTGTTACAACAGATTTCTTCACTACTCATTTAGATGGTGGGGATGAAGTGACTGCAACTCTTTTCTTCGAGTTAGAAGAACTATTACACTATGAAGTGCATGCCTCTAGCTGAAACATAGTACCTCTCTAAGTACCCTTCGCAAGCACCATAGATCCTCTAGTCATCTTGCATCCATCCTTCGAAAAGACAACTTGCACACCTACATCATTCAACATACTTACAGAAAGTAGGTTCTGTGCTAGGCCTGGGATGTACATAACCCCAGTGATCCCCTTCACTTGTCCATCAGGGAATCAGATTAAGACTCTTCCATGACCAATAATCTTTAGATGAGAATCGTCACCCAGGTACACTCTTCCACCATCGAACTCTTCATATTTCGTAAACCAGTCTCGATGCAACATCATGTGGAATGATGCACTAGAATCAATCAACCACACATCATCAGATGCATGGGTGGCTAGGGCTATGATGAAGGCATTGCCATCATCTTGTGACTTGTCAGAATCTAAATCAGGAGCATTCTTCTTCTTCTTTTTCTTCACCTCTTTGCATTCCTTTCAGAAATGCCTAGTTTTCCCACAATTCCAACAGAGACCCTTAGACTTTCTAGGAGATTTGGATCTCCCACGGGATTTGGATCTGCCCTTTTTACCTTTCTTGTCCTTCTTCTTCCCTTTCTCTTTGGGTCTTCCACAAACCACAAGAGCCTCTTTGGCTGCCTCAGAAGACTTTCTTTGCATCTCTTCAGATAACAATGAAGACACCACATCTTCCATCTTGAAGGTGGTAGTGGTGCTTCCGATAGCCATGACAAGATGATCCCACGAATCTGGAAAAGAACAAAGTAGGGTCATACACCGATCCTCCTCCTCCATCTTCACACCCACAGATGTCAACTATGCAACGATCATGTTGAAAGCATTCATATGGTCTACAACAGATCCTCCATCTTCCATCTTCAGAGCAAACAACTTCTTTTTTAGAAAAAGCTTGTTCACCAAGGACTTGGCCTAATAAACATCACCTAGCTTCTTCCAAAGGTCTTTCATGCTCTTCTCCTCATGGACATTCAACAGGACAGAGTCAGCTAGACAGAGTCTTATGAGACCCTTAGCCTTCCGATCTTTGAGGTCCTAATCAGCTTGTGACATTGCTGTAGGTTTTACACTAGATACAGTTTCCCATAGGTCACGATCAACAAGTAGGTCTTCCATCTTGAGTTTCCACAAATTAAAATTAGTGCCATTAAATTTCTCCATCTCTAATCTTCCGAATGTGGTTGCCATCTCCTTCCTATAACAAGATATAGAATACTCTGCACAAACTCCCACTCAACCTAAGATTAGCTCAAAAAACCCCTACCCAGCAACTAGAACCAAAATTGGCCAGGCTCTGATACCAACTGAAAGGAAGGTAGGTGTGCAGAAAATGCTTCCTAAACTAATTTAATGAGGGGAGGAGAGTGCAAATTCAATTTTATCTTTACAATTACAGACTATGTTAACCCACTAATAGAAATATTGCAGCAAACACATACACAAGAATGTAAGATAGAAGAAGAGAGACACAAGATATACGTGGGGAAAACCCTTATTGGGTGAAAAACCCCACACTCCAAAACACAACTCAAATGTATTCTGTAAACAATGAAGGTTACAATACAGTCACAGAGCCAATGCTCTTGTAGGAGTCTTTGACACTCATATCTGGAGATAATCCGGCAGCATAATAGTACCTGTCAATCACATAATACATCTCCTCCCCAAAGCACCTGTTTATATAACAAATACAAGGCAAAAATGGCTCCACATTGAGATGGGCATCCAACATGGCCTCATGGCCCAAAACCCACGCCTATGGACACTTGTCCAACATTGTAGGATGTCTCTGACACTTGTCAAGTCACCCCATCCCAAGGAGGTCACCTATTTCCAAAATGGGCTATAACAGATGCTCTTATGACTCTTACAACTATCATAGAATCTGTCATAGTTGTCATAACTTACAGCTATAAGAGAATCTGTCATACACATGCTATAAATAGTAAATTCTCTTACAATATGTCATAGTCCACCTTGGGGCACCCAAAGATGCCTTTTTCAAAGATGCTTCGTGACACATGTCTATACCTGTCATAGGATCTTCTATTTCTGACTCTTACATGTCATAACTTCGTCATAGGAATCTGTCATGACCGTTTTGGTCAATATTCCCTTACACACATTTCAAGATGCCGACACATGGAAAAATATTCCTACCACTAAGTGGGATGCCTATCTCCTCATGTGAGGACAAATTTACATGTGGTTATATGTCATGTAGGATGACACATCACCATGCCAACTCCCACAATATGACAACATAGGACTTGTATCTAAATTATACAATAGGCAATAAATAAATAAATACAATGAAATAATACAAGGAATTGCCAAGGTTGAGACACCTTAATTCCCAACAAAAATAACAACTTTATTTTAGGGCTACAACCCAAGGAAGATACCACCCCCTAAAAAATTTGATTTAGGGTCACTCCTAAGGAAGCTACTACTCCCTAAAGACTTTGTTTTAGGGTCACTCCCAAGGAATCTACTACTCCCTGAATTGAAGACAAACTTACAAAAGATTACAGTATGACAATCCTTCTACTGTCTGAAAACTGACATTGAAATCCACACCTTTGATGATTGCAATTCTACCTCTTCACACTTCCTTTTGATGATCAAATTAGTTAGGTACACTCTATACTTGATCACTTTCATAGAGATGTCTTCAAGATGAATTAGGATAGCATCTACAACTTCTTCTCTTTCTCCCTCAGTCACACATCATAATGCATTCATTCTGCTCCTTATCTTGCTTGCAAGCCCTATCAATCACTTTGTAATCACACCTCACATAACTCAATTTGATTTACAATTTATACATTATATTACATTGATTACATTGCTTGTCAACCAGAGACAACATGAAAAAATACATTCACAATTTGGCCAGACAACACACAACATGAAACAGGTAGAGAACGAGTTCTAAACAAGACTACACACTACACCAATAGAAGACCCATGCCTTGCAGATGTCAACACTTGCTTAACCAAGTCAAAAACATTCTTCACATAAACAAACATCAAGTAATTACATCCGCAACTCTTCTCATTTGAAAATAGGATAGACTTAAGGAAAGACATATGAAACTTGAAGCATAATGGCCACAAGAACTTGAAAACCTTGTACAGTACTGGAAACAAGAAAAATCTTCATGAAACTCTTCTAGATGAGTCTACAGGAGTCATAAAACATCCCCAAACACTCTTTTACCTCCACACATCAAATATTTTATGCCACACATCTTCAACCATGAACTCTGAGAACAACTAGTCAACCAGAACACACTGCAACATACTGTCATTGAAAAACTGAGCTTATGGATCACCAAGAACCTTGAGACTGCAAGAGATAATGTATTGTACATCCATAAACATGCCCAAAAAACCACAAAGACAAACATTCACATCTAGAGGAATGCAGAGCATTCCAGTAGGCCTTCAACACCACCTTACTCTGCCAGAACACATGTTGGTGCTCTATCATGCATAACTTTTACAGCAGAAGGATAGAAGATCTGAAACTTTGGAATTATCACCTTCACTGCACCCAAAACATAGTTCTAGAACTACATAGCCATAACTGCTAATACAGAGGAATGTAAAGTAATCTCCCAGATAATCTTCAAAGGCAGTCATCCTATAGCATAAATTGTCACCAACTTTCAGAGGCCAAACCTTCTTTATATCAACACATGCATTCTTAGGAACAGTAGGATAGATTATCTTAGTGCTTCTAATTCCCATATTAATGTATCTTATTGATTCTTCTAATTCCCATCTTAATATAACTTCATACTTAACTCTGCATTGATCAAGGCATGACATCCAACCATGAACTATATCTTCTTTACTGGATAGGACATGACATCCAACCATGAACACCATCACACATCCAAGATAGTGTTGATATCAATGACAACCTTGTGATAGTGTTGACATCAATGACAACATTAGGAACCATATGTGTAACAATCTCCCCCTTTGGCATTGATGGCACCACATACCTACACATTCTCCTCCTTTGACATCAAGGACAAAGAGCAACTTCCTCTCTCTTAGGGAATAACTTCTTCTTGCAGTAAACAAACTCCCCCTATCATCAACAAGCAATACCTACTGCCCATGAGAGGTAGCCACCATCAGTCCAAGAAAATGATATAACATAAACTCCCCCTAGACAGATGCATCACTATGCATCTAACAAGAAGGAGGGGCAATCACCCCTAAACTCTGCTGGAGATCCTCAAAAATATCCTTTGCAAGAGCCTTAGTGAAAATATATGCAATCTGATCCTTTGTTGGAACATGTTCCAACCTTACTTCCTTTTCTACAACCTTCTCTCTCAAAAAGTGATACCTAATTGCTATATGCTTGGTTCTAGAATGCATCACTAGGTTCTTGGAAATATTGATAGCACTTGTATTGTCACACAAAATAGGAATGGGCTCATCATACAATACCTTGATATCCTTTAGGGTTTGCTTCACCCATAACACTTGTGTACAATAGGATGCTTCTACAATGTATTCTACCTTTGTTGTTGATAAGGACACTAAATCTTGCCTCTTTCTCTACCATGAAACCAATTTGCTTCCTAAAAAGAAAGAACCACCACTTGTACTTCTTCTATCATCAACAAAACCAACCCAATCAACATCAGTGTAGGCACTCAAATCAAAGTCATTACCTCTTGGATACCATATTCCATAATTCAGAGGTCCTTTCAAGTATCTAAATATTCTTTTCACTGCCTCCTCATGTGTTTGCTTGGGATTGGCTTGATATCTGGCAACCACACATACTACATGCATAATATTAGGTCTAGAAGTAGTTAGGTACAACAATCCTCCAATCATAGATCTATAGGCAGTCTGATCCACCTCTAGAGACTCATCATCCTTTCTCAAGTGACATCTAATGACCATGGGAGTACTCACTAGTTGTGAATATTCCATACCAAACATTTTTAACAACTCTTTTACATACTTATCTTGAGAAATAAAGATACCACCTTCTAGCTGAGTAATTTGAAATCCAAGGAAGAAAGACATCTAACCAATCATAGACATCTCAAACTCTATTTGCATCTCCTCTGCAAACTTCTTACACATATCATCATCTCCACCAAAGATAATGTCATCCACATATGTGCTACAACTATCAATATCATATCTCCTTCCTTGATCTAAACATTGCTATCTGTAGTACCTTTCTTGAAGCCCTACTAAAGTAAGTACTTGTCTAACCTAGCATACCAAGCCCTAGGTACTTTCTTGAGGACATACAAAGCCTTCTTGAGTCTGCATACCATGTCTGGATCTTTTGACATTTGGAAACTATTTTGTTTCTTAATATAAACCTCTTCCTCTAGATCACCATTCAGGAATGATGACTTAACATCCATCTGATATACTTTGAAGTTCTTATGAGCAGCAAGAGCAAGGAACATTTTGATTGCCTCCATCCTAGCTACTGAAGAAAAAGTCTCCTCAAAATCAATACCTTCAACTTGTGAGTATCCTTTGCATACAAACCTTGCTTTGTTCCTTACAACTTCACCTTCTTCATTTAGCTTGTTTCAGAACACCCACTTTGTTTTTATAACATTCTTATTATCTAGTTTGGGAACCAATTCTCGTGTCTGATTCTTTTTAGTCTGATCCAATTCTTCTTCCATTACCTTTATCCATCCATCATCTTTGCTAGCATTGACAAAGGTTCTAGGATCTACTTTTGATAACAAACACAAGCTTACTTGCTCATGTGTCTTAACAAGCCTTCTCTTTATCTGCACACCTTCATCCTTATCTCCAATGATTTGATCTTCTGAGTAGTTCTTCTTAACATACTTTGCTAGAGTCTTAGGCATCTATTCTTATTCTTGTTCCTTTTTTTCTTTCACTTCTTCTTCATCTTCAATGCATGGGAAGATATCAGATCCAGAGTCCTCTGAAACTTGTGAGATCTGATACAAGTCTTCATCTATTTTGACATTTGTGCTTTTAATCATCTTTCCCAACCTCTTGTTGTACCATCTATAGGCCTTGCTTCTAGTTGAGTAACCAAGAAAGATTCCTTCATCACTTCTTGAATCAAACTTTCCTAGGTCTTCTTCATCTCTTCTGATATAGCATTTACTGCCAAAGATCTTGAAGTATCTGATAGTGGGAGATCATCCATACCATAACTCATAAGGGGTCTTAGTGTTTTTGACCCTCAGTTGCACTCTGTTAATTAGATACGCAGCTGTATGAGCTGCTTCCTTCCAATATATATTAGGTAGATCTACATCTTTCAACATTGCCCTTGACATCTCTTGCACAATCCTATTCTTCCTTTCAACCACCCCATTGTTGGAAACAAGGTAGATAACTAAGAGGGGGGGTGAATCAATTATCTTAAATATTTTAACTTTCTTTCCTCGTTAACAATTAGTGCAACATTTAAACATATAAGCATACATAACCATGAGAGCAGAAATAAAAACAACACACATAACACAATAATTTTTATGTGGAAAACCCTGTTAAGGGAAAAACCATGGGGTGACTAACCCTAGATTATATTCTCTGTTAAAAGAATAAGAAGTACAAAATGGCACTTGCCAATTAGGGTTCACTGCCCAAGCACACTGCTCACAAGAGGCACACTGCCTACAAGAGACTCACTATCTACAATATTTATAGAAGGTAACCAGGTGTTTGAACTAAAGAGATGCATCCACACATGCTGAGGTTCAGTTCTGGTTAGGCTCAATATACTGATCTAATGCACTTCATTCTTCCTCTACTTTAGTGCTGCTATTCTATCACATACCAGACTTGTATTACTGCTTCCACACTTCTCTCTTCCTTTCCTCGCACACTATATCACCACACACACACACCTTCATACCGAAATCCATTTGGTATATATATCCGCATCAAGGATTTCAACATCTATCTAGTCGGCAACTGGAATGCTCAAGATATTTCCAAGACACTGATCTGTCGGCTGAATCCATGCTTAATATGTGATGCGTATCAAAGACATAGACATAGAAGTCATCAATCATGTCGGCTAACCATGTATGATCCCTCAAATAGCTTGATCACCATCAATTTCTCATTCGGATTAAAGTCTAATGCTCTACTGGTCAGTTCTTCCTTAGTCTACTCTGCCTGTTAGGAACCCAACACTTAGATGCTCATATCTTTTCACTCATTCGTCACCAAAGGCTTAATTCTAGAATATAGTAGTCATGATACTCCTCTTAACTTTCCCAAGTCCTCACTTTGTTGAGTTACACCCTTTGAGAGATCCGGACCTGATTGTCAGACCTTGCTGCATGCTCTGTTCTTACTCACTCGACCAAAACACTCTTCAATCTTTCTTTCGATAGAGACATACTATGTGCTGTGGATGTGTGGGAAAGACTTTGTTGCCATCAATGACAACATTCATGAAGCCACATAGTGTCTCTTGCCAACAATCTCCCCCTTTGGCATTGATGGCAACACTTAGTGAAAAATGACTAAGTGTCGTAGCAAACTCCCTCTTGGCTGATGCTCTGTCTTATGTACACTTTTACCCGAGCTCCCCCTTGGCTGGATTCCACATTTTTCACTACTCCTCACTCCCCCTTTGACATCAATGGCAAAGGGTGGAATCCGCAAACCACAATTTTCAAAAATCAACCTATACATAGCCGCATAAGTATAAAAACATGTTATTTTTACATATACTTAAGTATATCCACAAAGGTGGTCTTCAATTGTACAAATTCTATCGCCCAACTCTGCTTCATCCTGTCCAAAATTGAAATGTGACCACTCAATAAGAATACATAATCTTTTGCCCTTCTTAAGTCTGTTGGATCATTGGTTCGAGCTATGGTCTGAGCATCAATTAAGGCCTCATGCATGCCTCTAACTTAGGGATAATTATCCCTCTAAGTTCACTCATCCTACTTATTATATTCTTCCTCTCCTTTTCAAGCCTCTTTATTTCATTTATAATGGTGATGGCCTGGCACTCTTGATTCATTATAGAAGTGGTGAGGAGATCAAAATTCTGAGATAAACTTGATAGTTTATCTTCTTATGCTTTCACCTTCTTTTCAATATCCTCTGTCACTTTAGACCAGGATAGACAAAATTTATACATTTTACCACCATCTTTAAGAGCATTTTCTAGGCTCTTTATCCCAATATCCAAGGTCCTCCTGTCATTAGTTATGAGTCCCTGTATTTCAGTAAATCTCTTTACCAAAAATTCTTTCTGGACTTTCTCTTCTACCGATTTCTCCAAAGAATCAAAATGGGTGCTAACAGAGTTAACCAAAGATTTCAGGTTACTGGATGGAGAGGCCGAGGGATCCTTTTGGAAGGATGGCATGATCTTCTCCAGCATCCCAGATGTAATCTCTATCAGCTCACAGTCTTCCATGTGAGACTTGAGAAGCTTCTCTTTTGCTTTAGCTTGAGCAAAAGATGCTATCTTCATCGTTTGGACCGGAGAAAGGGAATCAAAATTTAGTGGTACTTGAATTAATTCTGGTTCATCTATATTTATCATTTCTTTGTTCAAGAAGCTATTTACTGCCTCTACAGTGTCTCTTACCGGAGACTGAGTCTTCTTTCCTTTTGCAACCTCAGAACTATCATCAGGAGTCTTCTCTGTTTGATCTTCTTCTCTTCCCTTTACCTCCTCTTCTTGACTCAATTTCTCCTCTTCTCTTCCTTCTCCTTTAGTACTTGAGTCTGTAGAGGGATCCAGAGGAGAGATGTTAACTTCTTCATGGACTTCCTCTTCTAGAACAGAGGAATCCAAGTCCTTTGATTTCTCCTCATCTATCTCTTTGGACTCTTCTACATTTTTCTCAGTGGATTCTTCTTTTGATGCACTTAATCCTTTGACATCCATGGTAGAAGGTTCTTCATCTATTTCCTCTATAATAGGAAGATTGAATCTCATGAAGGAATTCTGAAGGATGTCTTCTATTTCTTTTGCCACCTGATCAATCTCTCCAAGCATAAGTTTGTTCATTCTTGCTTTGCTCCGGAACTCATCCTTGTAGTCCTTAAAGATCATGGTCATTTGTTTTGGAGTAATGGAAGGATAGAGCTGAATTGCAATCTATTCTTGGATCTCTAGGTCCTTTGCCTTATCATTCTCCTTTCTTAGTTCCAGTACCTTCTCTAGACTTTTGGGAATTAGAGAGATGATTTCAATGAATGCTTTATTATAAATGTTTAGATATTTGACTGTAGCATCTTCCAAGATTTTCTTGTCAGTATCACTATATTCATCATAAAATTCAGTGACTGGTTGCAGGTTCCCATCCACTATGACTTCCTTGATGATATCATCAATAGAGAGAGTAGGCCTTTCAACAAATTCTTCTACCTCTTCTTCCTTGTTTTTACCGGCAGAGGATTCCCTGGAAGTTTTCTTCTTCTTCTTCATTTTCTTAACTTCTTCATCCGACTTTGTTTCTTCATCATCCTTTTGGCTTATGTAGGACCTTGTGGCCTTTGTTTTCATTCTCTTTTCTCCCTTTTCGGATGTCTTGGCTTCCGATTTTGAGACTCTTGAGCTCTTAGAGGTGGCAGGTGCAGAGCTCTTGGAGGATCTATTCCGGGAGGAGGCTTGCACCAGAAAACTTTCTTTTTCTGCTTCTTGTCTCTCTTTCTCAGTACTTTCTATTTTCTCCCTATTTGCATCAACTGCTTCTTTTGATATGCCATATCTTTTAGCAATTTCCTCTACTTCCCTTCTCACTTTTCTTTTTATCTCTGGTTGTCTCAATTCAACATGTATATTTACACTTAATTCTTCAGAGGTTCCAAATCTTTCTACCTCAGGGTCCTTTGGCTGACTCAACAGGTGTTGAACATGTAGCTCTAAAATTTTCTCATCTACTTCGTAGCCCATTGGCATTATCCATACTGTTCTGGGCTCAACTGCCTCCATTAGGCATTGATCAGTGTCTACCATAAAACACATTGTATCCTTGTATTTTTCAACTAGAGATTGAGGAATTCTTTCTCTGGCCTGCATCATACTTTGGGAGTTCTTGAAGTATCCCCAGAGTGATGTACTTTGAGCCTTGGCATCACCAAGCCCATACATGTAGTCTCTGATTTGTATGGCAACCGGTCTGTCATTTTGCCATACCCAACCACTTGATCTGGGTAGCTCATTCATATAGTAAAAGAACAGACACATTATTAAGCCACCATACTTGAATGAGTTCTTCTTGTCCTTCTTGATCTTCTGCAAGTTTTCTAACAATTGGTTCAGGAGAAGGTCGCATAGATCATAATCTACATTTTCCCTTAGCATCTGATATGCAGTATATATTGCAGTTCTAGACACAGAATTCTCCCTGCTGGAATGATAGATTTTGTAACCAATTATCATAGAGGCAAACTTTATATCCAGATCTATGATATCCTCTATTGTCATTGCTCTTTTGTCAAACTTAGATCTGGTAGCCTCACTTACTATTTGGTTCTTGACAGATTTGAGAGCAGGCAACCCACCAGATGAGTGCAATCCAGTTACTACCCTAATGGCATCTTTTGTTATCTTGAAAGGTTTAATCAACCACATGAAGTTGTCATGTATTCTTCTAAGAACATATCAGACCCATTCATCTTCTGCAAAACAGGGAAAGTGGATGCAATGTCCAAAATGGTTATCCTGGAGGTCCTTGTATTGAGGTTTAAGTTCAAACGTTTCATCTATTAATTGTTTATGATAGATATCCATCATCTTGGATTCCCCAAATTCCTCAATATTTGCATGTATGTACACCCTAACATCTTCTACATGTAGAACCCCATGTGAAATACTAGAGAAGGTGCCTAAGGGATCAACTTCTAGGGATTTGTAAGGGTGTTTCTTGAACTTTGGGTGCGGCCTATCAGTGATCTTAACAACATTTGGAGTAGCCATCTTTGCAAAAGATTCAGAGAGAGATATTCAAAAATGGAAATACCTTTTTACGCTTCTAGGTTTCACAAAATGAGCCAAAAAGATCACTGGTTGAATCAGATTCTGTGGTTGATCTTTGAGAAGGTTGAAACAATCTTGATGTAGATCTCTTCCTTTCTTATTCTCGAATGCAAATGTGCAAATGATGAATAAAGAAACCCTTTTATCTCTGCGCAAACCCTAATTTCCTATTGCAATAAATGCACAACTTAAGTTATTCCAGTTGCCTTGTTCTTCCTTGTTCTGAGAGAGATCTTTCCGAATCACTGATATACACTTAGAATTATTTTTAGTGATAATTGATAATCTATCTCCTTTCCTCCAATCATGTCATTTATCCGCAGATCAAGATATTTTAATTTTGAATCATACTGGATCTAACTGTGAAAATCCTACTTTTACCAGATGGCTGTCAAACCGGATCAATCTTGGATGATTAAACTCTTCAAAACTCCTTGTAGATCTTTCATATTTTTATCAAGGATTATTTAGATATTTCTCTGAGAACCCTTTAATCCCCAACATTCCATGTGCCACATTTTAGGCACCAATTGACTGGCTGGGGGAATTTACTTTCCTTTGTGACTCCTCTTGAGCCAGAGCTCATTTGTTTAGTTTCTGGAAGAAATATCAACACAAGATTCTGGTACGGAACCATCCCCAACATTTTCTGTACTCTTCTTCACCCAAATCTTGTTCATCTCCCTTTGAACTTCATCTACATTCACTTTACCTTTTCCTTTATCTTGATTTTGATTATGATTCACCGGACCCTTTTTATCCTGATTCTTGCTTCTGTAGAATTTGGCAATATGACTAGATCTATTGCAATTGTAGTAAACAACATTTCTTTGCATATTTGATTGATATCCTTTT
Source organism: Cunninghamia lanceolata (assembly GCA_027924645.1). Taxonomy (NCBI): domain Eukaryota; kingdom Viridiplantae; phylum Streptophyta; class Pinopsida; order Cupressales; family Cupressaceae; genus Cunninghamia; species Cunninghamia lanceolata. The sequence goes on along the minus strand of BSBN01000776.1, from coordinate 8,418,777 downwards.
GATCTGCATTGATTAGCCATATGTCCCATTCTATTGCATGCAAAGCATCTACCATTGAATGAATTGTTTATTTGCATATTTCTGCATTCATGAGATTTGTGACCATACCTTTTGCAGTTGAAACACTATCCAGAGAAGGATGAATTAGTCTAATTCATTCTTCTTCTGCACTGAGTTGCTTTATAACCGAAGTTGTTGCAATTGTAGCAGTATCCATTGAAGGATGGATATCTTTGAGCATTTGGTTGTCTTACCGGAGGTCTTCTAGGCTTGTTTCTTTGATTTCCTGATCTAGAGTTCTTTTGACCGGATCTAGAGTTTTCACCTTTCTCATAACCCAAACCATGCTTGTCATCTACCCTCCTTTGTCTTTCAAGAAGAACTTCAAGTTGAGATGAGCTTATCTTAAATTTTTCTTTGTATTCATTTTCTGTTTGAAGATCTTGTTTTAGAGGGTCTATCTGATTCTCAAGTTGTTCTTCATTATCTCTATCTTCTTCAAGATTAGATTCTAGATGTCTGATTATTCTATCCATTTTGTGGTAGTCTTCTAACTTCTCCTTGAGAGATTGTTTTAGATTATCTTCAATTTCTCTTTTCTCTTCAATTTCTTGGGTGAATCTCATAACCCCTGATTCCATTTCATGCCTTACCATAATGACCTCTTTTGATAGCTTCTCACATAGCTTGTTTTTCTCATTCAGATCTTCATTAGTATCATTGGCTTCACTTTGACTTGCTAATTGTTGAAGAATTTCCTTTCTTTTTTCCACAGAGATACTCAATTTTTCTTTTAGCTCATTTATGAAATCATCAGTTTGTTTGAGTCTTTCTCTCAAGTTATTGACTTTAGAGTGAGATTGCTCAAGATTATCTAGGGTAGACTGAAGTTGTTCCTTCATACCATACATATCCATTGAGATTCCCAGATCTTCCTCAAGTTGTTAGGCTCTTTTTTGGAGGAACTTAGCTCTGATACCAATTGTTGGAAACACGGTAGATAACTGAGAGGGGGGGTGAATCAGTTATCTTAAATATTTTAACTTTCTTTCCTTGTTAACAATTAGTGCAACATTAAAACATATAAGCATACATAACTATGAGAGTAGAAATAAAAACAACACACATAACACAGTAATTTTTACATGGAAAACCCTGTTAAGGGAAAAACCACGGGGTGACTAACCCAAGATTGTATTCTCTGTTAAAAGAATAAGAAGTACAAAATGGCACTTGCCAATTAAGGCTCACTTCCCGAGCACACTGCTCACAAGAGGCACACTACCTACAAGAGACTTACTATCTACAATGTTTATAGAAGGTAACCAGGTGTTTGAACTAAAGAGAGGCATCCACACATGCTAAGGTTCAGTTCTGGTTAGGCTCAATATACTAATCTAATGCACTTCATTCTTCCTCTGCTTTAGTGCTGCTGTTCTATCACATACTGGACTTGTATTACTGCTTCCACACTTCTCTCTGCCTTTCCTCACACACTATATCACCACACACACCTTCATACCGAAATCCATTTGGTATATATATCCGCATCAAGGATTTCAACATCTATCTAGTCAGCAACTGGAATGCTCAAGATATTTCCAAGACACTAATCTGTCGGTTGAATCCATGCTTAATATGTGATGCATATCAAAGACAGACATAGAAGTCATCAATCATGTCGGCCAACCATGTTTGATCCCTCAAATAGCTTGATCACCATCAAATTCTCATCCGGATTAAAGTTTGATGCTCTGCCGGTCAGTTCTTCCTCAGTCTACTCTGCCTATTAGGAACCCAACACTTAGATGCTCATATCTTTTCACTCATTCATCACCAGAGGCTCAATCTCTGGAATATAGTAGTCATGATACTCCTCTTGACTTTCCCAAGTCCGTACTTTGTTGAGTTACACCCTCTGAGAGATTTGGACCTGATTGTCAGACCTTGTTGCATGCTCTATTCTTACTCACCGGACCAAAACACTCTTCAATCTTTCTTTCAGTAGAGACATACTATGTGATGCAGATGTGTGGGAAAGACTTTGTTGCCATCAATGACAACATTCATGAACCCAGACAGTGTCTCTTGCCAACACCCATTTCGCTGAGGGGTCCTGGGAGCTGAAAGATGTCTCCTAATACCATGATCTTCACAAAACTTTTCAAAATCATTTGAAGTAAACTCACCTCCTCTATCAAACCTTAAACATTTGATCTTGGCATCTACTTCATTCTCAACCATAGCTTTGAACATCTTAAATTTATCAAGGGCATCTAACTTTTCTCTTAAGAAAGAAACCCAAATCATTCTAGAATAATCATCAATGAGAAACATAAAATACCTCTCACCTTGTTGACTCTTTACTCTTGTAGGGCCACATAGATCAGTGTGGATCAACTCCAATGGATTTGAAGAAGAATACTCCTTGATTTTGAAACTTGTCTTTGTCTGCTTTCTCATTTGACATTCCCTGCATACTGTGTTTGCAGACTTGATTATCTTGGGCAGGTCTCTCACTGCATGAGTAGAGTTGATCCTTACCATATTATCAAAATTGTTGTTTCACATTCTTTTGTGCGACAAACAACACTCACTAGATTGAGCCAATAAACATGTTCTTCAATCTACCTCCCTCCTTTAAATGATAGATATCACCATATGACTTGATATCTTCTGCAACTAGTTTTTCGGACCCTGCCTTCCTGATTTTACAACCGTTGACATGAAAAGTGAGATTGTAACCTTTGCTACACATCTGACTGACACTGAGAAGATTGTCATTAGGGGAAATTTACATAAAAATGGGCCTCCTAAGGATGGCATTGTCAACTTTTTGAGTTATCAAAAATCAACTAAAAGATGACATCAACTGTTATGGTGACATCATCCAAAATAAAAATAAAATTATTTAATTTATAAAATTAAACTTTCTAAAATCCTATAAATCAACTCATGATGGTTAATTTAACTCTACACATCCTATTCTATCTCATTTATCTTTCTAAATATAAAAGATTTTTTGTTTTTTAGATTTATATTCTTAAGTTCTATTATAGAAATTTTTATGTTTTCCCACAAAATAAAAAAAGAAACTAAAAAACTAAAATAAAAACTAAAAAAGAAAGGATAAAGATGAGATAAAAGAAAGATTAAAATAGAACAAACCTTTAAAGCTAAAAAAAATTAAAAATAATAAATCTCAATAAATTAATGAGTTTATTAAAAAAATTATACTTAAAGACAAATGCTACAACATTTTTATTTAAAATCTTAATTTTATAAACATATATAAAATAGTAAATTTAAATATATAAAATTAATAATTAAATCTATAAAATGATAGTTCTAATTACTAGATAAATATTTTAAATTCTTCCCACTCTTCCCTCCAAAATTATTCTTAAAATAAGAAAGAGAAAAAATACTATTTTGAGAAAGAAAAATTAAAAACTAACAAATACTCATAAAAAAAGTTATTTTGTGAAAGAAAAATTAAAAAACTAAAAAATACTAAAGAGAAATATTTAAAAGTTATTTTGTGAAAAAAAAATTTAAAAACTAACAAATACTCATTAAAAAGGCTATTTTGTGAAAGAAAAATAAAAAGCTAATAAATACTACAGAGAAAAATATTTAAAAGTTATTTTGTGAAAAAAAAAATTTAACAAATACTCGTAAAAAAATTATTTTGTGAAAGAAAAATAAAAAGCTAAAAAATACTAAAGAGAAAAATATTTAAAAGTTATTTTGTGAAAAAAATAAAAAGGTAAGAAATACTAAAAAGAAAAACATTTATATTTATATCTTAAAAGAAAAATAAAAAAATTATTGTAATTAAAGCATGAAGTGTTTTTTTTTTAATTTAGAAAATTTTGCTTTTAGAAACATAAGTTTAAGATAAAAGATTTTTTAAAGAGAAAATAAAACAAAAAAAGAAATAATATAAAAAGAAAAGTGAACTTGAGTTCTTAAAGCATTTATAATAGAAATATGTGACTCCCTTAACTCATGTAGTTAACTAATTTTTATTTATTTATAATTAAGTAATTTATATTATTTGAGATATGTTTTTCTTTTTAAGAGTTTCGTAGGAGACCCATTTTATATGCAAATTTCCCCTAATGGCTTTAGTCCTTTGACATAGAGGACATCCTCAGTCCTGTTCTTCCCATCAATAGTTATAACACCCTTTCCACATATTTGTGCTAACTCATCACCACCAAACTTGACAGCTCCACCATCCCACTTCTCAAGGTTGATAAACTTGTCCTTGTCACCAATCATATGATTTGAGCATCCACTATCAATTACCCAATCCTTGTATTCTTCTCTTGCATGAAAGGCAGTCCATACAACCATTGATCTATCATTATTTTGGTATGTTTGCAAGGCAGATCAGTCTTCTCACATTTTCCAACATCATCCTTTTTGTCACCAACACTCAAGGCCATGAAAAGTGTTTCATCATTTGAATCATCATGATCCTCATCTTGGGTAAGTGCAAAAAGATGGGGGGCCAAAAAGTGGCCAAATTAATTTCAAAAAAAATTAAGGCATAACGCGAGCACGTTATAACGCGCTTGCATTATGACTATCTATAAATTAAAAAAAGGGTTTCTAATCTCATTTCATTTCTTCTTCTCCTCTATGCCCGCGGCCTGCAGACCCTAGAAAGCGCGCTCGCATTTTGCAAAACTCCATTCAACACAAAAACCTTATCAATTCGTCGCCAAAATGCTGATGTTGAGCATGCCAAAGGAGTGAGTTATATTTATTTTTTTGTTTGAATTTGTTTCTAAATAGGTAGGTTTTAGTTGATTTTTGATGTATATTTCGTTAATTGTCAGGAAATGTTAATGCACCTCCTCCTCAAAATCCATAAATTCCTGAGGAGGAAATACCTGTAGAACAACAACCTCCTCCATCCATTCTTCGCCATGCCCCTGGAACACAAGAAAATATAATGGGGCAAATTAAAAACAACAAAAAAGAAATTGAAGATATAATTGCAAGGTTGAAAGATCCTTCCACTTCAACCTTGCATAGGTCCACGCTTGCTGAATCTCTTGAATCTATGTTATCAAATGTAGATTCAATTAGCAAGCAAATAACTAGTTGGACGGATAAGAGGAGAGAGTTTAGAGATTATTATGCAGACAAGCTATCATACCAAAATGTGAAAAAAATACAAATCACAAAATTAGACTTGTGTTCCATTTTCACAAACCCACAAACAAATCAATCTCCACCCATTACATGCAAGAGGTTCCCTATCCATTGGTGCAACAACCAAGTGATAAGGGACAATTTTGGGTAGAGGTGGTGAATGGTTTTTGACCATCCTCCATGCAATAATAATGAGGTCCCACAATACTTTTTAAGGAAACTCTACTACGAGTTTGTCCTTAATAAAGTGCTAAACTATTTTGATATGCGGGACTTCCAGGGTAGAGGTGGGGGATCAGCACAACATAGACTAGGGGCACGTCTTGACCTACAATGGGTAGTGAGACGAGTAATCAGCAGACCAACCCACGAGCATGTTTCTATCCCTTCCATTGTGAAGGAGAGTGTTGAGGTCGATACACTTCAATCGATTAGTGCCTTGACCTAGAGCATCATAGAGCATGCTAGTCCTGCAACACAGAATGGATTGGGAGATAGTGCGAGGAGTAGGGTCCCACCCCATACTTGTCAGGCTTGCGGGTCAACCTGTGGTTATGACCCCATGGATAGTCAAGACGTAGGTGCACAGGCTACATCTGCAGCTGAGTAGATGGTGATGACAGATACCCTCCTGAGTGAGACTTTCAGCCTTGATACTCAGGTAAATATTAGCAAGTTTATTGAATTTAATTTATTAAATTTCATTTTTGAAATGCAAGATTAACTAATTTAAATTGATGATTTTATTGAAATTTCAGGGTCATAGTGTCGATGCAGTTTTCAGTGGTTCTCCACCTGCATTTTACACTAGATCATCTACTGTCAGGGTATGTAACTAGTAAACAATTATAAATATTACATGTGAATAGCATCGTTATATCAATGGTATTCTAATATCTGATTTTGGATGTTGAATAGGTTAATACTGTAGATTTCACGGCAACACCTGCCAGCGGTGGTGGACTTCAAAGCTTTATGGAGGTAGTAAAATAAATAGTTTAATGAATGAATTGTACTTACTAGATTTTTGTATGTGATTTATGTGCTTTATTGTGTGTACTTCCATGTTTAGATGAACATGTGTGTATGTTAGGAGCCATGATTTGCATCACTATTATAGTTTTTGTTATTGAATAATGTTGTTTTATTTCCAGATGATGCAGGCTGTGGAGACACCTCCCCATGTTCATAGGGCAATGGAGCAGGGTGTGGCCTCTGTGATTCATAGCTCCATGGCATTGACAGGGGTATGAGGCAGATTAGTAAATTTCAATTTACATTCATTGTTATAGTTGTCTATTTTTGAAAAATCAAAAGATTATTGATTTGAAGTTTAATTTCTATTTGGATGGTTTCTATAGGACATGACATCACTAGGGCCTATTCCTACTACTGAGGCAAGTGAGGAGACAGATTATATGTTAGCAGTAAGTGATTATTTTGTTAAATATTTCATTTTTTATAACATGTAATTTCTATATATTAATGTCTATACTTTTATTGTAATAGGTAAAGATGCAGGAAGAACTAAATAGGAGGAGCAGCCCTCAGGTTCGTAGTAGACTACCCACATGCGCGTCTCCATCCCCTAGAAGATCAAAGGCTACCTGTGATCTATTCTCTTCACCAGCCAGAGGGGAATGAATTTTTATTGTGTTCCTTTGTTGTATGCCTATATGGCATTTGTGGACATATATTTTGTATTGTATATAGTTGACATTGTATGCCTATATGGCATTCTTGTAAGCCTATATGGCTATTTTGTATATATGTTATAATTATATCGATAGATATTGATGTATACCTATATGGATATTTGGTTAATACAAATCTTTTTTATTGATGGCATCCATACTTGCATGTGTATTTAAAAAAAAAATGAATCATCATGTTGAACAGAAAATATTAATATTCTTTATGAGTAGCATAGAATGTCAACTATATGCAATACAAAAAAATGAATCATCATGTTATTCTTTATGTTTGAGATCCTGAAAATGACTAAGTCTGGTAGCCTGATATCCTGAAACACTAGGATGAATATCCAAGTCATTAGGATGATTGCGCCTTGAGAAAAAGTCATTAAGATGAGCGCCTAAAGGAGACTTTCTTAAACATTCAAACATTGAGCAACAAGCATGAAGGGTTAAGGCATAATTTGCAACTCATAAAGCCTCAAAAGGGTGCCCAACTTAGAGAGAGCATTCATTTAAGACAAGGCGCCCATTGACACCTGTTCCACAATAAAAGTGCGCCTAAGGTGGAAGGAGAACAAGCCTCTAGTAAGTGAAGCGCACCTATTGTCTAAACCACTTCATTATGGCACCCTAGCATGAGGAGGAGTATATAAGTCAATAGGAAATGGCACCTAGAATGCAAATGAAGGACTAAGTGGTATTTTCAATAAGCATCAATTCACCTTGAGCTTTCAATAAATACATCAAATTGAGCCCCATAAGCCTAGGCACCCTTTGCCTTCAAAATAACCTTGTATCGACATCATGAGTTGGTTGTATCGACGTATCGGCAGACCTTGGTTAGGCTTCACAAATAGTGGTATGTCTTGTTGACGAGTGTGGTTTGAAGTCGAAGACATTGGTGTATCGGAAGATAATCCCATCGGCACATCGGAAGAGCAGTTGAGAGATTCACCGATGAAGGGGGTCACACTGACAGTCAAAATCCATCGGTGTATCGGTCCAATGAGATTAGAGTTCACCGATGTTTGGAGTCTCACCAACGAGTGTGGTCTGAAGGTTGTCATTGGTGAGATCGGTGTGTCGGCAGAAGAGTTTTTGAGTGTGCCGATGGTATTAAGTCCTATCGATAGGTGAGGGACTTAGAGTCTCGTATCAGAGTGACTTGACACGGATCCCAAAACCACCTATTGGACCAATAAGATCCTAGGCACTCACTTCATGCATTATGATTTCTAAGCGCCAGTTTGATGCTCCATCACAAGGAAAGTGTGCCCACACTTGCAAGTGTTTTTCTTTAGGATCTAGGCGCCAATTGAAGGTTGTAATTGCCAAGAAGAGCGCCTAGCAAGAGGAAGTCTTTTGGAGTCTCCAAAACACATCAAACACTTGACTAACAACAAGATAACATTTTCCCAAGTTAGGCACTTCAAGAGGGAAGTTAAAACATGAATAAGCGCCAACTTGTCTAGGTACAAACTCAAGCTTGTTGAGGATACACATGGTGCCCAACATTCCTTGGTGATTTCATGAACTTCAAATGCTTAGAACTGTTCAAGGAATGCCCAATGCCCCTTCTTGATGATAGGCACCAAAGTGAGGGTGGAATTGCACCTTGATGGCATTAGGTGCTATCTAGAGTATGCTACTCCATGGAAATGCGCCTTCTTGCTTAGAGTAATTCAAACACTCCAAGGTCTTCAGTGATCAATTCCCTAACTTATGAAATGTCCTCCTTCATTTTAAAACACATTGTAATGCTCTAGAGAGATGACTATACCTAGGCGTCAATCTGAGTTAGAAATGCCTCCAAAGTGTGCCTTCTATTTTAGAATGCAAAACAAGGTCCAAAGGTGCTAATAAACTGAAGCGCTTCTTTGGAAAAGTCCCGGAGGTTAAGATGCGCCTTGTCTTAATGAGGTGCAACTCTTGGGTAAGAAAGCTTGTAAAGTGCGCCTAACTTAGTGAAGAGGTTGATAACTTCTAAACCCTTCCTAGAACTTAGATTGCTTCAACTGAAGATCATCTTGCACCAATACATCAAAATTTCAATCGCAAGATCTATTCAAACTTAGGCACTCATTAAGAGTCTTTCCAATGTTGGCACATCTGAGAGGTTGAACTGGCAAGAGATGGCGCCTAGCTTCGTAGACCTTGTTTCAATATGTTTGAGTTCCAAAGTTTACTCAATGGTATCAAGATGGTGCCATAGAGTCTTTGGACTAATTCCTTAGAGTTTCAAAAACATTCTGGCTCCTTGAAAATTCCTCCTACATGCTTGGGTGCCATTTAAAGGTCCTGGAACCATGATGTAGAGCCTTATTGCTCTAGGCGCCCATTCATGATTGTGCAACTTGAGATTGGCGCCTAGAGTGAATAGGCTTTCATCCTAACTTAATACACTGCCTCCTTCTGACAATTTTTGGGGCAGCAGAAAACCTTTCACCACGGGCAAATGTCTCAGAGATATAAAAAATTGAGAGAGGTTATTGTAGAGGCACTCTACGTGATCGTGTTGCCTTAGATGGAATGTTTCTAAGTGACACGGTTTTTGAGTAACATCTCATCAAAGATTGGTGCCTTTTTGCACTTTGGACTCTTTAGGGATATCGTTGGTACAATGTAGCTCAGACTGTTTCGACATGTTTGGGTGAAAAAAAGGACCATGCCTAGCGTAAATGTACCCATCTAGACACATTGGAATAGTCATTTTGGTCACATCAGGAGCAGGACGAAAGTTACACCCCTTTGTAACTTTACACTGCCTCCTTATGATGATTTTTGGGGCAGCAAAAAACCTTTCACCATGGGCAAATGTCTCAGAGATATAAAAAACTGAGAGAGGTTATTGTAGAGGCACTCTACGTGATTGTGTTGCCTCAAATGGAATGTTTCTAAGTGACATAGTTTTTTAGTAACATCTCGTCAAAGATTGCTGCCTTTTGGCACTTTGGACTCTTTAGGGATATTGTCGGTACAATGTAGCTCGGACTATTTTGACATGTTTGGGTGAAAAAAAGGACCATGCCTAGCATAAATGTACCCATCCAGATGTGTTGGAATAGTCAGTTTGGTCGCATCAGGAGCAGGATGAAAGTTACACCCCTTTGCAACTTTACACTGCCTCCTGACGATTTTTGGGGTACTAGAAAACCTTTCACCATAGGCAAATGTCTCAGAGATGTGTATGAGGAAAATTTGATTTAAATTAAACTAATAAAACCAAAAACCAATCACATAAAGTGAACCAATCTAAGTAAAAGCCATTATCATCAAATCAAAGACAAAATGAAAGCTCTTACCAAAACCTGTATTGTTCCCTTTTTGGAGAAGTGTAGATTGCTCAATCAAGTTGCAAAACCATAGCTGCAACAAGCAAGTAGTGTGCTCAATGTGCTCAAAGATCAATGTTAAGAGATCGTAAAGTTGCTCAATCGATGTGTTTTGTATGCTCAAAGCTCTGTTAAGTATGCCTGAGAATAGGATCGAAGAGAAGGGTAATGAAGGAGATGAGGGGGGTTTATATAGATTTCAACAGAGATCGATCAACGGTCCAGATAATTCAGAAGAATCAACGGAGGAGATAAGTTGAGGAACGTGCAACGAATGAGAAGAAGACATGTGTCTTGCTTTCTTTTGCATGAGAGGAGTTATCAAGAATAGAAGAATAAGTTAACTGAAGAGATAAATCAATTAAAAGAATAAAACAATTAGTTAAGTGATTTAAAACAAGAAGAAGAGATTTGCATGAGAATTAGAAGATATTTTGCTTTATTAAATATAGAAAGCTTAAGTTATTTTAGAGATAACTCAAATTTAGAAGAAAAAGCAACTTAAATAAATAATTGATCTATTTAAATTTAGAGGAGATATTTTGGAAGAAATAATTAAATAATTAGAATTATTTAATTTAGAAGATTTGGAAAGCAAATTAAATAAATAAATTTATTTAATTGTTGTGCATGATTTTGGAAGAATAAATTTTGATTTAATTAAATAATTAAGAATTATTTAATTGTAGATAAGAGGAAATTTGTGATGAATTAATTAAATAATGGGATTTATTTAATTAATGTAGATTTAATTTTTGGAAAGAGGATAAAGATCAAATTAAATAATTAAAATTATTTAATTGTGGAAGAATAATAGAAAAATTTAATTTAATTAATTAAATAAAGAGGATTTATTTAATTAATGTTGGAAGTATGTGATTTAGAAGAATTTGGTGATAATTAATTAAATAATTAGATTATTTAATTAATGTTTGCAATGCAAGTGATTAGACGGATAACGAAATGCAAGTGATTTGACAACATGGTCATTTTAGGGTGTCTACATTTTGCCCCTCTTTGATGCAATGCAGCATGTAGCGTTGCGTCAAAGAAAATGATTGTTGAAGATGTAATACAATTTTTTGATGCCCCAGTGTAGGTAGTTGCCCCAACATATGCCCCCTCGAGCGGGAAGACAGGGAAGCGGTAGAAGAACTGTGTTGACACTCGACCAGAAGAGTACGTGACCAGGTAGGAGGAAAAGCAGAAAAAGGGGGGGAAGAAAAACTAAGGGTGGGACACTATAAATAGGTCCCATGGGGACCACAATCCTCATTTGCACCCTAGGAGATTCTAAAAGTTAGAGAGGAGAGCTTCCAAACTAGGTTGAGAGAGTGGAGCAGACAGCGAGGAGAGATGCCGATTCCAGCGCACAGACATCGGGCGGAGCTAGTGCAGACCTACAGGAGGCCAGCAAGAGCTCCGGCAGCGGTAAGTGATCAAAAACCCCCTTTGAATTTGTTGTTTGAGGGTAGATTAGGGCTAGGTTTAGGTAGGGTTTCCATGTCAGCCAAAAGTGCTTTAGGGCTGTGCGACGCGGTTGTTAGGTGGTTTAGGCACTTTTGGCGCGCCGCAGCACGATTGGTAGAAGGTCGCAGCGCGAATGGCAAAATCGCAGCGCGAATGGCAAAATCACAGCGCGAATGGTGTATGTGTTAGCGCCACAGCGCAGTTGGCAAAAAGCTGTAGCGCGCTTGGTATAGTGTTATAGCGCACTTGGTAGAATAGGTTAGCGCTATTGGTGGGGAAAAAGAAAAATCGTGTCGCTTCTAGCAGTGCAGAACGGCGCAGTTGGTAGATGGATGCAACGCTTGTGGAAAACAAAGCGCATTTGGTAGAGAAATCATAGCGCGTCTGTTCAGACAGTATGGCGCGATTGGCAGGGAGGGACAGCGCTTTTGTATAGAACAAAGTGCTATTGGTTAAGTGGTAGAAAAGTTAGGGTTTAAGTAGAATGGGGGGTGTAGAATAAGGATGTCTATCCTAACTTACAAGAGGGAAAAGGGATGGTTGGGGGTTGCATAGCATAGCCCATGGGTAGATAGGATTTGAGGGATTGAGGAAAGAAAAACTGACAAGTGTTTTGCCTATGGATGCAGAGGATTTTGCCACCGCTGATGTCACGAGAGCGACACCACGTGATCGCACATGAGGTGGTACAGTTGACATGGGAGGAGGATGCATTCCTGGAGCATGCGGGACTATGGCACGTGGCACATTTGACACACATTAGGGTGAATCTCACCCTAGTGACAGCAGTGGTAGAGAGGTATCACAGCGAGACCTCGTCATTCCACTTTCCGACGGGGGAGGCGACAGTGACATTGGAGGACGTATACCAGATTCTGCGGATTCGGATTGATGGCGATATAGTGGACTTTGACCCGGCACGGGGCGAGGCAGGCATGGTGGAGGTCTTTTGCATAGATGACCTTTGGATAGATGACGGGGAGATCTGATGGGTAGATGTCCCGAGACTCTGCGACAGGATCAGATGGATAGTTGCGTCACTAATTGGTAGCTTCCTGTGTCCAGATAGGAGATCCAGAGGTTTATTAGTTGGCTGGGGGACAGTGCTATCAGGGATGTTCACACATGGCAGACAGTACGCGTGGGGCCCTTGTGTTTAGGGACAGTTATATCATGACCTGCACCACTGCGTGTACAGGAGAGGCAGGAGCCTCTCAGCAGGGGTGACCTTGTTACAAGTATGGGCATGGGAGCAGATCCCAGTGATCCAACCCATGGCACAGTGCCATTGAGATAGAGGTGAGCCCTATGTGTTTTTATATAATGGAGTGATTACACATTGGAGGATGGGGTCGGTGAGCCATTGGTGGCGGCAGATTGATGAGATGGACTTGTTCATATGGAGGCCTTGGCTGCTATGTGAGGAGTGGGATGACGAGCATGAGCAGCTCATGTATTGCAGATAGGCTCGTTATCTGTTCAGGAGATGGATGGATATGATAGATAGGTACCTACCAGAGTGAGTTCTTAGGTAGTTTGGATTACCACAGGGGGTACCAGTGGGGGAGGCCACACATGCCAGGACGCGGAGGGAGGTTGGAGAATAGGATGCAGAGATCCCAGTGGCTACAGCTTTAGCGGAGGTGCGGGGACTTGTCCCCGTGAGATGGGATTGGGACACAGAGTTGGCAGACCCAGGGACGCTGCCAGAGTATGATCAGTATTGGCAGACTCATAGGCTAGTGCGGCTGACGACACCAAGGGTGGCAGGAGCAGTGGGTGAGGTACTAGTCCTCAAAGGGGAGGCTAGGATGAGACGACAGGCCAGGGCAGCCAGGCAGCAAGCAGTGGGAGAGGGCAGGGGTCAGCAGGCTGATGTGGAGATGGTTGAGGCAGTGGGTCCGGTCGTAGAGACTGATTTACAGAGAGCCGAGTGACTGCTGCAGGAGGAGATAGCCCGAAGGACTCATTTAGAGCTCTGGATGGTATGACTAAGGAGGGATAGAGATACAATGCGGGCAGAGGCGAGGCAAGCAGAGGTCACGGCCCAGACATAGACACAGGCAGCCTCAGCAACACAAACAGCCCTAGCACAGCTACAGGCTAGTATGCAGGAACAGGTACAAGCCCAGGTGCAGGCACAGGTACAGGCAGCAGTGCAAATAGCACTATAGGCACAAGCACAGGCAGCACCTGCACTGGCAGGGGATGATGGGCAGCTAGCCCAAGCTAGACGGGAGAGGGATGCAAAGGTGCAGCTGTGGTTGGTAGTAGAGGGCACACTCTTTAGAGTGAGGTGGGAGAGAGAGGAGGCACACCGTGCACTGGGGGTAGATCAGAGGACCCTATACAGCGAGCTTGTCTGAGTGCAGGGTGAGCTAGTATCAGTTGGCCGGGAGGCAAAGTATTACAGGGGTCTATATGTGGGTGCGGTGCCAGCAACTCAGTAGGCACCGAGTTATAGAGATAAGAGCAGATCTGGGGCATCCAGATCCCGTAGGACAGGGTAGTCAGTGTCCTCGGTTAGAGGACCACTCTTACCACCAGGAGGCAGAGGAGGACCAGCAGGGGGACCTCCACTGAGCACAGGGGGAGGACAGGGGCCACAGCAGGAGGGCAACTCTACCCACTAGGGCATGCACACTTGTATATTGTATCATATTGTATCATTTTGGACAGATGCCTACGTGCATTCTGATGTATATTTTGCGGGCTCTTAATAGCCTTAATGTACTACTTTGATGTATATTTGGATGTATACACACTTTGTATTATTGATGTAAACATAGATATTTTGTATTATGATGACCATTACATGATATATATGATGATCTATTCGGCTCACTGTTGTTCATACTTTTGTGTATGCATTCCTTGACATCATGGATGTGATGATATGTATGTATGATTATGGATTCACGTGATGACATATGTTGCTTATATGATACTTATAGATGTATGATGATAGAGATATATGATGATATAGATGTGATGACTAGTGATATCTGACATGTGGGTTTTGCAGATATGCACCAGAGAGAAAAATAGGAGGAGATGGAGACAGAGACTGTTGATCGATCTTGGGAATGGATGAAGGAGCTTGTTGCAATGGTTTCACTTTTGTATATAAAGAGCAATCCTTATTTTGATATAGCACGTGGATAGTTCACCACCAAGGTATAAAAGACCAAGGTGCAGTAATATCCGAGTGCGTGGATGTTGACTCTGCAAGCAAGCGGTTTGAACTTAGATCCCTTAGACATAATATAACCTTGTTGGAACATGTGAATAAACCATAGTCTTGAACATAAAATAAACTTCAATACATGTAAATGCAAGAAGAATATTAATATGTAAGATGCTAGGTCTTAACACACATAAGATAAATAGAATGGTAAGAAAGATACTAAGGATCATTCCTCAAACACGGCACACAGAAAGCAATGACTATGCCCCCAATCCATACTGCATCGCAACATACCAAGATTATAGATAAATCAAGGTAGTCTTGAGTAGGTAATGGATAAAGGAACAAAAGATAAACCATAACACAAATTGACTGACTTACAAAGTAAACATACAGCCAATATATTCTCTTGCCAAAGAGGTTGCTCAGGATAGATTGGATAGGAAAGATAATAGCCTTATCGTAGGAACTCTGTGTCCGTTAAAGGGGGCTATCTACCTAAAAAGACAATATCTTGCTGCAGGAAATGCCACATGTCACGGGAGACGTGTGTGTTGGTCTCGACAATGGAACACTCCACAGAAGACAAGCCTGTTGATCTAGGGCTTGGTTAAGCGGGACTTAGCTGATGTTGGCAATCGATATGCAGGACAGTAGAAGACTCTGGAAGGAAGCTGCTTCTTTGCTTCATGTTTGTTAAGGACTTTTGCTTTGAAAGGATGCGCTAGGTTGCTGCTTGAGTTAGTCAAGTCAAGGTGAAATGGATTTTGACAAACAGAAGACTAGAAGGATGACAATGCTAATGGATTGGGGTGGGTGGAGAATGATGGATCGTGTGTGCCTGAGTACTGGATACATCCTTCGTATTCTAGATTGCCTACATACCCTGTATCCATGGGATCAAGGCACATGACGATGAAAGATGAACGTGATAAATATGTAGTTCTGGATGGAGTGATGAAATGGGTCAAGGTGGGAGGGGGAGATCTTATGTACCTGAGTACTGGAAACTTCCTTCGTATTCCAGGCTGCCTACATACCCATATCCATGGGATCAAGGTACCTTAAGATTTGGGAAGAGATGATATGTAGTTCTGGTTGGTGTGATGACGTGGGAAAGAGTGTTGAGAAGATAACATCCTTATCGTAGGAGCGATATGTCCGTTAAAGGGTGTTACCTGTGGAAATGAGAAAAGATTGAAGTATGCCTTGCGAACCACAAACAAGGAACCAATCCTAGACCTAAGTTAAGGAAAGAGTTGCCCCATTCTGGTAGAGGAAACTGTATGGGTGACTGCCAAAGGAGATACAGAAAGCTTTGACCTAGGGCAAGACAGTGTTAACTGTAGACACAGATCAAGACATGGGGAGACGATGATGGACATTGACAAATTTCCAAGCTACACTAGATAGGGAGATGGAAAATGCAAATAAGGTCAAATGGTTTTATTATGGATGGATGGATGAAGCGTTGTGAACTAGACAAGGAGTGGACATGACTCAATAAACGATGGATGTTGACTCTACACATAGCGCCTATTTGCCAAGTTTTCACTATGGTACTTATCCAAGACGCCTGTTTGCCAAGT
Source organism: Cunninghamia lanceolata (assembly GCA_027924645.1). Lineage (NCBI taxonomy): Eukaryota > Viridiplantae > Streptophyta > Pinopsida > Cupressales > Cupressaceae > Cunninghamia > Cunninghamia lanceolata. The sequence goes on along the minus strand of BSBN01000776.1, from coordinate 8,402,333 downwards.
TTACACCAGAGGACGGATTTTTTTTTTTTCTTTTTTTTTGGAATACTCTGAGGATCAGGCATAGAACTTCTTGAGATGGACACTGTTAAGTGGCTCATCTAGAGGAATGCCATCAGGTGTAGCTAAAGTATAAGCTCCTGATCCATATGCTGCCGTCACAATAAAGGGGCCTAACCAGTTAGGCTCAAACTTGCCCTTCTTTTCTCGATCTGCTTGATTTCTCTGATTCTCCTTAAGTACAAGATCACCAACTTGAAACCGTCTTTCTTTGATCTTTTTTTTGTAATTACGCCTGAGGCGGTTTTGATAAACATGGAGATGGTTAAGTGCGGCAAGGCACCTCTCATCCAGTAGTTCAAGCTCAGCTAATCTAGAAGTGCGATACTCATCTCCACCAATCAGGTCCTGCATGGATACTCTGAGGGATGGGATCTCAACCTCTATAGGTAGGATGGCTTCAGAGCCAAAGACCAAGGCATATGGGGTGGCACTAGTTGGTGTTCTGATACTAGTGCGGTAGGCCCATAGGGTGGGATTGAGTTGCAAGTGCCAATCACGACCAGCTTCATTGACTATTTTCTTGAGGATTTTGAGAATGGTTTTATTAGAAGCCTCAGCTTGGCCGTTACTCTGCAGATAGTAGGGAGTTGAAAAGCGATGTTGGATATTGTATTGTGTGCACAAGGCATGAACATCTTGGTTCTTAAATGGTCTCCCATTATCAGTGACAATGGCTTGGGGAATACCATACCAGCATATGAGGTAGTTAAGGATAAACTTGGCTATTTGCTTACTAGTGATATAGGTCATAGGAATGGCTTCCACCCACTTCGTGAAATACTCAGTGGCGGTAATGATAAACTTGTGGCCATTGGAGGAGGAAGGGTGGATTTGTCCTACGAGGTCGAGACCCCATTGAGAAAAAGGCCATGGAGTTGTCACAGGTTGTAATTCATGAGCTGGTGCGTGAATCAGATCTCCATGCTACTGGCATTGTAGACACTTCTTAGCAAACTGTGCAGCATCTTGCTCTATTGTAGGCCAGTAATAACCTATTCTGAGTATCTTCTTAGCAAGATTAGGACTGATAGAATGTGCACCACAGACACCTTCGTGTATGTCTCATAAGGTAGCTTCGGCTTCTTCCGCATTAAGACATCATAAGAGGATACCATCGAGACTCTGGCGATATAGTGTATCACCTAGAATGATGTAACAGGAGGATTGACGAATAAAGGTTTTGCGTTGGGTGGATGATAGGTCAGGGGGAAAGGTATTGTGTTTGAGGTATTCATAGATATCTTCGTACCATGGGGAATTAGGACCAACAAGTTTGCAGATGATTTCAGTAATGGGAACATCGATGGCTGGTATCAACAATTGCTCGATCAAGAATTTACACTTCTGTGTATTTGCAGGCATGTCAATCAGTGACCCTACAGAAGCCATAAAATCTGCAGCTTTGTTATGCTCTCTTGGAATTTGCTCAAATGTGATGCTAGAAAAGTGTGGTTTGTAGGCATCCACTAGTTGCTTGTAGGGGACCAACTTTTCATCCTTCGTTTGGTACTCATCTGTGACTTGGCGAATGACTAGCTGTGAGTCTCCATATACTTGTAATTCTGTGATGTCCCATTGAACTACTGTATTGAGACCTATGAGGAGTGCTTCATAATCGGCTATATTGTTGGTGCAAGGGAATGCAAGCCGATATGACTTAGGAATATAGTCATTTTGAGGTGTAACAAATAAGATGCCGGCTCCTAATCCATGCTGTGTGTAAGAACCATCAAAATATAACTTCCACATATGGAGTTAGCAAGAGTGAATAGATTCTCATCAGGAAAGTCTGCTACCATAGGATGTGTATCTTTCATAGGTGCTTCTACTAGTTGATCCGCGAGGGCTTGTCCTTTGATTGCTTTACGATCCGTGTACTCGATATCAAACTCACTAAGGATCATGACCCACTTAGCTAGTCTGCCTATGAGAGCTGCTTTTGCTAGTAGATACTTTAAGGGATCAATCTTGGCTATCAGATTTGTGTGTTGGTTCAGCATATAATGCCACAACTTTTGGGAGGCGAACACTACTGCTAAACAAGCCCTTTCCATCGGTGAATAATTGAGCTCGTATCCCACCAAGGTTCTACTAATATAATAAATTGCATGCTCTTTTCCTGTTTCGTCATTTTGTGCTAGCAGGGCCCCTAGGGCCGAGTTTGTAGTAGAGATATATAATATCAAAGGTTTGTTTGCGACTGGTGGAACCAATACAAGAGGTGTAGCCAGATACTCTTTAAGTTGATCAAATGCTGCTTGACACTTGTTATCCCATTAGAATGAGACATCCTTTCAGAGCAAGTGTTGAAATGGTTTACATTTATCTGCTAGCTGTGATATGAAACGCCGTATGGACTGCAACCTTCCTTGAAGGCTCCTTAGTGCTTTAAGGTTCTTGGGTGGAGGCATCTCCATTATAGCCTTTACTTTCGCCGGATCGACTTCGATGCCTCTATGAGATACAATGTATCCCAACAGCTTCCTTGATGTTACACTGAATACACACTTCTTTGGATTGAGTCTTACTTGGTATTTTTCAACCTATCGAAGATCTGTCCTAAAACTTGTATGTGATCCACCCTAGAAGATTTAGCTAATATATCATCCACATAGTCTTCCATGATGTGATGAAAGAGATCATGGAAGATCACTGTCATTGCTCTCTGATAGGTTGCTCCTGCATTCTTCAGACCAAACGGCATGACGTACCAACAATAATTGCCCCACGGACAAGTAAAGGTTGTCTTATGTTGATCTTCCTCAGCTATCCTTATCTGGTTATAGCCCGAGAATTTGTCCATGAGAGAAAGCATCTTGTGACCTGCTATCAAGTCCACTATAATGTCAATGTTTGGTAGTGGAAAGTCATCTTTGGGACATGCCTTGTTGAGATCTTTGAAATCATTACACATGTGGATGCGCCCATTAGGTTTAGACACAGGTACAATGTTTGAGACCCAATTTGAATAGTCAATTGGTCATATGAACTTGGCATCTAACAGCTTTTGTATTTCCACTTTTACCAAGAGAGCTATCTGAGGGTACATCTTTCTCAACTTTTGCTTGACTGGTTTCACTTTGGGATCAACTGTGAGATAATGAACTACTAGCTTAGGGTCTAACCCTGGCATATCAGCATAGGTCCATGCAAAGTTGATGGTTCGTTGCAAGAAGAAGTTGTTAAGATTTCTGTGCTCTGTTTTAGATAATGATGCCGCTAGGAATGTGGTCTTTGGATTTTGTTCTATGCCTAGGTTTATCTCTGTAGAATCTTCCACTAGGAGAGCTGACTTCTCTTGATACTTAAATGGTAGGGGAAGGTCAAATCCTCCATCCTCAGGTGCCACAGTTGGGTTTTCACCTTTGGATACGTCCTTTGTTTTTACTATTTTGTGATTAGAAGGTGCCACAGTGTGGTTTTCACCTAGAGATCTTTCTTTATTTGTACTTTTGTGACTGGAGGATTTGGCATTCTCACCAAAATAAGTCGTTGGCTTTAGTTCCATTACAAAACCTACTTTATGATCGCCCAGAGGGATACCTTCCCGAAGTCCCATGAACTCAGCTAAAGCTTCATCATTCTGAAATATATCGATAACAGGGGACCCTTGTTGGTCCCAATCGATAAGTTCAGGGTAGACAAGTGTGACATTCTGGGTGCTGGTGGTGGAAGTTAAGGATACGGAGGATAGCATAAAAATGGAGGATTCTGTGAATAGGTTGGTCATATAGAGGGACGAGTCATCGACGATATCCTCTGTAGACGTCGAATCAGCGGGAAAAGTGTCAGCTACCTTGTCGAGGATATACTCGATGTCCAAGGCACGTGGTACCTTCTTACCAAATCCTAATCCTTTCTTGTCTAGCTTCTTTGTCACAACAATGGGTTCCATAGTTCCTTGATTCTATTTCCCAAGGCCACCTTTGCCTTTATAGCCCATGTTTTTCACTATCCTTAAGCCATTGCCATATTGCTTGACTGGTATTGTGACTGGTTCTTTCTCCTTATAGAGCCAAGAAGAGATGTCCTCAATAGTTTCCTCTTCCAATAACCGTCCATGTTGGAATTGGGTTAGGAATGTTGGGGGAGGAATAGCTTATTTTTTGGTTACTTTGGCAATGGGTGGTTTGCCGTAAGATTTTGGAGATAAAGGCATCTGCCCTACACAACAAGATTCTGAGATATCATAAGTGCCAAAGCCTATATCCCAGATGCGAGCTGTGATTTTGGCGTTAGAGTTTCAGGATCGACATATAGTGGGGATTCAAGGGCTTTTTCATTTTTAGGCACTTGGTTGCAATTCTTATAGCTTCCTTGCAAGACACGGCAAAATTTGAAAGGATTGGGGTCTCCTGGGATAGTGATCTCCATACCATTGTATGGGAACTTTAGGGACTGATGGTACATGGAGGGACAGCTTTCATTGCATGGATCCATGGGCGACCTAGGATAATGTTGTAAGGCAGCTCAATATCAAGAACTTGACACCTGGTTTCAAGCATGACAGGGCCGAGTTGTATAGGCAAGTGAATAACACCTTCTGAACGGCGTTCTGCATCATCATACCCCTTGATTGTAATACTATGATCAATGTTGATGTGATCCTTAGAGTATCCCAATTGCTTAAGTAACTTTAAAGAACAGATGTTGAGACCAACACCACCATCTATGAGGATACGTTTGATTTTGCGCTTATGGATGAGAACTTCAATATGCAGGGCATCATTGTGACATGGATCATGGGAGGGGAGGTCTTTCTCAGAGAAGACCACATTGTAGGGCGAAGCAATGTTACCTACTATAGCTTGGAAATCCGCAACCGCTATGTTGTTAGGAACGGAAGACTCTTGGAGGGCTTTTTCTAGCACTACTCTATGTGCAGGTGATGACCGTAGAAGGTCCAAAATAGAGATCTGTGCTGGTGTTCTCCCTAGATGTTCGACAAGATTATAATCAGATTGAACCAGAAGCCTAGGTGTAGGACCATGAATGGTGACATGACCACGATGAGTAGTAACAACACAATCCATAGATTTACCTTTGATTGTGAGGGTAGACACTCGACTCTCTTCAAAATGACCTACAATGGAATCGAAGGACGTGGAAGCATGATTGATACCTTTACCTCTATCTTGAGGAGGAGGTGGACCATGATGAGGGAATGGTTCCTTGTACATATCTAGATCCTTGTTTGTGTGTTGAGCCGCTTGTTCATCCTCAAAAGTGATTTGATTACTATCGATGAGGTTTTGGATGAGGTGCTTAAGTTTCATGCAAGATGCGGTTCGATGCCCTTTGCTCCTATGGAACTCACAATATTCATTGTCTCTGTAACGTGCAGTTTTGTAAACAGGCTCGCCATATGGGGGAGCATCAGGTAAGGTGATGAGCTTTTTCTGCAAAGCTTGCTATAAGACTGATTCGATGGGCACTCCCAAGGGAGTGAACTGACGTCGTGGAGGGTAATCTTGTTGGGGCCGCTCTTGTTGTCATTGCTATTGGTTTTGATAAGGCTACCTTTGTTGCTGGTGTTGTTGAGGTGGAGCTTGACTTGGTTTGGAGAGCTGCAGTGGTGTTTGCAATGTTTGGACATGTTTAGTATCGACCACCCCATCGTTGACCACATTTTTGTTTTGGTTCCAATATTTGGGTTTATCGTTCGATTGTTGATGAGGAGCGCTATCTTTCGTTTCTTTAAAGATTTTGACCACACCCTTAGCAATGAGGGCCTTCTCAATGTTGATACCCTTGTATGTGATTTCATCGAAGGTTGTAGCACTAAGAATTTGCAAATGGAAACCTAACTCTTGGTTGAGGTTCTGCACAAATATGTTAACAAGCTGTTTCTCTAGAATCTTGAAAGGGAATTTGCTAGCCATTTGTCTCCATCATTGAAGGAAAGAAATGAAAGTTTCACCATTTTTCTATTTATTATTGCATAGATTAGTCATGGAAATCTCATGCTCCGCATTGTAAGAAAAATGGGTGGCAAACTTCTCTGCTAGCTCATTGAAAGACTTGATACCCGTGGGTAAGTGTGAGAACCATTCTATTGCTTGACCTCCAAGACTGCGAGGAAAGAGACGCATAAGATATGTGTCGTTATGTGAGACCTCGAAGCAAGCAAGATAGAATTCCGTAAGATGGTCTTTTGGGTCACCTTTTCCTTTGTATTTATCGAACTTGGGAATAGTGAAATTTTGAGGAAAAGGGATCATCGGTAATGACCGATCAAAAGGATAAGGACACACTTCTTCTAAAGAGAAGGTCTTCTTGGTGTGGCCAAACGTAAGATTAGATAGCTGCTGTTGAACTTCTGTGATTTTTAGCTCCATAGTCGTGGGAGGGGTTGGTAACATCTCCTGTTGTCTGAAAAGTGGTTGGTGTTGCCCATACAGAAGATTATAATGTAAGCCATGCACACTAGTGTTATAACGGTTGTAAGATTGATTGGGATCATACGGGTTGTACGTTTGGTTCAGATTGGGTTGGAATTGGAGGTTTTGATTTGGCAGAGGTGGAGGTTGCGCTAGGTACGAATGTTGGCTTTGTGATGGTTGAAGAAAAGTATTAGGGGGAGGAAAGCTAAAGTGCATTTGATTAGGTTGTGATGGCGGCACATAGCTTTGGGAAACTTAATGTTGGGGATGTTGAGAGTGGCTAGGCAATGTGTGAAATAAGTTGAGCGAGGATGAACGTTGTGGAGGAGGGACATAGGTAGACGTGATTTGCAATGGTTGGGGTTGATTGAGGATGAGAGTAGAAGAATGCTGTGGTTGGGGTTGCTTAAGGACAAGAGTAGAAGAATGTTGTGGTAGGGGTTGCATGACTCTAATTGGTTGAGAGACATGAAGGTGTGATGATATAGGAGGTGGCATTTGTTGAGACCCTTGTTGCATGGCTACATAATTGTTCCTCGGATTGTAATTTGGTGGGAAACCTTCACGTGATGGGGTAACCAAGATTCCACTTGCAACCAGTGTGGACACTTTAGGAGGTGGTTGCATATTCGATCGAGCTAAGGTGGCTTGCTTAGCTAACTCTGCTTGACGTTGGAGAGTTTCTTGTTAGTTTTTATACATCTCCATTGGAGTCAGAAGCGGTGATATGGGTCTCTCCCCTGTTGGATTTTGAAAAAGGGGATTCCTATACTGTGAGCCTTGTGTAGGTAAGGGCGTAGTCATTGTTGACATGGTTTGCACTGCTTGTATGGTATCTTGGGCATTGTTGCTCTCTTTGAGAGTGGATAAATCAAAATCTTGAGGTAACTTGGCGCCTTGCTCTGCAAGCAAGCGAAAGAAATGGTCTTGGTTCTCACTGAGGATTTTGTCAAAGGCGGCCATAACTCTAAGCTCTTATATGATTTCATCAAGATCTTGCCCATCTACTTGAGAGGATTGACCTATTTCAAAGTGTCGCTCTTCTTGAGATGGGACTAAATCTACAGTATAACCTTGAGGGACAAAATCTGGAGGCAAGCCCGTGGTGTATTGAGGTGCATTCACCAAAGGGATCCTATCCTCTGGAGGTGGGTTTTGCTCAATAGTATATCCTTGTGGCACAAAATCTGGAGGCAAGCCGGTGGTATATTGAGGTGTTCTTTCCAAAGGGACCCTACCCTCTTGAGGACGGCTTGGTTCATCGGTGTGCAGCATGTTCGGAGAGCTGATTGGTTTTGCCGCGGGTGTACTAGGAGTAACCTTTGGGGTAATGTTGAGACGACCTGATTGTGGTGTGCGAGGAGGTGACTTGCGCTTCTTAGGGACAACTTGCTTGGACTTCATAGTTTGCTGGAGCCTAGTGGTTACCATGGAATACACTAGGACAAGAAAGGTAATGTTGGGTTTCTGTGAGATGCTTTGAGAAACGGACAAACTCTGATGCACAAAGTACTGGACCAAAAGCGCTATACTATTTGACCAGAGATGTAGGACTGTGCAACTAAAAGTGTGCTACTGTGATGCCAAAGGTGACAGACTGAGCTACCAGAAGTGACTTATTGCTATGCCAGAGGCGAGCTACTGTTATACCAAGGGCGTTGAAGTAGAGTTTTTACCAGAGGTGAGTTACTGCTATGCCAAAGGCGATCTACTGTACTACTAAAGGTGAGCTGCTGTAATACCAGGGGTGCTGAAATAGTGTCTGATGTTTTTCAAAGGCAAAATTTTGATGGATTGTTTTCTGTTTCTAATTGGATTTGTTTGGCAAGAGAAAACACAGCAAACAATGTTGGCACAAACAAGGGAGTGACACAATAGATAGTGTATGTTCAAGGCTCCACACAAGCCCAATGTTTCCATAGGTATAAGACAATTGCAATCAATAACAAGCACTTTTTATCCCTAGAGACAAGGTTTCATTGCAGTAGATCAGCTCACAGCTTAATACTCCGTCGATAAAAATATCATTCCATAAAGGTGTCAGATATTTAGTATCTTTGCGAGAGACGATAGGTAGGGATATCTCACCCTCCCCTTGGAAAGCTCAAGTAGGTCACAAGAGCTTTATGTCCAAGGGAATACTATCTCTTCTCAAGGGAGCCAATGGTGAGTATCTTAAGGGCTTAAATCGATTCCCCTTACACTGATGACTACCGCAATGTTCGGAGGTAGGTCGGGTAGTCTCTATCTAAAATGGTCCTGAGTGACTTTGAGGGACCAACGCCTTACGAGCAATGCGACAAGCTACTAAAAGCTTTAACCAATCCTACTAAGGGTATCAAACACTTCGCTCAATGTGAAAATCATTTCCACAAAGAGCTAGTACACCTCTTTTCAGTTTGGCACCACAAGGTAAGGCTGACGTCGGTTAGGACTTGGCTTTCACCTTATCCCTCTTATATAGTGGTTCAAAGGAAAACTCCACTTAGGGTCATCCCTTTTGGATGAAGCGCAATCCAAAAGCAGGCCCTTCTAAAGGAAGTACAGAAAAGTAAGAGCAAGCATGTCAAACAAAGGTTCAATTGTCCCATTATAAGAAAAATAAGGTGCAACTAAACTAGGCACACACACGTTTGTAGTTGTAAATTGTCCCTTATGAAATTGAAGTGTTTGGCACTCATGTCCATTGTCGCTTAGAAAATTGAGATGTTTGTGCATACATGTCCATTGTCCCTTAAGAAAAGCAGTATTTTCCTAAGACTTAGATTGCAAAGAAAAGATTTGTTCAATTGTCCCTTTAAGCATGCAATGTGTTTCTAAGACTTAGTGAGATAAATCAAGAGGTCTTCAATGCTCGTCCTGCATGAACATGTTAAAAACACCTATTGGCTCTGTGTGAGTAATAAGAAGCTGCAACAAGTGAGTTAGTTCCACCAAAGATTCATAAGTTAGCAAAAATAAATCCTTTGACCAAAAGCGTTGCACTGTCTTACCATACGCGACTTACTGTGTTTCCAAAAGCGCTGTAACATAGACCAGAAGCATCAGAGAATATTACCAGAAGCGTTGAACAATATCAAAAAGTGCTGTACTGTGCACCCAAAAGTGCGATATAGTTATGCCAAAAGTGATGTAGTGTATACCGAAAGTGCTGCAGAATATTGCTAGAAGCGCTGAAAAATATCCAGAGGCACTATACTGTATATCTAGAAGCGCGATACTGTTCTGCCGAATGCGCCGCACGGTCTCAGATCATAAAAAAATTAGTTTTTGTCAAAATAACCAGGTCAAAATGGGATTTCATGGTTGATCTACTATTCTGAGCAATAATATATGATAGATCTAAATAGTGAAATCCAGAAAACTCAGAAAAGTTATCAAGACAATAGATTAACGCATATACCGAAGATACCCCTAAATAAATCAGCTTAGGAAGTATCAAAAAGTAGGTTTGAAAGACAAATACAACAGCTTGTCAAACAAATACAAAAGATATGTAATGAGAAAACCTTGCAAAAACACAAGACGACATCAAAAACTTAATTTAGCCAAAAGCGCTTAACGATGCTGCCGAGAGCACCGGTCTGTGATACCGAGAGCACTGCTCTGTGCTTCCAGAAGCGCCGCAGTGCCCCCAAGGGTGCTAAACTATGCCTCCAATAGCACTTAACGATGATACCAGAAGCGCTTGGTAATGTCGTTTGTGTTGTACCCTACTGTGACTTCAAAAAAACAATTTCTCAAAGAAACAAAAGGATTAGTGGGTCCCACTGGGTATGCCAGAATGTGTATGAGAGAAAATTAATTTAAATTAAACTAATAAAACCAAAAACCAATCACATAAAGCGAACCAATCTAAGTAAAAGCCATTATCATCAAATCAAAGACAAAATGAAAGCTCTTACCAAAACCTATATTGTTCCCTTTTTGGAGAAGTGTAGATTGCTCAATCAAGTTGCAAAACCATAGCTGCAACAAGCAAGTAGTGTGCTCAATGTGCTCAAAGATCAATGTTAAGAGATCGTAAAGTTGCTCAATCGACGCGTATTGTATGCTCAAAGCTCTATTAAGTATGCCTGAGAATACGATTGAAGAGAGGGGTAATGAAGGAGATGAGGGGGGTTTATATAGATTTCAACAGAGATCGATCAACGGTCTAGATAATTCAGAAGAATCAACGGAAGAGATAAGTTGAGGAACGTGCAATGAATGAGAAGAAGACACGTGTCTTGCTTTCTTTTGCATGAGAGGAGTTATCAAGAATAGAAGAATAACTTAACTGAAGAGATAAATCAATTAAAAGAATAAAACAATCAGTTAAGTGATTTAAAACAAGAAGAAGAGATTTGAATGAGAATAAGAAGATATTTTGCTTTATTAAATATAGAAAGCTTGAGTTATTTTAGAGATAACTCAAATTTAGAAGAAAAAACAACTTAAATAAATAATTGATCTATTTAAATTTAGAGGAGATATTTTGGAAGAAATAATTAAATAATTGGAATTATTTAATTTAGAAGATTTGGAAAGAAAATTAAATAAATAAATTTATTTAATTGTTGTGCATGATTTTGGAAGAATAAATTTTGATTTAATTAAATAATTAAGAATTATTTAATTGTAGATAAGAGGAAATTTGTGATGAATTAATTAAATAATGGGATTTATTTAATTAATGTAGATTTAATTTTTGGAAAGAGGATAAAGATCAAATTAAATAATTAAAATTATTTAATTGTGGAAGAATAACAGAGGAATTTAATTTAATTAATTAAATAAAGAGGATTTATTTAATTAACATTGGAAGTATGTGATTTAGAAGAATTTGGTGATAATTAATTAAATAATTAGATTATTTAATTAATGTTTGCAATGCAAGTGATTAGACAGATAACGGAATGCAAGTGATTTGACGACACAGTCATTTTAGGGTGTCTACAAGAGATATAAAAAACCAAGAGAGGTTATTGTAGAGGCACTCTATATGATCGCATTGCCTCAGATGAAATGTTTCTAAGTGACACAGTTTTTGAGTAACATCTCATCAAAGATTGTTGCCTTTTTGCACTTTGGACTCTTTAGGGATATCGTCGGTACAATGTAGCTCAAACTGTTTCGACATGTTTGGGTGAAAAATAGGACCATGCCTAGCATAAATGTCCCCATCTAGACACATTGGAATAGTCAGTTTAGTCGCATCAAGAGTAGGATGAAAGTTACACCCCTTTGCAACTTTACACTGCCTCCTTCTGACGATTATTGGGGCAACAGAAAATATTTCACCACGGGCAAATGCCTCAGAGATATAAAAAACTAAGAGAGGTTATTGTAGAGGCACTCTACGTGATTGCGTTGCCTTAGACAGAATGTTTCTAAGTGACATGGTTTTTGAGTAACATCTCGTCAAAGATTGCTGCCTTTTTGCACTTTGGACTCTTCAGGGATATCATCGGTACAATGTATCTCGGACTGTTTCGACATGTTTGGGTGAAAAATAGGACCATGACTAGAGTAAATGTACCCATCCAGATGCATTGGAACAGTCAGTTTGGTCGCATCACGATCAGGACACCAAAAATGCAAAAGTTGCTTTGTGTAACTTGACAACTTTGACACTTTCTTGCAACATGACTCAAAGACTCAAACTAAACCCAAATGACTCAAAGTGACATAAAATCACCTTGATTTTGGTGCCCAATGTACATTATAGAGGTCGAGGTGCTCCTTATCATTCAAACATCTTAGATGAGCGCATAGGAAAGGAAAAAGCTCTAAGTTTCATCATCATGAGCGCCTAATATCAAGAGACTTTAATGGCTCAAACCTTGATTTGGTGCCCTGTATGTGAAGGAAAATCTAAAGGCATGAAAGTGGATGTCATTTTGCAAGAGTTTGGATCATCAAAATTGAAAGAAATAAGTCTATTAAGCTTGGGCGCCCTTGATCTTCTTTTCTTTCATTATGAGCACCTTGGGAGAATGGTATATAGGTCATCATCATGATTGGGCACCCTGGATCCAAAGTGTTGGAGAGATCATCAAATGGTGTCTAGAGGAAGTAGGGTGAGTTATGAGTTTGGTCGCATCAGGAGCAGGACACCAAAAATGCATAACATGATGATGTAAAAATGTGTATATGTGTAAAAATGTAGGAGGAAATAAAAAAAAGACAAACCTTACAAATTAATGTGCATACTTACAACTCAATGTAACATGACTTTACAAAATCAATATGAATACTTACAAATTAATCCAATGAACCATCCGGGTTTACGGAACAATAGATTTTATCATGTCCAATTTCCTTTTCTCATGAAGTTCCCTCATAGCCACTGCTTTTTTTGCATTCTTAGCTTCTATATCTTTTTGTGTTGGTTTAATTCTTGATCGTTTCCTCGGCATGATGGAGAATTTGTCTGTAGCATGATAAAGAGACCAATATTAGTTCCTAATAAATGAATACAAGATAATAGTGGGATTGTATTTTTATTATGTTGTAAGGATTTTTACTTGTATAGTTTGACATCATGGTATGTTAAGGTCTATTTATTACACATAATTATTAAAGAGCCCAAGTGTAGAAAATATACATGGCATCATGTGAGATTGTAGGCTACTTTTTTGATTGGGAATGTGTCTATTTTAAACATGTATGATAAAGCATGATAAAGTAATTCAATCTGAAATAAGGAAAATGTAAAGAACATGCATGTAAAGACTTGACATACCTAAAAAATGAAGATTTGAATGGAGAGAGTACCCAATTATGTAGTGTTTTTTTCTTCTTGCATCAAACTCCTCAACAATTTGAGTTTTTTCACCACTTGCTTCCTTTTCAGTGTTAAATTGAATAACACTCAAATATAATTACTAACAACAATACTATTAACCAATCTATAATGTTAAATTCCTAAAATTGAATCACAATTAACATTGCAACACTACAAAAATTGAAATTTGAATAGATATATATCAAACTTGGTGTGAAAACTATGTTATTTCCTCCTTCTCAAGTTGGCAAAGCAGAAAAGGTGGTGGAAAGATCATGCAAAGGTGGTACAATGTGTCAAATGTGCATGTGAACTTCCCAACAGCATGAAAGCACTTCTTTTTTGTCAGAGCACGCGCAGAATCAGTAAGAAAACAGAGCATGTGGGCCTAGATCATGGGGGTCAACACTTTTTTACCATTTCAATAGAAAGACAAAATGCGCTCATGTTTTGTCTTGCTATAGATTGATCACATCCTTTGCATTGATCACATCTCTTTCCAAACCTTCCCCTTCAGACTTGAATGACCACAAGGTTTTTGAGGGAGAACTTTTCATGTTTCCTGCAAGAGCTTGCCAGATGCTCCACCATATCATAGGCATAACAATGAAGGGGCAAGCCCTCATAATCAAGTTCTTGATAGAAAATGCCCATCGAGGAAGAAAGATAGATCTTCTTTGGAAGCAGAAGTTCTAGTTTGTGACAAATCCTTATCCAAGCATAAATAGCAGGGGTTTTGTCAAGCAATTTCCAATCCACTTCCAAAAAGTCTCATGAAGACTTCCTGATTGATTCCAAAACATCCACACCCCAAAACTGGAGAGGCAATCAATATAATTGAACCCATAAATCTACATTTGACGAAAGAAACCCTCAACACTATACCTTAAACCCTAATCCCTCAACCCTCAACCCTAATCCATCATCCCTCAACTCTAATCCCTCATCCCTAAACCCTAAATGCTATCCCTATTCCTAAGCCCTCAACAGACTCGATATTATACCTTAAACCCTAATCCCTTATCCCTAAACCCTCTAACCCTATCCCTAATCCTTATACCCTCCACACTCTACTTTAACCCTAATCCCTCAACCCTTAACTCTGATCCCTCCACCCTCAACCCTATCTCTAAACCCTAAACCCTAAACCCTAAACCCTCAACGTCAAATCCTAATCCCTCAACCCTTCACTCTAATCCCTCAACCCTAAACCCTATCCGTAAACCCTCAACACTATACCTTAAACCTTAATCCCTCAACCCTCAACCCTAAACCTTATCCCTAAACCCTAATCCCTCAACCCTCAACCGTAATCTGTCATCCCTCAACTCTAATCCCTCATCCCTAAACCCTAAATGCTATCCCTATTCCTAAACCCTCAATAGACTCGATACTATACCTTAAACCCTAATCCCTTATCCCTAAACCCTCCAACCCTATCCCTAATCCTTATACCCTCCACACTCTACTTTAACCCTAATCCCTCAACCCTCAACCCTATCCCTAAACCCTTGACCCTTGAACCTCAACCCTCAACCCTCAACGTCAAACCCTAATCCCTCAACCCTTAACTCTGATCCCTCAACCCTCAACCCTATCCCTAAACCCTAAACCCTAAACCCTCAACCCTCAACCCTCAACGTCAAATCCTAATCCCTCAACCCTTCACTCTAATCCCTCAACCCTAAACCTGATCCCTAAACCCTCAACACTATACCTTAAACCCTAATCCCTCAACCCTCAACCCTAAACCTTATACCTAAACCCTAATCCCTCAACCCTCAACCCTAATTCGTCATCCCTCAACTCTAATCCCTCATCCCTAAACCCTAAATGTTATCCCTATTCCTAAACCCTCAACAGACTCGATACTATACCTTAAACCCTAATCCCTTATCCCTAATCCTTATACCCTCCACACTCTACTTTAACCCTAATCCCTCGAACCTCCACCCTCAACCCTCAACGTCAAACCCTAATCCCTCAACCCTTAACTCTGATCCCTCGACCCTCAATGCTATCCCTAAACCCTAAACCCTAAACCCTCAACGTCAAATCCTAATCCCTCAACCCTTCACTCTAATCCCTCAACCCTAAACCCTATCCCTAAACCCTCAACACTATACCTTAAACCCTAATCCCTCAACCCTCAACCCTAAACCTTATCCCTAAACCCTAATCCCTCAACCCTCAACCCTAATCTGTCATCCCTCAACTCTAATCCATCATCCCTAAACCCTAAATGCTATCCCTATTCCTAAACCCTCAACAAAGTCGATACTATACCTTAAACCCTAATCCCTTATCCCTAAACTCTCCAACCCTATCCCTAATCCTTATACCCTCCACACTCTACTTTAACCCTAATCCCTCGACCCTCAACCCTATCCCTAAACCCTTGACCCTCAAACCTCAACCCTCAACCCTCAACGTCAAACCCTAATCCCTCAACCCTTAACTCTGATCCCTCAACCCTCAACCCTATCCCTAAACCCTCAACCCTCAATGTTAAATCCTAATCCCTCAACCCTAAACCCTATCCCTAAACCCTCAACACTATACCTTAAACCCTAATCCCTCAACCCTCAACCCTAAACCTTATCCCTAAACCCTAATCCCTCAACCCTCAACCCTAATCCGTCATCCCTCAACTCTAATCCCTCATCCCTAAACCCTAAATGCTATCCCTATTCCTAGACCCTCAACAGGCTCAATACTATACCTTAAACCCTAATCCCTCTACCCTCGACACTCTTATTTAACCCTAATCCCTTGACCATTAACCCTATCCCTCAACCTCAACCCTCAACCCTCAACCCTCAAGCCTCAACATTAAACCCTAATTCATCAACCCTAAACCCTAATCCCTCAAACCTAAACCCCATCCCTAAACCATTAACCTTCAACACTATACCTTAAACCCTAATCCCTATCCCTCAACCCTTAACCCTTAAAACTTAAACCCTATCCCTACACCCTCAACACTTGACACTACATCTTAAGCCTTAAACCCTCATCCCTAAAGCCTCAACCCTCAATTGTTAAACCTTCAACCCTAATCCCTCTACCCTCGACACTCTAACCCTAACCTCGACATTAAATGCTAATCCGTCAACCCTAAACCCTAATCTGTCAAACCTAAACCCTATCCCTAAACCCTTAACCCTCAACACTATACCTTAAACCCTAATCCCTCAACCCTCAACCCTAATCCATCATCCCTCAACTCTAATCCCTCATCCCTAAACCCTAAATGCTATCCCTATTCCTAAACCCTCAACAGACTCGATACTATACCTTAAACCCTAATCCCTAATCCCTAATCCCTCCAACCCTATCCCTAATCCTTACACCCTCCACACTCTACTTTAACCCTAATCCCTCGACCCTCAATCCTATCCCTAAACCATTGACCCTCGAACCTCAACCCTCAACCATCAACGTCAAACCCTAATCCCTCAACCCTTAACTCTGATCCCTCGACCCTCAACCCTATCCCTAAATCCTAAACCCTAAACCCTCAACCCTCAATGTCAAATCCTAATCCCTCAACCCTTCACTCTAATCCCTCAACCCTAAACTATCCCTAAACCCTCAACACTATACCTTAAACCCTAATCCCTCAACCCTAACCCTAAACCTTATCCCTAAACCCTAATCTCTCAACCCTAATCCGTCATCCATCATCCCTCAACTCTAATCCCTCATCCCTAAACCCTTAACACTATCCCTATTCCTAGACCCTCAACGGGCTCGATACTATACCTTAAACCCTACTCCCTTATCCCTAAACCCTCCAACCCTATCCCTTAACCCTAATCCCTCGACCCTCAACCCTATCTCGAAACCCTTAACCCTCGAACCTCAATGTACTCTACCCTCAACGTCAAACCCTAATCCCTCAACCCTTAACTTTGATCCCTCGACCCTTAACCCTTAAAACTTGAACCCTAAAACCTATCCCTACGTGCTCGACACTCGACACTATATCTTAAACCCTAATCCCTTAACCCTCATCCCTAAAGCCTCAACCCTAAATCATTAAACCTTCAACCCTAAACCCTATCCCTAATCCCTCTACCCTCGACACTCTACCTTAAACCTAATCCATCGACCCTTAACCCTAAACGCTATCCCTAAAGCCTCAACCCTAAACCCTAATCCCTCAAGGTCCTAAACTCTAATCCCTTATCCCTAAACTCTAAATCGTATCCCTAAACTCTCAACCCTCAACTTTAAACCATAATCACTCAATCCTTATCCACCCCTCTCCTCCCCTATCTGGCTCACTCCCATCTCTACCCTCCTCTGCCCTCGACATTATACATACATACATATAGGCATACATAGATACATACATACATACATATAGGCATACATAGATACATACATACATACATACATGATTAATAGCCTTGAAGATAAAAAAATTTAAGGGAAACATAACGCGAGCGCATTATAAGGCGCTCGCGTTATGTCAAACATGACAAACAACAGACTTGCGGAAAAGGAAAAATGCAAAGCAAAACATAACGCGAGCACATTATAACGCACTCGTGTTATGTCTTGCTTTGGGAATCCCAAGCCTTGGGCTTGGGATTTGCTTTGGATTTCCAACCCAAACGCTTGGAGTGCCTTTTGAATAGTCACAGACGTGTTTTTCTAGATTCTTCAAGATTTCACATAATTTCATTCATGCTAACCCTCAGATTTGCACGTGTTTCAATGTTGAACAAATCAAACACCTGGGTAATGTTAGGCTTTCTCTTAGCTATTTGACGATGTGATTTTTTTCACATTTTAACAATGTTAAGCCTTTTATCTTTAATTTCTTTTGTTTGTGTGTCCATTTTTGGGCAAAAACCATTGTTTGGTCTTTTTTTCATTGTAAATTAACTATTCATTGAAATTTCAAAAAAATTACATATTTAGAAACTAGACTCCATTCTACAAATATTAAAAAAAGAAAAAAATGATTTTCAATTACTTTTCAAAATTTATAGGGGTAGCACGGCCAAAATTCTATTTTTTAGGATGTGTCCACTTTGAAAATTAGTAAAAAATCAAATATTCATCAAAAAATGATTAGAAAAATTGGGCATAAACTACATGCTATTAGCTAATTTCTCACTAAAGCGATTTTAAAAATACCAAAAAAAAGTTGACCTTTTGAGGGAGCCACAAAACATGCTATGTTATGTTTTTTTGATAGAAACAACACCAATTTCTGTGGCTCCCTCTTTTGAACCCCTTAATCTATGCCATTTTAAAAAAGAAATAGTAGTTTAGAAAGTAGACTCGGAGCACTACGAACATTGTTTTGGTTGCATCTCCAAATTTTGAGTGTAACTATGCTCAATTTCTCATCCAAGGCCAGTATTTCCTGACTTCAGAAAAAAAGTGGCCACTTAAGACCCCTTTTTGGCCTCCCATCTTCTTGCACTTACCCTCTTCTAAAGAATCACTACTATCTATGGAATACAAACTTCTCTTGAAGTTGTCTCACTTGTTATTACCCCTTGATTCTTTAAAAAGACATTTAGAAGCAAAGTGACCAACCTTTCCACAATTAAAATATTTGAAAGGTAACTGTTGTCACTTGGATTTGCACCCTGTTGAAGTACTTATGCTCTAACAATCCAGTGAAACATTGGAGTAATTTCTAGGTGTGGGAACCTACAAAGGAAATCAAACCTCCAGAGAAGGTTGGTTCCTCTTTCTAAATATGAGATTCAAAGTATACTAAGACTAAACCTAATCTATCATTTCTAGTGAAAAGGGGAAGAAGGAGAAACTAAAAGGGAAAAGGTGATACACTAGGTTTGAATGTTCGGCCCTTGGATAAACTACTCATGAACAGAATAATACCAAATAATAGACCAGCATACACAATTCATAAAACACCTACAGAGGTAAAAGAAACTAATTGAAATCCACAAGGAAAGCAGTATTCACAGATGGATATTCAAACAAAAGTATTACATAGGGTAGAAGACTTGCATGAAGAGGTAAAATCTATTATTTCTTATCAAAGAGGCATGATTACAACTAATACAAGATGTGATTTTTTAGACCAATAGCCAACATAATACATTTGATTTCATGCATTTGTTAGTAATAATTTATGTTTGGGGTTTTAAGTAGGATCTCTTCCCAAAAAATCCAAAATTTCTATGTCTTTCGACCTCTGCAGTGCTAAAAATGCCAAAAATCAGATTGGTGCGGGTCAAAATATGTAGTGGCGGGTCAAAATTTTCCATCGGCCCCTGAAAAATATTAAAAATGGGTCACAGGTGTTCCAGATGCATATCGGGTCACAGTTTTTAGTTACTGTGATTGTTTCTTGCAGTGGCTATGAGGGTCTCATGTTTTAAAGTGTCGCAGGTCTGCCAAGTGTCGAGCCTTGATTCATGCCGCACTTTTGTTTCTAACGGGTAACTTTATCATAGAGCATGCCATGTGGCAGGAACCTTTTCTCTTATGTTTTGAGTTGCTTCCTGCGGGTGGCTCCACGTATCGACAGCCGTGATGCTCCTTAAAAGTTTTAGTCTGAGCGCAGAGGGCACCACGTGTCAGCTTCTGCTAAAGTTTCAATGCAGTTTCTTTATGTTTCAGGAGTGCCACGAAAGGCACCACGTGGAGGCATCCGCCAGTGTTTCTAAAATAGTCTAAAAGTTTCAGTCTCCACTGGAGTTTCCAAAAGACCCTTAAAGTTTCTAGGCTTCGTGGATCCTGCCATGTGTCAGCCTCCGCTAAAGTTTCAAGAAGTTTCCATGCAAGGGCGGAGGATGCCGTGTGTCCCTTATGGTTGTTGCGAAAGCTGACAAGTGTCGGCTTCTAAGATAGTTTCTGCATGTTTCAAAGTATGGCGCAGACATGGTGGGTCCCATTAAAGTTTCTAAGCTACTATGGATGTTGCCAGATGGCGGCCTCCGCCAAAATGTTTCAAAAAGTTTCTCAATTTCTTTGGTGGCTACGGAACCTGCCAAATGTCAATATCCACGAGAGTTTCTAAAAGTTTCAAATGTTTCAAGAGGTGCCGCGGAGCTTGACAAGTGTCAGCTTCCACGGACTTGCCCCTATTTTACTTTTGCGATGGCGGACGCGATGGTGGGTCCCTTTCATTGTTTCTAAGTGTGGCGGAAGGCGCCAGGTGTCACTATGCAGGGGGCACTCACTAAAGTTTCAGGAGGCCCGCGGAAGGCACCACGTGGCGGCTTCCGCGGGAGGAAGGGTCGTTTCTCTATTTTGACACAGTTTAGTAAAGTTTCACGCGTCTCGACATGTGGCTGCTTCCGCCGATGTTTCTATAAAGTTTCTTTGAGTTTCATGAGGAACGCAGAGGGCACCACGTGGAGGCTTCCACGGGAGTGTCTTGGGAGGCTCTTTATTGTTTCAAAGGAGACTGCGGAAGTTGCCACTTGTCCTGATGGTCGATACAGCGGATGCCGCCACGTGTCCCTTTTTAAAAAATAAAAAGGATAAGGCGATGGTTAGTAATGGAAACTTGAAGTACCTGTGTGGCATGTTTTCATTGGCTGGCAACTTTTTGACGTTTTTAGGGCTGTTTGATCTCAGCGATAGGGTTTTAATTGACAACCATGTTTTGAGCCCGCAGCGCGGGTTTTCTCATGAGCATTTGCAACTTTTTTTGGCGGGAAACTCCATGGAAACTTGCTGTGGCTGCATTCCTAAGGCCTCGGGTTGGTGAAATAGTAATGGTTGCTTGTTGTAGAGGTATGGGTCGAGTGGATAGCTCAACCACCTGAATTGATGATGCATGTCCCTGAGCGGTGGCTCGAGTCCCAATCTCACCTGTTCCCTCCTCCTTATCCTTCTGCTGCATTAACTCTTTTGAGCACCATTTTCAGTGCGTTGTATCTAGCAGATTTTTTGTCTGGCCATGTAATTAATTTGCTGGGTCCATCTTCCTGCTATTTAAGCAGACTGTGTGACCCATTTATAGGTTGTTGAAGACCTGGGCAATTTTTGTGTAAATAATGAAGAACAGGGCATGATCCTGGCTGTTGTATCCCATTTTGGAGTTTATGAGTTGCAGCATGAGTGTATTTTGCACATATTTTTAGTTTCAGTGTTGATTTATATGAAAAATGCTTATTGCATGTGTATATCTGCTTGTCTCCATTTGCTACATGTCATCCTTCTTTTGAATCTGGTTGCTAAGGGTTTCATAGATTCTAGGGTATAGATATCTATACTGCATGTTTGATCTTTAACTTCCATTCAAGGAGTGGATTAAACTATTTTAGGTTGAGCATGAGGAAGGTTACATGTCAGCAGGGATATCTGTAAGTAGAGGTAGCTAGATACCCATTCTTGGGTGATGTTTGAAAGGCAAGCATTAAGTCCAACCCCCTGAAACTTGAGTAAAAGTTGCAAACCATCTATTGTATACGTCTAGTTGACTCCTTGCCCAATGGATAGGCACCAGTCTGCTCCTGGATCAGTAGTTATTAGCCAAAACCCCTTGTCTTGCATCTAGGACATTATGTCCACCCATTTCAACACTTCCACCTGTTAGTTGTACGAGTAGGATTAGAAACCCCCTGCATACTCTCATACCCAACCAGACATATATGTCCAAGAATGTTGCCCACCTTGTGATCTATCATGCAGATCTTGGTCCATACATGAGAGTATTCTGCCTGTTATTGTCAAGTTAAATCTTTCTATCATTGAGCTAGTCAATGTTACATCTTTTGTCATAGGGATACCCCCCTTGGTGCAGCAAAACCAGAAGTGAAGGGGAGGTAGCACACGCAACCTTGCGTAATCTGTTGGCCAAATCCGCCCGTGCATTGGAACTGGCAAACCCTCTGCAGATTTGGTAACCAATAGATTTTATAGCATTTAACAATGAGGTGCCATCACCTACCGTAATAAATTTGCCCTATGAGCCTGTCAGATGATATTTTACAAAAGGAATGTTTGAAAATATATGTTTGTCTTTGACATAAATGCAAAAAATATATTCTCTGAAGTAGCTAAACAAATATCTGCATTTGGAAATCTTGTATCTTCTTCTACCTGCAACAATAAATGCCCAATAACAATTTCCAGCTGGAGATGGATGTGTGACTTTCAATTTGGCTTGTATTCTGCCTTATCAACAAGATTTCATTAAGATTAACCATGGCAGATCCTAAATTCCACCTCTTTCCCTTTGTTTCTAAAGATCGTGGAAGCCATCAGAGATTGGGCCTCAGGAATTCAACATTTCCCCTTCCAAGAGAGAAAGAGAAAGGAGAAAACCCCACCCCCTAAGCTCCACTTTACAAAGGAAGATCACAATATTGGTGGACTTCGAGCCTCAGGCCTTTCATCTTTCACCTTCCTAGAGAAGGAGGAAGAAGGAAAGTTTGAGCCTCGAAAGTCTAAGGACTTAGCCAATTTTTGAAAGTTTCGATGGAGTTCCAGCCTTGGGCCTTTCGTCTTCTACTTTCCATGAGAAGGAAGAAGAAGAAAGGACCAATCCCTGAAGTTTGAAACACTTAGAATATTTTGAAGGAAAAGAAGCAGAACACGGGCTTCAGGATTTCCTCCTTCTAATTGTCTTTTGTCCATGTGGCATCTTTCCACGGTTTCTTGGGTATAATATAAAGCAACAGATGGAGGCTTGTGAAATGGCAGAAACCCCTTAGATCGTGCCATGTGGCACAATGTATTCCCCTTTTTCCTTTCATATTATGAAAACCTGCCACGTGTCTTCTTTCCGCAGTTTTGCCATCACCTTTTGCTTTAATAAAATAATCTCCATAGAATGGCAGAAAGCATTATACTTAGAAGTATTTTCAAAGGGAAAGAGTCAGACTCAGACTTCGGGCCTTCCACCTTTCTCCTTCCAAAAGAAAAGGAAGGAATAAAGAAGAAGGTCTGACCCCTGACATTCGACGAACTTTGAATACTTAGAGGATTTTGCAAGGAACAAAGTGGAGTTCGGAGCTAGTTAAGATGGCATGATGAAGGGGAGAACTCCAAACTATGAAACTCTAAAAAGGTTAAAAACACAAGGAAAACTCAATATTTTTGGACTTACTCAATTTTAGGATTTTTTTCTTACATTTATAAAGGGGAAAACACTTAGAGATTTCATAGATTTGAGCTATTTGGCTGGGAAGAAAAATAGGACAACATTTTGGTGACTTCTCAAGGGTGTTTACCTGCTAAACAAAAGGGAACCAGTGGCCTTAAGAATTCATTAGGCATAGATTCAAAAGGGCTGAAACATGTTGGAACAACTGAAACTTGCCTCAAAACAACACCACGAAAGCAAAACAAGGCATGCATTCTCCTAATGAGAGCACAACCTATGCAATAGCACTTAGGGAAATGGAAAACCTAAGCAGAAACAAAACAAAACAAAACAATATATATAGAATCTCAGACCAACCTTAAAAATAAGGTTTGAGATGGATTCCATTAAGTAAGATCGGTAGAACTTCACCATCCAACTTTGAAATATTGAAATCATTAGCTTTCTTGCAAGTGGTGATGATATATGGGCCACTCTAGATTGCATCAAATTTAGTATGGCCTCTAGGTTTGGCTCTGTCAGCATCCCACTTTAGAACAAGGTCTCCTTGTTTGAAAATCTAATCCTTGGCCTTCTTGTAAAAATATATTTTGGTCTATTTTTTATGCTCTTCCAAGGTAGCCATGGCTGACTACCTCAATTCATCTAATTTAGTTAATTCAGCCACCCTTATAGACCAAGAATATTCACCTTCTAAGTCCAACTGTTGGGCCAATTTCAATGAAGGAAGCTCCAAAGCTATAGGTAATCTATCCTCTCTTCTATATACAAGAACAAAAGGGGAGTTACCAATGACTCTTTTATAGGTGATCCTATCATCCCAGAGAGCCAATCTAATCTTATTGTGCCATTGTCTCTAATTTGTTTCAAAGGTCCTCTTAAGGATTCTGATCAGGTTCTTGTTAGTAGATTCAGCTAAACCATTACCTTGAGGGTAATAGTTAGATGAAGTATTCAAGAACACATTATACTTCGAGGCCCAATCAGTTATCTTGAAACCAATAAAAGCTCTTGCATTATCAGAGGTGATAGTGTGAGGAGCTCCAAACCTTGTCATGATTTCTTCCAAGAAATTCATGATTGCTAATTTTGTAGCCTCTTTGAGAGGGACTAATTCAACCCACCTAGTGATGTAGTCTATTGTAGTTAAAACCCATTTGTGACCAACACTAGATGAAGGGTTTATCATGCCAATAAAATCCAGGCCCCACTGTAAGAAAGGTTGATCTGCTTGAATAGGCAAAAGTGGGAGGGTCACCAATCTTTTCTTCCCAGCAAAGAGAGCACACTCTTTGCACTTTCTTACCCATACATGGGCATCCTTGAATAATGTCAGCCAAAAGTAACCTTACCTCATTATTTTTGTTATTGTAGCTCTTGCAGGGAAGTGACCTCTAGCTAGTCCATCATGGAATTCACTGAGCAATTTGTTAATCTGATTTGTTTCAACGCATCTCAGCATGACCATCCAAATTTCTCTTAAAGAGAAAACCATCCACCAAGGCATAAGGAATGGACTGCAACCTGAAATGTCTTCTCTTAGTTCTATCCAATCCATAAGGATACTCACTGGTAGATAGGAACCTGGCCATGTCAGCTATCCAAGAACTCACAGCTGTTGGGTCAGCTACAAGTTTTGCCTCATTCAAGTAATAAGATGAGTTCACCTCATCCACAGTAGTTTGAGACAACTATTCACATAACCCTTTTCCCCTAATCACATTTGTGGCTTTGATAGTAACATCATACTCTGGGATCTTAGTGACCCAGCTTGCTCTCTTTTCACTAATTTCAATTCCCATTGTAAAGTCTCTCACACTAAGATGAGAAACTAATACTTTGATATGGTTATTTGCTAGCATATATCTAAAAATTTTCAATGCTCTTACAATGGAAAAAAATTGTGTGTCCATGGGACTATACCTGACCTCATAATCTTTCAATGTTTGACTAAAAAAGGCTAGGGGTTGCTCCATACCTTGGTCATTTTGTTGCATCAGGACTGCTGCAATGCTACTCTCCCCTCCATGGGCATAAAGGAAAAAGTCCTCATAATTAGGGTTCATGAGGGTAGGAGCCTAGTCAATTTCTTTCTTAATCTTTTCAAATCCATCTTTCCCCTCTTTGGTCCACTTGAAAACAACATCCTTTTTAAGCATAATGGGCAATGGTTTGACCAAACCAGCGTAGTTAGGAATGAAAATCCTAACAAAATTGATCTGCCCCATAAATGACTATAGGGATTTTTATGAGTAGGTAGAGGAAGAGAAAGAAGGGCTAATGTTATTTTTGGATCTATGGAGATCCCATCCTTTGACACCAAATGGCCTAGAAGCTTCCCTTGAGCAACAACAAAAATACATTTTTTGGGGTTCAGAGACACCCCCAAACTCTCTGCATCTTTCAAAAAATTTCTCTAGATGCTCCATGTGACTTTATCCTCTCTTGGAAAAGACTGTGATATCATCCAAATAAATCAAGATGAACTCATTGATAAATCCCTTGAAAGCAATGTCTATTTCCCTTTGAAAAGTGGCACCAGCATTGGAGAACCCAAATGGCATTTTTTGCATATGTTATGGTTTCCCACTTGGTTGTAAATGGTGTCTTGAATCTATCCTCCTCTTTCACAAATATCTAGTTATAACTAGAAAAACCAACAAGTAATGAAAACATCTCTACCCGTGCAACAGTCTACAAGATTTGATCCATGGATGGTAGGGGATAATGGTCTTTCAAGGAGGCACGATTCAGATCCCAAAAATCCATGCACAACCTTATCACACCATTTTTCTTCCTCATTGGTACTAAATTAGCTACCTAGGTGGAGTACTTGATGGGGAAAATAATTTTGACCTGAATGAGCTTTGCAAGCTCCTTTCTCATTGAAGGCTTGCTTTTGGGATTTATAGGCCATTGCTTTTGGCGAATAGTTTTGGCATTTGGATCAAGGTCTATGGCATGTTAGGTGACATTAGGGTCAAAACCCTTTAGGTCCTCATAATTCCAAGAAAAAACATCACTATATTTCTGAGAAAGGTGAATAAAGGTTTGATGTTCAGCATCACAACATAACTTTCCCAGCAATAAATCTTTGTCTTGGGTGATAGAAACCTTTTCATAGTCCTCCTTTTTGAACATGATCTTCTTATTCTCACCCTTGAATTTGTCATCATGGCTGAAAATAGCCTCAAGAGTGACTAAACCCTTGGGTAGCTTGTTTGTTTTCAATTGAATAATCTGATCACCATATCCTTCTTGCAGCTTGGATTGTGCAGTTGATGAGAACTTAGCTCCATTTTGGATGAAGTTTACAATTTGCTCATTATTGTCAAAAATCTACTAGTTCACATCATTATTAGGGACTGAGGGCCTGACTACTATCTTTACATGCTGATCAGGGCCTTGAAATAGATCTGTAGGAGGAGAAAAATGAGCACCAACTATTTCCAATTGGTCTACCTCAACATTCAATTTTCTTAGAATCACCTATAGGTTGAGAGCATCAAAACTCTCAAACATGCCCCAAACTTTGTGTTTGTAAGCTCTAAGAAGCTATTTTTTCATTGCACATCTTTCCCTGACTTGGTTGATCACCAGTTCAGTAGCTCCAAAGATCTCCAGATGTGTAATTTTCTTCGTTTCAACAATCAATAGGCCATGGACCAATGCCTCATACTCTGCAACATTATTTGTGCAAGAAAAATGTAGTCTATGATCAAAATGCAGTTTCTTACCAGTCAGAGAATTTAGTAAGACTCATGCACCAACTCCATTTCTACTCTTTGCACCATCAAAGAATATTTTCCATGGGCCATCAGAACCATCATCTAGTTTAAGTATAGAGTATACAGAAGAATTCTTCTCATGAATCATGTAAGTGCCCAAGATGGTTGCCTCAGTGGTGTCATAAGGATCAAAATCAAAGTGCTCCTTTGCCCACTCATCAAGGAAAAGATTTGGGGTTGGAAGGGGTGAAGATATTGTCTCAAGAGACCCTGAATCATGCACTTCCTCACCCTAGATCATGCAATGAGGGTTCACCAGGATATGATCATAATTCTCTACATGATAATTTTAAATTGGTTCAGTCTTAATGTTGAACCGCATGCCATATCTTGTTCTCAATAGCATATGAGATCATTCAGAAGAAAGGTAGCCACCTACCTTAGTTGTGAAGTCTCTTGACAAATAGATAGCAAAGAAAGGAGGGAAATCAATGACTATGTAACATCAGAAAATGTCCCCTTGGGGGCTTTTCCCTCATAAGGTTTAGCTCTCGGGTCTTTTATTTGCATTTAGGACATCTAGCATCATATTTTGACATCCTGATGAAATGATCTCTAAGTTTCATGACAAATGGGACCTAGGGGGATCCCTTGAACTTAACGTTGACCAAAATAGGGAGGGAGGACTTGGGCGCTCGCGCCTTAGTCCTATCCTATTTTGGGTCAGTCCTAAATTTGAGTGTCAGCTTGTGACCATTATTTGGGTCCTATGCTGACACGGTAAGTTTGAATTACGAATTTCTTAGCGGAAGTGTTTGTAGTTGCATATATAAGCATGTTTAGGCATTCATTTGTAAACTAGATGGCTAGAGTGAAATTTATGCATTTGAAAGGTGATTCAAAGCATTCATTGTGTGGCAAGAGCAGATTTGTGTTGTCTATGTATTTGTATTTGTAGATTTGAGCATTCATCTCCTCATGGCATGAAGAGCTTCTTCCTTCCATGAGATCTTCACTACAAGGTGACATCATTTGTGTTTTCAAGGATTTACCATTTGGTTTTTGCCTTTGCCTCCCAAGGGCATGCACTCTCTCTCTAACAACAGTGTTCAGAAGACTTGAATGTCTGTCCGAGGCTTGACTGAGGCAAGCCTCTAAACACCGCAACCCCCTCCTAAAGTTTCTGTGATTGCAGGTTACAGACTAAAGATATAGGAAAAGTGGAGTTGTAGGGGGATATTGCAGAGTGTCAAATTTGTAGATTAGAGTTAAAAATAGCACCCTAGACTTGGGCACCCACTACCAAGTCCTCCAGATTCCATGATGGGAAAATCTCTGATACAGCAAGAACAGGTTGCAGATCAAGTTTCCAGATCCTAACAAAAACCTGGGCATTGGAATTGGGCGCCCACTACTTAGTCCCCGACTATTCTGCTTTCTGAACTTCAAAAATAGGTGCACATTTATCTATCATTTTACATCATCCTGTAGCAGCATTTTGAGTAATTTGTTTGTTTGCTTTTGTAATTGCATAATTAGGGTTTTGAGGTATAATTGAGCATAATTGAACATAATTGGCAATCAAATCACATAAATCCAAGCTTCCCTACATTCCTAAGTGACCAAGGGTCTGATAGTGCCTTGCCACTCGACCCAAAGTCCTTGAATGTAATTGGTGAAAGGAGGATAGACATCAAACTAATCAAACACCCACTATCCAAATTTTAACCTGTTACAGACTGAAATATCTTGACTAATAG
Source organism: Cunninghamia lanceolata (assembly GCA_027924645.1). Taxonomy (NCBI): domain Eukaryota; kingdom Viridiplantae; phylum Streptophyta; class Pinopsida; order Cupressales; family Cupressaceae; genus Cunninghamia; species Cunninghamia lanceolata. The sequence continues at coordinate 8,373,579 of BSBN01000776.1, read as the reverse complement.
TCAAGTTTGGACAAGCATGAAAAGTCAAATCCAATCCTTTGATCACTTCAATAGTGTTAATAGAAGTGTCATCCAACTGTAATACACCTAATTAAATAGGGGTATATTTGATGCCTAATGCATCTGCTATCTTCTTGGGCATGACTAAAACACTATCCTCTAAATCAATCATGCAATTGTGCAACAAAAATTTCCCAATGATTAGAGATAAGTAAAATGGGGATGGCTTCTTTGTTGGATGCCCCTGATCTTCACTTGGTTGCACAAGATTGACTGGGTCCTTTTCCTTCTAGACGGCTGATTCAGTTGCTAGGAATTTCTTTAAGGCCTCTTGCAACAAATTCCTTTGAGAGGGAATTAATAATGCATCCCACATGGATACATTCAAGATTGTCTTTTTAATTTGTTCAACAATATTTAGGGAAAATATTATTGCCTTGTGCATGGAAGGAATCCATGTTCCCCTCTTTGACTATTTTGTAGCTTGTTCAGGCATTTTTGGGCTTGATGGTTCACCTCTTTTACAACAATAGGCTTGCTACTCTGAGTTGAATTTGTAGCATTGGCCCCTTTTGCCTTTGGGATAGGTTCCTTCAATAATACCATAGGCATAGGGTTATCCTCCAACTATCTCTTTTTGGACCTTGTGTTGTCCGTAACAAGCATAACCACACTATCCATAGGCTTATTGACAACACAGAAATCCTCAAGCATCCATAGCATCAAATTAGAATCAGAAGTAGCCTCATTTGGTACCTCAGGATTGATGTTGGTTCCTTCCACCAATGATGTTTGTTGAGTGTGAAAATTTTGCCCCATTAAGGCCCGCTCGTGTGCTCCAAAAGCACAAGTGGACTGATTGTGAGGTTGGTTGCAAGGACAACACCAATCTGCCTCTTGGGCTAGATTGTTTTGAGTAGGGACCAAGGCCCTAACTGAATTAATAGCTAGTATTTGTTGGATAGGTCTGACTGTTTGCAAAGGTTGGGTAGGGTTATTATTTGGGTACCTATTTAGCTAGTAACTCTAGTTCCAATTCTGATTTCTATTGGAATTATAACCCTGATTCCAATTCTGATTTGAATATTGCCCCTAGTTATAATTTTGATGGGGTTTGGGGGTAGTTTGAATAGCTATGCTATGGTGCAGGAGCACCCCTTCAAAATAAAGCATAAGTCTAATTATAGTATGTTTTGACTTTGTGATGTAATAAGGTCCATTGGACCAATGCGTATGTTTTAGGTCAATCTAGGATTGTGTGTAGACAGTTATAGTTTGTTATGTTAGCTATCCTCCCAGCTGCTTGGAAGCTCCCAACCGCTAGGAATCAAGTCTGTACTACTCGTGAGGAGTAGTTATTTATGCCCTAGCTCAGTTTGTTTTAGATACATAGTTTCAGAGGAGAAATAGACATTGTGTTTTGGAGATCAGACCGAGCATTGTGATACAGTGGGGCTGTGAAATTTGTATGCATTTCTATTATTGAAATAAAGAAGATCTCGTTGTTCATTTGTCTGATCTTCGATCTATCTGTGTGGTTGATTTTGATTTTGCAGGTGAAATGGATTCTTCCACCCATTCCACCAATTGATTCTCTGAATCAATGGAATAGACATGTACAGTAGTTTAGTTTGCATTTCCGTGTTTCTATTTATGCATTTCATGTTTGTGGGATCGATTTATAGCTTGCTATGATTTATCCTAGCATCCTCATGTGCTAGGGTTTGAAGGTTAAATTCTAAGTTAAAATTGCCCAGGAAATGGTTTGGCCCGATCGCAGTATTTTCTATGTGAAATTTGTGAAGTTTTGAGGGTTTTGTCAAAATGTATATTTGATAGATATATAGTGTTTGTATGTGACATACAATCTGTGTGTATATGGCATTTGTATCTGTGCATATATTGCTAAACAGATCAGGTGTTAAAACATGTTAAAAATGCATGTTTCGAAGGTACAAAGGTGAAACAGTTTGGATATACAATTCCTGTGTATATCCCTTTTGTTTGTTGGGGACAATTGATGTGTATATCGCTTTTGCATCCGAGGGTCATTTCATGTGTATCCGTCATTTACATATTGGGTTTTTATGTTGTGGATTTGGTAAAGGGTCGATATACAATCTCTGTGTATATCGCAATTGTATATCAGGTCATACAAGTTCTGTGTATACACCCTTTGTATACATTTTGTGTGTATACTACATTTGCATGTTTGATAAAGATCCTACGTATCCATCAAATGCATTTTGTGGTTTGTATATAGTGAATGTATATTTCAAATATACATTCAGGTGATACAAGGGAAAGTCAACGGTCAGTGGATCGCGGAAGGGATATTCTAAGGAATATTTGTTGATTGCATATTTTGTGATTGTATATTTGGTTGTATGTCCGAACATACATTCTGCAGATACAAAGAAGTCAACGCCAGTCAAACATACATTGAGGGCATATCTGGAGGAATATTCGGTGAATGTATATGGAAATATACATCATGCTTATACATTGTCGAAAGATACATCGGACGACTGGTAGCAGAGGTAACAGGAACCGGCGATAAGAGGTTAAAGTTTGTATGTTGAGGAATGTACATTTTAAATGTACATTGGCGGAGATAGAAGTGCCTGATACAATTGTGACTGGTCGAGGTGGTAGCTGGAATGTATGTGCAAGGAGTTTTGTTCTGCGCGACCGGCAGTAGTAGGTGAAGACACCGGCAGAGTGGGTTGAGAATTGTATGTATGTTCAGTGGAGTGAACAGTGCTCGTAGATATATCACGAATGTATGTTGGAAGATACATTACGCTAGATGCAAGAAGTGACCAACAGGAATGGTAGTGGAAATCGGCGGTCACAGGTCAGGCGTTGTATGTCTGAGTATTCAGTGCAAAGCAAATGCAAGGGTCACGGGCATAGTAGGTGAGAGTTTGCATGTATAAGGGGAATTGTACCTTGCGATAGGAAAATAAAGAGAAGGGTTATTGAAATAGAGTTTATATGCATATTTAATAATGCATGGACATACGATTGAGAATGTATGTTAGGGTTTTTGGTGGATGCTCTACATCATAGTGGTATCAAAGCCAAGGAGTATCTTTTGGGAAGATAAGAAGATAGCAAGATGTTGGATGAAGAAGGAACATTAGAGATTCCGGCAAGGATGACCAACGTTGAGTTGGTAGTTCTGGTGAAGAAGCAGATTGCAAAGAGCATTGTTGTAAAGGCTCAGAATTAGGCATTGAAAAATGAGTTGGAGAAGTTGAGGGACAGAGTAGGTTCTGGTAAAGAAGAAGATAGGGAAGAAGAAGAGATCCCTAGGTGGAATGAGGAAGTCATTCCTGCAGACCAGAGACCCTTGATCAATGCCCTAAAATCCATGGAGAGGAGAACCATGGATATGAAACTAGATTTACCAATGTTTACAGGAAAGATGGATCCTGATTCAGTGATGGAGTAGATAGACTCCCTAAATAACTTCTTTGAGACAGAGGAGATACTAGAACACCAGAGGGTAAAGATAGCCCAATCAAAAATGAAAGAGGCTGCATTAACTTGGTGGAATTTCATCCAAGATGACAGAGTACAAGAAGGAAAGCGTAGAGTTTCTACATGGAAGAAGATGATGGCTTTAGTGAAAGAAGCCTATGTTCCATTGGATTACAGCATCCAATTGCATAAGAAGAAATAAAATTTGAAGCAGAAGGAACTAGATGTCAGCTCATATACAAAAGAGTTCATGAAGCTTTGTGTCAAGACAAAACTGAAAGATTGAGGAAGAAAAGGTAGCCAGATACCTTAATGGATTGAGGTTCAACATTCAGGAAGATTTGAATCTGCATAACCCAGATATAGTTCAAAAATGTTTTCAGTTGGCATTGAAAGTGGAAGAGAAGTTAAAGAGAAGACAAGAACAGAACAATAGAGGAAGAGGAAAACAACAAAGAGGTGGAAGAGGTCCTTTTAGAGGCAGAGGACATGGATTTGGATATCATAATGAATCCAATCAGGATAATAGTAAAGGGGATAACAATCAAAACTAGAGAGGAAGTTACAATCAGCAAGGAAATTTCAGAGGCAGAAGACCATCATTCAGGGGAAGATCTCAGGGTAGAGGATCTATCAAATGTTATAACTGCAACCAAGAAGGCCATATAGCCAGCAGATATCTAGCAAAGGCAACAAGTTCAATAGGAGAAAGGAGAATGAATCTGATCCAAGAACCTAATAGCCAAAGTGCAACAAGCTCAAATGCTCCTGACAATTATGGATTTCCAAAGAGTGGAGAATCTCTGATGATGAGGAGAATAATGACTACCATGAAGGTACTTGACAAAGAACCCCCACAAAGAAAGTCTCTTTTTAGAACTACTTGCAAGGCAGGAGGAAATGTATGTAGAGTTCTAATTGATTATGGTTCTACTGAGAATTTTGTATCTGATGAAATGGTAACAAAGCTTAAGCTTAGGAGATTGCCTCACCCATCCCCATATAAGGTCTCATGGCTTACCCAAGGTCAGCAAACAGTTGTAGAAGAGCAGGCTTGGGTAGAATTTCAGATTAGATCATATAAGGACAAGTTGTTGTTTGATATTACCAAGATGGACGCTTGCCATCTTTTATTTGGGAGACCATGGCAGTATGATTTGAAGGCACGCCATGATGGTGTTAGGAATACCTATACAATCACCAAAGATGGTATGGTGACAGAGTTAATCCCATTGACAGAGAAGGAGGAGAAATCAAAAGGAAAAGAGGTGAAGGTAATGCTGATGGAAGGAAGATAATTCATGAAAGAAGTAGCAGTAGAAGGTGTAGTTGCATATGCCCTAATTCCATGTCTGACAATGAACAAAGAATAGCAGCAAGAAGTCAAGAAAGAGAAGAAGCCAAGATTTATAGACCCAGCTGTCCAAGGGTTATTGGATAAGTATAAAGGCATCATCTCTTATGGAATGCCAAGATCCCTACCACCTGTAAGGGATATCAGCCATTGCATAGATCTAATCCCAGGATCTACACTTCCAAACAAAGCAGCATATAAGCTAACTCTAGAACATAATGCAGAAGTAGCAAGACAAATTGAGGAATTGCTAGACATAGGTCTAATTGGAAAAAGTTTAAGCCCATGTGCAGTACCAACTGTACTAGCACCAAAGAAAGAAGGCACTTGGAGGCTTTGCACGGATTTCAGGGCTATTAATAAGATCACAATCAGGTATAGGTTTTCAATACCTAGGATAGAGGATTTACTTGATTGTTTGGGAGGTGCTAAGTATTTTACAAAAATAGATCTGAAGAGTGGTTATCATCAGATCAGGATTAGGCTAGGAGATGAATGGAAAACAACATTCAAAACCAATGAAGGGTTGTATGAGTGGAAAGTTATGCCTTTTGGTTTATCTAATGCACCTAGTACTTTTATGAGATTGATGAATGAGGTTTTGAGAGAATTCATGGGCAAGTTTGTCATAGTATATCTAGATGACATCCCGATTTTCAATAATACAAAGGAAGAACATCTCCGACATATAGATTTGGTTCTCAAGAGGTTACATGAAGAGCAGCTGATGATAAATTTGGACAAGTGTTTGTTCATGCAGGAGGAGATCACATATTTGGGTTTTGTCATTTCCCAAGGCAAGCTGCAAATGGATAAGGAGAAGGTAAGTGCCATATTGTCTTGGCCAACTCCAAGGACTATGAATGATGTCAGAAGTTTCCATGGGTTAGCAACCTTCTACAGAAAGTTTATAAGAGGGTTTAGTCATATTTGTGCACCCATGCTTGATACTATAAAAGGAGGACAAAAGTGCAGATGTGCTTGGACTAAGGAAGCAGGTGATTCCTTTGAAACATTGAAGAAAAAAGTGGCACAGCAGCTAGTCCTTGCACTTCCAGATTTTAACAAAAATTTTCAGGTAGAATGTGATGCAAGTCACATGGCAATTGGAGCAGTACTCAGCCAAGAAGGTAGGCCAATTGCATTTTTTAGTGAGAAGCTCAATGATGCTAAAAAGAGGTATTCATCATATGATTTGGAAATGTATGCTTTAGTCCAGTCACTCAAGAAGTGGAGGCATTACTTGATGCCAAAGGAATTCATAGTATTCACAGATAATCAGGCTTTAAGTTTTATAAACGACTAAGAAAAGTTGAACCACAGGGACATGAAATGGGTAGAGACTTTGCAAGCTTTTACTTTCACATTGAAGCATAAGCAAGGAGTCAAAAATAAGGTAGCAGATGCCTTGAGCAGGAGAGCTCTAACAGTCAACTAGATCCAGTTGGAAAGTGTTGGCATTGATTCATTGAAGACCATGTATGATGATGATGAAGATTTTGGAGAGATATATCAGGTATGTACTTCTTTTGGAGATAAATATCATGCTGAGTTCTCTGAATTTTTGATCCAAGATGGATTGCTGTTCAAAGGTGGACAGTTGTGTATTCCAAGGTGTTCTATGAGGTTGAACATCATTAAAGAGAAACATTGTGGAGCTATGGCAAGACATTTTGGTTTGGATAAGACTCTTGATCTTGTTAGAAGACATTATTTTTGGCCTAAGTTACAATCAGATGTCAGAAAATTTGTAGAGACATGTGTGATATGCCAGAAAGCAAAAGGAAGATCAACTAATGCAGGTTTATATCAGCCTTTACCCATTCCTTCCAGACCATGGGAAAGCATAAGAATGGATTTTGTGTTGGGTTTACCCAAAACCAGAAAAGGATATGATAGTGTTTTTGTGTAGTGGATAGATTCAGCAAAATGGCACATTTTTTGCCATGCAAAACCACTGCTGATGCTTCATATATTGCAGATTTGTTTTTCAAAGAAATATAAGAATACATGGATTTCCATTGAGCATAGTGTCAGATAGGGATGTGAAGTTTATTGGTCATTTCTGGAGAACTCTGTGGAAGAAGCTTGGAACAAATTTGTCTTTCTCATCCACATATCATCCTCAAATGGATGGACAGACTGAAGTGGTAAATTGTTCCTTAGGGAATTTGCTTAGATGTTTGACAAGACAGCATGGGGACAATTGGGATAATATCCTATCTCAGGCATAATTTTCTTACAATGATACTGTCAATAGGAGTACAGGGAAATCACCTTTTCAGATAGTGTATGGTATACACCCAAGAGGTATTTTGGAGTTAAGAAACTTGCCTATAGGAGATTCTATTAGTGCAGATGGAGAAGCTTTTGCAGAAGCCATAAAAGAGGTACATGATCAGGTCAAGGACCAACTCCAACAAACCACTTTGAAGTATAAGGAGTATGCTGATAAAAAGAAGAAAGATATACAGTTTGCTGTTGGAGATTTGGTATGGGTTCATTTGAAAAAGGAAAGACTTCCTAAAGGCAAATATACCAAACTAATGTAGAGGAAGATTGGACCATGTTCAATTTTGAAAAAGCATGGACAGAATGCTTATGAGATCCAACTCCCTTCAGATCTTGGATTGTCACCTATATTCAATGTATGTGATTTAACTCCATACAAGCATAATCTAGCTGCAGAACAAGACACATTCTAGGATACAGTCACTGATGACATTCCTAAACATGATCCACCATAGTTACAGAAGATTTTGGATTCTAGAGTGATCAAGAAAACAAGGAACAAAGAATATCTGGAATATTTGGTGGCTTGGCAGGGAAAACCTGATTCCGAAGCAGTGTGGATGACTGAAGACCAGATCAACAAACACGGTTCAGACCTACATACTCTCATCTCAAGTGGACTTGAGATTTCTTCTTCTGGGGAGTATGGTGCAGGAGCACCCCTTCAAAATAAAGCATAAGTCTAATTATAGTATGTTTTGACTTTGTGATGTAATAAGGTCCATTGGACCAATGCGTATGTTTTAGTCAATCTAGGATTGTGTGTAGACAGTTATAGTTTGTTATGTTAGCTATCCTCCCAGTCGCTTGGAAGCTCCCAGGTGCTGGGAATCAAGTATGTACTACTTGTGAGGAGTAGTTATTTATGCCCTAGCTTAGTTTGTTTTAGATATACAGTTTCAGAGGAGAAACAGAGACATTGTGTTTTGGAGATCGGACTGAGCATTGTGATACAGCGGGGTTGTGATATTTGTATGCATTTCTGTTATTGAAATAAAGAAGATCCTGTTATTTCATTTGTCTAATCTTTGATCTATCTGTGTGGTCGATTTTAATTTTGCAGGTGAAATGGATTCTTCCACCCATTCCACCGGTTGATTCTCTGAATCGGTGGAATGGACATGTATAGTAGTTTAGTTTGCATTTCCGTGTTTCTGTTTATGCATTTCATGTTTGTGGGATTGATTTATAGCTTGCTATGATTTATCCTAGCATCCTCATGTGCTAGGGTTTGAAGGTTAAATTCTAAGTTAGAATTGCCCAGGAAATGGTTTGGCCCGATCGCAATATTTTCTGTGTGAAATTTGTGAAGTTTTGAGGGTTTTGTCAAAATGTACATTTGACAGATATACAGTCTATGTGTATATTGCATTTGTATATGTGCGTATATCACTAAACAAATTAGGTGTTAAAACATGTTAAAAATACATGTTTCGAAGGTACAAAGGTGAAACAGTTTGGATATACAATTCCTGTGTATATCACTTTTGTTTGTTGGGGACAATTGATGTGTGTATCGCTTTTGCATCCGAGGGTCATTTTGTGTGTATCCATCATTTGCATATCAGGTTTTTATGTTGTGGATTTGGTAAAGGGTCGATATACAATCTCTGTGTATATCGCAATTATATATCGAGTCATACAAGTTTTGTGTATACACCCTTTGTATACATTTTGTGTGTATACTGCATTTACATGTTTGATACAGATCCTATGTATCCATAAAATGCATTTTGTGGTTTGTATATAGTGAATGTATATTTCAAATATACATTCAGGTGATACAAGGGAAAGTCAACGGTCAGCGGATCGCGGAAGGGATATTTTGAGGAATATTCGTTGATTGCATATTTTGTGATTGTATATTTGGTTGTATGTCCGAACATACATTCCACAGATGCAAAGAAGTCAATGCCAATCAAACATACATTGAGGGCATATCCAGAGGAATATTCAGTGAATGTATATGGAAATATACATCGCGCTTATACATTGTTGAAAGATACATTGGACAACCAGTAGCGGAGGTAATAGGAACCGACGATAAGAGGTTAAAGTTTGTATGTTGAGGAATGTACATTTTAAATGTACATTGGCGGAGATACAAGTGCCTGATACAATTGTGACTAGTCGAGGTGGTAGTTGGAATGTATGTGTAAGGAGTTTTGTTATGTTTGATCGGCAGTAGTAGGTGAAGACACCGGAAGAGTAGGTTGAGAATTGTATGTATGTTCGGTGGAGTGAACAGTGCTCGTAGATATATCGCGAATGTATGTTGGAAGATACATTGCGCTAGAAGTAAGAAGTGACCGACAGGAATGGTAGTGGAAACCGGCGGTCACAGGTCAGGCGTTGTATGTCTGAGTATTTAGTGCGAAGCAAATGCAAGGGTCGTGGGCACAGTAGGTGAGAGTTTGCATGTATAAGGGGAATTGTACCTTGCGATAGGAAAATAAAGAGAAGGGTTATTGAAATAGAGTTTATATGCATATTTAATAATGCATGGACATACGATTGAGAATGTATGTTAGGGTTTTTGGTGGATGCTCTGCATCATGCTATTATCTTTGTTAGTCAAATTGGCCTTGAGAATTTTTAAGTTCATTCTCTTCTTAGGAAAGAGAAGATGTAGAGGCTTTAGGCTCCGGGATGGGGGCAATAGCAAGTTGTTGAACTTGTAAATGCAATTTTGGGAAAATAGGTACTGGAGATCTGGGAGCAATTTTCCCATCCTATATTAAGAAATTTTTTACCTTCAGGGCTATCTCATATGCATCTAGTAAGGTATCAACACCCATAGATTGCATCATAAAAGCAATATCAAAATTTAAATCTCTTCAAAAATTTAAGAAGGCACCTTGTGGAGACAGTCTGAGGAGAGCTAGGATTCTTTCCCACATCCTCTAGAATCTGAAATTCAAGTCTGCCATCATCTCACTAGGAGCTTTCTTCATTGTGGTCAACTATTCCAACAGAGAAACGTTGTCTTTCCTCTCTCCAAATTGATTGTAGAGTGCTTCTCCTAGCTCATCCCAATTATGTATTGAAGTAGGGGTTAAACTCCTAAACCATTAAAGAGCTCTCCCATTGGAGGATGAAACCATAAGCCTAAAAACCATATCTTCATGCTAAATATGGTGGACTAAACATACGTTTGACATGTCTTTAATATGTTTAGCAGGGGTAGTAGAACCATCGCCTAGAAAGAATGAGATAATCTTTAGGGTTGATGTTGGGATATCATTGTGTACAACCAAGTCTAAAGGGTTGCCTCCATTGAAGGTCACAAACAGTAGGTTTCTTGGTAGAGCCATATTTAGGGTATTCAAATTTATTCTAGGTATGTGCAAGCCCCTTCTTGTGTATTGAAACCTAATAGGAGGTGTGGATTGAGCTCTTGGGTGAGGAGGAGTAGCACTATTATTTCTTTTTGAAAGAGACCTAGATAACATAGTTCTTCTTCTTGAAGCAACAACAAGCAATTCAACAAACTAATAATTACCACCTCTTGAAGATGCTCAGGTCTACACAAGCATATAACGTTGGATTGATCAGAAACCAAGAGGTAGTAGAGTCACCAGGTGCATGAAAGTGTCTACCAAACTGCAAAGTACTAAGAACAACACCAAATTCTTATCCTAATTCTTAATTAATATTAAAATAGTCCCACCGGGCATGCCAGAAACTATTGTCACTTGGATTTGCACCCTATGTTGAAGCACTTATGCTGCAACAATCCAGTGAAACATTGGAGTGATTTCTAGGTGTGGGACCTTGCAAAGGAAATCAAACCTCTAGAGAAGGCTAGTTCCTCTTTCTAAATATGATATTTAGAGTATAATAAGACTAAACCTAATCTATCACTACTAGGGAAAAGGGGAAGAAGGAGAAACTAAAAGGGAAAAGGTGATACACCAAGTTTGAGTGTTTGACCCTTGGATCAACTACTTATGCACAAAATAATACCAAATAATAGACCAGCATAAACAATTCATAAAACACCTACAGAGGTAAAAGAAACTAATTGAAATCCATAAGGGAAGAAGCATTCACAGATGGATATTCAAACAAAAGTATTATACAGGGCAGAAGACTCACATGAAAAGATAAAAATCTATTATTTATTATCAAAAAGGCATGGTTACAATTGATACAAGATGTGGTTTTTTAGACCAACAACCAACATAATACATTCAATTTCATGCATTTTATAGTATTTTACAATGAGGTGCCATCACCTACTATAATAAATTCACCCTATGGGCCTGTCAAAAATAATTTTACAAAAGGAATGTCTAAAAATATCTATTTGTCTTTGACATAAATGCAGAAAATATCTTCTCTGAAGTAGCTGAATAAATATCTGCATTTGGAAATCTTGTATCTTCTTCTACCTGCAACAATAAATGCCCAACAATAATTTCTAGTTGGAGCTAGACATGTGAGTTTCAATCTGGCCTTTATTCTACCTTATCAGCAAGATTTCATCAAGATTAACCATGGAGGATCCTGAATTCCACCTCTTTTCCCTTTGTTTCTAAAGATCGCAAAAGTCGTCGGAGATCAAGCCTTGGGCCTTCAGCATTTCACCTTCCAAGAGAGAAAGATAAAGGAGAAAACCCCACCCCTCGAGCTCTGCTTTACAAAGGAAGATCACAATATCGGTAGACTTCATGCCTCAGGCCTTTCATCTTTCACCTTCCCAGAGAAGGAGGAAGAAGGAAAGTTTGAGCCCCAAAAGTCTAAGGACTTAGCCAATTTTTGAAAGTTTTGGCAGAGTTCAGGCCTCAGGCCTTCCGTCTTCTACTTTCCATGAGAAGAAAGAAGAAGAAAGGTATGATCCCCGAAGTCTGAAACACTTAGAATATTTTGAAGGAAAAGAAGTGGAACACGGGCTTCGGGCTTTCCTCCTTTTGATTGTCTTTTGTCCATGTGGCAGCTTTCCGTGGTTCCACAACTATAAGATAAAGCAACAGATGGAGGCCTGTGGAATGGAAGAACCCCTCAGAATACCTTTCATATTATGAAAACCTACCACATGTCTTCTTTCCATGGTTCCACCATCACCTTTTTCTTTAATAAAATAATCTCTACGGAATGGCAGAAAGCCTTATACTTAGAAATATTTTCAAAGGGAAAGAGTCAGAGATCAGACTTGGGGCCTTCCACCTTTCTCCTTCCAAAAGAAAAGGAAGGAAGAAGGAAGAAGGTCTGACCCTTGATATCCAATGAACTTTGAATACGATTTTGCAAGGAACAAAGTGGAGTTCGGAGCTGGTTAAGATGGCATGACGAAGGGGAGAACTTCGAACTCTAAAACTCCAAAAAGGTTAAAAACACAAGTAAAACTCAAGATTGTTGGACTTAGTTTATTTTGGGATGTTTTTTCTTACATTTATAAAGGGGAAAACACTTAGAGATTTCATGGAATTGGGCTATTTGGTTGGGAAACAAAATAGGATAACAATAACTTACCTTTGTATTTGCTAGTGCCCTTCTTCAGTCTTCTCACAAAATTTGCTTGAGCTTCATCAGAGGTCTCATCTTCATCAGAAATTTCATCCTTTGCCTTCATACTGACTTTGAAAGCAGTTTCTTTCTTTGGAGAATCACTGCCAAACTCTCTCATTTCAAAAGTAATAAGTGTACCAAACAATTTATCTATAGTGTATGTATCCAAGTCTGGATTCTCCTCAATAGTAGATACCTTATGACTGTAAGATTTGGGAAGAGATATTAGAATCTTCTTCACAATTTTATCCTCTTCCACTTTGTCACCAAGACCTGTGATGCCATTGACCACATCATTCTCCCAAAGAATATATCCAACAATGTCTTCATCCTCTATTATTTTTAGGGTCTCAAACTTGCTTTTGAAGATTTGCATCTTTTCTTGCTTTACTTTCTTATCTCCTTCATAAATGATTTAGAGTTTAACCCAAACTTCTTTAGTAGAATTGCAACTCATTACCTTTGAAATTTTTGAATCAGCTAGCCCACACATACTTTTTAACTTCATCTGATTATGTAAGAATTGTATCAGGAACTTTGTAACTAGACTTGATAGAGTCCCAAACACCACACCATAGAGAATTGATATAGACTTCCATCCTTAGCTTCCAAAAAGAATAATTTGTTCCATCAAACCTAGGTATCTTTTTGGATCCATTAAGTGCCATCCGAACCTCCCTCAAGCAGTTAAGCTTCCTTCAAAGGAACTTGGCTCTGATACCAATTGTTGAACACACCGGGATATTGAGAGGGGGGGTGAATCAGTATCTAATAAAATTTCAACTTCTCCAGAGAAGATCAAAACATAAGCATTATAGCATCAAAATAAACATGAAAGATTAACACAATGCACATCAACACATAACACCAGATGTTTGTGGAAAACACAAGAAAGGAAAAACCATGGTGAGGATTAATGCACAATATATGAAGCTCAAAATAACAACTTTGTTTTAGGGCTACAACCCAAGGAAGCTACTACTCCATGAAATTTTTGATTTAGGGTCACTCCCAAGGAAGTTACTACTCCCTGAATACTATTTTAGGGTCACTCCCAAGGAAGCTACTACTTCCTGAATTGAGAACAAACTTACAAAAGATTACAATATGAAAATCCTTCTACTGTATGAAAACTAACATTGAAATCCACACCTTTGATGATTGCAATTCTACCTCTTCACACTTCCTTCTGATGATCAGATTAGTTAGACACACTTTATACTTTATCACTATCACAGAGATGTCTTCAAGATGAATCGGGATAGCATCTACAACTTCTACTCTTTCTCCCTCAGTCGTACATCATAATGCATTCATTCAGCTCCTTATCTTTCTTGTGAGCCCTATCAATCACTTTGCAATCACACCTTGCCTAACTTAATTCCATTTACAGTTTATACATGATATTACATTGATTACATTAATTTTCGGCTAGAGACAACATGAAAAATACATTCACAAGTCGGCTAGACAACACACAACATGAAATGTGTACAGAAGAAGTTCTAAACAAGACTACACACTAGACCAACAGAAGACCCATGCCTTGCAGATATCAACACTTGCTTAACCAAGTCCAAAACATTCTTCATACCAAAAAACATCAAGGAATTACATCTACACACTGCTCATTTGAAAATAGGATAGACTTAAGCAAAGACATATGAAACTTGAAGCATAATGACCACATCAACATGAAAACCTTGTGTGGTATTGGAAACAAGAAGATCTTCATGAAACTCTTCCAAATGAGTCTACAAGACTCATAAAACATCCCCAAACACTCTTTTACCTCCACACATCTTCAACCATGAACTCTGAGAACAACTAGTCAATTGAAACACATTGCAACATACTTTCATTGAAAAACTGAGCTTGTAGATCACCAAGAACTTTAAGACTACAAGAGAGAATGTACTACACATCCATAAACATGTCCACAAAACCACAAACAGAAAATTTCACATCTGGTGGAATGCGGAGCATTCCAACAGGCCTTCAACACCACCTTACTCTACTAGAACACATGTCGATACTCTATCATGCATAACTTTCATAGCAGAAGGACAGATGATCTGATACTTTGGAATTATCACCTTCACTGCACCCAGAACATAGTTCTAGAACTGCATAGCCATAATTGCTAATGCAGAGGAATACAGATCAATCTCATAGACAATCTTCAAAGGTAGTCGTCCTGTAGCAGAAATTGTCACCAACTTCTGGAGGCCAAACCTTCTTTGTATCAACACATGCATTCTTAGGAATAGTAGGAGAGATCATCTTAGTGCTTTCAATTCCCATATTAATGTATCTTCTTGATGCTTCTAATTCCCATCTTAATATAACTTCATACTCAACTCTGCACTGATCAATGCATGACATCCAACCATGAACTTCAGTAACCACATGGCATCCAACCATGATCTATATCTTCTCTGCTGGATAGGACATGACATCCAACCATGAACACCATCACACATCCAAGATAGTGTTGAAATCAATGACAACCTTGCGATAGTGTTGACATCAATGATAACCTTAGGAACCATATGTGTAACAACCCATTCTTGAAAATGTTGAAAATCTTGTTCAAATTGATTAAGTGCCTAATGGTCTTTAGGTCTAAGGGTTTTTTCCTTGTTAAAATCCTAAAAAAATCCCTAAGGTTGAACCCCTGAAGAAAACCAAAAATTTCTAAGTCTTTTCCCTTTGTCGATAAAATGTCAAGTTTGCAAACCTACCGGTTTGCCAGCTAAGGGAAGGTTCAAAAGAAGAAAAAAGAAACAAGTAAAAAGGAAACCTTTATCGACAAATATTTTAGTTCACGAACCCGCCAGTTTGTCGACTGGCCAGTTTTTTGACTAAGTGAAGGGAAGAAAGATGAAAAAGTGACTAAGGAAGAAATCCAAGAGAAAGGAAGCCTTTGTCGGCAAAATGTCAAATTTGCGAGCCAAATAGTTCGCCGATCGATAGGTTCTCCGATCAGTGAATTCGTCGACAAAGAAAGAAGTAGCCAAAAGCAGGAAAGAATAAAAAATGACTAAGGCAAAGAAAAAGAAATGTTTTATTGGGAAACCAGAAGAAACTAAAACTTGCCAAACAGTTCTTGTTTTCCAAGGTTCACCGATAAAGCGAATCGCCGATAGAGACCAAGGAAACAAGGAGACAAAGGCGAGGTTCGTAAAAATGGAACTTTGTCGACAAGAAAAGGAGATAAGACAAGGGCAAAGATGAGTTCAAGAAATGGGAAAATCGTTGACCAAAGAAGAAAAAGAAGTAGAGGCAAAGAGGTTTGCGAAAGTGAAACTTTGCCAACAAAGGAAGATGAAGGAAAGAAGACAGAGATAGTTTGCAAAAGTGGAATTGCACTGACTAAAGGGCAAGACAGGATGAAACAAGCATAGTTTACGAAAAGGTGATTTTGCCAATTAAAGGAGAAAGTGAGAAAACAGAGACAAGCCAAGTTCATCAAAAAGAGATTTTTTTGATAAGGCAAAATAAAAGCCAGAAGTAAAGTGAAATAAAATGAAATAAAGCTTGAAATATAATGTAAATCTTTAAAATATTTTAGGTTTAAAATATTTTAAAGTGTTGTAAAAGCTTTATGAGGGGATTTTGGCAGGAGTATATGGGTGAAAGTTCATAACTGTGTCACACTTTTATAAGAGAACGACCAACACACACATATTTTTCCAACTTAAATATCAAAAAAGTCATATGTATGTTATGAATTTTAAAATGACATAAACTAATGAAATGTAGAATTTTTAATTTAGTTTATGCTTATAATTTTTTAAATTTTTTTGAAAATAGTTGGATATTTTTTTAAAAAAATTAATTGATGAATTTTAAATGCTCATATTTTTTGAAAAAAGTGACATCGATGGGATGTCAAGAAAAATATAGCAAAATTATTTTTTTTTTCCTAATTAGTCAACTCAAATATCTAGTGCATGGAAAAAAAAAAAAATTTGATAAATATTTTTTTTTTAAAAAAATTAAAGTCAATTTTAATCAAAACATAGTAGTTTCCATGGGACGTCAACTTTTTTACATTAATTTTTTTTTAAAAAAAACCTTCTTGGAGAGGATTCCATTCTCTAGTGAACCATATAATTTCAAATTTTTTTAATATGTTTTTCCTATTGATATCTATTTTCTAATCAACTTCATGTTTGACAGGAAAAACCTACTTACAATAAATTTTTAAAAATATATAATAAAAAAAAATAAAATATGAAAAAAAAACATATATCTACACTCTACGTTCCGAGTACTACAAAAGGGTATTTGTCAATTTTTAAAAGAGTGTATTTTAATGGCAGAAATTAATAGTAGAAGATAATTTTTTTTGGAAACTGTGGGGAAGGGGGTGGAGTACCACATAGGATGCCACATAGGCAGTTCTAGGTGTAACTTTACCAGGTGGTATAGTTCCGCCTGTAAGGTTACGTCCGTAACTATGAAGGGTGAGTTTAATGAGGGCGGAACCTTACCGCCCGATAAAGTTCCACCTGGAACTACTTTTTATAATTAAAGTTTTATAAATAATTATTTTTTAATGTAGATTTCATATAATATAGAATAACAGCGTCAGGACACAACAACGGACAAAGAGAATTTACGGGGCAAATACAAGACAAAAAATTACAAGCAAGGGTAATTTTTTTTAATAAACAATAATAAAGTTTGTTATTTTATAATTGATTTAATTTTATGAGGGTTTAATCTTTTATTTAAGGTTTAATTTTTTTATTTAAGTAGGGTTTAATTCAATTTTTATTTGGGTTTCATTTTTTTAAAATACTATTTTAGGGTTTAACTAAATTTTTTTATTAGGGTTTAATTGATTTAAAGTAGGGTTTCATTGATTATTTGTTAATTAGGGTTTCTAAAAATTGACAAATAGTATACAAAAAACTCCTAGATTAATAACAAAAAAATCAATACAAATTAACAAAAAATAAACTTAAATTTATGTGAACTTCCCCATCCATAACCGCATAGCTCTTTCCTCGCGTCGTAAGACGATCTTGGAAATCAGAAATAGTGTGGTTTATGTGAACTTCCTTTCCATATCCACGTATGCTCTTTCCTCGCGTCGTAAGACGATCTTGGAAATAAAAATGGTGTAGTTTCATCAATTATTTGTTAATTAAGGTTTCTAAAAATTGACAAATACTATACAAAAAACTCCTAGATTAATAACAAAAAATCAATACAAATTAGCAAAAAATAAACTTAAATTTATGTGAACTTCCCCATTCATATCTGCGTATGCTCTTTCTTCATGTCGTAAGATGATCTTGGAAATCAGAAATGGTCTAGTTTATGTGAACTTCCTTATGATATCCATGTATGCTCTTTCCTCACATCATAAGATGATCTTGGAAATCAGAAAAGGTGTGGTTTCATTGATTATTTATTAATTAGGGGTTCTTAAAATTGACAAATACTCTACAAAAAACCTCCTAGATTAATAATAAAAAAATCAATAAAAATTAACAAAAAATAAACTTAAATTTATGTGAACTTCCCCATCCATATTCGTGTATGCTCTTTCCACGTGTCGTGAGACAATCTTGGAAATCAAAAATGGTGTGGTTTATGTGAACTTCCTTAGCCATATCTGCGTATGCTCTTTCCTTGCATCATAAGATGATCTTAGAAATCAGAAACGATGTGGTTTCATTGATTATTTGTTAATTAGGGTTTATACATATTTGTGCAGGCTCGAATTAAAAGGTAATTTGTGATGGGGAACAAAAGGAATAGGTAAAGGATTTTTTATCGAAGAAGGTCTAATGAATATAAAAATCTAAGAAGAAGAATTGAGAGAAATTCAACCTTAGAAGGATTGGTTGAACATAGTCAAGAAGCACAAGATCAAATTACTAATGAACAAGAGGAAGAACATCTTGGGTTTGATCAAATCAAAGAATAAATTAAACAAGGTGCAGATGACATTGTGACTGAGGAGGAAATTGAGAACAAAACATATTTTAAGGATATGGAAAATCTAGCAGATTTAGATGAAGATGTGCTTTTTAGTAAGATTTCACCCCAGGAAATGTTACCTGATAGTACAATAAAACTTCATTCCAAAAGAATTTGGGATGAATTTTTTGAAGACAAATATCTAATTGGAAGAGCACAATTATGTGTTAAGTTATTTAGGAGAAAAGAAATGACCCTTGTTTTGGAGTTGCTAGAGATTGATAATAGGGAGAAAAAACAAATCTAGAAAAAAAGATAATAGTTGAAAACTTGCAAGAAGCTTTGAAATCTATTCAAAGTACAAGTAGAACAAGTGATTTAAGTTCAGCATGTAGGGCATTGATGACCGTGATTTCAAGTAAAAAATATCACTGATAAGATAGGTGAAAACAATTGGAAAGTTATTGCATGTATCCAGGAGAACTATTCATAGATATATTTTAAAGAGAAATAAGCTTGATGAAAACATAGAAAAAAACTGGGTAAATATTGTCAAGGTTCCCAGAAAAGATAGAATCCTAGAAGATGTGAAGAAACAAGTCATTGAATATTGGATTAACCACTCTCATGTTTCCTCTAATAGAAGGGATACTATACAAGTAATAGGTGAAGATGGAAAAAATTATTCTCATCCAAAACATTTTATAGATACAACACAAAGTGAATGTTTTGAAGCATTCAAACAAGAATCTCCACGGGTAAAGATATCTCATAGGGTGTTTTTAAAAGTTGCATCCCTATTTTGTACGCATAAATAAAGTGTGTGAAACTTGTTGTTGTTGAAATCACGTTGAATTTCATCTACATCTTCAATCGTATAAAAATTTATGGCAATGACTCATCCAGATGTTATCATCCATGCAAGTACAACACAATTTATGAAGTCCCTCTTATGTGAAAAAATAGAAGGTTCCAATGAATTCAGTGTGTAATGTATCAAAAATAATTGTGAAAATTGTGGAGATTTGAAGAAGCTTCTTTTGATTGAAAATATTGATCAATCAATGGAATTTATGTGGAAGAGATTTGAATATGAGAAATATCTATCTTCTCCAGTTGCCATTATTGCAAAATCAGATCAGCCCAACTGAAAGTAAATGTTGTGTATTTAATTGTTGTAGGTAGATGAATTAGCCGCTTGCATTCAAGGTAGCAAATATTTCCCAGCTACTTCATCCTCAGAATATATTATGCATTTATGTTTGCAGAACAAATGTACACAGACATTCCTTTTGTAGAAATATCTTCTAGAAGGCCCATGGGGCAAACTTATTAAAGTAGGTGACTTAGATCAATGAATGAAACGGTATAAATAGATACAAAAACAATGTAATGAGGGTTGGATACAGAGACCTATTTTTTTACTCCAAACAGAACCCTCCTCTACTATAACTGTGCCTTTCTGATTAATGCATGCTAATTGTTTTTACCTTTTCATGTTGTCTTAGCTCTGTGTACATCTAGAGCTGGTTATTGTTTGTGAATGTTTAATTCCTTGCAATCCTCTTCTTATCTTTTACCTCTATTAAGATCTACAAGATTTGTGTGAGTTTATCAAATGTATTCAACTATTCTATGCATTTTAGCTCTGTGAGTGCTCTTCATTCAAACCCATTGTATCACCTTTTCTTTTCAATTTCTCCTTCTTCCCCTTTTCCCAGTGGTGATTAGATTAGGTTTAGTCTTAGTGTACTCTAAATTTCAAAGGAAGGAACCAACCTTCTCTGGAGGTTTGATTTCCATTACAAGGTCCCACACCTAGAAATCACTCCCATTTTTCATTGGATTGTTGCAGCAAAGGTGCTTTAACGCAGGGTGCAAATCCAAGTGACAACAGTTTCTAGCACGCCTGGTGGGACACACTTTGCTCTAAATGAAGAGTTAAACTGAGAAATTGGTTTTGTTCTCAGTATTTTATATTTTGGCAGAGGACTTTCATGCACCTAATGACTCTATAAGCTCATGGTTTCATAGTAGTCCAACATTATATGCCTAGAGTGCAAATGATAGCTTCTTCAAGAGGTAATGACTATCAATTTGTTGAATTACCTATTGTTGCTTCAAGTAGAAGAACTAGGTTATCTAGGTCTCCTAAGAGAAGGAATAACAATGTTGTTCCTCCTCATCTAAGAGCTCAATCTACACCTCCTCCAATTAGGTTTTAATACTCAAGAAGAGGCTTGCATATACCTAATATCCTAACCATGGCCTTGCCAAGAAATCTGCCCTTTGTAACCTTCAATGGAGGTAGCAATTTAGCCCTGGCTACACATAATGATATACCTAACTTGGCCCTAAAGAGTACTTCATTCTTTATGGGTAATGGTTCCACTACACATGTTGAACATATCAAAGACATATCAAATGTATGTTCAATTCACCATATTCAAGATGAGGATGTGGTTGTTATGCTCCTAGTTTCATCCTTCAAGGGAAGAGCTCTTCAATGGTTTAGGAGTTTAACCCCTGCTTCAATACATGATTGGGATGAGATAGGAGAAGCACTCTAAAAGCAATTTGGAGAAAGAGCAGACAATGTTTCTCTACTGGAACAATTGACAACCATAAAAATAGTTCCCAACAAGATGATGGTTGAATTCAACTTTAGATTTCAAAGGATATGGGAAAGAATCATAGCTCTCCTCAAACTTGGAGTGTGCCCAGGTCATGTTGGTGGTCCGCATTAGAGTTTGAGCCTGCAGTTGAAAAATAACTTCCAGATGTTGGTGTTCTTCCTAAGTTTGGCTGACCAGATGAATTACACATCTTGCGGATGTTCTTAGAGATGTTTGCTGACTTAGATAACTATTCCTAAGTTGATGTCTTCTATAAATAAGGAGTTGTAAAGTTATTTCAAAGTGTGAATGGTGGAGATGTGAGTATGGTAGAGAGAAGAGGAGCGAAAGGCAGAGCATAAGTATTGGGCTTAAATGGAATTGATTCAAGCATGGTGAAGATACTATTCTCTAGTTCAAGTATGTGATACTTATTATTCTGTAGACAGTGTGTCTCTTGTAGGCAGTGAGCCCTAATTGGCATGTGCCATTTTGTTCTTTCTATTCTTCTAATAGAGAATACAATCTTGGGTTAATCACCCCGTGGTTTTCCCCTTAACCGGGTTTTCCACGTCAAAATCTTGGTGTCTATGTGTTGATTTGTTTCTACTCTTGATTTAATGCATTGTGTTTCCATGATTGATTAATTATTATGCTGCTGAATTACAAAGTGGATTTAAGTGCTTAAATTGGAAGAAAGTTTTGGAAAACTGATTCACCTCCCCTCTTAGTTGTCTGTCCTAATCTAACAATTGGTATCAGAGCCAAGTTCCTCTAAAAGAAGCTTAACCACTTGAGGAGATCCAGGATGTCATCCTACAAGAAGGATAGTCCGAAGTTTGATGGAACCAATTTTAATCTTTGGAAAAGTCACATACAATGTCAGTTGCAATGTATGGAAATGCAGTACTAGACCATGGCTACAACAAAGTATACGCCTCCTTAGAATGACCTGAAATCCGCAAGTGAAATCACAGATGCTAAAAACAATCTGCGAACTAAAGAAGCCCTTCTAAGCGCCTTGTCTAATTCAGAGCTTACAAATGTTGTTGATCTACAAACTGCTTTTGAGATTTGGGAAAAACTGGAATTTCTGCATGAAGGAGACAAGTATGTTAAATGTGCAAGGCTATAGAGTTTGAAAGGGAAATTTGAAAATCTGAAGATGAGAGAAGATGAAAATATCACTACCTTTATGCCAAGAGTAAATGAGCTTATTTGTGGCATTAGATGTGCTGGTGGAGTCTTGGATGAAGATGAGATTGTTGGCAAAGTTCTCAGATCCCTTCCTGATTCTTATAAAATCAAGGTTGTTGCCATTGAAGAATTCAGAGCCCATTCAAGTGTTACAAGAGATCAATTGGTTGGTAAATTGGCCGCATTTGAAATGACCAAGTTTGGAGATGTCCCCCCCAAGACTGAATCTACATTCAAAGCTAGTGCTTCAGTGAAAGGAAAACAAAGGTTTGATCTGGGAGAGAACTCTTCAAGGAAACTATCATGGTATGAAAAAGCAAGAAAAGACCTAGAAGAAGAAGAATCTGAAACTGCTCAGCTTGAAGCCCTTATTGCAAAAAGACTGCCAAGAGGATCTGGTAAGTATGAAGGGAAATTTCCCTTTAAGTGTTTTAACTGCAATAAGATTGGTCATTTTGCCTCAAAGTGTTCAGAAAGATTTTCAAGGCAAAATCCTAACAGATCAAGGTTCCAAAAGAATTGTTACTATGTTCATGAAGAGGATGATAATGAAGGAGTAATAGATGATGAATCAGAGACAAGAAACAAATCCGGAAGTGATTGGGTGTTTATTGCCATCAAGGAAGAAGATCCAATGCCCTCTGAATCTATCAATCATAAAGTTGTAGAAAGAGCTCTGGCTGCCCAAGTTAAAGAAAAGGATGATTGGGTCATTCATAGTGGATGCTCTCACCATATGACAGGTGCCAAAAATAAGTTCTTAGATTTGGAAAGGTATGAAGGAGGAGTGGTAAAGTTTGGTGATAATTCTACTAGCAGAATCAGAGGTAGAGGAACTATTTCTTTTGATGGAAAGAACAAAACTGGTAATGTACTGTATGTTGAAGGATTGAAGCACAATCTTCTTAGTGTTGGACAGTTGGTGGACAAAGGCTATGATCTCCATTTCAAGAATGGAAAATGCCAGATCTTTGAAAGTTTCAGAATAGAGATTGCATCCGGGACTCAGACAAAAGGTAATATCTTCCATCTAGCTGGTACTGGTAAAAGTTGTCTATTTGTGCAAATTAATTAGATTGGCTATGGCATAGGAGGATGTGTCATGTAAATTTTGATAATATCATCAAGATAAGCAACACTTAGGTTGTAAGAGATCTTCCAAAACTGGTGAAACCTACAAATAGTCTATGCAAAGAATGTCAGTTGGGGAAACTAAGTAGAGTCTCATTCAAAAGCAAGGAACAATCTTCTACCGGATTATTGGACTTAGTTCATATTGATCTATGTGGTCCGGCAAGGATAAGGAGTGTGCAAGGTGATAGATACTTCATGTTATTAATTGATGACCATTGCCAGATGATGTGGGTTACCTTTCTGGAAGAGAAATCAGAAGCTCTTGAGAAATTCAAAATATTCAAGGCTATGGTAGAGAATGAAACTAGATTAAAATTAAAATGTCTGAGGTCTGATAGAGGTGGAGAATTCACTTCCGGTGAGTTTATAGAATTCTGTGAGAAACATGGAATAAAGAGACAGTTGTCTGCTCCTAGGACTCCACAACAGAATGGAGTAGTGAAGAGAAAGAACCAGACCATGCAGGAAGCATCCAGGACCATGATGATGGAAGCAAATGTTCCTCAGATCTATTGGAGAGAAGTTGTCAGCACTGTAGTCTATACTCTCAATCGAGTTCAAATCAGAAGCAATACCGGCAAGACTCCTTATGAACTTTGGTTTGGCATCACTCCTACTGTGAGATATTTCAGAGTCTTTGGTAGCAAATGTTACATTAAAAGAGATGAAGATCTAGGCAAGTTTGATGCTAGAAGTGATGAAAGAATATTCTTGGGTTACTCTACTCAAAGCAAAGCATACCGGTGTTATAACAAGAGACTGAGAAAGATTATAGAAAGTACAAATGTGAAGGTTGATGAAGGAATTGAAAAACCTTCAAGGTTTTATGAATATGATGGAGATGATTAGAATGGTGTTCTAATTCAAGGAGCCCAAGCCCCTTCTAAAATTCAAATTCAAACTGATCCAATAAATCAGGAAGAAGAGATGAGTTATAATGAGCCTGATCAAGAATTAGAAGTGCAAGAAACTCCCAAAGTTCCCAGGTATGTAAGACTGAACCACTCTGAAGATCAAATAATAGGCGATAAAAGCAAAGGTGTACAAACAAGAAGGAGGATTGCTCAAGATTCAAATGAATATTTTCTGATTTCAAAGATTGAACCTAAGACAGTGAATGAAGCTTGCAATGATGAAAACTGGACTAAAGCAATGGAGGAAGAGCTGATGTAAATTGAGAAAAATCACACTTGGGATCTTGTTCCCAGACCTAGAAATAAAAATGTGATTGGAACCAAATGGGTCTTCCGGAACAAACTGAATGAAGTTGTTGAAGTAATCAGAAATAAAGCCAAATTGGTCTGCAACGGTTACTCTCAAATAGAAGGAGTTGATTTTGAAGAAACTTTTGCTCTGGTGGCAAGAATTGAAGCTTTCAGATTATTTCTTGCTTTTTCTGCCTTCAAGGATTTCAAAGTGTATTAGATGGATGTCAAGTCTGCCTTCCTGAATGGTGACTTGGAAGAAGATGTATACATTGAGCAACCAGATGGATTTCAATTGTCTGATCATGGTGATATGGTCTACAAGTTGAAGAAAGCACTGTATGGACTCAAGCAAGCCCCAAGAGCCTAGTATGAAAGATTGGATAAGCATCTTTTGAAGATTGGTTTCAATAAAGGTACTGCTGACAGTAATTTGTATTTTAAAATTGATCATGAAAATATCTTGATTGTTGAGGTGTTTGTTGATGATATCATTTTTGGAGGAAGAGATAGTATGTGCAAAACCTTTGCAAATCAAATGAAAAGTGAATTTGAGATGTCCATGTTAGGGGAAATGAATTTCTTCTTGGGTCTGCAAATCACACAAACAAAGAAAGGAATCTTCATTTCTCAGACCAAATATGTGAAAGAATTGCTGAAGAAATTTGGGATGGAAGACTCAAAACCAATGAATACTCCCATGGCAACCGGATGCAGATTGAGCAAAGATGATGACTCTCCTAAGACTGATCAGAAAAAGTACAGATCAATAATTGGAGGATTATTGTATCTCACTCAAACTAGACCTGACATTATGAATGTTGTTGGTCTTGTTGCTAGATTCCAAGCTGATCCTAGAGAATCTCATGTCATGGCAATTAAAAGAATTTTTAGATATCTAAAAGGGACAGTTGAGTATGGGTTGTGGTATCCTAGAGATCATAATTTCTCTCTTCATGCATATACTGATGCAGATTGGGTAGGAGATGTGGATGACCGGAAGAGTACAAGTGGTGGAGCATTCTTTTTAGGGAAGAGATTGGTTTCTTGACTAAGCAAGAAACAAGAGGCAATATCTCTGTCCACAACTGAAGCAGAATATATTGCAGCAACAGGCAGTTGCACTCAAGTTTTGTGGTTGAAACAAATGCTAAGAGACATCAAAGTGGAGTATGAGGAACCTATCACAATCTTCTGTGATAATTCAAGTACAATAAATATATCTAAGAATCTGGTGTTGCATTCAAAGACTAAACATATATCCATCAAGTTTCACTTTTTGAGAGAGCAAGTGAACAAGAATGAAGTCAGATTCGAGTTTGTGCCTTCCAAGGATCAGATTGCAGATATCTTTACCAAACCTCTACCTAAGGACTCTTTTGAGTATCTCAAGGAGAAGTTAGGGGTTATTGCCCCTCCGGTGATGAACTAAGGTGCACTAATGTGCATCAGTCCAGTGGATATCACAATCATATCTTGTAGTCTAGACTAATGATGGGAAGCTGCTACTCAGGAGGAGCAGCTGGTATGATCCTAAAGTGGTGGAGTTGCAAGTATGAGCCCTTTGCCATTGATGTCAAAGGGGAAGAGAAGACATGTGAAAAACAAGTGGTGGCTGATCAAAGGGGGAGCAGTAAAGGAAGAGAAGACAAGTGAATGGTTGTTGGTGATAGGGGGAGTTGTGTTAGTAAAGAAAAATTCTTGTCCTAATGGTCATAATAGTTTTTCACATCATATGTTTCCATCAATGACAAAGGAGGAGATTGTTGCAAGTATGGGCCTAACCGATGTTGTCATTGATGTCAACATACTCCTATTGCATTGATGATAAGGATTGGATGAGCTATGTGCTGAGGATATTAAGAAAATTAGTCATATCAGGAACAGAGAAGAACAGTGAAGACAGTAAGGTAAAGATCCAAGTTAAGATGACTATCAAAGGATGCGGTTCAAAATGGTTGTAGATATGAGTCTTAAGATGATCCAATAAAGATTTCAGAGGTCCGCATAAAGATCTGAAGAAGTTGTGGTCACTCAAGTAAAACCAGTTTTGGCAGGTGTTCAGAGGTGACAGAGTGACACAGATAGGTCCAGTGTGATCCGGAAATGCAATATCCTATTCTATGGATTTGGTGGAGTGTTTAGGAAGTCCATGTGAAGTGATAACTCAATTGGTTAGTGGTCTGGAGGTCTATAACCATCTATTCCATTATGACAGTGATGACAGTCTGTGTTCTTGAGGTTTTGGATGAAGGAGACAAGGATTTCAGTAAGAAGATGAAGTATGGATGTTCTTGGTGATTCAGGAAAGCTTGTGGTGGTCCTTGGAGCGTGTGCATGTCATGTTGGTGGTCCGCATTAGAGTTTGAGCTCGTAATTGAAGAATAACTTCCGGATGTTGGTGTTCTTCCTAAGTTTGGCCGACCAAATGAATTACACATCTTGCGGATGTTCTTAGAGATGTTTTCTAACTTAGATAACTATTCCTAAGTCGATGTCTTGTATAAATAAGGAGTTGTAAAGTCATTTCAAAGTGTGAATGGTGGAGATGTGAGTGTGGTAGAGAGAAGAGGAGCAAAAGGCAGAGCAGAAGTATTGGGCTTAAATGGAATTGATTCAAGCATGGTGAAGATGCTATTCTCTAGTTCAAGTATGTGATACTTATTATTCTGTAGACAGTGTGTCTCTTGTAGGCAGTGAGCCTCTTGTGAGCAGTGTGCTTGGGCAGTGAGCCCTAATTGGCATGTGCCATTTTGTTCTTTCTATTCTTCTAATAGAGAATACAATCTTGGGTTAATCACCCCATGGTTTTTCCCTTAATCGGGTTTTCCACGTCAAAATCTTGGTGTCTATGTGTTGTGTGTTTCTACTCTTGATTTAATGCATTGTGTTTCCATGATTGATTAATTATTATGCTACTGAATTATAAAGTGGATTTAAGTGCTTAAATTAGAAGAAAGTTTTGGACAACTAATTCACCCCCCTCTTAGTTGTTTGTCCTAATCTAACACGTTCCATCTAAACCACGAGGGGGGTATGTATCTGATATTCGTCATATTCTTTAATATGATGATGACGTCATTAAAACATAACAATTAAACGACATCGCCGACATGATGATGTCACCCCGATCTTTTCCAAGGGGGTCATTTTATCCGGTGGGTCATATTTTAGATACCCCTGATCTTAATTTTGTGACCTGATATACATATGGTCAAACTTTGACCATATCACTCGATTCTTTAAACTTAGTGATCCTGCACAAAAGCAAAGGGGTTCATATTATCCGGGGGGGTCATATTTTGAATATCCCCTAATCTTTCTAAGATCACCCCCCCTTTTAACTTTAAATGTGGTAGATGAACTCCCGCCGATTACAAATACAAATTGAACACTTGGCGACATCTACGGATTCCGTACAGGTGATCAACGGATTTAATCAAGACAACGCATTTTTATCCTAATCTGTCATATTGATTTGTTTTAAAGGTAAAATTCAAAGGTCATTTTCATTCACCTTGCGATAAATCAAGAAATTACAGAGCTCTAAAGTCAAACCCTCAACAGCTACCTATCAATGGATTGGATCCTTTGACGTAATGGAACGGGTGATCTTATGCATTTATAGTCTTTCTCCGTAATCACTCATCTAATACAAAAGAAAGCATTGTCAGGTAAGTAACTATAAACCCCCCCGTTGTCATTTTCTGTAATTTTAGGTATAGTGTTTATTTTTCTAGGGTATGGCTTTGTGTAATATGTATAACAGTAAAATGAAGAGTAATATACAGAGTATACGTGATAGAAGTACATAATGTTGTAAGAGTGCATATGAAAACCATAGGGTAAAGTATATCATGTTTATTGCAGGAATCCATTGCAGATCTCAGGAGAAATAGGTCTGAGGTGGAGTTCCTCAAGCCCATGTTTGTATAGCCTAAGGGAGTGAAGTTCAAGTATGGGGTCATTAGTGATACACACCGAGGGAATATGGATTTGGCAGTATGGTCGACCAAATTAGATCATGATAAGGATAATCCCATTCTAGATGGGGTGTTTGTCTCAGGAATGTGGCATGCAACTGGTTTTCCTTATGCTATGGATGCTCTGGAGTTGGTAGTGGAGTGCATAAGAAATTATAACCCTGAAACCAAGCAGGTAGAGAAGCATGGGAGGATATACACTGACTTCTCAGTCAATGGCATTACTGCCACTTTCAATTTGCTAGTTGGGAAGAAGATAGTGAGTGTGGACCTGCGTAAACTGGAAACAGAGTATAACAATAACAAGAAGAATGCAAGGAAGAAGATGTATCAATGGAGATCAAAGAGTAGTACATACACTACCTCAATCAAGCTACCTGTGCATTTGTACAAGTTTGATTTTGATGATGAATACCAATATATGATTTCCCTACTGAGCATGATGACTGGCAGGCCTCATGCTAGAAATTTTGAGAATTGGATGTTTGGGATCATCCAAATGGTCTTATATGTAGACAACCAACCCCTATGGGCAAAGATCATCAATGATTCATTGGATGAGGGAATGATGAGCCTGGAAGGCTAAACATGTTTATTTTACATGACTTCATATGTTGTGTATTCTTGTGCATATAAAGGAACTTTTGATGCTTTGAAGACAGCGGGTAAGGCTGGTGGTAATGCTGATGATGCACACATATGAGATCATTATCCCCAATTGCAAAGAAAGGCATACCTTCTGGACTACAAACTGGTAAATGATGCATTCTCCATGCATCTGGTTAGAACTATGGAGGAGGATAGGACTAAAAGGTTGAGCATGCAGGCTCAAGAAATTGTCTATCGGCATGGAGCATGGTTTATCCAATTTGCCACTTTCTCATATATTAGAATCGAGGGATTTGAAGGACAACCTCTTATGTTGCCAAGATACCCCACTAATTAGGTCATTTTGATGGAATTCGTCAGGCAAGTATCTATCATAGTTGAATCCTATAAGGCATAGAAGAAGATACCTCCAGTATTGTTTCCAGTATCCATGGGCTGGTACATGTGCCCGAATTTAGAGAGTATAAAGCATGTCATCGGGGGATAGAAACTAATGTATCTTCAACCATTTCCTCTGGCTAGATCATATGATCCTTATGGCAGGATGCAGAAGATACTAGGAAATCCAATACATCAAAAGCATCTAGAGGATATTTGGACTGATTGTGATGACGAGGCTGAGGTGAGGAGAAGGAAGTATCAAAGGCTAACTTTGAATCAGATCAAAACCTTTGACTGTATCCCGGTGCCAGCACAGTTGCATAAGGATGATGGGAAAATCATGTCCAATGAATATGAGGACAAAAAGGTATATAATGACACCATATTGGCCCCAGATCTTACACAACAAGAGGATATATCCTTAGATCAGATGATGAGGGGGGTGATCCAGCTAACCTAGGCTTGGGTGGATATAGAGATATCCAAACTAAAGAAAAGGGGCATTTCCCTTACGGTTGATAATAAGAAAAAGAGACAGGAGGTGTCTGATGAGGTATATGATGACTTCCTCTCTGAAAAGAGAAAATCCAATGGGGAAAGATTACCTATGGAAAAAAAAAAGAGGATTCCCCCTAAGGGTAAGAAAAGTGAAGATGAACCAAAGAGGGTGATAATAGAGAGGATTGCCACTACAACTGTGGATGCATCTACATCAGCTCGGGCATCTACCTCATCTGCACAGCCTCTAATAGAAAAACTAAAAACCAAGAGAATTTTGAGGCCTACTATTGAAATTACAGAGGAGGAGGAAGGCCAAACCCTACAACATGAGGTGGAAGAGGGAGACCCCTTAGAAGAAGAACAGTTGAATAAAGAGCCTGAGGATGATGACTTATAGGTAACTAGTAAGAAGAGGAGGGGGGTGCCAATGATGTCACCGCCTAAGAAACAAAGAATAGCCATGAGGGGGGATATCCATGTTGTCCCCATCATGTTGAGAGGTGTAGGTGGTGAAGTTTTTAGGAAGGAACTGCAGCATGATGTTCCTCTTCCCACCATAATTAAATTCAAAACTAAAAAAGTAGAGGAGCAGATTGGAGAAACACTCAGGATGAGGAAAGGAGTTCCTTTCTCTTTAGATGATACAGTGGATTTATCTGATGATGAGGTGGTCCAAGATGTGGCCGCTAAACAAATGGAAACTCTAATTTCCAATACCCAAATGACTCCTCATGGAACCCCATTAGCTTAGATGGTGGTGGTGGAAGAAGAGAAAAAAATAGAAGAAGTGAAACAAGGTAGCCCAGAAAGGGCTGGATGATTTGGTTGATCAGGTTACTAGTCCTGCAGCCATAGATTTAACATATAAGGGTGATATAAGCCCAAGTAAAGAAGAACATACACTCGGAGAGCCTAAGAAGACTGGAGTGGCAGAACATACAAAGAAGGATAGCACTACGCTTGATCAGGGTCAACAACAGCGTGAGACACCTGTCGAACCAAAAATATCAGAAGTCCAACAGAAGAATGGGGGTGATCAAGATATATTAGACACTAGTGTTGCTCAGACTCAGGGAGGTTCCTCATTACTTCCAGATAAAAAGGATCAGGAGGTGTTACTTAGAGAATTCCCAAGAATAGAGGACAAATCAGGTCAAGATGACCCCAAGCCATAGGATATCAATGCACCAAGTGGAGGACAAGAGGTGACCCATGATTAGGGTGATCCTCACAGGTAAAATACACAAGCCTCTCAAGAGTTTAGTATGCCATGGGATGAGAAGAATAATAAAGAAGATGAAAATCCAAAGAAGGAAGTACAGGATGAAGCATAGGATCAAAATGTGGAAATTCCACAGGATCCTCCTTTGCAGAAGGCAACCCCTTAACAAGAAAAACTCCAACAAGATCCCCCTCATGAGAAACTACATGAGGATGAAATTAAGAAGGTGCCTTCTCCACCAAGGGTAGAAATAGACACTGGAGAGATGGACACACATGAAATTAACAAAGGTCATCAAGAGTCTGGAGGTGATGTACCTCATTGGCTGGAGAAAGAAATATGTACAGAACAAGTGTCAGAGGTTCAAGAGTTTGATGTCTCCACCTTGTTTGCTGAGAACATGATGAAACCAAGGAGGAAGGCTAAATTAACATCTACCATAAAAAGAGATCCTACCACAAGCAGAAGAACCACACAGATAGCCCTTCCCATAGTAGAAAAATAGAAAGGCAAAATAAGCTTAGAAGAATTCCAAATCACAAATGTTGATCTGGGTTTTGCCAATGAAGACCAAGAAGGTCAAGAAGGGAAGGATATTATTGATTCTTTAACCCAAAGGGTGAAGAGGGAATAGGAGAAAAATAAAGTACATAAAGAGCACATTGCTCAATTGTATTCTTTCATAAAAGGGTTAATTAACCCTGATCATACACCGGTGGATCATGCAGTCCCCTTGACTATCATATCACAGGAAGAGGTCACCAAATTGGACTTGATGAAACATGAGGCAATGGTGATGGAAAAGTGGATGTTTTCGGTGCTCACTGGGGCTGAAGATGTATTGAGAACCTCTCTTCAGAGGTGGAATTCTTTGAGTAGTCTAAAGAGGAAGGTAGATAAAATGCAGAATGATACAGGAAAATGGTCATTTCAATTGGAAAAGGACCTAACTGCTCTAAGTGAGATGAAGAGAATTGATTCATAGATTTTGATAAGTAATAAGGTACTAGATAATAATACTGCCCTATTGACAAGTATATGGTATGAGGATGTCAAGTTTGAGTGTGATATCTTGAAGAAGTGCAATGGTAAACTTTGGGATATTAGTGTTAAACTACACAGCATGATGGCATATGAGGCAGAAATCCTGGAGGCCTTGGAAGGAAAAATAGAAGGTAAAATTGAGAACCAAGATGTAGATTTTGCTATTAAGGCTCTGCATGATAATTTTAAGCCAGTAGTAGATGACCCTCTCACCCACTTGACTCAAGAGGTAATGAATAGAATTATGAGAATAAAGGTTAAAGTAGAGAATTACAATGAGACATTAAACAGCAGGAAAGGTAAGCTGGAAGCTCTCAAGGCTAAGTTCTAGTCTCATAAACATGCAATAGCAAAAGCAAAAATCCAGGATGGGGGAGAAGTTGATAGAATAGTGCAAGCATATGAACATATCAGCACAACCGTAAAGGTCCACATGAAAGAGGATGTATATCAGAGTGATAGTGATAATGAAAGTAATGAAGATGAAGAGAATGATGAGCAAGAGGAAAATGAAGAAGAAAAACCTGAAGAGTGAATGTGGATGCATCACTAAGTGAGCATATGCATGAGGTACTTATGAATGGTGAGTCATACAGATGGTTGCCAGCTGGCAACCTATGCCATGAGAGAAAGTTGACTAAGTCATAGGAGGATTGTCAACCGTTGATCTGAATTGATAAATCTTGACCGTTGGTCAATTGTAACTGCCTCCTCACCTTATTCTATAAAAGGTGCAAGGATGCAAACTTTTAGTCATTCAAAACTTAATTGAAATCTGATTGCTGAAGAATTCAAGACTTATTTCAAAGTTATTGTGAATATACATGTTTTGCATACTTAATGAAAGAGAAGCTATTTTGATTACAAATCATTGTAAATTTTGAGTAATATGTGATTGGAATCTAGATATATGCATTGATTAGTTGCGTCCCTTGGAGTGCTTTTCAGTCTGCATATATTGTTTTCATTCCTTGTTCCTTTGAAGTTAGCATCAACCATACCTAGCTGTGGAACATCCTGGTGACTTATGGTTTGATTCCTTCTCTCCATGAATGTATCTTGTATGTATGTGATTCAATAACTAAAGGTTCACTAAAACTAGAAGTGTTCTTTTAAATTTCTTTGAATTTCATTACAGATCATCTCCATAATTGCAAATAACGTACAATCAAAAGCAGATAAACATGAAATATGCAGATATCTTGTAGGCAATTGAAAATACAGAGAATATTTTGAGTGAAAGCATGTCAAATTGATAAATATCATGCAAATTTAGATAAATATCCATGAAATACACATAAATATCCACTTGTAGACACTTCATTTAAATAAATATGCAGTGTAGAAGAAGGTGTAAGTTCATAATGATTAATGATCAGAAGAATTGATCAAACTTACAAATATCACAATAATCCTTGGGAATAGAGTAGAATTAACGTTTCTGTGGAGTGAATTTATAGAATACAGTACAATACCGATCACCTGAACAAATGTAAGACCCCTTAAAATGGAAAACAACATGTCACATCAACCTCTGAGTAACGTCAGACGATCATGACCTGATCAACAGAGACTTGGAGTCATCAACTTATCTTAAGCTGATCGTACTTTACAAGATAATAAAGGTTTGTTGTGCAAATTTTTTTTGCGTGTTGTTATGACTAACAATCATCATCAACAAACCCTCATTGCATGGTTTAGGGTAAGGAAGTGCATGATTCAGGATATCTTGAGATAATATCTTCATCCCTTCTAACCCCAGACCTTTTTCTTAATGAATGAGCAAAAAATCATTTTGATTTTGATCCCTATGACACCAATGAGACAACTAGGCTAGGCACCTACATGATTCATGAGGGGATTTCCTCCATTCCTTCTATATTAAAACCAAATGATGATTCTGATGGCCCATGGAAAATGTTATTTGATGCTGCAAAGAGTAAAAACGGAGCTGGTGCAGGAGTCTTCTTGATCTCTCTAACTGGTAAGAAACTGCATTTTTGCACAAATAATGTCATAGAGTATGAAGCATTGGTACATGGCTTGTTGATTGCTAAAAGGAACAAAATCATACATTTAGAGATCTTTAGAGATACTGAGATGGTGATCAACTGGCTCAGGGAAAGATGTACAACAAAGAATCAGCTCCTAAGATCTTACAGACACATAGTTTGGGGCTTGTATGAGAGTTTTGGTGCTCTCAACCCATAGGTGATCCCAAGGAAATTAAATGCCGAGGTAGACCAATTAGCAATAGTTGGTGCATAATTTTCTCCCCCTACAGACCTCTTTCAAGGCCTTGATCAACATGTCAAGATAGTGGTCAGACCCTCAATTCCTGATAATGATGTGAACTGCCAGATTTTTTACAGTAATGAGCAAATTGTGAATTTCATCCAAAATGAGGTTGAGTTCTCATTAAGTGCACAGTCCAGACTACAAGAAGAGTATGGTGATCATATTATTCAACTGAAAACAAATAAGTTGCCCAAGGGTTTGGTCACCCTTGAGGCTATTTTCAGCCATGATGATGAATTCAAGGGTGAGAAGAACATCACGTTCAAAAAGGAGGACTATCAAAATGTTGCTATCGCCCAGGAAAAGGATTTATTGCTAGGAAATGTATGTTGTGATGATGAACAACAAAATTTTATTCACCTTTCTCAGAAATACAGTGATATTTTTGCATGGAACTATGAGGATCTAAAGGGGTTTGACCCTAATGTTGCGCAACACGGCATCACTAGTAGAAAAACAAGCAATAAATGACTAAAAAATGACTAAAAATTGTAAACAAACTAATCTAGTAGTTTGTTTACAATTTCTAGTCATTTTTTAGTCATTTATTGCTTGTTTTTCTACTAGTGCATCCATAGACCTTGATCCAAATGCCAAACTTGTTTGTCAAAAACAATAGCCTGTGAATCCCAAAATTGATCCTTTGATGAGGAAGGAGCTCACAAAGCTCATTTAGGCTAGAATAATCTTCCCCATCAAGTATTCTACCTAGGTGGCTAACTTAGTGCCAGTGAGGAAGAAAAATGGTCAGATAAGGTTGTGCATGGATTTTTGTGATCTGAATCGAGCTTCCCTGAAGGATCACTACCATTTGTCATCCATGGACCAAATCTTGTAGACTATTGCAGGGGCAGAGAGGTTCTCATTACTTGATGGTTTTTCTGGTTATAACCAATTTTTTGTGAGGGAAGAAGACATATTCAAGATGGCTTTCACCACTAATTGGGGAACCATGGCATATGCAAAACTGCCATTTGGGCTCTCCAATGCTGGCACCATGTTTCAGAGGGCAATGGACATTGCATTTAAAGGATTCAATAAGTTCATCCTAATTTATCTGGATGATATCAAAATCTTCTCCAAGAGAGGAGAAAATCACATGAAGCATCTGGAGAAGGTTTTTGAAAGATGTAGGGAGTTTGGGGTGTCATTGAACCCCAAAAAGTGTATTTTTGTTGTCTCTCAAGGCAAGCTTCTGGGCCATTTAATGTCCAAAGATGGGATCTCCATAGATCCAGAAATAACTTAAGCTCTTCTTTCTCTTCCTTTGTCTACTCATAAGAAATATTTGCAATCATTTCTAGGGAAGATCAATTTTGTTAGGAAATTCATTCCTAACTATGCTGGTTTGGTCAAACCATTGACCCTAATGCTTAAAAAGGATGTTGTTTTTAGGTGGAACAAGGAGGGGAAGGATGGATTTGAGAAGATAAAGAAAGAAATTCCCTAGACTCCTACCCTCATGAACCCTAACTATGAGAACTTTATCCTTTATGCTCATGGAGGAGAGAGAGCAACATTGCAGCTGTCCTGATGCAGCAAAATGACCAAGATATAGAGCAACCCCTGGCCTTTTTCATTCAAACATTGAAAGATTATGAGGTCACGTATAGTCCCATCGACAAACAAGTTTTTTCCATTGTAAGAGAATTGAAAAAGTTTAGATATATGTTGGCAAATAACCATATCAAAGTATTAGTTTCTCATCCTAGTGTGAGAGACTACATAATGGGAATTGAAATTAGTTAAAATATGGCAAGCTAAGTCACTAAGATCCTGGAATATGATGTTAGTATCAAAGCCACTAAGTTGATTAGAGGTAGAGAATTATGTGAAGAGTTAGCTCAAACTAATGTGGATTAAGTATTGAACTCATCCTATCACTTGAATGAAATAGAACTTATAGCTAAACCAACAACTGTAAGTTCCTAGACAACAGACATGGCTAGGTTCCTATCTACTAGTGAGTGTCCTTATGGATTGGATAGAACTAAGAGAAGACACTTTAGGTTGCAATCCATTCCTTATGCTCTGGTGGATGAAATTCTTTTTAAAATAAATCTAGATGGATTCTTGCTGAGATGCATTGAAGAAGATCAGATGGATAGATTGCTCAATGAGTTTCATGTGGGTCTAGCTAGAGGCCACTTCTTTACAAGAGCTACAATAATGAAGATAATGAGGGTAGGTTACTTTTGGCCCACATTATTCAATGATGCCCATGTGTGGGTAATAAAATGCAAAGAGTGTGCTCTCTTTGTTGGGAAGAAAAGATTGATAGCCTTTCCACTTCATCCTATTCAGGCAGATCAACCTTTCTCATAGTGGGGCTTGCATTTCATTGGCATGATCAACCCTACATCCAATGTTGGCCACAAATGGGTTCTAACTACAATAGACTACTTCACCAAGTGGGTTGAAGCAGTCTCACTCAAAGAGGCTACAAAATCAGCAATCATGGATTTCTTGGAAGAAATCATGACAAGGTTTGGAGCTCCCCACACTATCATCTCTGATAATGCAAGAGATTTTACTGGTTTTAGGATAGCTGATTGCGCTTTGAAATATAATGTGTTCTTGAAGACTTCATCTAACTATTACCCCCAAGGTAATGGTCTAGCTGAATCTACTAACAAGAACTTGTTGTCACTTGGATTTGCACCCTGAGTTGAAGCGTTGTGCTACAACAATCTAGTGAAACATTGGAGTGATTTCCAAGTGTGGGACCCTACAAGGAAATCAACCTCTAGATAAGGCTAGTTCCTTTTTTGAATATAAGATTTAGGGCATGCTAAGACTAAACCTAATCTAATCACTACTATATAAAGGGGAAGAAGGAGAAACTAAAAATGTAAGGTGATTCACCAGGTTTGAATATAGAACACCCACAAAGATAAAATGCACAGAATAATGGAATACATCTGATAAATTCACACAAATCATACAGATCTTAACAGAGGTAAAGGAAAGAAAAGGATTGCAAGGAATTAAAGATTCACAAATAATAACCAGTTCTAAATCTACACAAAATTAAATAACAACATGAAAAGGTAAAACACAGTATTGTATTGATTAAAAAGGCACGATTACAATAGAGGAGGGTTTTGTTCGAACACAAAAATGTGCCTTTGTATCCAACCCACATTACATTAAATTTTCATCTATTTATACCATTTCACTCGACCTAAGTCATTCATTACACTAAATTTGCCCCATGGGCATGTCAAAAGATATTTCTGCCAAATAGAATGTCTGTAGCAGAACATGAATGTAGAAAAATATATGTTCTTGAAGTAGCTAGGAGATATTTGTTGCCTAAATGGAAGCAGTTGATTCATCATCTGTAACAATAAATGTGAAATATTTGGAGATGAAGTAGCTTGGCAGATCTGATTCTACTTTAATAGCTAAAGGAGATATTTGAAGTATATTTTCCTGCCCAAACCCTGTGTAGAGATTTTACAACACTTTAAAATATTTAATTTCAAATATTTTAAAGCTTACATTTATATTACAAGCTCTATTTTCATTTATTTCTACTTTACTTAAAAATTCTACCTTTAGTTTGCCTTATTGGTAAAATCTAACTTTTATGAACCATTTCTGCTTTTGCTCTTCAGTTTGTCCCTCCAGTCGGCAAGAGTTCACTTGTGTGAACTTTGGCTTGTTCCTCCCTTTCTACTCTTTGTCAACAAAACCTTTACTCATCAAAATTTGGCTCTTATTTTGTCTTGTTCATTTTCTTCTTTGATCGACAAAACTTTTCTTTTGTGAACCATGCCATCTTCTCTTTATTTACCTTTTGTTGAAGAATCACCTTATCGGCAATTTTAGTAGATTTAGAACTGTTTAGTAAATTTTGCTTCTTACCGATTCGTCGATAGAGTCTCTCTTTTTCCTTGCCTTAGCCATTTTTATGCTTTCTTCCTCTATCAGCAAAGTTACCAATTTTTGAACTTGGTTGCCTTTGTCCTTTTCTTTGGTCAGAAAAAGTTGGCCTTTACAAACCACTTTATCTTAGCCGATTCTCATCTTGCCTCCTATTGACAAAGTTCACTTTTTTCAAACTTTTCCTTAGCTTTTCTCTTGGCCCCTTATCCTTTATCTCTGCTAACAAATTGCCCTATCGGAGATTTTAAGAAATTCCAAACTCCTTGAGAGTTTGAACTTTTGCCAATTCTCCAACAGAGCTCTCCCTTTCTTTTATTTGCCTTAGACATTTTTTTCAAATCTTCCCACCTGGCACTTCAGTTAGTGATTCCTCCAATTAGCGAACCTACCGGTCGGTGAACTGGTAGGTTCATGAACCTAACAATTTATCAACTAAGGTAGAAAAACTAACGTAATCGACTTGAAAGTTCTAGGTTTTTCTAGGTTTTTTCAAGGGACTTTCCTTAGAGAATTTTGGGGATTTTTACAAGGAAGACACCCTAAAAACTGAATAATACTAGGCACTTAAGGAATTTCAACAAGATTTTCAATATTTTCAAGCTGGGCTATTTGACTCTGGTCAACATAACCTGATCAAAATCTTGAAGAGGACCATGGAAACAAATAAAAGATAATGGCATAATAAGATCATACTAGCTCTTTGGGTTGTCACTTATAAAAGAGCCATTGGTAATTCTCCTTTTGTTCTTGTGTATAGAAAAGACGCTAGATTGCCCTTATCTTTGGAGCATCCTTCATTGGAATTGGCTCAACAACTAGAATTAGATGGTGAAGATGCTAGGTCTATGAGGATGGCTGAATTAACTGAGTTAGAAGAACATAGATAGTCAGCCATGGCTACCTTGGAAGAACACTAGAAGTAGACTAAGAAATACTTTGACAAGAAGTCCAAAGATCAAATTTTCAAAGAAGGAGATCTTGTTCAGCCAATGCTTTCAATCTTTCAAAGCTGGATGGTGAAGTTATACCAATCTCAGTGAATGGGATCCATCTTAAACCTTACTTCTAAGGTTGGTCTGAGATTTTGTATATACTATTTTGTTTTGTTCCTGCTTTAGTTTTTCCTTTTCCCTAAGTGTTGTTGCACAGGCTACACTCTCATTAGGAGAATGCAGGCCTCATTTTCCTTTTTGGTGTTGTTTTGAAGGTAGGGCTTCACTATTTTTCAACCTACTATAGTCCCTTTTGAATCTATGCCCAATGGATGCTTAAGGCCACTGGTTCATTTGTTTAGTAGGAAAACATCCCTAAGAGGTCACCAAAATGTTGACCTATTTTCTCCTTCCCAAAGTCAAATAGCCTAGTCTTGAAAATGTTGAAAATCTTGTTCCAATTGCTTAAGTGTCTAATGTTCTTCAGGTCTAAGGGTGTTTTCCTTGTAAAAATCCCTAAAAATCCCTAAGGTTGAACCCCTGAAAAAACCTAGAAATTTCTAAGTATTTTGCCTTTATCAACAAAATGTCAAGTTTGCTAACCCACCGGTTCGCCAACTGGTCGATCGCCAACTAAGGGAAGGTTCAAAAGAAGCAAAAAGAAACAAGTAGAAAGGAAACCTTTATTGGGAAATATTCTCATTTGTGAACCCGTCGGTTCACCGACCAGTTTGTTTGCCTACTAAGTGAAGGGAAGAAAGTCGAAAAAGTGACTAAGGAAGAAAGCAAAGAGAAAGAAAGCCTTTGTCGGCAAAATGTCAAATTTGCAAACCAAATAGTTTGCCAATCGACAGGTTCACCGATCGGTGAATTCACCAACAAAGAAAGAAGTAGCCAAAAGTGGGAAAGAATGAAAAATGACTAAGGCAAAGAAAAAGAATGCTTTATCAATAAATTGGAAGAAACTTGAACTCGCCAAATAGTTCTTGTTTTCCAAGGTTCGCTGATAAAGTGAATCACCGATAGAGACCAAGAAAACAAGGAGACAAAGGCAAGGTTCATAAAAAGGAAACTTTGCCGACAAGAAAAGGAGAAAAGACAAGGGCAAAGCTGAGTTCGAGAATAGGGAAAATCGCCGACTAAAGAAGAAAAAGAAGCAGAGGCAAAGAGGTTCGTGAAAGTGAAACTTTGCCGACAAATGAACATAAAGGAAGGAAGGAAGAAGACAGAGATAGTACGCGAAAGTGGAATTTTGCTGACTAAAGGGTAGAAAAGGATGAAACAAGAATAGTTCATGAAAAGGTGATTTCATTGATTAAAGGAGAAAGTGAGAAGACAGAGATAAGCCAAGTTCATGAAAAAGAGATTTTTCTGATAAGGCAAAATAAAAGCTAAAAGTAAAGTAAAGTGAAATAAAATGAAATAAAGCTTGAAATATAATGTAAAGATTTAAAATATTTTAAAGTGTTGTAAAAGCTTTATGAGGGGATTTTGGTAGGAATATATATTGAAAATATCTATCTTCTCCAGCCACCATTATTGCAAAATCAGATCAACCCAGCTGGAAGTAGTTGTTGTGCATTTAATTGTTGTAGGTAGAGGAATCAACTGCTTGCATTCAAGGTAGCAGATATTTCCTAGCTATTTCATCCTCAGGATATTTTTTGCATTTATGTTTTGCAGAATAGATGTACAGAAACATTCCTTTTGTAGAAATATCTTTTGACAGGCCCATGGGGCAAATTCATTGTAGTAGGTGACTTGGGTCAATGAATGAAATGGTATAAATAGATGAAAAATCAATGTAATGTGGGCTGGATACATAGACTTATTTTTGTAGTCCAAAAAAAATCCTCCTTTGTTGTAGCCATGTCTTTCTGATTAATACATGCTAATTATTTTTGCCTTTTCATGTTATTTTAGCTCTGTGTAGATCTAGAATTGGTTATTGTTTGTGAATGTTTAATTCCTTGCAATCATTTTCTTATCTTTTACCTCTGTTATGATCTATAGGATTTGTGTGAGTTTATCAACTGTATTCAATTATTCTATGCATTTTAGCTCTGTGGGTGTTCTTCATTCAAACCTAGTGTATCACCTTTTCTTTTCAGTTTCTCCTTCTTCCCCTTTTCTCAGTGGTGATTAGATTAAGTTTAGTCTTAGTGTACTCTAAATTTGATATTCAGAGGAAGTAACCAGCCTTCTTTGGAGGTTTTATTTCCATTGTAGAGTCCCACACCTAGAAATCACTCCCATGTTTCACTGGATTGTTGCAGCAAAGCACTTCAACACAGGGTGCAAATCCAAGTGACAACAAGAAGAGAAGTGCTTTCCTCTCCTTCCCCTTAATGAATCTTGTGAGTATTCCCTTGGATTTGAGTTTGGTTGTGAGTTTTGGTTGAATGGTTGAGTCAATCCCATGTGTTGAGTGTTCCCGGGTTTCTTGAGGACCTCCTAGCTTGAGGGTGACTTGTGAGAAAGTCTAAGGTAGGGAGGAGATCACTCCCATTGGCTTTGGTTTTGTTTGTTTTCTTTATTCTATATGCATGTTTTGTTTAAGACAAAAGGACAAGGAGGAGCCTCCTATCCTAAGATTCGAAGCCTTGTCTAGTCACAAATCACCTATGTGATAGGATCTTGTAGTGTATTTGAGACCATGGTTGAAGCCTTGTAAATTTTTGTGAAGAGAGAGTTGTGAATTGTAAATATGAGGTTATCTTTGGTTGGTAATGTGAATTAATTTTGTATTGTTATATAAAAAGGATTACTTTTATTTCTAATTTTTAAAGTTTGAATTTAACGTTGTTCATAAGAATTTATCTCGAACATAGGAAAGGTAATTAAATCTCTTCCTTATTTCACCTCTAGTATCAAGTTATTGGGAGGAAATTATAAAAGAAAATCCATGTTTGAGTTATTATGAAAATGCTTAAATCCTTTCCTATAATGTATACTTAAATGTATTTAAATAAAGTAAATAATTATTTAGCTTCAAAGGAAAATATTTATACCTTGGATGCCTTGCATTTTATTGTCAAGAATGAATATAAACATGTATCTGGAAATGTCTTTATTGCATAAGAAAACTTATTTCATTATAGAGTTCTTTTGAGTAATACAATGCCTTTTTATGTACATACTTTTAAAAGAAAATAAATATACACATAGTTATGGATTGCCTTTAACTTTAATAAAGGAGGAACTTTATTATTTACATACATATATAAATATATATGTGATTTTAAAAAGTATTTAATTTATTTTATTTTTACCTCTATTTTTAATGTAGAGAAGAGAAAAGAAACACACACACATATTCCATCTTTTTAATGCTATCCTGAAGAAGGTGAAGATTTTGAAGATTTGAGTGAATGTGATGGATACAGATTTGATTCTTCCATTCCATCCACATTCACTCAAATTTTCACCTTCTTCAGGATAGCAATCTATCCTTTCTTTAGGCCATTCAACATCATACCTTTCATTTTCTACTATGCCACCTTCATGTAATTCTTCATCATATTTTCTTTTATCTACAACATTTCCTCTATTCAGATCAATTTCTAATGCAATCAATCTACCCTGTACTCTCCTCATCTCTTCATAAATGCTTTTTACATGCTTTCTCACTATTTCATAAAATAAATTATTACCAGTCTCTTCATGACCTTTCTCGTCCTCTTTTTCAAAGACATTTCCCTTCACTTCTGCAATCTTCTATAAATTCTCCAGAGACTCACAAATCCCCTTGCAATCATAAGATTTCACTTGCAACAATCTCAAATCTCTAGGGTATTAACCCTTTATAGTTACATGGCTCTACCTGAAACAAATCTTTCACAATTCTCAATCAAATTTTGAAAAAAATACCTTTCAGCTTCTTGTGCCTCCTTCTCTACCCTTTGTAGTTATAGGCTTCCTTTCATACCTACAACAAATTATTTAGAGCATCCAGCTCTCTGCAGTCACATAACTTCCTCTTTTGCAACAAATCTCCTAGGGCCTTTTAAGACACTTTCTAGCTTCCAAGGTTGTACCATATTCTCTAAAAATCTCTTCATCATATTTTGCAAACTAATCTGTAATATTTTCCAGTGAACTTTGCTTTGCACTCTGATAATTTCTCCAACTTTTTTACCTTTCAACTATTCTCTTCTTCCTGTAGCTTCTTCTTTCTTTTTTTAACGAGCCTTTTCTCTCAAATCTGAAACCCTTTTCCTCACACACATTCCAGTATCAAACCTTGCTCTAATACCACTTGACATAGTCTAGATCTGGGGGCCTTATCAGGAGGCCAAATCTAGCACCCAAAACAACGATATCCACAATCAAAACAAAATTTCAATCAGAGTTTTATACATTTCTCAAATTTACATTTGCTCTAGAAAATACATGAGTACAAATTTACAACCTTCAAATTAATCAATTCTTCTTCAAGAACATTGTTTCTCTCCAACAAAACATCCAAGCTAGTCTCCCTTGAAAATCTTAATGCCCTCTTCCTTCATGTACAACTCATCTCCCTATTTCATGGCAGCTCTTTCCTTCTTCAGGCAACTATCTTCTTGCACAACAAAAGGTGGCCAAAAGACCCCCTAAAATACAACATCTCTTTTTATATTATAGGTTCATGGAAGTTGAACCGCTACTAAGAGTAGGTGGTTATAGAATTGAACTATTGGTAGTCAAGATATTCATAATTCCATGCTTCAACTCCTTCATAGGACACATGTTCAACCATTCGGCCAATCATGCAATGCTCATACTTTTCCTTATATAATACATAGCAACATTTTATGAGCCTTCGATCTAATATTTCAGAAGATCAACACTTTCAAGCCCCATTGAACTTTGTCATCGACAATCAACATCTTTGTTAACCTTTAAATCTTTTGTCAGCAAATCTGCACCTTGGAGTACTTTGCATTGCCCAAACTCTACTTTAAGAATGTATTTTGATGATTGAATGAACTTTTGAACCTTCTTTGAATGTCTTCTTTGGTGAACTAACTCTCTAATGAACCTTCAAACTTACCTTTCAGAAAATTTGCATCTTTGTGAACCTCAAGCTTGCAAGCTCTTCCTTATTTATCAAATTGACATTTAATGGAGCTTTTGAACCATCTCTTTATTTGTTTCAGCATGTCCATGATCCCTTGAACTATGGTGGCACTCTGTTTGGTTCTTGAACTTAAAAGTTCATTGAACCTTTAAGAAAGTCTTTAAACTCTCTGATCA
Source organism: Cunninghamia lanceolata (assembly GCA_027924645.1). Taxonomy (NCBI): domain Eukaryota; kingdom Viridiplantae; phylum Streptophyta; class Pinopsida; order Cupressales; family Cupressaceae; genus Cunninghamia; species Cunninghamia lanceolata. The sequence goes on along the minus strand of BSBN01000776.1, from coordinate 8,328,746 downwards.
ACTCCATTAAAAGTAAAGTTCACCAACCATTCCTTTCAGCAAAAATGGAAGTTCTTGTACTGATCATTTCACCGAAACACTGAAAGTCATTAAGTGTGTCGAATGCTTTTCATAAAGCAAGATTTGTCTTCAAACTATTTTGTCCAAACAAAGAGTTCAAGAACCTAAATATTTACCGAAACACCTTATAAAGAATTATTTTTTAAAGTTTTCCAAAATACCTTTTGGTACTGAACAACATTCATGAATTTGGAAAATCTTCACAAGGAAATGAACAAAGTCATTGGCGAAATGAAGAGTTTCCTGCATTCATAAAATGGTCAAAGAAATCTTTTGACAAACTCTTTCGGTGGTGAGAAGAATTTTAGAACTTGTTCTTTTGGTGAAAAACTAAGTTCACAAACTGTAAATTTTTCCAAAATGTTTTAAACTACCCCAATGAACTCCAAACTTCACCAAAGTGAACATTAACCAAATTTTCTCAGAACTTGACCAATTTTAAATCTAAAAATGCTCCTAAAGCAAATGAACAGAAAACAACTTAAACACAATAAAATTGGATAGATAGAAAACAAAAAACTGATATATTTTTGGTTGATATAGGATTGCCTGTGGACCCAAATGCTCCTGCATCAACAACTAATTATGGTTTCTATTATAGCTATGGTGATTAAATCTTGGAAGCTACTTAGGCCTATTTGTTACCATTAGATTTGGTATTTGTGTTTGGATATTAGTTGAGGCAAGATTCTTGCTTTCATGTGATAGTTTAGTGTGGTATCTCTTTGGATTGGATCTTATCTTTATGCATTGGCATGATGGAGGATGAGAGAATTCTTGTTTGAGATGGTGGTCACCTTGGTTATTGTTGTAGGTATCTTGATGAAGCACATGGATGTTTACATGGTACATGGATTGTTTCCTTGATGTTTCAATTTACTTTTGACCCCTTGTGCAATATTTATTGTAGACATCTAAAAATGACCACGTGTTCACCTTTCATTTTGACATAGTTATAACACCACCTTTCATCCTAACTTGTCTTCTAAATTACTTAAATGATTCATGATTTAATTAATCCCTCTTGCATTAATCCATTTTTCTTATATTAAATAAATAAATTTTATTTATTTATTTAATTTACCATTTCCTTTTAAATTAATTAATAAATTTTATTTATTTAATTAATTTATCATTTATAACAACTTCCTCTCCATAAATTAATTAAATAATTTTCTTATTTAATTAATTTACCCTATCACATGTCCTCATCCTTATCACTTTCCACAAATATTAAATGATTGATCCAAAACTAAATTAACTTTTCATCTCCACCATTCATTATCATACATCTTTTAATCTCCACCATTCACATAAAAGAATGCTCTAAAAATCCTTATCCTTGCCCTAATGTGCTCTCAACCAATTCTATCCATTGATCTAATCTTTTAATCCTAACCATTCATCCATCATATCCACCCGAGCTATAAATTGAGCCTCTCACATCATTATCATAACACATGAACCATATGCAAGTACATGCTATTTAATTCCTTATCATTATCATTATCATTTGCCTTCATTATTGCCATTACCATACCTAGGTTATGTTGGTTTTGAAAGTAGTCCACAAAGCATAATAAATCAAAAGAGCAAAGCTAGTAGGGCTAGGGTGCACTCTAGTCCGTTCTATCAAGTGTGAAGGTGTGATTGAAGGTGAAGGTATTAATTTATATTACATTATCTTCCTTTATTTATCTTTAGTCATTTTTTTATCATACATTTTGGCATGCCCAATGGGACCCATGCCTCTTTATTAAGATTTTTTTGAAAGAAATTCTATAATTTTTGTTGCAAGTTACAGATGCGTGCCTCTGATTGTCACAATGTGCCCATGCTTCCGTTCAACATGTCTGCACTTGAAATCATCATGCCTACACAACGTGTCTCAGCGTCTTAGGCTTGATTTTGACTTTTTTATGTTTATTGATCCTAATAGTTATTTTATTTTGGTTTTTCTGTGACATCTTGGCTTATCTATGTACCTCACCCTCAAATTTGACCCTTTGATCATCTAATCATTAGTTTTGTAGGGTTTTATCACACTTTTGTTGTAGGTTTTGAACATCTTTTCTAGATCTATGTCTATGCCTGCAAAAGTGCACCTTTGTTGTGTGTGATTTTGGTGTAGCTTGGTTCATCATCTTTGAAAATTGAGAATCTATGGATTTGCCTCTGTCACTTATTTTCTATTTTTTTGTGAGACTTGATTACCTATTTTTGGTAGGTTTTAACTCACAGTTACGACTCAATGCCTATGCTTCACAACGTCGTGCCTACGCTTTGCCTGACAGATCCATGCTTGTGTCTTTGTAGATTAATGTATGTGCCAATTTCTAGCATTCCTACACTCTCTATCACCGCGCCTTTGCTCTCTATCGGTGCACCTTTGCCAGATAGGTAAATCAAGTATAACAGTCCAGTTTTCTAATTTGGTTTATCTCTGTTTCAGTGCTTTTGGTTGTATTTCTGTGCTTTTGCCTGATTATCAGTTTGCAGTTAACATTTTGAGTTGTGAGTGGAACTAACACATTTGTGCATCTTTTTCACGCTTGTAGATTAGTTAGTTAATGATTATCTATTTGTCTAATTATCTATTTTCTTGCAGCTTCGTTTGGTAGAAGACTTTATTTTTTTCAATTAATTAGGCACTAAAGTAGATTAGTTGGTTAATGAACAATTTTTTCTATATTTGAAGTTGTGTGAAGGTGTATGCTCTCTCCTTGCACTTCGTGTGATCTTGGAGATCAAAAACCTCACATTTCTTCTTTTTGTTATCCCAAGATTTTCTTGTTTGTGTGTATGATCTTGTTGAATCCAAAGAATATTGAGAGGAGGGGGGTGAATCAGTATTCTAAAAAAATTTTCTTCACACATTCATTAATCTATTTGCCAAATTCAATAACATGAAAGCAAAGTAAACACAAGAAGAGAAATCACAAAGTCATAACACACAGACACCAGGATTTTACGTGGAAAACCCAAAAAGGGAAAAACCACAGTGAGTGTTAGCTCACAAATATTATTATATCAAAACCAGATTACATGAAGGCTCACTATCTTAGGGCTCACTGCCCAAGGAATCACTATCCAAAAGAAGTTCTCACTACAATAGGTTCACTACCAAATAGAAGAGAAGAGAATATAGAAATAAATGGCTCACTACCAGGAGATGACTGCTATAGGTGCATCTACAGAATGCTATGGTGTAGTACCAATTCACTCAGTACACAAATTCAAAGGTCTTCATAATGTCTACCCTACTTTTCTGTTCTGCTTCACATATGATATGTTCTTCTACCTTTACTATCCTTTTACTAATCATAAAACTTCCTTAGGTTGCATAATCATTGAATTCACACATTATTCCCTTATTCATTCCTCCAACACCAAAATCCATTGAGTATATATATATATATATATCTGCAACAAGATTTATCTCACAATTAGGTTGGCAAGCCAAACATGAAACGTGTCTATAAATGTTATACCTTATCGGCTTGAACTTGTGCACAATTAACAATGTGGACCTAAACAAACATACAATAATCTTCATATAGGTCAGGACCAATCATTCAACCACTTATATTGATTGTTCAACCAATATATCTTCACCACATATAGATCTTACATGCTTGTCGGCTTATCCCTTAAGTACACACTTGACCAATTCAACTGTCACATCATAACTTCCAATGTGGACCAGATGAGACTCTAAAAATCATATTCAATATCCATTATAGATCTCTTGTCATACCTTTAGAACCGTAGAATATAGTATTCAACTACAGACAAATGTGGATCTCAGAACTGTCACTTAGTCACTGTGTAACATTGTCAGACTATAAGATGATAAAGAACAACTTGTAGAATGTGATCAAAAGAACTTCAGAAGCTATAAATTTGGATTTAGGGAGTCATGATATGTATCTTTGCTGCCTCAGAACCACAAGACAAAATATACAATAGTGGAGGAATGCGGACCCTTTTACTTTGGTACTGTGCACTGTTCCTGACTTAACTCTGTTCACCCAGACTTAGGCATTTCACCATATGACTTCTGGAGGAAGTTAGGACTTGAACACTAGAACATGTGATAATCAAATAGTTATGAACAACATACCTAAACTGTATATAATGATCTTCAACTATGGAGGCATACCATCCCAAACACTATCACTTAATCTATAAATTGTATACTGCCCATACTTAGTCATTTTAGCATTCTAGACCAAAATCCTTTCATGCCTTGTTGTCAAACCAAGTTGGTCTACTAGAGTAAAGTCTCTTTTCCATGCTAGACTAGAATCCATTTGCCTTGTTGCCATCAATGACAACATTCAGTCATTCATCAGACCAGTGTCTCTTGCCAACAAATCTCCCCTCATTCTTCGTGAAATTTTGGGGAACAAAAAACCAAGTATAATATTTTCCTTAGGAGGCATGCCTTTAAAGACACAACTAATCTAAAGGGGCTACCTCAACCACATGTTTTTTTTGGGGTATATTAAAGGAGGGAGAAAAAAAATTGTACCTCAATCTAGTTGCATAGTCATTGGGATAGCCTTAGGGCCTTGGGTAATTTTGGACACAAGGTTCAAAGTGACTTGTCACATCCCTTCAATCTACTAGTGTTCATAGACTTGGGCCTCATCATATCTTGTGTATTTCAAGGACTCCCCTAGAATCTTGTAAAGCCTAGTTATGACCTTTCAGTTGTCTTATCTTGTGGTGCATCAATGTAGTAGGAGGAGAAGTGCTCACATGTACCTCCATGTGTTGAGATAGAGTTCACATTGGTTAAGGTTTATCCTCCAAGGTAAGGGGTGTATGGTGGTACATGACCATACATTCTCTAGCTATCCAATTGCATGGTAAATGATATCAAGGGGATGGATTTCATCATTATCTAATTAGTGGGGATGGAAGTTGCACCTGGTGAGTCCACAAGATTTGACACACTCGATTAAATAATTATAGGCTTGTTAATGTGTTTGGCATGTCTTCATTGTGTTATTCCAGTATAAGCCATTTTTATCAATGAATCAATTCACACTAGTCACCTTGATAGGTCACAAGTCAGCCATTGTGTTTTTGTGCTTGTTAATCTCTTTCCAAAATCCAAAAACTTGTCTCAAAAACATTGAAATAGTCTAGAAACATGTCTTTGACTATAGTTTTGTGCCCTTGCTTACTATCATCATGCATTTGTTGTCAGTCAGCATGCCTATGCTCTCTGTTGGCATGCTCTATCAACAATTATGTGCCTTTGCGAGAATTTAATCTTAACTTTACCAAAATCTGAATTTCAAGATTGCAAATCTAACTTTAGCCATAAACAATGACCTAATACAAACATACTTTCTAGCCCATCTTGTCCATATTATCATCCTACCATCCAAAATTTCCTTTTCATCCATAGCAAACATCAGTTGCCATCCCCATCATTAAATTGAATATAGACTTGTGAGTTCTCATCAATCTTTTGGCCAACCATTTATCCTTTAGACTTGAATTTTGTCAACCCAAACTACCATTCATCTATAAACCAATCTATCAACCATACTAATTATCCATCAACCAAATCCATTTTCTTATCCATTTACCCATCAACCAAATCATACCAACCAAACTCAAAATTTGCAAAAGTTTATCCTAGATCTTTTTATCATTTTATCTTGGAGATCTATTGGCTTAGGAGCCTTGACTACTCTTAAGTTAACGGGTCCTCATCATATCCTTTTTGTGCTTGGGATATTGTCTATCCCAGGTAGAGAAAGTTATCCATATTCCTCTTCTTGCTTAGGAATTTGTTAACCCTAAGTAGTGAAAGGAATCCCATCTTTATCTGTAACTAAATATCTAGGTGAAATCTTGAGCGAATTTTAGTTTGGTCATCATCATATCCTTATCATTATCATATCTTGTTCTATATCACATCCTTTTCATACAAATATTGGTCATTCTCATATCTTTATCATATCTTGATCCACATCATATCCTTTTCATCATTATATCATTGCCATTGTCATATCCTTGTCATCATCATATCCTTGTCATCATTATATCCTTGTCATTGCCATATTCTTGTCATCATCATATCCTTGTCATCATCATATCCTTGTCATCCTTTTGGTCCAAAATCTTGTCATTTAAGGCCTTAATCAACATATAACCAATACCCAAGTCCAAAATCAATCCCCTATTATCCATTTATACTGATCATCTTTTCATCCCATACCAGGGTCATTTCATTTATGCCTGTCACAAGGTCTCAAGCTAGGAAAATCATGGAATCTAATCAACAATCCAATCAAGCATCTTCATCCCAAACTAGAAGGAAAATTGACCTAGGATTAGTCCCCAAATTTGGAATGCCATCCAACTTTTTCATAGAAAAGGACTATAGAGACATTATCCAACCATCATTATTTCTTGAATATCCTCAAAGTCCAAGTAACTCTACCCAAGAGTCCATTGATTATGAATCTAGATTTCAAGACTTTTTAGAAGACCCCAATAACCAAGCACTTGTGGATCACATTGTTAACAAGAATGCACAAAGTTATTTCCAAATGTTACTAGACAAAGGACTCAAGTTGCCTAAATATTTTGATGTCTCCACTTTGATATCTCTAGATGATAACCCAATAGGAGAATCTCACCAACCACATGTTGATGACACCATAAATCCCATGTCAAATCTTAACATCAACATGTCCATGAATCAACTGATTTCTTCCATAGGTATTTCACAACCTATCCCTATCATACCCATGTTAATTCCTCAAGTTAAACCATCTCACCCCCATATAGTGGTCAAACCATCCGAAATCTCAATCTCAATGCATCATCATCTATCCCTCACATCAACACATCCATAAACCAGCCTATTCCTTCTATAGGTATGTCACTACCTATCCCTACCATACCCATGTCTACATTTGATGTAGACACCATCTTCCCACCTTCTAATGGTCAAAAAATTCCTTCATTCAATAATCCAACATCCAACCCCATCTATATACCATCATCCATACCCCTCATTAATGCTCAATGCAATGTATCCACCATGCTCCAAACCTCACAAGTCCAAGTATCTACCCAATCTTCATCCTTACATAATCCAAATTTTGCCACATCCATCCTCCAACAACTCATCCTCCAACAACAACAACAACAACAATGAGCCCTCCTTCAACAACAACAAGCCCTTCTCCAACAACTCCTAGCCCAACAAACACAACACCAATGAAAACCACAACAACAACTTTCACATAACACATTTACCACATCCTCACCAAATGATTCACCAAAAATGCAACTTATGAGACAATTGGTAGCCAGTATCAAAAAGGGAAACCAAAAGAAAATATATACCTTTGAATAAATTTATCCATTTCCATTTGACAAATCGATAGTCATGACTCCCTTCCTTCCAAACTCTGAATTTCTAAAATTTGACAAATACAAAGGAAGGGTGATCCTAGAGACCATCTTAAGGAATTTTTCATAACATGCATGGATTTTGCTTACGATGATACCTATTTAATGTGAATTTTCCCTCTTATCTTAGGAGGTCAAGCCATTTAATGTTTCTCCCATCTTCCACATGGAATCAAAACTTTCCAAGAGTTTTTTGAAAAGTTTATAGCTCACTTTTCCTATAACATTGAACATGAAATGTCTATGACTGATATTTACAACACTAAACAAACAAATGGGGAATTATTTGCTTCCTTCTTGAAACATTGGAGAAACATTGCTAGTAAACTTACTTGGACTATCCCTAAAAAGCAACTTGTCAACATTTTATCCAAAACTTAAATCAGGAAATGGCCTTTCACCTTCAAATCCAATGCGTCAATACTTTTGAAGAAATGGTTAATAATGGTGTAACCATAGAGAAAGCCCTATTATCCAAAGGACTTGTTAAGATATTTAAGGACAACAAAGACTCTAATACTCAATCCAATGAGAAACCACACTTTTGGGCTAAAAATAAGAACATTGTAAATGATGGTGTCACAGATTCTAAACTTGTGCAAAACCTTCAAAACTCTCCACTAGTACTTAATTCACCATCAAACACAAATGTTACCACTTCCAAGGGTAATCCTATGCAAGCACTAAGACCTAGATGCAAATTCACAAACTTGGAAGAACCCATGGAATCTGTCTTTCGATAACTTTTACAAGCAAACCTCATCAAGCTTCCTGAAATCAAACCTTTTGAGGAAAATGTGGTCAAACCCCATTGGTACAATGACAATGAATATTGTGAATATCATAGGGTTAAAAGTCACAAAATAGTCAATTGCATGAGACTTAATAACTACATCCAAGATCTTATAGATCGAGGAGATATTACTATAGATGAACCTCTTCCAAAATCATCAAATGAGAAATTGGGAGTGTATCAAGATCCATTCCCTAATCATGGTCAAGGTAATCCCTCTATAAAAAATCCTGATAACAACAATAATAAGGTCAGTGCTTCCCCTTCATATGACTCCATAGTGGGTCATATTGAAGCTTGTCATTCACAAGTGGCCACTGTAACCATTAGAGCCACTAATCATGATTGTGTCATTTCTACTCGCCGTAGTCGCATTACCATTCAAGGAGCACCATCTTCATCCATGCCATCTTCATCTATATCACCTACCAAGTATAATATCCTTGATCATTTAGGGAAGACCCCCGCACAAATCTCCATCCTAGAGCTACTTTGCACATCCTCTATACATAAGGAGATTTTAGACAAGGCCTTGCTAGAGTCTAATGTCCCTAATGAAATTAATGTTGAACAATTCCAAGCTATGATGGGACACTATGCCTCCACTCACCATTTATTTTCACTAAAAAAAAAATGACTACCATTGATTCATTCCATAATGAACCCCTTCATCTAGAAGTTGTCATCCATAAACACAAAGTCAAAAGGGTCCTTATAGATGGTGGATTAGGATTAAACCAATGCACTTTGAGATTAATAAAATAATTGGGATACTCCCCTGGGGTTATTGACACAAAATATAAAACTACAATCAAAGCCTATGATGATGCTGAGAGACAATTAGAAGGAATCATTAAGTTACTATTGTCATATTTTGCCCAACCAAAATATTCCAGACCCCCCTCCTTCTATCAAAAAGATCCAATCAGAGAAAATCCAAATAGATGGAGGTAAAACCTAAAATCCTTAAAAATCTAGTGAATTCCCTTGCAAAAATCCCTAAAATTTCATGTGGAGGATCCTCTCAGAAAACCCAAAAAATTCTAGGCCATTGCCTTAGTTTTTGGGACCCTTTTCACCTTTATTGGTAAAAGTTTAGGTTTCTAAACTTACAAAAAACTAAATTTTGGCTAAGGCATGAAAGAGTGTTTTCTTCCTTTCATCGGTAAACTTCATATTTTATGAACTCTTCAAGAGTTTACTTTTCCTCAAGTTCACTGAATCAACAATTTACTGACAAAAGTGTGAGAGCGGGCTTCTTCAAAAATGGCTAGGGCATGAGGGAATAGGTCTAACTTTATCAGCAAAATGCAAAGGGATGCGAACTCTTCCTAAGTTTGTAAGTTCTCAAGTTTGTCGAATGAGTGATTCTCTGATAAAGGAGGGCCCCAAAAAGGCTTGTAAGAAATTGGTTAAGTAAAGATCAAACATTGCCTTATTGGTGAAGTGATGGTTCGATGAACCAAAGGTTCACCGATCGGAAAGTTTGTCGATCCGTGACTTCGCCGACAATGAAGAAAGGTGGTTGAGTTCTAAAAAGCAGAAAATCACTGATAAAGCAAAGAAGAAGGCTCCAAAATTGGCTAAGGCACATAAAAAGGAAGCCTTATCGGCAAATCAGTAAAAAGTGGAACTTTTCAAAAGTTTAAAAATCTTTAGGTTCATCGATAAGGCGGAAAGCAGCTATGGAAAGATGAAGTCAGGAAGTCGGCAAAGTTGAGAACCAAGAAAAAGTTTGGTTTTCTTGTGGTTTGCCGATCGACAATTTTGTTGATAAGGCAAGGAACAGGGCATATAGCAGATAAGGAAGCCAAAAGAAAGTAAGGTTCAAAACAAAGGAACTTTGCCAACAATGAGGAGAAATGACACAGTTCGGAAAGGTGATATTTTGCCGATAAGGGACAAACATAGAGCAATCAGAAAAGTTCACCAAATGAGCTAATTGCCGATAAGGAAAAAATAATGCCAAGAAGGAAAATGATGAAGATAATGTTTCACTGATAAGGAAAAATATATCCAATAGTCTATGAAGATGAATAGGGGATGAAAATGGAGCCTGATAATTCTGTAAACAGCAAATTTGTCAATCTGAAGAAAAAATCAAACATAGGCAAATATGAATGCAGAAAGGTCGCCAACCATGAAAATGTAGAGGCACCATAGAGGAAAAAGGTACAACACATTAAAGTGTTGTAAAATCTTGCCTCTCCCTAAATCACGCCATTTTTTTAGGGAGAGGTATGCAACATTCAAAGCTCTGCAGGTCAAGGCCAAATGAGAGTAGTTGGAATAGTGGGCTCTTCAATGCTGAAGTACAAGTGAAGTTGCAGGGTAGATTTGTGAGGAAAAAAATAGGACTCCTAGCAATCCTTCTTTAATGCCTAGCACCCATGCATGCAGGCAATCTCTGTCATAGAGTTATGCCCATCAGGGGCATGGGTTTTATCCCAAATTTGCAAGTCTTTGAGCAAAAAATTAAATGAAACATGGGCTTGTCCTAGGTTGATTGACCAACTCCAGTGCCACTTTTGTAGAGTGCTCAAAATTATTATAAATACATCAGAAAATAATATATTTCTATTAGCTATTCTTTTGTGCTATTATATAGGTTGGAGAATTCTTGTGACTAGGCTTCTATAATGCAATTACATGAACCAACTAGATTTGATGGACTATGCTCTTCTACTGAGCCTCTCATGTCTCTAGTTGATAGTTCAACAATGAATGTAATTAATTATTCTGTGTCTATTTCTTGTACATGATTCTCTCTCTTTTATAATAGCTATTTGGTAAACTGATATTTTTCCTCTTTCATTAGTCTTCCACTATGTCTATTTGATTGATGTGAGTTATGTATTATGGGTAAAGCGGTCCCTTTCATACCTTTGCCTCTCTTCCTTGACCTCTGTATGAATTGATATGAATTTGTGTGAGTTCTTTTCAGTTTTGAGATTATTATTGTGTTGAGTCAGTTGCGGTTGAACATCCCTAATCTAGTGCATCACCTATTTCAAATTCAGCAATCCTTCTTACCCTTTTCCCTTGCAAGCAGTAGCACTAGATTTAATTTATTTTCTCTAAGCCTTAATCTTAGAAAGAGGAACCAACCTTCTCTGGAGGTCTGATCTCATTTGCACGGTCCCACACCTTGAGATCAGTCCCATTGTGTCATTAAAGTGTTTGAACCAGCTTCAAATAGGGTGCAATTTCACATGACAACAATTTCTAGCACCCATATTGGGACAAGTTTGATGACCTTTATCATCCATTGAAGGATTTGGTGTGTTCTTCAGTGCATCTTTTCATTTAGGGTAGTCTTCTTCAACACCATGGCGACTCTGCTGAACAAATCTGCTAGGAAAGTAGCCTAAGTGCTTAAAGAACCTCAAAGATTGAAGTTTGGTGATACTTCTGGTCTTTTCTAGTTTTTAGAAGCATCCTAAATCACCTGGTGACTCTCTTCTGGTATGTTTCTAGTCTCCAAAAGTAGATCTATTACCCTTGTTTTCAAAGAATATTTTTATACATCTTCGCTTTTCAATGCTCTAGTATGTCAAGTTGTTAAGGAAGTCACTGGTTCTTTTCCTCCACCAAGAATAGACTTCCATACACCGATCATAACATTCACACAACCATCATGGTCCTGCCAAGAAATAGACCCTTTGTGGCCTTTAATGATGGAAGCCCTCTCAACCTTGCACAATATGATGACATCCTAGTTTTAGCTTTGAAGGCTATTCCCTTTTTCACTGGTGAAAACTCCACCACACCCGCTGAGCACATCCAAGACATTGCCAATGTATGCTCTATTCACAATGTCACGGTAAGGCTCCTCGCTTCTTCCTTGAAAGGAAAATCTCTCCAGTGATAAAGGGGGTTTCCTACAAGTTCAATTCATAAATGGGATGAGTTAGGAGATAGGTTTTGTCAGCGTTTTGAAGATAATAGTGATCCTTTATCCCTGATAGAGCAACTAGCTGCTATTAGAAAGGCTCCTTATGAATTCATGGTGGATTTTAGTTTCAGATTTCAAAAGATTTGGTATAAAATTCCACCATTGGTGAGGCCTTCCCCTAATGTTGCTTCTTATATTATTTGAGATCCTTGAAAAGTGATATCGTTGTCATGATACAATCTCTAGGAGGGGATGTGTTACTTGATGCCTATGAGGTAGTTGTAGACACCTAAAAATGTCTTCATCGTCAAACCCACTCTTGACATCACTAAACATACCAATTTCCCTTCTAATCAATTAATTAAATTTTTATTTAATTAATTATCCCTTCATCATCTGATTTTTCATTGTTTTATCTCCTACAATTGGATTAATTTAATTAATTCAATAGTTCAACCTTACCCAATTAATTAAATAAATATGCAATATTTATTTGGTTAATTCCCCCTTTTCACTAAATCTAATTAATTAGTTAAATCATGTTTATCTAATTAATTCAACCTATCCCTACCCTAGTTAATTAAATATTTATTATTTAATTACCTAGCCTAACCTACATGACCCTAGACCTAGGATTCATTAAATAAAACCTTATTTAATTAATCTTAACCCCTCACTAATCCATTTCCTAATTTTTTCTAGCCATATTAATTAGGCTAATCACCCTAATTAAAGTGGTCAAACCTATCTTAACACCTTTCCTTACATCCTCCAAATAAAAAATTGAAATATATCCCACATAAATCAATTTTTTATACACATGTATCCAACATCACATTTAATACCTCTTACACGCCTTACACATGTCATAACTCATTAATATTCACTCTTCCCCAAATGAATTTTTAATTAATTTTACTCTTCCCCATGTGAATTTTTAATTCACATCTAATCCATCTCACCCAACCTCATTAACTCCACCTCTTTCCCAAGATGAATTTAAAATTCATCTTTATTCCTAGCCCTCCATTTTCCAAGATTGAATCTAGGCCCCCCACATCACTTTCATCCTCCACCATTGATCTTCCAAATCAATCTCCACCCTTGGATCAAATTCTCTTCCAAAATGCCTATAAATACAACACTCCTCAAGCCATTTTATCATCCAATTTTCAAGTAATGTCATTATGCCAAAATATCTCTTGAGCTAGCAATACTTTGTGAGTTGCATTATGCACACTTGAGAGCATTTCACATCCATTTCATTATCTTGGGTATAACTAGAGTGAGTTGGGTGCCTCATTCTCCACTTTATCTTGGATTGGGGATCCAATATGGAGGTATAATCTTTGTTTTCATGCATTTGATTGTGTTTTTACTTCATTTTGGATTTCACTAATCACATTGGCATGCCTAGTGGGACCCACAAGGTCCAAACTAATGATTTTGTGAGTATTTTTTAGAAACATGCTCTTTTGCAAGTATCGACGCTATCTTGTTGCGCAGTGGCACCATTTCTCTGAGAAGTGACGTCATTTCCTCCTAAAGCAGTGCTATCTCTGACCGTATCGGTGCCATCCTCGCATGACAATCTTGCCTACACACTCACACACATGTTTCTATCCTTTTGTGTTTCCTAGCATTTTAGCACATCTTACTCTTGGTTTTTGCAGGATTTACACAAAAACAAGTGGAGGCTATGCCAAACAAAAATTTAAAATATAACTTGCATGTTTTGATTGTAATCTTTGATTAGTCCTAAACAAACATTATTGGGGACTTTGTTCTTATGTTTTGAATGTCTATGGGTCTAACAAACAACTCTTAACCTATTACAATAGATGTTTTGGTTGAAAGATTTGTGTTTTTGAGATAGTGACCAACTATGCACCATATCAGCACTATCGAGACCCAGAGCAACACCTTCATCCACAACCAGTCTAGCAAACTCAACCCTATGACACAGTGGCACTATTTCTTCATGTTTTGACACCTTTTTTAAAATTTTAGCGCTATTTCTATTTGTATTGGTGCTATCGTGTATTTTAGCATGATCATTCAGTATTGTAGCACCTTATATATTTATGGCGCCATTTGTAATCATTGTAACGCTATTTGTAGGATAGTTGGTCTTTGTCCTGTTGATTATCAGTGGCGCCATTGTCAGTTTTTGTGGCACAATTTTAGGTTCTTGTGGTGCTATCTATATCTATATCAGTGTTATTTTTTGTGCTAACCTTGGGGTCTGTGTAGGGGTGTGTCTCTGTTCTGCAAGTTAAGTACGACCATCCAAGACCATCATCTTGAAACCACTAACACTTTTGCAGGTTTTTATTAGTTTAGACAACATTTCATTTTGGTGCTCATGAAAAGAACCCTTGCATGTTAGTTTAGAAAACATTTCGATTGGTGCACTAAAATTAACATTTGCTTGACAAACAATCTACAAACAAACATTTCACTTTGGTGTACCTAAAAAGAACCATTTGTGTGCCTAGTTTAGACAACATTTGAATTTGGTGCATTAAAATTAACAAGTGTTTGCAACAACAACTTTAGGCACACTTCAATTTGTGTTTAAAAAGAACATTAGCTCTTGTTTGGTGTGTCTTGTGCAATTGCACATTTTTGTTAGTAGAACCCAAGGGGTAGAATCGAAGTATCCTCTCCCCTCACCTTTTACAAGGATCTTGGGTGAAGAGAAACAGTTCTATACTCTTCTTTTTCATTTTCTTAGATAGGGGCCTTCCTTTGAGACACATTCGCAAGGATAACTTATTAGCGACCCCAAGCGGTACTTTCATTTGGTTCGCTATATAAAATAGGATAAGGCTAAAGCCAAGTCCAAATCGGTATTAGCATTTACCATTCGATGCTAGCTCGAAAGGAAGTAGGACCTTTGTGTATATGAGACTCCTAGTAGAGCTAGTCAAAACCTTAAGTGGTTTATCAAGTGCTCGTAACGTGACAATCCCTCGAATGTTCCCCCACTAAAAACCTTTAGTTAGAAGCCTACCCTTTTTGGCCTTTTGGCGATTTGTTTCAAGACAAGGGCATAGTGGGTTTTGCCCCCAAGATTCTCACCATATGGCTCCCTTAAGATGATATGGAAATCCTTGTCTTAGCATAAGCTATACGTAGATTTCAAGGGAGAGGGTGAGATATCCCTATCCATTCTCTCTCGAGAAGACAATATAATGCAACATTGCCTATTTGTTATCATGTTGGCATTTGCATCGGAGATTCCAAGTTATGGACTTGGCAAGTCACCATTCACCTTGACCTTAGGTAGTTTAAGCATTGTCTTCAAGTGATTTTTTATTATGTTATACCCGTGGAAATTTGGGCCTTGAGGGGCTTCTTAAACATACACATTGCGATCACAATGTCACGTCAAACCTTTTCCTATTGTGTGCTCTTTGTTTGAAGTGTTTGCAAAACTTGCCAAAACAACATCATTTGAGACATCATTACAACATTTGGCCAACAGTTGATCTTCACAAAATCCAAGTTTGACATCAAAATCCACATTTTCCAAAGCATTGACCACCACTGACCTATTTTGGCACCATTTCTCTCTGTTCTACAGCCATTTACCTGAGTTTTGGTGCTATTTATAGGCCAAATTGCCCATGACTTTAGGAAACTATTTTGGGATCTTTAGGGCCTACCTATTCACAATCTACACTCACCTTTCCAAAATCCATCAAAACCCACGACCATTTTGATCCAAAAAATTATCTCATCCATATTCCCATTTTGACCTTAGAGAATATATCATTTCCACTATTGGACCCCTCACTATACTATTGAGCCCAATCATAATCCATCCATTTCCATAGCTTTTCTTTATCTCCTTTGATTTTTACCCACTTTTGGACCTAATACATCATTTTACAAGTTCATCCCCCAAATCCATTCATCTCTTCTACACCAAACACATCCAAAAACTCATAGTCAAAACATCAACCAATATCCCAAAAATCATATCCAAAATCAATCATTGAGCTAAAGTTTGAATCTAGATTTCATCTCTCACATCCTATTTTTCTTGATTGGTCATTAGTCTACCTTCAAGTAAGATAATCATCCCTTTTTGCTTAAGGTCATAAGTCTACTTTAAGCAAAGAGAAAACATCCATTGTGCAACACCAAAAATCTAGACCTTATTTGAGCTCATTTGTTAACCTCAAAATCCCTTTTCAAAAACATCATACAAATCTATCATATCAAACATCTAGGTCATCTAAGGTTTTCCTTAGTTGAAGCATCCTCCAAATCACTATCAAATCTCTCTCATCCAATCATCCTCAAACAATCCATTTTACCCTCCATCCTTTTTGGTCCTAATTTTTGTGAAAATCAAAATCCTTTCCATCTACCATCCTTAGGTTACCACCTTTTTGAGATTTATCTCCCAAAGGTCAAAACCTATAATCATACCACAATCTCTCTTCCATCCTTAGATTTAGATTATAGGGAGTGTACTCTCTTACACCTAAATCTTTATCCCATTTCATCACCAAATCTCCTTTTGGGTCCAATAAATCAAACCAAAATTCTCTAAAGTCTCTACTTTCATCCACTCCCTAACATCAAAATCCATACTCTTGCATGCCCATAACAAGATCCCAACACAAGAAAAATAAAGAGATGGCAAACCTTGAAAACAACATGGGCATAGGAATGTCCCTAATTGACCAAAACAATATACCAATCATCCAACAAGTAACTAGCCAACCCACGATCTTCCAAATGCCATCATACGATCCCAATGAAAACCCCTTCGCCTTCTTGGAACCACAACCACCTATCCAAAACACCACCACCAATCAAATAGATCAAGACATCCTACATTTTACACAAGATCCCAATAATATGGACATGTTGGAAAGGGTTCTAAAATTTGATCCTAGTAGATATCTTGATTTTCTTCTTAGAAATGGTGTGCAACTACCCAATATCACTACTCCATCTCAACCATCCACTTCCAACACTAATCCCAACACCTCCTCACAACCATTCACATCAAACAACAACCTAAACATATCTCAAATCTCAAACCCCACCGTATCCACCACTCCCACAAATTCTAATGTAGCCACATCCACAACCCCCACCAACGTGTCAACCACCCCTAGTACCTCAAATCCTCCTGTCTCCAACCCCATTGTCACATCCTCCATCACAAAAAGTGTGGCCGCAACCATTCCACAAATCATCTTAAGCATTCCTAGCAATCCCACACACACGAGTGCCTCCACAAGTGTGCCACCTCTCAAGCCCAACACCGTGGCCTACATGAGTCAGTTTCTTTCACAACCACCGCACAACACGATCAATCCATCCAAAACTAACCCATCCAATCTCACATATGTACAAAATCTTGAAGTATCATCCATGCAACATAATCCGAATCCCCAACTACCACCTCACATTCTCCAACAAATCCATGCCTACCAACAATATCTTACACAACTTAACCAAAATCAAAACACCATCCCGCAAAATCAAAACATCATACCCCAAAATCAAAAACTCATCCACTAAACCCAAACAAACCAATACCAAATTCTGCCAAACCTCCAACAACTCATAAACCAACAAACCTACATCCCACAACCACCACCAACCCCGGACCTAACAAATGTCATGCAGACCTTAATCCAAAAGGTGGATGATATGCAACATGGTGGCAAGTGCAAACAATATTCTTTTGAGGATATTTGTCCCTACCCATTTGATCAGACACTATACATGCCTTCCTTTCCTAAGAATTTTGAGACACCTAAATTTGACAAATATAAGGGAAAGAGAGACCTTAGGGACCACCTTAGGGAGTTTTACATTGCTTTCCTCAAAGTCTCACACAATGACACATATCTAATGAGACTCTTCCCTAGAAGCCTCGGCGGTCAAGCTGTCGAATGGTTTGCACACCTTCCTCCAGGCATTAGGACTTTCCCTCAGCTCACGGAGAACTTTGTTAACCATTTTTCCTACAACTTTGAACATGAAATATCCATGACAGACCTTTACAACACCAAACAAAAGAGTAGAGAATCCTTCGCTTCATTCTTGCAAAGATGGAGAGGCTTAGCACGTAAACTCCCTTGGCTGATCACCAAAAAATATTTAGTCACCATGTTTGTGGCTAATCTTAACCAAGAAATGGGCTTCCATTTACAAATCCTATGCGCATCCACTTTTGAAGAAGTCATCGACAAAGGCACCACCATCAAGAGAGCCCTTATTGCCAAGGGTTCGATTAAGTTGTATGACAACAAACCTTACAACAACAACAACAACAATAAAGTCAACATCAACACCCCAAACACAAGTAATAACAATGTGTAATCAAATGAGAAACCTCACTTTTGGGGCAAAAACAAGAACACTCTCAACGACGGTGTCACTGACATGAAGGCTGTCCAAAATGTACAAAACCAAGCACCTCCAAGCGCACACGCTGCCAATGTAAATATTCCCAAAGGATCTGCTAAGTAAAATAAAACCCCTCGAAGACAATTCACACCCTTAGGGGAACCACTCAAAGATATCCTTGACAGATGCCTAAAAGATGGTTTAATAACTCTCCCACTCGTTAAGCCCTATAATGACAATCAGATCAAACCTGCATGGTATAACGAAAATGATTATTGTGACTACCACCGTATCGTGGGCCATAAGACAGTAGATTGCATGAAATTGAAGCACTGCGTACAAGATCTTATAGATCATGGTAAGGTCAACCTCGAGCAAGCCCCACAACCATTCCCAATGCCAACCTAGGAGCTTACAAGGATCCTTTGCCCAACCACAACAAAGGAAAAGCCTCATCCTCTAACCAAACTTACAACATCACTCCACCTCCCACTTCTTATGATTCCATCGTGGGTCAGATAGAAGCATCATCTCACCATGTCAATACAATTACCATTCAGGCTCAAGCACCTAATTGCATTGTCACTACCCGTCGGGGCCGTGTGTCCATCCGTGTAGCCCCCACTACCGATCAAACATCTACATCTACATCAAATCATCAACGAAATTGTCCTTCCATCCACCCACCGTCAACCCATAAATACAACCTCCTAGATCATCTAGGAAAACCCCCACCTAAATTTCCATTCTTTAACTTCTCCGCACATCCCCCCTTCATAAGGAGATCTTGGACAAAGCTCTAACCGAAACCTAGGTCCCCACTAACCTGAATGTGGAACAATTCCAAGCCATGGTGGGTCACATCACTTCGCCAAACCATTTAACCTTCTCTGAGAAAGACCTTCCCACATCTGATGGTTCACATAATGACGCCTTACACATCGAAGTCCGCATCCACAAGTACACCATAAAAAGAGTCTTAATAGATGATGGCTCCAGCCTAAACCTGTGCACTCTTAAATTTTTAAAACATTTGGGATACTCAGATGTGGTTGTGGACACTAGAGAATGCATAACCAT
This sequence comes from Cunninghamia lanceolata, assembly GCA_027924645.1. NCBI lineage: Eukaryota > Viridiplantae > Streptophyta > Pinopsida > Cupressales > Cupressaceae > Cunninghamia > Cunninghamia lanceolata. The sequence goes on along the minus strand of BSBN01000776.1, from coordinate 8,309,088 downwards.
TAAGGGGTATGATGACGCCGAAAGGCTATCTGAAGGCACCATCAAACTCCCTATTCAAGTAGGGCAGAAGATATTGGAAACAAAATGTCAGGTTCTTGATCTCGACCTCCCATACAACATTCTTCTCGGTCAACCATGGATCCACGCCATGCAAGCCGTCCCCTCCACATTCCATCAATGCCTAAAATTTCCTCATAACAGCACAGAAGTAACTATCTATGTCGATCCCTGCCCCTTCCAATACTGCAGCTTCTTGGAAGGACACGACCATACTTTCTATCTGTACAACAAGGCTATCAAGAAAACCATCTCCCATACTGACCCCACATTGTCCACCTCATATGTTGACCCCACCAACATTGCTACCACCTCATCCCAAGCAAATCCGCCACCTGAGGTCAAAATCAAGATTAGGGACATGGGATGTCGGGAATATGACCTGCACGGTACCTTTTGTGTAGGGACTTTACCCAATCCTAAAATATTCGGCATCCTGAAAGAAGAGGATGTCACTACAGTCATCGTTAAATGTAAACCATTGCTCGTCTTTGAAAAGAAGCATCTCCTTGATCAGGATGTGCTTGAAGATGTATCCTCCTAGTTGTATAGAGAAGAAGAAGCAGAATAAGAGGCCCCTACCATACCAACTGGAATCTATGGCAAAGGGTTAGAAATTGTCAAGAACATGGGCTATAGAGGACAAGGCGGTATTGGCCTTCATGAACAAGGGATCATTTAGCCAATTCAAGCAACAAGGAATCCCTATACTCAAGGGTTAGGGTACGGTAAACAACAGTATATCCTCACTAGTGGCGAGTGCATCTTAGGTGAGGTCGCTAAAGTTTCACCCACAGTCAATAACATCAACGAAGCAGACCATCAAGATTCCTTTAGTGACTTCATTGAATTCTTTGAATCCTCCATATGCACCATCTTCACCATAACATCCACATCTAACAACTTACCCCTTGTATACCCAGACCTTATAGATTGGGACCAACAAGGACCTCATGTCCTCGATGTAGCATAGAATGATGAAGCCATAGAAGAAATGATGGGGGTCAAAGATCACTTCCCCCTGGGAGATCACAAAGCCAGGTACATCATGGAACTTGAAACGTCTTCTTATTTCGGCGAGACTACCCATGCTTCTAGTCGCAAAAATATAAAAATAAAAATAACACCCCCTAGTGAAAACCACTCCATGGCACTTTTGGGTGAAGAAAAAGTAAAAATAAAGAATGAGGCGCTAGAAGATGGGAGCATGGGCCTTCCAAAAATAGAAAAGGTATATCCTAATAGATCACTAATCCTTGTGGAGCCATCACAAGAAATGAACCTTGGGATAGAAGAAGCACCAAAGATCACCTTCAGAGCAGAGTCTCTTACCACAGAAAAATAAGAGAATTTCTCAGCATCCTTCAAACAAAGAAACCATATTTTTGCATGGACCTATGCTGATATGCCGAGGCTAGATCCTGCCTTGGTTGTTCACCATCTCGCAGTGCAGCCCAATGCAAAGCCTGTCAAACAAATGCTAAGAAATATGAATCCTCAAATTGTGCTCCTTGTCAAGGCAAAATTGAAGAAGCTTCTAGATGTGAGGTTCATTCGACCAATCAACTACCTTGAATGGGTGTCCAATATTGTGCCTGTAGTGAAAGTCACTGGGGGCATCTGATGCTACACATATTTTAGGGACCTCAACAAAGCATGCCCTAAAGATGACTTTCCCTTACCTAACATCAACATTATAGTGGACCTCACTGCAGGGCATGAGATGTTATCCCTAATGGATAGCTTTTTAGGATATAATTAGATCAGGATTGTAGAAGAAGATCAGTATAAGACTTCCTTCATATGCCCGTGGGGGATTTATTATTGGGTGGTGATGTCTTTCAGTCTAAAAAATGTAGGAGCAACATATCAACGCACCATGACGGTTATCTTCCATGACCTCTTCCATCACATCATGGAAGACTATGTGGATGACCTGTTTGGAAAATCAAAGACCCGAGAAGAGCACTTAGAAGTGCTGGCAAAGATCTTCGATAGACTAGAGCAATATAATGTACGACTAAACCCAAATAAATGTGTCTTTGGGGTCACTTCAGGGAAACTTTTGGGTTACATAGTCTCAAGAAGAGGAATCAAAGTGGATCCTGCTAAAGTTAAAGCCATCACATAGATGCCCCCTCCAAAAACACTAAAACAATTATGAAGCCTATAGGGAAAGCTCCAGTCTATCTGCCAGTTCATTGCCCAACTCGCTAATAAATGTCAGTCGTTTCAGCATCTACTCAGAAAGAACACAACCTTTGTCTAGGATAATCAGTATTAAGTTGCCTTTGTTCAGTTGAAAGAATACTTGGCTAATCCTCTTATTCTCACTCCACTGAAGAAAGGAAAGCCCCTCCTCTTATACATCTCAACAATTGAAACAACTATAGGGACCTTGTTGGCACAGCATGATGAACAAGGTAAAGAAAGAGAAATATACTATATCAACCGCACCTTGGTGACCTATGAGTTGAACTATACCCCCATTGAGCGAGCATGCTTAGTTGTGGTCTTTACATCACAGAAGTTGAGACACTACATGCTCAATCGTAAGACTAAGCTCATTTCCAAGATTGATCTGCTGAAGTATTTGCTAAATAGAGCCACCCTTACTGGAAGAATGGCCAAATGGGTAATGATCTGAAGCGAGTTTGACATTGAGTACATGGAAAGAAAGGCCATCAAAGGACAAGTCATTGCTTATCAGTTAGCCAAAGCACCTATCCCCACGAAGCATCCTACACTTGCAGAATTTCTTGATGAGTCCATATTGACAATAGCACCACTAGCAGAATCTTGGAAAATGTACTTTGATGGGTCATATACACATCGAGACTCGGGGGCAGGCATTTTTTTTGTTACCCCTCAAAGCGATACCATCCCCAAATCACTCAAAATCACATTTCCATGCACCAACAACATGGCAGAGTACGAGGCCCTTATCACAGGACTCCGCATGGCAATCCAGTGGAGGATTAAGAAACTCATGGTCTATGGAGACTCTCAACTAGTCATCCAACAGGTGAACAATGAATATAAAACTAAGGATGATAAGCTCTTGCCATATAAAAGGATGGTGGATGATTTTAAAGATTATTTTGATGACATCCACTTTGAACAGATCCCAAGGATAAACAAAAAAGCTACAGATGCCATGGCAATGATCAGATCCTTGGTTGATATGAAGAAATATAGCAAGAAGTGTGAGTTCCTAATCGAAGAGCTCCCTATACCATCTTATGACGTTCCCCAATCAGAACTGGTGTGCAAAATTGTTGGTCCCTTATCCCCTTGGTATCAAGAGACATATTTATACCTCCATGATAACATTATTCCCCCAACCTTTCATCCTCACAATGGAAAAGCTTCATCTTTCAAGCCTCCCACTTCACTCTCGTAGGTGACACCCTATACAAAGGAGTCTTGATGGTATGATTTTATGATGTTTAGACTCTAGGGAAGCTAAAGTGGCCTTGCAAGAGGTACATGAAGGCATTTGTGGGGCACACTCGAGTGGACCTACCCTAGCAAAGAAGATCCTAAGAACAGGGTACTATTGGCCAACCATGGAGCAAGATGCCTACTGGTTCGTAAAAAAGTGCATGTCATGCTAATAGCATGGAGATCTCATCCATGCACCATCACATGAATTACAACCAATAACAACTCTATGGCCCTTTTCACAGTGGGGGCTCAACCTCGTAGGAAAGATCCATCCACCATCCTCTAATGGTCATAAATTCATCATCATCGCTACTGAATACTTCACCAAGTGGGTGGAAGCACTTCCACTCACTTTCACCCCAGGAACCCAAATATTTAAATTCATCCTTCATTACATCATATGTTGTTATGGCATCCCCCATTCCATTATCATAGATAATGGGAAACCATTCAAAAACCAGGAAGTCCACACCCTGTGTGAAAAATTCCAAATCCAACACCATTTCTCTACTCCATACTACCCTCAAAGTAATGGTCAAGCTGAAGCTTCAAACAAAACCATCCTACGTATCCTGAAGAAAATAGTTAATGAAGTTGGCTGTGACTAGCACCTTCAATTCAATCCCGCCCTATGGGCTTACTGCACTAGTATTTGCACACCCACAGGAGCCACACCATACTCCCTAGTATTCAGATCTGAAGCCATCTTACCTATTGAGGTTGAGCTCCCATCACTTAGAGTATCCCTAAAAAACATAATCACTGATGAGGAGTACCGAGTTGCAAGGTTGCACGAGCTAGAACTATTAGATGAGAAATGCCTAGATGCACTTAACCATCTGCAAGCCTACCAAAACCACTTAAGAAGAAGCTACAACAAGAAAATCAAGAACCACAATTTCGAAGTGGGCGACCTTGTCCTCATGGAAAACTAGAAGAATCTGTAGGAGCGCCCTAAGAAAGGAAAATTTGAACCCAATTGGTTGGGGCCCTATGTCATCACCGCCAGCTATGGATCAGGAGCATATCAGCTTGCAACACCTGAGGGGCAACCTCTGGATGACCCTATGAATATTCTACATCTAAAAAGGTTTTATGTATAACCCATCGAGTATCCCAAAGCAAAAATATAAAAAAATCAAAAAATAGAAAAAATCAAAATTTAAGAAAAACCTGAGTGCAATAAAGTTGTCCAATGGTGAAAATTACTTCAGTGATGCCTTGGATTGGTACCATGGTGAAAACCTATTTTAGGTACCATGTGTAGCGGTCGGTCCTACCATCTGATAACCTCTATTCTCCATCATGACCCTCCATACCAAAGCACTTTCCATGGCTAGGAATTCTGAAACATCAATCACCCACCCCGCATCATCCCACCCAAGGTTGATTCATGGAATAATGGATCCTTGTAAGCCTCCTCCTGTACAACTAAAATTAGAAAAAATCCAAAAAGATCAGAAAAAAAAATTCCAAAAAAAATACAAAATACAAAAACATTCCCACAACATCATCACGATTGCCAACATCTTCACAATCACCCAAAATCATCTAAACCCTCATCTTCAACATCCATCCTAAAACATTCCCACATCATCAAGTCTTACCAGAACTACATATTCATCTCACCCACATCTTGAAAGTACCTTGATCCCGTGGACACAGGGTATATAGGTGGTCTAGAATACAAAGGAAGTATCCAGTACTCAAGTACATAAGATGCACCCATCCAACCTATTTGGATGGTCACTATTCACTGAGCTTGCTAGATCCAACAAATGATACACATGCTAAGCATATGTCCAAACACATCACACCTCTCACAAAAATCATCAATCAACATACCAATTACAATCTAACACATGGCCCGACTATCCTTTTTCCCATCCTTCAAAAATTATCCAAAAAAAATCCAACCAATTCTCGTCCTAGGATATATCACTCCTACAATGGACAAGAAGTTGTCATCCTATCAACACTTATGTTGGAAAGAGCACACAATGGTTTTTTGTTTCTTTTTATTAGTCTTTTGATTCTTGATTTTTATCCGCTTGTCTTACTCTAGGTCATTTCCAAAGCTACCTTGATCTCACTATATCATGGTAAGTGGCAGATAACCCCTAGGATAGACATGGTCATTTATTTCTGTATTTTGTGCTTGTGGGTTGATTTCATTACTCCAACAATAGTATTCATATCTTGAAGCTTGGGTTGGTTCTAACATGGTATACCGCATTTGCATATATAGGCATTCATACCTTATATGTACTATGAACACTCATGTTATGAGTCCCCTTCCCTCAGCTAGGCAAGATTATACTATTTTGGGCATGCATGAAATCAACCTATTGTTTGTGAGTCTAGTTCATGTAATTGTGGGATAAATAACATCACCTAGGTCATCTCATACCTTTGTGAAATGTATCCTACGTTTGCTATAATAAACCAAGAAATGCTCTCAGTTAATCTTATGCAAATACTATAGCAAGCTCAAATCATCTTTCTATCACTCATCCAACCATACTCTTTGGGCCTAGATTTTTGAAACCCCCCCTCATTTATTCACCCCTTCCCCAATCTTCTAACTAACCCCCCTTCTCACCAACCTCCAACAAATCCCCTCTCCTCAATGACGTGGTATATCAAAAACCTAGCAACTACCTTTCCCTCCATCCCATTCCCTTCCTAACCATCAAACCAAACCTACCCCTACCCAACCCATAAACCATTCCCCCTCCCTACCTATCCCCCTACCACCAAGCCCCATCACCAAGGGTTGTACAAAAACATCACGTGTATCATGACTTGATCACTGCATCAAATCAGTAATCATTACATCATTTAACCATTGCATTCATCATTTCATTCCCATCATCAAAAACTACAACTTTCCCAAAAAACAAAACAATTAAAGCACTGAGCATAGGGTAGTTGTTGCTTTGTATTACATGTGTGTGAGATGTCTTCAAGAGTTAATGATGATGATTTCATATTCATTTCATTACACATTCATTTCATTTGCATCCATCATATATGTTTATTTAGATAAGCATATGTTTTCCATTTCATTACATATTGCATCCATCATGTATGTTTATTTAGATAAGCATATATTTCCATTCCATTACATGTAGCATCCATAAGAAATGTTTATTAATCCTAGCATTTATTTGCATTCCACATTCACATCATAATCCATAATCAAAACATGCATACATAACATAGGCAAAACACAACATTATCATATAACATGCATAATCCATCATCATCATAAGCATCACATTCACAACATCATCTACCCATGAAATAAAATAAAATCATAGCATGATAGTGAAGACATGAGGGATACAACCCACCAAGTACCACCTTCACACATCATACATATCGTAATAAAACATCCATCCACAAATCCACAAGGTCATATCAGATATCAGAAACATCAGAAAATCCTTACAACTATTAATATATGAATTAAACCACCATTAATAAGGGCTTGCCAACAAGCCCGCTAAGTACCATTAGTGTAATCATATCCCATAAAAACCACATAATGCAACATAAATAAAAACATCCATCATGACATCATCATAAACAAATCATAATACCATCATTATCATAATCACACATAAATCATAACATTACATCATGATCTGCATCATCAGTACATCCATAACATCTCATAAAATCATCACATCATCATAATATACATATCTATAGCTGCATGACATCACATAATGCATCCATAAACATAAACATCATACATCAATCCATAACACATCATAAATGCATAATCACCATCATCATGGATCATCAAATGTCATAATACATCACCAAAAACATAATGTACATCAAAATACAACTCATGATACAAAAGGCCTCAAAGGTCTCAAAAAGGTACAACAATATATGTCAGCCCCGAGCTGATGATCCCCTGCCTGACTCCATGGGAGATCCAAGCTGTCGCTGCTACTACTGTGGTGGCTGATGTGGCACCTGTGGTGGCTTTTATGGCACCTATGCTGAGGGACCTATTGGTTGCTGCACTGACTGAATGGATCGAGACCTGTGTGACCCAAACATCCGAGACCCGCTCTACTAGCTATAGCTTGGGATCAACTGACCCTCTAGAACAACCGAGCAATAGGCTGTGTGATAATACTCATCCCGAGATCTCTACTCTAATACCTATCCCTACAACTACCCAATTTGTACCTGTAACTGGCTAATCTACATCTACATCAGTGTCAACACAAGACCCATGCCTGTCCCTTCCACAGCCCCCTGTAAACTTGCCACCTGGCCCTCTTCCTACTGAACCCTCACCTATATAGCCTATCGCTTAGCTCTATTTGCATCTCTCTCCTCTGTTAAGGTAGCTATATGAGCCTGAGCCTATGCTAACTCCTGCTCTCGCCCCTCCAAGGTCTCCTGTAAGTTAGCAACCTAGCCCCACAAGGTCTATATCTCCTCCTCATCCTCGCTCTAGGGCCACTGATCGGATGGACACTCTCTCAGCACTGAACCTCCTCCTGCCCCCGAGCTACCTGCCTCTGCTTGACCAATCCTGTAAACCTCATAGCAGTCTCAAGAATGTGTTGCTACACATTCGTATGTCTCACCTCCAATCCAGGTACCTGTTGTGCCACAATAGCTGCTTGTCTTGGCTGCTGTAGAGGTACCTGTGGTGGGGGCATAAGCTCCCTATCTGCCCTCTGCCTCTACTGATCTGAGCACCACTGTCAGGGTACCCTCTATCTCAGCCCCTCCCCTACCTAAGCCTGCTGCTGAGACAATTGCTACTCTCCCCTCTCCTGTCCTCTCCCAGCCTCTGCCTGCCCAGATGTTGCTATTGCTAAAACCCCAATAAACTCCTCATCCTTGAACTCCACCTCCTCCATCACTATCTCCTCCTCAATACTCTCATCCTCCTCATCTGCTCCTGCCTCCTCCGTCTATCTGGCTCCTCAGCTGGATATGTGAACTGAGTAGGTCACCACATGTGCCACCAAGTGTCATAGGTCAGCATGGTACCTGCGTCTCTAACCTCACTCCCCCAATCCCACACCAGTGGCTACAAAGTCGTGAAGTCTCCAATGGCCACCTGTGGCTATATGGCTAGGGGCCATCTTGCATGATCCCGAGGCATCCGTGCAAATATGGCCATCTACTGCAGAACATCTTGTCACAACCCAAACTACCGCATAACTCGTGACAGCAAATACATGTCGATGGTGTGGTCACCTCGACCCATCAGGTCCCATGGCTGGAATGTGTAGGGCATATGAATATCATCATTAGGTTATGGCTCCACCCCGATATAAGGTTGCCAGGTGACTCAAATCAAGTCATCCAATATTGGCTACCAATATCATACTTGCCCTGTGTAGGAGTACTCAACATCTCAATACAAAAATACAAATGCCTCGAATGGACGGAGATAATACCCACATCTCAGCCTCATGATAGTGATATGTTCCCATGCCCATACATGTAATAAGGTAACTCCGGCTGACAATGTTGAGTCACAATGGTAAACTACTTTATGCATCTCATGATATAGTTGTGCAAGCATACAAGGCCCCCAGGCATACACCCTCTCATCTCAAACCATCCCCTCTATGATCTCTCCCCATCCGACCAAAAAGCCTCTAGCTCACCAATCTGGCATCACCACACTACTAATCAATGCACACAAGAATAACGTGAACTAATCTACACCCGCCGCTAGCATCGCCTCATAACTCATCTCTTGATTGTCCGCTGATAACACTAGCTAACCAGGGGCAAATACTCTACGTAGGGCCCTCCATCCTCTCCTCGTATCATACACAACTCACTGGCCATGAATAGGTATCTTGAGGATGCGATAAACATCCTCAAGTGTGATGGTGATCTCACCTGTCGGTAGGAGAAAGGAGCAAGTCTCGGGAAGATAACGCTCTAAGAGAACAGTCATCAATGCTCTATGGGCTCGTAACACTAGCATCTCTGAGGGTGTCAGAAGTCCTAACCTTCCAATCGAACTCATGTAGCATCAACAAAACTATCGAATAGCTGCATCACCGAGGGCACACGTCACTCCCACGAATATACAATGAAGGATATTGTCACCTACATCCACAAATGCTCATCAGAAACATACCTATTCTCCCAAAAATCAAACCCTTCACATCAAATCTTTTGCCACTGGAAGCCAATTCTATTTTGGCGACACAACACCCATCCTTTGTGACAACTCTATAGAAGGAGCTACCCGATTCCCATATGGCGCTAGAAAAGAGGATAGCGCCACTGTGCAAGTCTTTTGCGCTATTCCTGAGCATCACATCACTTTACCCTTTGGTGCCAATCCACGTGATGATGCCACTCTGCCCAATTGCGTCATTCCTAAGGATGGTGCTACTTCCCAGCATGGCACCCATCGACATGATACCGCCATTCCACAAGAATGCATTGATCCAAAGGATAGCACTACCCAAACCCTGTTTGGCGCTACTTTGCCAAACCCTACCCATGCACAATATTACGCTAAAATAGAGGATGGTGCCAAAATGATTTGTTTTGGCACCGATTCTTCCCTTTCCCCCCTCATCAGATGGCGCCAATCCAAACGATGGTGCTAATTTGTGACATTTTGGTGCTAAGCGATCCCCCGATAGTGCCACAACCCAATACCCCAATTTCCTGACATAAAAAATGTGATAAATACAAAAATCAACAAAGCTAGGGTTAGGGCCTACCTGGGGTCCAGCCTCCAGTGATCTCCCATACGGTCAAAATCACTTAGAAATGTGATCAAAACGTGGGAACATGGGGTTATGATTCACCATCCTCTTCTTCTCTCCTTCCAAGTGGCTCTATGTGTGCAAATGTGGCACTCTTAGGACCCAATTTTCTATTTATAGCAAGCCATGTCATCCTTCCAAGCACTTTTTCCTCCCCAAGGTGCAAATCACAACCTTTTTCGTCCATTTTTTCTTCCTGTCATCCTATTTTTCCATCCTCTATCTAACTTTCACCCCTGTCGTGTCCTTTCGAGAGCTCGCCCAAAAAAAATTATTTTTTCACTGACCTCTCGAGGGGGCATCCCTCACTCATTTCATTCCCTCCTAGCAGCTGGGGCATATTTTTCTTTGACCTGACGCCACTTCCCTACTAGGTCCTGATGCCACGTCAAAGAGGGGCAAATGTAGACACCTAAAAATGTCTTCATCGTTAAACCGACTCTCGACATCCCTAAACATACCAATTTCCCTTCTAATCAATTTATTAAATCTTTATTTAATTAATTATCCTTCATCACCTAATTTTTCATCATTTTATTCCCTACAATTGGATTAATTTAATTAATTCAATAGTCCAACCTTACCCAATTAATTAAATAAATATGCAATATTTATTTGGTTAATTCCTCCTTTTCACTAAATCCAATTAATTAGTTAAATCATGTTTATCTAATTAATTCAACCTATCCCTACCCTAGTTAATTAAGTATTTATTATTTAATTACCTAGCCTAACCTACATGACCCTAGACCTAGGATTAATTAAATAAAACCTTATTTAATTAATCTTAACCCCTCACTAATCCATTTCCTAATTTTTCCAACCATATTAATTAGGCTAATCACCCTAATTAAAGTGGTCAAACCTAGCTTAACACCCTTCCCCACATCCTCCAAAAAAAAAATTGAAATATATCCCACATAAATAATTTTTTTATACACGTGTCCAACATCACATTTAATACCTCTTACACCCCTTACACATGTCATAACTCATTAATATCCACTCTTTCCCAAATGAATTTTTAATTCATTTTACTCTTCCCCATGTGAATTTTTAATTCACATCTAATCCATCTCACCCAACCTCATTAACTCCACCCCTTTCCCAAGATGAATTTAAAATTCATATTTATTCCTAGCCCTCCATCTTCCAAGATTGAATCTAGGCCCTCCACATCACTTTCATCCTCCAGCATTGATCTTCCAAATCAATCTCCACCCTTGGATCAAATCCTCTTCCAAAATGCCTATAAATACAACACTCCTCAAGCCATTTTATCATCCAATTTTCAAGTAATGTCATTATGCCAAAATATCTCTTGAGCTAGCAATACTTTGTGAGTTGCATTGTGCACACTTGAGAGCATTTCACATCCATTTCATCATCTTGGGTATAACTAGAGTGAGTTGGGTGCCTCATTCTCCACCTTATCTTGGATTGGAGATCCAATATGGAGGTATAATATTTGTTTTCATGCATTTGATTGTGTTTTTAGTTCATTTTGGATTTCACTAATCATAATAGCTATTAGGGCAGAATCATTTAGCCAATTATGGCACCAATTCCTATAGTTGATGTGTCATACCAAGCTCCCAATTAGCCCTATCAGCCTAGCGGGCATCTTTGTCACGGGAACAATCAAAGACAAAATCAACTGGGCTATGTTAGGCCCCTAAAATCCAAAAGCTTAGCTACTACAAGTGCATCATGCGTGCTTGTTCCAATTCAGAACAACCCGACTCAAGGCTATGAGTGGCACCATCCATGCAGCCAATCCCATGTCCAAAGCACAAGCCAAAATGAAGAATTTAACCAAGTTTCAATGGTCTAGAATCCACAATAGTTGTGAAACAACAGATTGGATCTAGCCAGCAGGTTGTGGTGGGACAAGGGTAGGTACAGGCTGAATGTGTGTTTCTAAATTAGCAAGTGGATGATGATGCCATGTTGCATGAATTGTCTGGTTATATCGATGATGAGGAAGGCACGCAGATGCCAACATTAGCTGCAGTCCTAGAGTAGTAAGAGAGCAATGAAAATGATGACAAATTGTTGCAGGTTGAGGCCCAGCATGACAGTGAAATTCTAGCTCATGAAGAAGGGTATATGAGCAACCCTATACTGAAGAATGTACAGGACTTGGAGGAGGGCCATTTATGGGATGAGCTTGATGGTAAATTAGTACCTCTAGATGGGGTAAATCTTGATTAGTTTGAGCAAGTTGAGGAGGCAGTAGGAGCCAGAGCATTCAGAGCAACAATAGAATGATGAAGAAACAAAGCAAAGGCATGAAATCAACTTCATTGATTTACGTGTCATTTCAAGGGAATGTCCTATAAGGCATTTGGCCCAGCTGAAGACATGCCATGAAAAGTCACCACTTGTCATGCTCACTCCTGAGTATGAGGTTGAGCATCTAAATAAGTGGGATTTGCCCACTTATCCACTTCCAGGCAGCTGCATTTTCAATCAGCTCAGGTGGGTAAGTGAGTTTGTTCCCATTATTGGGGAGGTGTTTTGTCATTTTATTGTATGCCCATCCCTTCCCCACCTCCTTTTAGCTGCCCATAAGCATGCAAAGCACTGTAAATTGTTGAGAAAGGGTAGTTATTTTAAAAAATTAGTTAATGGATTTGTTTAATGTCATTTCTAGTTGGTTAGTTTAGGTTTAGGTTAGTTTTATTTATGTTTTAGGTTAACTTTCAATAAGTGCTTTTGCACAGGTAGCTTTCTCATTAGGAGATTGTCTTGCCTTGTTTGTTTTGTTCTTGTTTTCTGGAGGCATTTTCAGTTGTTTTGGTCATGTGGCTGCTTTCTTTTGACTCTGTGCCCAATAGATTGTATAAGGTAGTTGGATCCATGTGTTTAGCAAGAAAACACCCTGCATAGTCACCAAAATGTTGTCATATTTTGTCCAGCCAAAATATTCCAGACCCTCCTCCTTCTATCAAAAAGATTCGATCAGAGAAAATCTAAATAGAAGGAGGTAAAACCTAAAATACTTCAAAATCTAGTGAATTCCCTTGCAAAAATCCCCAAAATTTCATGTGGAGAATCCTCTAGGAAAGCCCAGAAAATTCTAGGTCATTGCCTTAGTTTTTGAGACCCTTTTGGCCTTTATCAACAAAAGTTTAGGTTTCTGACATTACAAAAAACAAAATTTTGGCTAAGGCATGAAAGAGTGTTTTCTTCCTTTGGTCAAAAAATTTCGTATTTTATGAACTCTTCAAGAGTTTACTTTTCCTCAGGTTCACCGATTCGGTGATTTGCTGACAAAATCGTGAGAGGGGGCTTCTTCAAAAATGGCTAGGGCATGAGGGAACAGGTCTGCCTTTATCGACAAAATGCAAAGGGGTACGAACTCTTCCTAAGTTTGCAAGTTCTCAAGTTCATCGAATGAGTGATTCTCCGATAAAGGAAGGCCAAAAAAGGCTTGTAAGAAATTGGCTAAGTAAAGAGCAAACATTGCCTTATTGACGAAGTGATGATTTGGTGAACCAAAGGTTCACCGATCAATGACTTCGCCAACAGTATGAAGAAAGGTGGCCAAGTTCTGAAAAGCAGAAAATTATCGATAAAGCAAAATAGGCTCCAAAATTGGCGAAGGCATAGAAAAAGGAAGCTTTATCGGTGAATTGATAAAAAGTGGAACTTTATCAAAAGTTCAAAAATCTTCAGGTTCACCATAAGGCAGAAAGCGTCTAAGGAAAGATGAAGTCGGCAAGTTGGTGAAGTTGAGAACAAGCAAAAGTTTAGTTTTCTTGTGGTTCGCCGATCGGCAATTTTGTCGATAAGGCAAGGAACATGGCATATAGATGATAAGGAAGAAAAAAGCAAATAAGTTTCAAAACAAAGAAACTTCATTGACAAAGAGGAGAAACGACACAGTTCAACAAGGTGATATTTTCTAATAAGGGACTGTTGTCACATAGATTTGCACCCTATGTTGAAGGATTTTAGGGCTCCAACAATCTAGTGAAACATTGAGATGACCTCCAGGTGTGGGACCTTATAGGGAGGCCAAATCTCTAGAGAGAGATTGGTTCCTATGCTAAATATGAGATTTAGTGATCCTAAGACTAAACCTAATCTATCCACTTGTTATGAAAAGAGGAAGAGGGATTAAAACTTAAATTAAAAGGAGGTGATACACTAGGCTTGAATATGGGAAGGCACTCAAAACAACCATGTATACACAGAATAACAATATTCAATAGACCAACATACACAAATCATGAACTATTTACATAGGTAAGAGAAACTAAATGAAATCCAAGAGGAAAGATGCATTCACAGATGGAGATCAAACAGAAAAATACACAAAGCAAAGGGCAATTCATGAGAAGGTAAAAATTTGATGTCTATTCCCAAAGAGGCATGGTTACAATTTCAAGATATATGGTTTTTTAGACCAAATGCCAACCTAAATACATTACATTTCATGCTTTTTATAGCATTTAAAATGGAGCGTCATTACCTACTATAATGAATGTGCCCATGGGCCTATTAGAGATATTTCCTCGCCAAAAGGGACATCTTCCTGTAATAATTGAATGTACAAAATATTTGAATCCATCGAGCAGTTGGAAGATATTTGTGTCATCAATGCCAACTTGTAATGTCCCCTTCCTAGATACAGTGTTAGTCTATAATTGGGTTCCCATAGACTGACAGTTTGGTTAGGGAACCGTGGTTAGTTTGGCTATGGAGGTGTTTGTCGGTGATGGAGTTGTGGTTCGAGGTCAGTGGATCCAGTTGGCACCCTCTAAGTTGGCTCTATTTGCTCTTGGCCATTACTTACTATTTTTAGTAGTTCAGGTTTGGTGTCAGATCAGGATTTTTGGAGTGGGGTTGGAATTCGTCTTGTCAAGGGCTTTCCGACGAGCTATAGATCATTATATTTTGACACCGTCTTGGCATTTATTTTAAAGTCCATAAGTCAAGTGAAATATTTAAAAGGGGACTTTAATGATAAATTAGAAAGTGACTCATAAAGTGTAATATTAAAGGTCACTAAGGTCTTGTGTTTGGATGCCCATCCCTAGGGGGTGAAAATAAATTAAAAGTTATAATATTCCCTCACTAATCCCAATGCCCATCTTGAGGAGGGAAATAAAAAGAGAAAAGAGGAGGTCATTTGTTATGCTATGTTTATGATATTTCTCTTTTTGAGCTCTGCTAGGGTTTGTTCTTGTGAAGGGTTTGAGGATTTCAACCAGAGGCTCTTGGAGATGAAAACCTCCCTAAGTAACGACATTTTACAGGTGTGCAAGACCACCCAAAGGTGCCAATAGAGGTGGATGCACTCAGTGTTCATATTTGTGCCAAAATGCAATTCATGGGATGAGATTTCATGGGTTCATTGATCATATCTTTTGCAGATTTTGATGTTCATCTATCTTCATTGGAGTGAGGATTGGTTTTGATGAGTTTGAAGGAAGTTATGGATTGTTGAATACTTCCATTGATGGTGGTGCATATCATGCAGTAGGTCGTACCATCATTGGGGGTTCTTTGTTGAGGTTTCTTTCTTATTTCTTCTCCCATCTTGGTCGTTCAGCCTTGGGAACCACTGTGGACCAGTTTAAGAGCAGATTTAAGGTGTTTACAGCAGCGTGGGATTCATATTAACCTTTCAGCTAGCCATGCCATGTGCATTGGAGGACGTGGGTCATGGAAGGACACACTTTTTAGCAGTTACAACTTCATTTCTCTTGTGTTGGAGGCGTTTAAGGCCCTCATATCATTGTAATTCATTGTAATACTCAATATTTTTAGTGTAGTGGAGATTTGAGGTGATTTCAACCATACCCAGTTGCTGGTCCAGTCTCAGCATATGTGTCAAGTTGCAAATTTGAACATGGGTATGTAATAGTAATTTATATTTGACCTATTTATGATCTAGGTATCAGTTAGTTTCTTCATATATGTTGTATCTTTTATGGGTTTCCATTCTATGCCATATATTGTATGCTTCAGCAACACACATTTGTAGGAAAACTGAAAACCCCTTCTGCATCTTTTGTCTAGTCTATAAGAACACCTTGTTGTACCCATATGAAAATTTCCGTATATGTGCCCAAACACACCTCCCAAGCACCATGTCGCCTTGTCATTACTACACTAACCCCACAAGTACAAGATATATCAAAGGAAATCAATACAAGGCCCCAATGGAGAAGGATTCAAAGGAGCCAAATTGGCTATGTTATGCCAAATCAAATTTTTTTCTTCGTTAAGGCTTTTTTGTGAGAATCTAAAAGATTGGTCATCAAAAGTTAAAAAGTCAAACTTTCTAAAAATAGAAAGTTCTATTTTTAGAAAGTTTCTAAAAATAGATGTCAATTTTAGGTTTCTAGGTTTCTTGAGATACGAATGCTGGCAAAATTTTCTAAAAATAGAAACTCTGATTCTGGAGTCCTACTTGATTCTAATTGGTTGATATTGCTTCACAACCAAGGTGGTCCAGATGGAATATGCAAAAGGTCAAGTTTTCTCTACTAGGTCAATTTTGCTTTTTCCAAAGGGTGAAATACAAACTCTGAGGCCATTAATAGAAAGTTGAAGAAGTTCATCTGCCAGAGATCAAATTCGAGTTTTCTGTGTTGTTCAAAGGACGTAGAACTATTGAATGATGTGAAGGAACGGTGAAGAAGCTCCGCAGGCAGAGGAAAACAATAATGATCCAGGCAGCCTCCGTCAAAATGGCCAAGGCAAAGTTCAAATTTTTTCCAAGGTCAAGAATCATAAAGAATGAGCCCTAAAATTGGCCAAGTCTGGTGTCCTGAAGCTTGATGTTCTAAGATTCTGAAAACTATCTAAGTTTGAAATCTGGTGGATCCCCAAAAATCTAGAATCTACATGTTAAATCCCATGGATCTAGGACCTATCTCAAACATCCTGGAAGTATATTTCAAAATATTTAAAGTATAGGAAATTTGCATATACTTAAATATATTTTTAAATATACTTCCACCCAGGACACTTCAAAATCGGGCGGAAAAAGTTTAAGTCTTCAAATTTGCAAAAGGCGCTCAAAACCAATAAACTTCACACCTTCTTCAAACTCCAAAAAGGTGCTCAAAACCTCTCAAAAGCACGCCTTTCTTGCCTTTCAAAAAGGCGCTCAAAACCTCCAATTCTCACGCCTTTTTGACCCCTCAAAAAAGTGCTCATTTTGAGCCAAATCCACGCTTTTAATACACCTCCAAAAGGCACTCCTTTTGGGCAAAACCCACGCCTTTTGAGCATTGGAAAAAGGCGCTCTATTTTGATGAATTGCACTCCTTTTTCACTTAGGATTTTTGCATGGAGGGAAAAGAAAAGCAAGCTAAATTTAGAGTCAAAACCTATTTGAAACCCTAGAAGGTTATTTGCTTCTATAAACGAGGTATTCATACATTGTTATTGTCATTTTCCAAAGGCAAGAGAAGGGTCTAAAGGTTGCATTCACATAGGGTAACCATTAATGGAGGATTGAAAGCTTGCAAAGGGCAGATTGAAAGGCTTTGAGGAGTTGATCTAGTATTCCAAGGTAAGGATTACACATTCTTGCATCTTTCTATACCTTCCTCTAGCATTCCAAGGCATATTTGTTCATGGGGAGAGCATTTCTTCACATTGGCAGCCATTGTTGGGGGTTTCAAGCTTTTTATTTTAGGTTTAAAGACACATTTTAGGCCAGCAAAGCATCCAAGAGGCAGATTGGTCACTTCAAAGCATCATTTTCTTCATTCTCCATCATCCCAGGGTCCATCTTCATGCATAGAAGGTAGCGCCCAAGTCTTGGAGGTCATTTTTGGAGATTTTTCAAGCTTTCTCTTTGGTGGTTATGATTGTTCATGCCCAAAATCACCGCCTATAGCCAAAAGAAAAGTGATTTTTGAGGCCTTTATGTTCAAATTTTCTCATTTCTATCACATACCCACCTCGGGAAATGACATTTTTCATCATTCTTGACTGTCTAGAGCTCAGATCTGGCAACTTTTTGAGGATTTAGCCTCATATGTTCATTTTGCAAGGGCAAAATATATAATTTTTCACAAAAAACACACCTCCCAAGCACCATGTCGCCTCGTCATTACTGCGCTAACCCCGTAGGTACAAGATATATCAAAGGAAATCGATACAAGGCCCAAATGGAGAAGAATTCAAAGGAGCCAAATTGGCTATGTTATGCCAAATCAAATTTTTTGCTTCGTTAAGGCATTTTTGTGATAATCCAAAAGATTGGTCGTCAAAAGTCAAAAAGTCAAACTTTCTAAAAATAGAAAGTTCTATTTTTAGAAAGTTTCTAAAAATAGACGTCAATTTTAGGTTTTTGGGTTTCTTGAGATACATATGCTTGCAAAATTTTCTAAAAATAGAAACTCTGATTCAAGAGTCCTGCTTGATTCTGATTGGTTGATATTGCTTCACGATCAAGGTGGTCCAGATGAAATATGCAAAAGGTCAAGTTTTCTCTACTAGGTCAATTTTACTTTTTCTAGAAGGCAAAATACAAACTCCGAGGCCATTAATAGAAAGTTGAAGAAGTTCATCTACCAGAGATCATAGTCAAGTTTTTTGTGTTGTTCAGAGGACGTAGAACTGTTGAATGATGCAAAGGAACGGCGAAGAAGCTCCGCAGGCATAGGCAAATGACAGTGATGCAAGCAGCCTCTGTCAAAATGGCCAAGGCAAAGTTCAAAAGTTTTCCAAGGTCAAGAATCATAAAGAATGAGCCCTAAAATTGGCGAAGTTTGGTGTCCTGAAGCCTGGTGTTTTGAGATCCTAAAAATTGTCTAAGTCTGAAATCTGGTGGATCCTCAAACCTAGAATTTGCATGTTAAATCCCATGGATCTGAGACCTATCTCAAACATCCTGGAAGTATATTTCAAAATATTTAAAGTATAAGAAATTCAAAATATTTAAAGTATATTTCAAAATATCTGAGCATATACTTAAATATATTTTTAAATATACTTCCACCCAGGACACTTCAAAATTGAGCGGAAAACATTTAAGTCTTGAGATTTGCAAAAGGCACTCAAAACTAAGAAACCTCACACCTTCTTCAAACTCCAAAAAGGTGCTCAAAACCTCCAATTCTCACGCCTTTTTGACCCCTCAAAAAAGTGCTCATTTTGAGCCAAATCCACGCTTTTTATACACCTCCAAAAGGCACTCCTTTTGGGCAAAACCCACGTCTTTTGAGCATTGGAAAAAGGCACTCTATTTTGATGAATTGCACTCATTTTTCACTTAGGATTTTTGCATGGAGGGAAAAGAAAAGCAAGCTAAATTTAGAGGTAAAACCTATTTGAAACCCTAAAAGGTTATTTGCTTCTATAAAGGAGGTATTCATACATTGTTATTGTCATTTTCCAAAGGCAAGAGAAGGGTCTAAAGGTTGCATTCACATAGGGTGACCATTAATGGAGGATTGAAAGCTTGCAAAGGGCAGATTGAAAGGCTTTGAGGAGTTGATCTAGTATTCCAAGGCAAGGATTACACATTCTTACATCTTTCTATACCTTCCTCTAGCATTCCAAGGCATATTTGTTCATGGGGAGAGCATTTCTTCACATTGGCAGCCATTGTTGGGGGTTTCAAGCTTTTTATTTCAAAATTAAAGACACTTTTTGGGCCAGCAAAGCACCTAAGAGGCAGATTGGTCACTTCAAAGCATCATTTTCTTCATTCTCCATCATCCCAGGGTCCATCTTCATGCATAGAAGGCAGCGCCCAAGTCTTGGAGGTCATTTTTGGAGATTTTTCAAGCTTTCTCTTTGCTAGTTATGATTGTTCATGCTCAAAATCACCCCCTAAAGCCAAAAGAAAAGTGATTTTTGAGGCCTTTATGTTCAAATTTTTTCATTTCTATCACATACCCACCTCAGGAAATGACATTTTTCATCATTCTTGACTGTCTAGAGCTTAGATCCGGTAACTTTTTGAGGATTTAGCCTCATATGTTCATTTTCCAAGGGCAAAATATACATTTTTTCACAAAAAACACACCTCCCAAGCACCATGTCGCCTTGTCATTACTGCACTAACCCCGCAGGTAAAAGATATATCAAAGGAAATTGATACAAAGCCTGAATGGAGAAGGATTCAAAGGAGCCAAATTGGCTATGTTATGCCAAATCAAATTTTTTGCTTCGTTAAGGATTTTTTGTGAGAATCCAAAAGATTGGTCATCAAAAGTCAAAAAGTCAAAGTTTCTAAAAATAGACGTCAATTTTAGGTTTCTGGGTTTCTTGAGATACAGATGCTGGAAAAATTTTCTAAAAATAGAAACTTTGATTCAGGAGTCCTGCTTGATTCTAATTGGCTGATATTGCTTCATGATCAAGGTGGTCCAGACGGAATATGTAAAAGGTCAAGTTTTCTCTACTGGGACAATTTTGCTTTTTCCAGAAGGCGAAATACAAATTTCAAGGCCATTAATAGAAAGTTGAAGAAGTTCATCTGCTAGAGATTAGATTCAAGTTTTATGTGTTGTTCAGAGGACGTAGAACTATTGAATGATGCAAAGGAATGGCAAAGAAGCTCCGCAGGCAGAGGCAAATGGCAGTGATCTAGGTAGCCTCCGTCAAAATGGCCAAGGCAAAGTTCAAAAGTTTTCCAAGGTCAAGAATCATAAAGAATGAGCCCTAAATTGGCTAAGTCTGGTGTCCTAAAGCTTGATGTTCTGAGATCCTAAAAACTATCTAAGTCTGAAATCTGGTGGATCCTCAAAAATCTAAAATCTGCATGTTAAATCCCATGGATCCAGGACCTATCTCAAACATCCTGGAAGTATATTTCCAAATATTTAAAGTATAGGAAATCTACTTAAATATATTTTTAAATATACTTCCACCCAAGACACTTCAAAATCGGCAGAAAAAGTTTAAGTCTTGAGATTTGCAAAAGGCACTCAAAACTAAGAAATCTCATGCCTTTTTCAAACTCCAAAAAGGTGTTCAAAACCTCTCAAAAGCATGCCTTTCTTGCCTTTCAAAAAGGCGTTCAAAACCTCCAATTCTCACGCCTTTTTGACCCCTCAAAAAAGTGCTCATTTTGAGCCAAATCCACACTTTTTATACACCTCTAAAAGGTGCTCCTTTTGGGCAAAACCCACGCCTTTTGAGCATTGGAAAAAGGTGCTCTATTTTGATGAATTGCACTCCTTTTTCACTTAAGATTTTTGCATGGAGGGAAAAGAAAATCAAGCTAAATTTAGAGGCAAAACCTATTTGAAACACTAAAAGGTTATTTGATTCTATAAAGGAGGTATTCATACATTGTTATTGTCAATTTCCAAAGGCAAGAGAAGGGTCTAAAGGTTGCATTCACATAGGGAAGCCATTAATGGAGGATTGAAAGCTTGCAAAGGGTAGATTGAAAGGCTTTGACGAGTTGATCTAGTATTCCAAGGCAAGGATTACACATTCTTGCATCTTTCTATACCTTCCTCTAGCAATCCAAGGCATATTTGTTCACAGGGAGAGCATTTATTCACATTGGCAACCATTGTTGGGGGTTTCAAGATTTTTATTTTAGGTTTAAAGACACTTTTTGGGCTAGCAAAGCATCCAAGAGGCGGATTGGTCACTTCAAAGCATCATTTTCTTCATTCTCCATCATCCCAGGGTCCATCTTCATGCATAGAAGGTAGCTCCCAAGTCTTGGAGGTCATTTTTGGAGATTTTTCAAGCTTTCTCTTTGATGGTTATGACTATTCATGCCCAAAATCACCACCTGCAGCCAAAAGAAAAGTGATTTTTTAGGCCTTTATGTTCAAATTTTCTCATTTCTATCACATACCCGCCTCAGGAAATGGCATTTTTCATCATTCTTAACTGTTTAGAGCTTAGATTTGGCAACTTTTTGAGGATTCAGCATCATATGTTCATTTTCCAAGGGAAAAATATGCATTTTTTCACAAAAATTAGATTTTGGACAATGAGAATAAAGGCTTGATTTTCTCAAATAGCGAGCATACAGAGGCCTAGTTTGATCTTTTTGAAGTGGAACATTGAAGAAGAAAGGATTTTCTTGGAATCCTAAAACAAAAGCTACCATGCAATATTCTTCTACCAGCATGGAGGCTAAATCGACATTCATTCATGAGTATCCGAAGGTCAGGGAGTATTTGGATCTCATGAAGATAGTGGAGTATGCAAACACCATCTTGCAACTGAAGATCATGCATTCGGATCCTATCATTATCCCAAAAGAGGCTTAGGTAGATGAATTCAAGAGAAATCTCAATTCTCATACTTAGTCATTTTTCACTATCTGCAAGAGAATTCTATTTTTGGCAGCTGGAGGGATTTCCAAAGCAGTTTCTATTTTGAGAACTGACTTTGCTTTTCAAAGATAAATCTATTTTTGGATTTGTTTTGGAGATCATGCAAATTTTCTTTAAGTGGAACTCAATGTGTAATAACATGCAAGTTCAGTTAACTGAATTGCATGAGAGATATTTTATTATTTTAATTGCGAATAAGCTTGCATGCTTCCCATACAGCATTAGGGTTAGGGTGGAGAGTATTAGTTAACTCTTTTATTTCCTTGCACCTTTTGTTTTAGGGTATTCTACACACGTTATTTTATCAATGGTAAATGCTCATGCATTTATTGCACTCACATCTTATTGTTCAATGATTGTGCATATCTTTATTACTTTGAGAATAAATATATGCGTTGTCTTTTTGAAAGCTTTTTGTGTTGTTGAGATTGAGAGGAATTGTTTAGGATTTTGTGCTTAAACATTCATTTCAGATCTTCTTTGCTCTTTTGTGTTAAATCAAATTGCCTATGTTTATTTGATTCCTTCGATCTCTGGATTTAATCAAAGGAATCAAAAGTATTCAATGTTCATTATCTAATCTTGTGTTCAATCAAAGAATAAAAGCAATAGTAATTCTCATGCCTCTATTTGCTTAAATTGTTATTTATCTAATATTCTCCTGATCGTGTTCTTGTTTTGTTCATTAATGGATTCCAATATGCCTATTTTACTTCCAAATATCCATTAAAATGTATTATTTGTGTTGAAGGTTAGGTTTTGTTTTCAGTCAAAAAGCATAAAAATCTTTGCTTCACTGTTGAATGTACACCTTTGCCTTTCTACATGTTGCAAAACCCTAAAAAGATTGTAAAGTTTTTAGTTAAGTTTTGTTTTATAGGGAGCTTCCCCTTCCAATTCAAAGAGCAGTTCTACTGCACATCTATCTATTTTTCTTTCTCACCGAAAGGTGCAAAATTAAACGCTAACACACCTCTAAAAAATAAACTAACACATAAAAAGATCTTTAAAAATATACAAACAAGTATTGTAACATCCACGTTCTAAAAATATAGTAAAAACCAAAATTTCACCACAAAGTAAATTTACAATGTAAAAATGAGACAGAAAATTTTTCTTTTATTCAACATATAGTCGAGTAACTACAAATACAAGATATCTCATTACAAAAACAATCAACCTTATTGTCTTTCTCAAGTACAATGTTTACAAAAGTAAATCAATTATAAATACCTGAATCAGATAATATTTTACTTAGTCTCGATAAACACAAGTCTCAGAGATATACTGCATCTGGAAATCTGACATCTTTATCGCAAGCCTCGGCATGTCTTCTGCTAGAGAGAGAGAGAGAGTATCTTTCCAGTGATTTACCTCCAACCACAGACCATCGGTCTCCCGCACTCCTTCCTAACCAGAAGTGGCCCTTCCCTTCACGAGAAGTATAGACCAAGGTGACCAGTGGTAATTTTGCCTTTCCGAGTACATAGTGTTGTATCTTACACAACTCTATCTATCATACAACCCTAGATACCCTCTAGCTAAGTATGATTCCCGATAGGATGTGCAATCCAGATACAGTGAACCCACAATGCATGCAGAGACATATGCATTACTATGGCCATAGTTTCATTATAAATTGATGTTCACAAAGGACGATGTCGTATTGTTCACCCACTCCAACTCGACTTGGATACTATCATATTCCTACAGTTTGACTTGGTCATCTTTGTTTAACTTAAGAAGTATGAGGTTTGAACAATTGAGTCTTCCCGACCCATACATGTTTTCTTACACTGTCTAAAATCCATAGACCTGTTCAACTTTCTTTCTTTATCAGGACTCTCATTGCTTCATCGCAATTCCTGAGGTCCACGACTTATTGTCTCAATAAAAATATAGATAGATTAATTACGACTAAGATGATAACCTTACCCAGGTTAAGCAATATAGTCTAGGAGTCTAAATCACTTCTTGCAAGTAAGAATAATTATGCATAGTAAGGGCACTTGACCCTTTAATCACGATCTAAAAATGATCTCAATGCCTTGCTATAAAAATCACGATATCTAGGTTAAGTTAAGGATTAACTAAAGAGTTTTATCCAACTCCAATCTAGTCTTTCTAACTTAGGTGAATTCTCACGACACCTTCATTGCTCTATTAATTATTATGGATTGACTATCCATTCTTAGGTATCTCTCAATGCATCTTTGCAACATTTGAGACTCACCCCTTATCGACAAGTGATAGCTAAGAGAAGTTGTGTCCAATAAGGTGTAATGCACTTAATGGTTGACTATCCAATAATAGTACCTCTTGCTTACTTGCAAAACTTGAGGCTTATGACTTGTATTTCAAGATGACTCGTATCCCAACAAAAAGTTTTCCCTTACCTAAGGTTAAACATTATCGTCTATAACAAATCTCTTTCAATAAGACAAGAGATTCATTACTAAACAGAGTTCTTGACCTCTATTATCTACCCTCATAAAATAGTTTTAAACGGGTTATAACCATGAAGGTGTCTTCAAATAATCTTTAACCCTTCTGATTAAACTAGGGTTTTGTTTAATCTATCCCAATACCATGGAATAACAAGCATATTCATTTTAGGAAGAAGACTATCCTATGGAAGAGATTATTCCCTAGTCTTCCTTGACTACGAGGGTATTAAATCTCTCGAACCAAGATAGTTCATTAAACAAATATATACCTTGATTTATCTCCCAAGGCTCATAACCTATCTAAATTTTGACATGGTATAGTTGGACTCCACATTATGATGGACTAAATCCATTATTATCCATAAGAGTAACCAATCTATGCTTCTCTCTTTTTCCTCAAATTAGCTATAACAAAGCTTAACATGCAGGTGTACTAGTCTCGAACTGCTTCAGAGAATTCATCCCACCTTGAAACATCATTAGAAACAAAGTAAACTTCTTTAAGATAAAGCTTGTTACCTAGAACTTAAAGCATTCTTCCTATTAGAAAGAAACTATCACTGAAGCTTATCCTAAACTTTTAAACTAGTTTTCAACATAAAACATTCCCAATCATTACGAGATCGATCGGTCTTTAACCACAAGGTTGATCTCCTTTATAATGATAGTCTTGTTTAGATTTAGCTTAATGACTCTAAAAAGAATAAGGTGTCGTCTAAGATTAATTTTCATTAAAGAATGAAATCGGACTGAGATAAGAAACCATTATCTCATTTCTACGTCCTGAGGAGTTTATCACAAAAAGTAGTCTCACACGTAAAATTGAAGTCGACTGTCTCTTATCTATAACAAAACTAGAAGGAGGTCATTTAAGCAACGAGTCTTAAATTACATAAACTCATTTTGATTCTCTAAACCCTAAATCGGCGACGTCGATTATACTGAGATGTAATGTGTGTGATTTCCGCTAGAGAGGAGTATATCCATTTATATCATTAGAGATATTAACAATATGTAACTCATAACCTTCTTACAATGTTAAGCTATTTCGTAAAAGTTTGAGAAGTAGATGAAATTGTGTCCTTCTTAAGAACTTCCCTAATAACTATATATATTTTAACACATATCTACCACAAAAGATGGCATCGACCATACTTATTTCTGCCATAGTTGATGACGTGGCTATAAGGAACACTTAAACTACTACTAACCAAGAGAAACATGGAAGTAAGAAACTAGTTTTATACACAAAGCAAGCATAATGACTAAGAAAGAACCTCTTGTGTTTCTCTTGGTTCTAGGTAGCGCGTGGTTGTAGAATATTCCACAGACCATTACCACTGCCTCTCTCCCTTTTGTTATCACCTTCTGTCAGTAATTATTTTCTCCCCCTTATAGGAGAATGGTTCCCCCATCTAATAGTATCGTTCCACGAGTCCCTTCGGATTCCACTATCGTTCATCCATAATAGAAAACCCTCCTCTCTGCTGTCTTTTCTTGTTTCTCAACAGCAACCGTCTTTTCCTTACTGTTATCACATAATGAGGAAAAGGTTCGTCAGCTATCCTGAGAATAAACTCTCCACGGCGGATCTAAGGACTTCTGCCCTCTTCTTCTCAGCAGTCTGCCCTTCTATCTAGAAATTCAGTGTCTTTCTTACCTCCTCTCACTGCGTAGATCTCCCCTCCAGACCGCGCATAGGATGATGGAGTCTCCCACATTTAACTCGTCGTTTCCAACTACCAGACTCCTGCCTCTCTCTCTGCGTAGATCTCTCCTCCCGCAACTCAAGCTCCCATCAGAGGTTCTAGGATTACATTGATAGGAACAACCGTTCTCATGGAAAACATCTTTCACGTGGAGTCAATCCTAAGAGCTCCGATGTTTCCCCCCTGCACAGCGAAGAAGAATCCCATTCCTCCCCGCACAGCGAAGAAGAAATAGCATTCCTCCCTACCGCCGTTACATGCCTAAACACAAGGATATCCGTTTTTGCATGCAACACGCCCCCTCACCTTTAGCGTCCACTTTGCATATTGGAGATCCTTTGGCGACGTGGCAGTTGGGGAATATAACAACCCCATCCACTACTCGACCCTAACCCTAAAGGCTTCTAAACCTTTGAATCAGCAACTAATAATCGAAAGGTGGCATTTAAACTCTTGCAAGGTGGTGGATTTATAAATACATATAGCGAATCCAAGGTCGAAAAAGAGAAAGCATAAAGGCCGACTTAATGAAGCAAAAATAGGTTAGTTTAATGATAATTCAAAGTCTTAAGCTTGAAGGAAAAGGATACATTCGCAATGGAAGACGTCCCAACTGACAAAGCTTGGGCAAAAACCACTTGACTCGACTAGAGGCCGACATCAAGCAAACTGGCGAAAAACTACATCCCGTTAGCCGAATTACGACTAAACGATTTTGGAATATCCTTCCAAATGACGACCAAAACAGTTATAACATAAATCGACTTCACATTTGACTTCCATCGATTTACAAAAGGGAATAAATTCTCAACACATGATTAACGCCTTTTGACGGCAATCACGACGGATTGGATATAACGCAACACAAGTTTTCTAAATTGTTTGACGCACAAAATGACTTCTCGCATCTTTCGACTACGAGACGCGATCCACAAATCTGCCACAAAATAGGTTCATCTGTTGACATTAAACGTCGACAATAATAGCGTCATCTGACTTGATGGGAACGTCTTGACATTTAAGAGGCGACAATAAAACCTCAAGCGACACAAGAAGATTAACGCAACCATTTTGTGGCTATGACATTGTTAACTTTACAAACGACTATGTCGACTCACCATCAACTTGACTAGATGATAATCAAGATATCGACTTCCCGCCGAAGTAGGTTTAAAAGTAACTTACAAGACAGGACTTACCTCATATGACTCATTGGTTCACATTATCGTTTAACACTAGACTCGTTTGGCAAATTGACCACTCGTAATCCAAGGTCTATCTCTCTCTTCTCGAAAGATACTCTCTCTCTCCTCTCTGAGAGTCGATACCCTGTAATCCTGTTTCACTTGTCATCGAACAATAAGAGATCAGTGCATCTTTATTCGATAAATTCACCTAATAAATCAAATCTTATAATACAGTTATTAAATCAACCATAACATAATCATTTCCATGATTTCATAATTGATATTTAATACAATTCCATGTCATATCCTGTCTTAAGTCTATAACATCTCAACACATTTACTTATGCCCAAGTAAAAAGTAAAAGTAAAGCAAGTTAGAAAATAGGGATGTAACATATCCTTCCCCTAAAGATTCATCGTCCTCGATGATATAAAGTATCAAAACGCAACTTAAAAGCATATTCATTGTTTAATTGCTATCAGCATAAAGTAAATGAGGAAATTTCTGCTAAAATTCATGGTAATTTCTCCCCATGCAAAACTATTCTATGCATACTGGTCCCACTGGACCTCACACTTCATAACCTCTATGTTACACAAGCATTGCTTATGATCTTCAAGTATTTCAAAAGCTTGATCATAACCTCTCCTAGGTTCTTGTATTTTTAAATCATTCATAGATTATAACATTTTTTTTATATTACATGAACATATTTCTCATATATAAATCACCAAAAAGCATGATGCCTCCTGGCAATACTGGTAATAAATTGATCCTTGAATTCAATAAAATTTCTAACTTTAAAAATTTTGAAGGGTCCTTTATACTTAGGAACTAGTTTAGAATACATTCCATTCTTTAGGAAACATTTTCAGGGGTCTAACTCTTAAAAGAATTTTCCTTCTCTAACCGAGAATTGTCTTGGTGTACGCTTAATCATTAACGTAGCTTTTCTATTCATTATCTATTTCCTCTGATCTTTCCTGATCAGTTAAATCTTTTCATTCATTTCTAATAACATTTTTGGACTAATGCTAATCCTACCTTCTAGATTACCCAGCTTATAGGAGTTCGGCATCTTTCTGTCCAATGTTTCAATTCAAGCCATCTTAATAGCAAAAGTTAAGTATTGTCAAAGATTTCACGTGATAAGAAGTCTCCCTACTCGTATTGCTAATCCATGCAACATGTTTGGGGCAAATCTTCTAAAACATGGTTAACTTCCTTAGTTTAACCATATGTTTACAGGATAATAAAATATACTCTTTTTAAATTTCAGTCCTTAACATGAAGGACAAGTTTGTCAAAACCTTAACATTACACGTGTATTTCTATCTGAGATAACCTTCTCAGGGACCCAAGCAGTCTAAACACATCTTACACAAAATGTGTGCTAACACTGATGTTCCATCAGTCCAATCCCCCGGTATATAAGGTGCTTCCTTCGAGAGTTTATCATCTCAAAATGGCATCGTGTCTTTTCCCAGACATAGAAAGACTTCATACCATATCCATGCAAACAACTTGCCATTTCCGTTCTGGTATGTCATGTGGGTACATCAATCCTACAGGTGTTGATGTTCTACTTTTTCCTCTGGCGCTCTAGACAAAATGCTACAAATCTCGTAACATCATTCTTTATTCCTTCAAGAATTAAAGAGGTTTTATATCTATTAGTACTTGGTTAACCCTAGATGTCCTGGGTATGGTGGAGTATGAACTTATTTCCACACTAGTTTTCTTATTTCAGAAGAATTAAAAACACACATTCTTTCTCCGAAACTCAATAGTCTATGAGGCTTAATATGAAAACCTATCATACCTTGAATCTTTAAAATTTTACCACAAGAGCTTGCTTAATTACTCATCATGCAAAGGTACACCCCTTAAACCATCTCCTGAGGCATCAATTTTCCCTCAAACTGTCCTTTGGAACAGGAATTCATAGCATTGGTGCGGTTGTAATTTCTCTTAATCTTTATAGAATCACTTGCACATAAGGATTAATGTTCTCCTTCATGCTTAAAATAAATAAGTACATCTTCTAGAAAACTAGAACAAATATATCTAAACAATCTCTAGACACATTGCTCATGAGATTCATGAATACGACAAGGCATTTGTATATTCAAAGGACAACACTACTAGCTCACAGTGCCCATTCTTGTCCAGACGTTGTTTCAAGGATACCTTCATCCTCTAGCCTTGATTGATGACATACTGATTGCTAATCAATCACTTCCATTCTTCACATCTATTCAAGGAGATCACCAATACATGGTGAAAGATATTTGCTCCTTATCATGGTTTTAACGAGTATATGATACTCAATACACAATTTTAGAGTTATGTCCTCCTTGACAAAAACAATATCTAGTGCACCCCATGGTAACATACTAGATCAAATCAAACCTTTTTGCTAATGATTCTTATAAAGGGGCTTTTGATTCCCTTAATCTTATAGTTGTCATAAGATAAGGTACTTTTCTAGGTAACTCGTCCTAGAATTCTAAGAGGAATAAGATTTTCAGTTGATTCAATCACTGTTCCATCAACTTTGGCGGAAAGGCTTTCTTTTCCAAAATACTAGGTATCTCCTAGGTTTTAGACAAGATTGCTCCAATTCGATCAAAAGATTAACTAGTGGTTTATTCTTTTTTTTAGACTTTCACCCTGGTTTGGTTCTAGTATGATACATGCTCTCATTTTCCTCATACCAGATAATTAAGTTATCTAACAGTTTTTCTGAATCTAAAGCATCTCAAAACATCAAACATATTCATCTCATAATAATCCAAAGATTGGTATAAAACATTGTCATCTTTATTATAAAGTGTTTAGGAGTAACCACATCCTTATTTATATAGTTGATATGACAAGACTATATGTCACTGTCGACTTACAATCTTCCAGTTTAACAAACATGGAGGGTGGATGTACACACAAGTACTCCAACACCTTTTTCCTAAAACAAAAACATCACATCAACATTCAAGTGACATGTCGTAACTGGTTACAGTTTACTAGGTTTTACTACACCAGTAAAATTAGTAGGATTCTTGGCCAGTTCAGAATGTTGTTTTCTTTCTAGCTGAATACGCTTAAGTGCATCAGCAAAAGTCTCTGAATCCTCCAGCCATGCACCTTCAGAGTAAACAACATGCTCTTTAAGTTCAACCTCCTCGATAGGTTTCTTCTTAACCACTAATCTAGGCAAAAGCTGGGGTACAGACTTCCTAGCTGTTTTCTTTGTTCTTCTCCACGTCATTCTGACACAAGAAAATTTTGAACATTAGCTAACCACATAATGTTGATTATAGGTTAGCACAGTGGACTCATAAGCCCTAGTGTCGAACCTGATAGCTCTGATACCATATGTAACATCCATGTTCTAACAACATAGTAAAAACCAAAATTTCACCACAAAGTAAATTTACAAGGTAAAAATGAGACAGAAAATTTTTCTTTTATTCAACATATAGTCGAGTAACTACAAATACAAGATATCTCATTACAAAAACAATCAACCTTATTGTCTTTCTCAAGTACAATGTTTACAAAAGTAAATCAATTATAAATACCTAAATCAGATAATATTTTACTTAGTCTCAATAAACACAAGTCTCAGAGATATACTGCATCTGGAAATCTGACATCTTTATCGCAAGCCTCGGCATGTCTTCTGCTAGAGAGAGAGAGAGTATCTTTCCAGTGATTTACCTCCAACCACAGACCGTCGGTCTCCCGCACTCCTTCCTAACCGGAAGTGGCCCTTCCCTTCATGAGAAGTATAGACCAAGGTGACTAGTGGTAATTTTGCCTTTCCGAGTACATAGTGTTGTATCTTACACAACTCTATCTATCATACAACCCTAGATACCCTCTAGCTAAGTATGATTCCCGATAGGATGTGCAATCCAGATACAGTGAACCGACAATGCATGCAGAGACATATGCATTACTATGGCCATAGTTTCATTATAAATTGACGTTCACAAAGAACGATGTCGTATTGTTCACCCACTCCAACTCGACTTGGATACTATCATATTCCTACAGTTTGACTTGGTCAACTTTGTTTAACTTAAGAAGTATGAGGTTTGAACAATTGAGTCTTCCCGACCCATACATGTTTTCTTACACTGTCTAAAATCCATAGACCTGTTCAACTTTCTTTCTTTATCAGGACTCTCATTGCTTCATCGCAATTCCTGAGGTCCACAACTTATTGTCTCAATAAAAATATAGATAGATTAATTACGACTAAGATGATAACCTTACCCAGGTTAAGCAATATAGTCTAGGAATCTAAATCACTTCTTGCAAGTAAGAATAATTATGCATAGTAAGGGCACTTGACCCTTTAATCACGATCTAAAAATGATCTCAATGCCTTGCTATAAAAATCACCATATCTAGGTTAAGTTAAGGATTAACTAAAGAGTTTTATCCAACTCCAATCTAGTCTTTCTAACTTAGGTGAATTCTCACGACACCGTCATTGCTCTATTAATTATTATGGATTGACTATCCATTCTTAGGTATCTCTCAATGCATCTTTGCAACATTTGAGACTCACCCCTTATCGACAAGTGATAGCTAAGAGAAGTTGTGTCCAATAAGGTGTAATGCACTTAATGGTTGACTATCCAATAATAGTACCTCTTGCTTACTTGCAAAACTCGAGGCTTATGACTTGTATTTCAAGATGACTCGTATCCCAACAAAAATTTTTCCCTTACCTAAGGTTAAACATTATCGTCTATAACAAATCTCTTTCAATAAGACAAGAGATTCATTACTAAACAGAGTTCTCGACCTCTATTATCTACCCTCATAAAATAGTTTTAAACAGGTTATAACCATGAAGGTGTCTTCAAATAATCTTTAACCCTTCTGATTAAACTAGGGTTTTGTTTAATCTATCCCAATACCATGGAATAACAAGCATATTCATTTTAGGAAGAAGACTATCCTATGGAAGAGATTATTCCCTAGTCTTCCTTGACTACGAGGGTATTAAATCTCTCGAACCAAGATAGTTCATTAAACAAATATATACCTTGATTTATCTCCCAAGGCTCATAACCTATCTAAATTTTGACATGGTATAGTTGGACTCCACATTATGATGGACTAAATCCATTATTATCCATAAGAGTAACCCATCTATGCTTCTCTCTTTTTCCTCAAATTAGCTATAACAAAGCTTAACATGCAGGTGTACTAGTCTCGAACTGCTTCAGAGAATTCATCCCACCTTGAAACATCATTAGAAACAAAGTAAACTTCTTTAAGATAAAGCTTGTTACCTAGAACTTAAAGCATTCTTCCTATTAGAAAGAAACTATCACTGAAGCTTATCCTAGACTTTTAAACTAGTTTTCAACATAAAACATTCCCAATCATTACGAGATCGATCGGTCTTTAACCACAAGGTTGATCTCCTTTATAATGATAGTCTTGTTTAGATTTAGCTTAATGACTCTAAAAAGAATAAGGTGTCGTCTAAGATTAATTTTCATTAAAGAATGAAATCGGACTGAGATAAGAAACCATTATCTCATTTCTACGTCCTGAGGAGTTTATCACAAAAAGTAGTCTCACATGTAAAATTGAAGTCGACTGTCTCTTATCTATAACAAAACTAGAAGGAGGTCATTTAAGCAACGAGTCTTAAATTACATAAACTCGTTTTGATTCTCTAAACCCTAAATCGGCGACGTCGATTATACTGAGATGTAATGTGTGTGATTTTTGCCAGAGAGGAGTATATCCATTTATATCATTAGAGATATTAACAATATGTAACTCATAACCTTCTTACAATGTTAAGCTATTTCGTAAAAGTTTGAGAAGTAGATGAAACTGTGTCCTTCTTAAGAACTTCCCTAATAACTATATATATTTTAACACATATATCTGCCACAAAAGATGGCATCGACCATACTTATTTCTGCCATAGTTGATGACGTGGCTATAAGGAACACTTAAACTACTACTAACCAAGAGAAACATGGAAGTAAGAAACTAGTTTTATACACAAAGCAAGCATAATGACTAAGAAAGAACCTCTTGTGTTTCTCTTGGTTCTAGGTAGCGCGTGGTTGTAGAATATTCCACAGACCATTACCACTGCCTCTCTCCCTTTTGTTATCACCTTATGTTAGTAATTATTTTCTCCCCCTTATAGGAGAATGGTTCCCCCATCTAATAGTATCGTTCCACGAGTCCCTTCGGATTCCACTATCGTTCATCCATAATAGAAAACCCTCCTCTCTGCTGTCTTTTCTTGTTTCTCAACAGCAACCGTCTTTTCCTTACTGTTATCACGTAATGAGGAAAAGGTTCGTCGGCTATCCTGAGAATAAACTCTCCACGGCGGGTCTAAGGACTTCTACCCTCTTCTTCTCAGCAGTCCGCCCTTCTATCTAGAACTTCAGCGTCTTTCTTACCTCCTCTCACTGTGTAGATCTCCCCTCCAGACCGCGCACAGGATGATGGAATCTCCCACATTTAACTCGTCGTTTCCAACTACCAGACTCCCGCCTCTCTCTCTGCGTAGATCTCTCCTCCCGCAACTCAAGCTCCCATCAAAGGTTCCAGGATTACATTGATAGGAACAACCGTTCTCATGGAAAACATCTTTCACGTGGAGTCAATCCTAAGAGCTCCGATATTTCCCCCCTGCACAGGGAAGAAGAATCCCATTCCTCCCCGCACAGCGAAGAAGAAATAGCATTCCTCCCTACCGCCGTTACATGCCTAAACACAAGGATATCCATT
This sequence comes from Cunninghamia lanceolata, assembly GCA_027924645.1. Classification (NCBI taxonomy): domain Eukaryota; kingdom Viridiplantae; phylum Streptophyta; class Pinopsida; order Cupressales; family Cupressaceae; genus Cunninghamia; species Cunninghamia lanceolata. Next base: position 8,274,382 of record BSBN01000776.1, on the reverse strand, counting down.
TTTGCATGCAACACGCCCCCTCACCTTTAGCGTCCACTTTGCATATTGGAGATCCTTTGGCGACGTGGTAGTTGGGGAATATAACAACCCCATCCACTACTCGACCCTAACCCTAAAGGCTTCTAAACCTTTGAATCAGCAACTAATAACCGAAAGGTGGCGTTTAAACTCTTGCAAGGTGGTGGATTTATCAATACATATAGCGACTCCAAGGTCGAAAAAGAGAAAGCATAAAGGCCGACTTAATGAAGCAAAAATAGGTTAGTTTAATGATAATTCAAAGTCTTAAGCTTGAAGGAAAAGGATACATTCGCAATGGAAGACGTCCCAACTGACAAAGCTTGGGCAAAAACCACTTAACTCAACTAGAAGCCGACATCAAGCAAACTGGCGAAAAACTACATCCCGTTAGCCGAATTATGACTAAACGATTTTGGAATATCCTTCCAAATGACGACCAAAACAGTTATAACATAAATCAACTTCACATTCGACTTCCATCAATTTACAAAAGGGAATAAATTCTCAACACATGATTAACGCGTTTTGATGGCAATCACGACAGATTGGATATAACGCAACACAAGTTTTCTAAATCGTTTGACGCACAAAACGACTTCTCGCATCTTTCGACTATGAGACGCGATCCACAAATCTGCCACAAAATAGGTTCATCTGTTGACATTAAACGTCGACAATAATAGCATCATCTGACTTGATGGGAACGTCTTGACGTTTAAGAGGCGACAATAAAACCTCAAGCGACACAAGAAGATTAACGCAACCATTTTGCAGCTATGACATTGTTAACTTTACAAACGACTATGTCGACTCACCATCAACTTGACTAGATGATAATCAAGATATCGACTTCCCGCCAAAGTAGGTTCAAAAGTAACTTACAAGACAGGACTTACCTCATACGACTCATTGGTTCACATTATCGTTTAACACTAGACTCGTTTGGCAAATTGACCACTCATAATCCAAGGTCTATCTCTCTCTTCTTGAAAGATACTCTCTCTCTCCTCTCTGAGAGTCGATACCCTGTAATCCTATTTCACTTGTCATCGAACAATAAGAGATCAGTGCATCTTTATTCGATAAATTCAACTAATAAATCAAATCTTATAATACAGTTATTAAATCGACCATAACATAATCATTTCCATGATTTCATAATTGATATTTAATACAATTCCATGTCATATCCTGTCTTAAGTCTATAACATCTCAACACATTTACTTATGCCCAAGTAAAAAGTAAAAGTAAAGCAAGTTAGAAAATAGGGATGTAACAAGTACAACACATTACACAACTGCTGAATCATTCACCTGCAACAATTAAAGTAAAATATCAACATTTCCAAATCTTTTACAATACTTTAAGTTGGCCTCGGATATGTCTTGTTGGCCTAGTCTGCATATTTCTCTTCATTCGGCAACTTATCCTGTTATTTGGATGCATGCATATATCTAGATCATGAATTTTGGATCATAATTTCAAAGTGAGAATATCCCTCAAAAGCCCGCCAAATGAAAGAGGATGAAATTCTATGCGATTTTGTCTTTTGGATCATGTGGAGATTCCTTGAAATGTGGGAGATATCCATGATCAAAGTTGGGGTCAATAGGCATATGGATATCCATGAATATCCTCAAGGTTTGTACATCGCAAATATCCAGATGATATATCTCAACTAATCACTAGAGTCTCAATATCCTGATATCTGGATGCACCTATCAAATTTACCTTTGCGGCATGGGGAAGCTGTCACCCGCATGAATACCCGATGTCTGGATATGACTTGATATCTGGATATTAACTTAATATCCAGATGTTGCTTTATGTCCATGCCCATGGAACTAACATCCATATCCTAATGATGTCACTACATATTAGGAGGAGGGTCGGGATATAAGACTTGCCAAATATCCATGCCGAAATGTCTTGATGATGTCATCGATATAAAGAGCTTCACTAGAGAGTGGATCTGGATGACATCATTAGGATGTGAGTACTAAGGGATAATATGTCGATGGCAGAATGTCTTGATGATATCATCGTCATATGTGCTTCTTTGGGGAGGGGACTGAAGGACGTCATCAAACATTTGTTTCAAGGATCTAGACATTGGAAATTAATATTTGAACATTAACTAAGATCCGGATGTTAGGAAAACATCTGGATATTAGCCAAGGTCTAGACATTCAAGAAATATTTCGGTCTTAGTTAAGATCCAGATGTTAGGAAAACATCCAGACATTAAGAAAGATCTGGATATTTGGGAAGATCTAGATATTTGGGAAATATCCAAATATTCAGACAGTAGATATCCACATCAAGAAACGACTAAGTAAAAGATAAAAATTTCTATGATGGGAGACATTGAAGACTAAAGATTTCTGGGTTTTTTGCAAGGATTCTCCAAATGAGATTTCAGAGGTATTGGAAAGGCAGAGCATTAGAATTTGAAAGATTTAGGCCTTCAGAGTAATATGCCAAGGGATTTCAAGGGGATTTTCAAGATAAGCTATTGGACTCTAGACAGAGGAAAATAGGTCAATAGGGACAAACATAGATCAATTAGAAAAGTTCACCAAATGAGCTAATTACCGATAAGGCAAAAATAATGCTAGGAAGGAAAATGACGAAGATAATGTTTCACTGATAAGGTGAAATAGAGCTAGAATAGTTTGTGAAGACAGATAGGGGATGAAAATGGAGCCCGATAGTTTTGTAAATAGCAAATTTGTCAATCTAAAGGAAAAATCAAACATAGGAAAATATGAATGCAAAAAGGTCGTGGACCATGAAAATGTAGAGGCGTCATAGAGGAAAACAATACAACACATTAAAGTGTTGTAAAAGCTTGCCTCTCTCTAAATCACACCATTTTTTCAAAGAGAGGTACGCAACATTCAAAGCTCTGCGGGTCAAGGTGGAATGAGAGTAGTTGGAATAGTGGGCTCTTCAATGTTGAAGTACAAGTGAAGTTGCAGGACAGATTTGTGAGGACAAAAATAGGACTCCCAGTATTCCTTCTTTAATGCCTGGCACCCATGCATGTAGGCAATCTCCGTCGCAGAGTTAGGCCTGTCAAGGGCATGGGTTCCATCCCAAATTTGTAGGGTTATGAGCAAAAAATTAAATGAAACATGGGCATTGTTGATAACTAAGAGGGGGGGTGAATCAGTTATCTTAATTATCTCAGTTTTCTGAACTTTCTTAATAATTAGTGCAACAATAATTCAAACAAGTAAACTTAATCATGAATGGAAATACACATGACACAATATTTTTGACGTGGAAACCCTGTTAAGGGAAAAACCACAGGGTGATTAACCCAAGATTGTATTCTCTGTTAGAAGAATAAGATTACAAAAATGGCACTTGCCAATTAGGGCTCACTGCCTGAGCACACTGCTCACAAGAGGCACACTGCCTACAAGAGACACACTATCTACAAATTATGAAGAATGTAATACAATACTTGAACTGATAAGAAGCATCAACATATGCTGGAGTTTAGTTCTGGTTAGGCTCTATATACTAATCTGCTGCACTTCATCTTTCTTCTTCTTTTATGATGTTCTTCTTTCACATACCAAATCTTCCTTTCTACTTTTATTCGGCTCTACTGCTTTTCATCGCACATCATACACAACAACAACACCTCTCATAACTAAATCCATATTGTATATATATCCACAAAAGTGATTTCATCACCTTTCTAGTCTGCACCCAGAATAGTCAATCTTTTCACAAACTCTGATCTGTCGGCTGAATCCTTGCACACCAAGTAGTGTGAATCAAGGATATACTTGTGGAAATCATTAATCATGTCGGCCAAACATAATTCATGCCTTCATAACCTTTACCAACATTAGTAACACATCCGGAATAATGTCTAATGTTCTGCTAGTCAGTTCTTCCTTTGTTCACACTGTCACTTGGGAACCCGACACTCAAGCATTCATAACTCTTTATCCTTTCCACACCGGAGGCTCAAACCTTGGAATCTATTAGTCAAGATACTCCTCTTGACTTCCCCAAATCCACACTTTACTGAGATACTTCTGCTGAGAGATCTGGACCTGTCTGTCGGTCCTTACTGACTGCTCTATTCTTGTTTACCGGACCACAACATTCTTCACTCTGACTTCCGGTATAGACATACCATGTCCTACGGATGTGTGGGATGAACTTTGTTGCCATCAATGACAACATTCATGAATCCATATAGTGTCTCTTGCCAACAATCTCCCCATTTGGCATTGATGGCAATACTTAGTGAAAAATGACTAAGTGTTTACACTATGCTCCCCCTTGGCTGATGCTCTACCTTTATATACATTTTTCGGAGCCCCCCCTTAGTTAGATTCCTTATTTTTCACTGCTCTTCACTCCCCCTTTGACATCAATGGCAATGGGTAGGGTCCACATATCAAAACTTTCAAAAAATTCAACTATACTTAGCCGCATAAGTATATACATATGGCATACTTACATATACTTAAGTATGTCTGCAAAAGTTGTCTTCAATTGAATAAGTTCTGTAGCCCAACTTTCCTTCATTCTATCCAAAATTGAAATATGACCGCTCAACAGGAACGCAAAAGCATCTGCCCTTTTTAGATTTGTTGGATCATTGGTCTGGGCTGTGATTTGAGCTTCGCTTATGGCCCCATGCATGGCCTCTAACTTAGGGATAATGATCCTTCTAAGTTCACCCATCCAGCTAATTATGTTCTTCCTTTCCTTCTCAAAATTCTTTATTGCATTTGTGATTGCAATAGTCTGACACTCTTGATTTACTATGGAGGATGAGAGAGGATCAAAACTTTGAGACAGACTTAATAGTTTATCCTCTTGTTCTTTTACTTTCCTCTCAATATCTTTGGTCACTGTGGGCCAAGATAAGCAAAATTTGTACATATTTCCGCCATCTTTAAGAGCATTTTCCAAGCTCTTTATCCCAATATCCATGACTTTCCTGTCATTTGTTATCAGACCATGCACTTCGGAGAATCTCTTATTCAAAAACTCCTTTCGGACCTTTTCTTCAGCTAACTTCTCTAGAGAACCAAAATGTGTGCTAACACTGTTGACTAGAGTTTTGAGATTACCGGATGTGGAGGCTGTGGGATCTTTTTGAAATGATGGCATAATCTTTTCAAGCACTCCGGAAGCAGCTTCTATCAACTCACAGTCTTCCATGTGAGACTTTAGGAGTTTTTCTTTAACCTTTGCATTAGCAAATGAAGCTATCTTCATAGTATGTACCAAAGAGAGAGAATCAAAATTAAATGGTCCTTGTAGAAGCTCCGGTTCATCAATCTCCATTGTTTCTTTGTTCAAGAATTCTTGGACAGTTTCTGTAGTGTCTCTTGCTGGAGACAGATTTTTCTTTTCTTCTGCAGTCACAGAACTGTCTTTTGGAGCTTTCTCCCCTTCCACAACCTTACCACTAGGAGTTGTGGTCTTCTCTGTTGATGTCTTCTTTCCTTCTGCAGCCTTGGTGCTGTCATCTTCTTTTTCCTTCACCTCTGCTTCTTTCTCCTATATTTTTTCTTCTCCTGTAGATCCGGAGACTGTAGGGGAAACTGGAGGAGAAATGTTGGTCTGTTCAAGGCCCACCTCTTCTGTCATTTTCTCAGTAGATTCTTCTGTAGCACTTGTAGTCGAGGGATCAATACCCAAGTCCTCTATAATAGGAAGATTAAATCTTTTGAAGGCCTTCCGGAGGATCTCTTCTGTGTCCTTGGCTACCTTGTTAGTCTCACCAAGCATAAGTTGATTCATCCTTGCTTTGCTTCTGAACTCATCCTTACAATCTTTGAATACCATATTCATTGTCTTGGGGTCGATTGAAGGATATAGTTGAATTGCTATCTGTTCTCGGATTTCTAGATCTTTAGCTTGGGCATTGTTCTTCCTCATTTCAAGCCTTTTCTCTAAGCTTTTTGGAATTAGAGAGATAATTTCAATAAAAGCTTTATTGTAAGTGTTCAAGAACTGAACTGTAGCTTCCTCCAGAATCTTTTTATCTACTTCATTATATTCATCATAGAATTCTGTTAAGGGTTGCAGGTTCCCATCCACAGTGACTGCTTTCACTACAACATCTAAGGATAGAGTGGGTTTTTCAACAAATTCCTCTTCCTTCTCTTCTTCTCCTTGACCGGTAGAGTGTTCACTGGATGATTTCTTCTGTTTCTACATCAAATTCAGTCTCCTCTTCATCCCTTTGACTGACATAAGCTCTTGTAGCTTTTGTCTTTGTTCTCTTCTCTCCTTTACCGGATGATTGTGCTTCCAGTTCTGATGTCCTTGAGCCTTTGGCAGTGGTAGGTTCAGATCTTTTTTATGATCTGGTCCAGGTGGAAGGTTTTGCTGGAGCACTTTCCTCATTTTTCTTTTCTGCCTTCTTCTTCTCTTCCTCAGCCCTTTCCACCTTTTTCCTATGGGCATCAAGTGCCTCCTTTGAGATGCCAAGGCCTTGGGCAACATTTTCTATTTCTTTTCTCACCTTCCTCTTGATCTCTGGTTCTCTGAGTTCCACATGAATCTTTATACTCAGCTCCTCAAAGGTTCCAAACCTTTCTGCCTTTTGATCCTTTGGCTGACTTAGCATGTGTTAAACATGCAGCTCCACAATTTGTTCATCAACTTCATACCCCATGGGCATGATCCATACAGTTCTTGGTTCTACTGCCTCCATTAGGCACTGATCAGTCTTAACCGTAAAACATACTGTGTCTTTGTATTTCTCAACAAGAGACTGGGGAATCCTTTCTCTTGCTTGCATCATGTTCTGGAAATTCTTGAAGTATCCCCACAAGGCTGTATTTTGTGCTTTGACATCACCAAGTCCATGCAAATAATCTCTGATTTGGATAGATACTGGTCTATCATTTTACCACACCCAGCCACTAGATCCAGGAAGCTCATTCATAAAGTAGAATAATAAGCACAATATTAATCCACCATACTTGAATGAATTCTTTTTATCTTTCTTTATTTTCTGCAGATTCTCCAAGAGTTGGTTCAAGAGAAGCTGACAAAGATCGTAGTCTGCATCCTTTCTTAGCATTTCATAAGCGGTGTAGATGGCTGTTCCAGGTACTGAATTTTCCCTGCTAGAATGATATATTTTATATCCAATGATCATGGAGGCAAACTTGACATCCAGATCAAAGATGTCATCTACTGTCATTGCTCTTTTGTCAAACTTGGATCCGGTAGCCTCACTCACAGTTTGATTCTTCACAGATTTAAGAATAGGAATCCCACCGGATGAGTGTAATCCGGTAACTACCCTGATGGCATCTTTTGTGATTTTGAATGGTCCATTTAACCACATGAAGTTGTCATGTATTCTGCTCAAAATATACCTGACCCATTCATCCTCAGTAAAATAGGGGAAATGTATGTATTGTGCAAAGTGCTTATTCCGGAGGCCCTTGTATTGGGGTTTGAGCTCAAATGAATCATCTAATAGTTGTTTGTGATAGATATCTCTTAATTTGAATTCACCAAAATCTTCAACATTTGCATGTATGTAAACCCTAATATCTTCGGTGTGCAAAACACCATGTGGAACACTAGAGAAGGCTCCTAGGGGATCTACCTCCAAGGATTTGTATGGATGCTTCTTAAATATGGGGCGAGGTCTATCAGAAATCTTTACTATATTCAGAGTAGCCATCATCAAGGAATCTTACTGAGAGATATTAAGAACGAAGAATACCTTTTACGTTGTTTAGGGCACACACGAAATCTGGATTGAGCTATATGAAGAATCATCTTGATCTTTGGGAGAAGTAGTTGCAGAGCTCCTTTTCTCTTTTCTTCGAATGTGAATGTACAAATGATGAGCAAATGAACTCTTTTATTTCTGAGAAGCCCTAATTTTTATTTTGCAATAAATGCGCAACCTAATTCGTTCCGGTTTGCCTTGGTTGTCTTATTCAGAGACAAAAACCTTTCCAGATCACTGAGACAGATTTCAAAGTTATTCTAGGAGAGTAGTGATAATCTATCTTCCTTTCATTAGTCATTTGATCTATTTGCAGATCAAGACACCATAGTTTGAATCATATCAGACCAAACTTGTAAGGAATCTGTTTTACTGGAAGACTATTTTACCGGATCAATTTTGGTAGGATTAGATTCTTCAAATCTTCTTGTGGATCTCTCAAATCTTTACCATACCCCTTTTAGATGTTTCTTGTATGACCCCTTTTAATCCGCAGCTCTCCTTGTGCCAATTCTAGCACCAATTGACTGGCTGGGGGAACAAGGTTTTCTTTGTGTCTCCCCCTGAGCCAGAGCTCACTTTTTAATTTTCAGAAGGAATATAAGCACCAGAGTCTGGTGCGGATCCATCCCCTACATTCTCTATACTTTTCTTCACCCAAATCTTGTTCATCTCACTTTGAACTTCACCCGCATTTACTTTTTGTTTTCCCTTATCTTGATTCTGATTATAATATACCGGACCTCTTTTATCCTGATTCTTGCTTCTACAGAATTTTGCTATATGACCAGATCTATTGCAAATTTGGCAAACAACATTTCTTTGCATATTTGATTGATATCCTCTTGATCTGCATTAATTAGCCATATGACCCATTCTATTGCATGCAAAGCATCTACCATTGAATGAATTATTCATTTGCATATTTCTACATTCCTGAGATTTGTGACCCTACCTTTTGCAGTTGAAGCATTGTCCGGAGAAAGATGTATTAGTCTGATTCATTCTCCTTCTGCACTGATTAGCTTTATGACCAAAGTTATTGCAGTTGTGGCAGTATCCATTGAAGGATGGATATCTTTTAGCATTAGGCTGCCTTACCTGAGGTCTTCTAGGCATGTTCCTTGGATTTTTTGATCCAAAATTCTTCTGACTGGATCCGGAGCTTTCTCCTTTCTCATAACCCAAACCACACTTGTCATCTACCCTCTTTTGACTTCCAAGAAGAACTTCAAGTTGAGTAGAACTTATCTTGAATTTCTCTTTATATTCTTTTGCTGTTTGAAGATCTCTTTTGAGAGAGACAATTTGATCCTCAAGTTTTTCTTCATTATCTTTAGCATCTTCAAGATCAGATTCAAGATGACTGATAATTCTATCCATCTTGTGGCAATCTTCTGATTTCTCCTTGAGAGATTGTCTTAGATTATCTTCAGTTTTTCTTTTCTCTTCAATCTCTTGGGTAAACATTATAACTCCTGATTCCATTTCATGTCTTACCATAATGATTTATTTTGATAGCTTTTCACATAACTTGGTTTTCTCCTTTAGATCTTCATTTGCATTATTTGCTTCACCTTGACTTGCCAATTGCTGAAGTAGCTCCTTTCTCTTTTTCATAGAGAGACTTAATTTGTCTTTTAGTTCTCTCATGAAATCATCACCCTGTTTGAGTCTTTCCTTTAATTCATTGACTTCAAAGTTTGACTGCTCAAGATCATCAAGGGCAGTCTTGAGTTGCTCCCTTAAACCATATGTATCCATTTGAATTCCTAGATCTTCCTCAAGCTATTAGACTTTTGTTAGGAGGAACTTAGCTCTGATACCAATTGTTGATAACTGAGAGGGGGGGTGAATCAGTTATCTTAATTATCTTAGTTTTCTGAACTTTCTTAATAATTAGTGCAGCAATAATTCAAACAAGCAAACTTAATCATGAAATGGAAATACACATGACATAATATTTTTGACGTGGAAACCCTGCTAAGGGAAAAACCACGGGGTGATTAACCCAAGATTGTATTCTCTGTTAGAAGAATAAGATTACAAAAATAGCACTTGCTAATTAGGACTCACTGCCCGAGCACACTGCTCACAAGAGGCACACTGCCTACAAGAGACACACTATCTACAAATTATGAAGAATGTAATACAATACTTGAACTGATAAGAAGCATCAACATATGCTGGAGTTCAGTTCCGGTTAGGCTCTGTAAACTGATCTGCTGCACTTCATCTTTCTTCTTCTTTTATGTTGTTCTTCTTTCACATACCGAATCTTCCTTTCTGCTTTTATTCAGCTCTACTACTTTTCATCGCACATCATACACAACAACAACACCTCTCATAACTAAATCCATCTTGTATATATATCCACAAAAGTGATTTCATCATCTTTCTAGTCGGCACCTGGAATAGTCAATCTTTTCACAAACTCTGATCTGTCGGCTGAATCCTTGCACACCAAGTAGTGCGGATCAAGGATATACTTGTGGAAATCATTAATCATGTCGGCCAAACATAATTCATGCCTTTATAACCTTTACCAACATTAGTAACACATCCGGAATAATGTCTGATGTTCTGCCAGTCAATTCTTCCTCTGTTCACACTGTCACTTGGGAACCCGACACTCAAGCATTCATATCTCTTTATCCTTTCCACACCGAAGGCTCAAACCTTGGAATCTATTAGTCAAGATACTCCTCTTGACTTCCCCAAATCCGCACTTTACGGAGAGATCCAGACCTGTCTATCGGTCCTTACTGACTGCTCTGTTCTTGTTTACCGGACCACAACATTCTTCACTCTGACTTCCGGTATAGACATACCATGTCCTGTGGATGTGTGGGATGAACTTTGTTGCCATCAATGACAACATTCATGAATCCATATAGTGTCTCTTGCCAACAAGCATGTCCTGAGTCAATTGACCAGCTCTAGCGCCACTATTGTAGAGTGCTCAAAATTGTTATAAATACATTAAAAAGCAATGTATTTCTATTAGTTGTTCTTCTAAGCTATTATACAGGTTGGAGAATTCTTGTGACCAGGCCTCTATAATGCAATTAGATGAACCAACTAGATTTGATGGCCTGTGCTCTTCTATTGAGCCTCTTATGTCTCTAGTTGATAGTTCAACAATGAATGTAATTGATTATTCTATCTATTTCTTTTGCATGATTCTCTCTCTTTTGTAATAGCTATTTGGCCTCTGTAATCAATATAAACTAATATTTTTCCTCTTTCATTATTCTTGCATTGTGTCTATTTGATTGATGTGAGTTATGTATTATGGGTAAAGCAATCCCTTTCATACCTTCACCTCTCTTCCCTGACCTTTGTATGAATTGATATGAATCTGTGTGAGTTCTTTTTAGTTTTGAGATAATTATTGTGCTGAGTCAGTAGTAGTTGAACATCCCTAATCTGGTGCATCACCTATTTTAAATTCAACTATCCTTCTTACCATTTTCCCCTGCAAGCAGTAGCACTAGATTTAGTTTAATTTCTCTGAGCCTTAAGTTCAGAAAGAGGAACCAACCTTCTCTAGAGGTCTGATCTCATTTGCAAGGTCCCACACCTTGAGATTAGTCCCATTGTGTCATTGAAGTGTTTGAACCAACTTCAAATAGGGTGCAATTTCACATGACAACAGTTACCAATTCAAGTAGGTCCTGCACATATGGAAACTAGTTTTCAAGTCTTAGACCTTGATCTCCCATACAACATCCTCCTAGGATGCCCATGGATCCATTCCATGAAGATTGTACCCTCCACCTATTATCAATGCCTAAAACTTCCATACAATGACCAAGAAGTTACCATATTTTCTGACCCACAACCCTTCCAATTGATGAGTGCCAGGTAGCACCCATGCTAATACACCTTTTTACCTCTCTTTTTCTTCCTTCTTATTCCATTGTCCTGATGATTGCACCAAAGTAGATTGACAAGATTTGTTCTAATTATGTTAATGCAAGATGAATTACCTAAAATCATGATTTTTGATTGAAGGACTAATGTGCATTAAATTAATGGAAATATGTAGAAATTCTCTCTTTTTGAATCTACAAGTGTAGGTGTTTAGGCAAAGACAATTTTGAGCATCTTCGAAGGTGGTCCTAATAATCTTTGGAGCTAACATAAGGATACCACATCAGTCTCCAATGTTTTCCAATATGATTGGAGAAATTTTGAGATAAGGGGATGAATCATCTCTGGAGCTGGACTGAAGTCATAAGTATATCTATGGAACTGGACAGAAAGTCATGAGCATATCTTCAGAGCATTAGACAAAAGCACACACCTCTAGAGCCTCCTTAATACAAATGCAGATTTCTAGCGCCGTTGCTAGTCAACACTTCCAGTGGTAATTGGGGTGCTCCAGATATTAGTCAATCAACACCTAAGTGATTGAATGAAAACCCTAGTTAACTGCTAGAATTTTGATTTCTATTTTTGATTTTGCATAATTTCTCGACAAACTGATTAAGTACCTATATTTCAGGGCCTCGCTGCCCAGTTGTATTTGAAACTAAGACTCAGGTTTAGTGGGACTGTTGTTCCACTAAAATCTATTTCAATTGCATGATTTTACTTTGTAGTTAAACAGTTGATAGAATAAGAGATTGATGCTATCTCATAGATAAACCAGTAGTTAGAATAAGTGATATCTCATCGCTGGATTTGATATAAATATATAAAGTAGAAATAGAAACAGATATGCATGGATTATTATTATTGTAATCTCATTTTGATATATATACTTTTCTGAATACAAAAGGATACTGATGGGATTGGACTGAAGGAGAATTGTGATATTATATTCTTGTGTTGATTCATTGCCTTAGTCTTCAGTCCTGAGGGTGAGGAGCAAGGGCACACTCCTGCCATCAAGGTAAAAGGCTAGTATTGTTTGTTTGTTATTCTATTTCAGATTCTGTTTAGAAAGATAGTTATTGTTTTCTCATAGATAAATGTATGTTTCAATTGTATGGATTAGTATAAATTTACATTAGCAATTCATTATTTTAGCTTTGTTTCCAACATTCCTAGGATTTATTTCCATAGCAGATAGATCAGTAGCATTAGTTTACTCAATTAGTAGAGATCATTAGAGTTAGTTAAATAGACTGGAAACTATAGGATTCCTAATTGTAGATAGCTAAGGACACAGCGCTAGATTTGACACATGAAAATATGATTAAATGACAAGGACCAATGACCCTTGTCATTTTTGGCGTCGTTGCCTAGGACCTCTATGTTAATTAGAGAAACTTAGTTAAACAGTTTTAGGATAGATTGAATTTGTATGGTTAGAGTTAGGGATTCAAAAGGAAGATACATAAAATAGACACCCCATCAACAAACTATAGGAGAAAGCAATGGGGTGGCACAAAATTTTATTGAAGAGAGACACCTAGAACCTACCTTGGAAACTACACCTCAACTCAATAATCCCTTAAATCCTCCAAGTCCTTCACTCACTGAATATATCCAAGAATTGCAATAGAAATTCCAGGCAGATCCTTTGACAGAAACTAATTCCTCAGAACCTCACATTGAATCTCAAAGAGAAGAACCAGTATCAAACATGGATGATAATCATGAAGAGGAGGATAATCAGGCTCCAAGAACCTTCTCATATCCTATCATCCTAGCTGCTGCAGATAATGCCCCTATGAAGAACATTGCACCTTCATATTTGCTAAATTTTAGGGGTCTTGCTTCTAAGGATCTAGATCAGTTTTTGTTTGAATTCAAAGTGGTATGCCAGACTTACGATTATGGACCAAATAATCAAAAAATCAAACTTTTCCCCTCAACACTGAAAGATTCTTCTATGAGATGGTTCATGGGTTTGCCCCAAAACTCCATCCATTCCTGGGAACAGATGGAAACAGAGTTTTTAGAAAAATACCAAGATTACTGTAGAGTCAGTGATAAAAATGAGGAATTGTTCAAAATTAAACAAAGAGAGGAAGAAACCTTAGAGGACTATGTGGATAGGTTCAACTTCACTTTGAGAAGGTATGGCAACCCTGTAAATCACTCTTTGGCATAATCTTGTTTGTAAAAGGATTAGACAAAGAATCAAAATAGGCACTGGATCTAATGGGAAAAGGGAATATCAATAAAATGGATATGCCTGCTATAGAAGAACTCTGCAGGAACTATTCCAGAACCCAAGATGGAGTGAGAACACCCAAATCCTTCAAAGGGAAGAATTAAATAGGATAGTTAATGGAGGAGATTGCAAATCTTAAAATAGATATTCTAGTCCAACTAAATACCACATTAGATGGGATTCAGGCAAAAACTAGAACAACTGATCATGGTAGAACAACTGAACCACTCTCCATCTATTGTCCTAGGTGTAGAAACAAACACCTATTGAAAGAATGCACTTTAGATAAATCAGAGATCTGTCAAATCTGTGATAGGGAACATCCTACCAGTCAGTGTGATCAGCTCCCAGCCTTAAAAAGGCTAAGTAAAAAGAATGTCATTATAGAGGAGTTGAACTATGTAGGACAAAAACAAGCTGGGAATTCCCCTTATAATCAGTATCCAAACCAAGCTTCTTATAGGGGTCCTTTTAATTGGAGAAATAATCAATGGAATCCAACTTGGCATGGGCCTCAAAATATTCCTCCTTGGGGACCACAAGATTGGCCAAACCAACAATGGCAGGACCAACATTGGCAAAATCAGCCCTAGGGGAATCAACAATGGCCACAACAGTTTGGATCACAAAACATGCAGCCTCATTGGGGTTCTTGACAAGGATATAATCAACAACACCAGGGACAACCTCGACGTTTCCAACCTCAACAACAAGGATTGCTAACTGGACCCCCCAACACACAAGGGCAGTCACAAAATGAACCAGTTAGCCAACCACCCTTACTAGCTCAACCTATACCAAATCCACGGAATAAACAGGGAGCAACTATTTACATGACAAAACAAGAAAATATAGCTGGTATGAATGTCATATATTCCAATAATCTCCAGTTGTGTTCTGGGAAAGCACTTCCAAGACCATCTCCTCCAACTATAGTTGAAGTAACCAATGTTGAGGAACCTGAAAATCCATCCACTCAGCTTCAAGAGGAGATTACTATTGAAATAGTGCTAAAAGAACCATCCTTGGATAACTCCAAAGTTCCTCCTAAAAGAATGACTCCGAAGAACACCCCTGGAAACATTTCTGCTAAGAACTTCAGAGTTGCTCTGGAGATAGAAAAACTAGCACCATAACCAAAACGGCTCAAACAACATGTCCCTTAGAAAAAGGTCTTGTTGGTTTTTCTTTTGAATCAGCATTAGGGTTTGCCAGTTATAATGCACAGGCAGATTCAGCCAACTGAATACAGAAGGTTGCGTGAGCTCCTCCCCTTCACTTCTGGTTCTGCCGCACCAAGGGGGGTTTCCCTATTTGATAAAAGTATAACCTTGACTAGCTCAATGACAGAAGGATTTAACTTGACAGCAACAGGCAGAATACCCTCATGTAAGGACCAAGATTTGTATAACAAATCACAAGGTTGGCAACATTCTTGGACATAATGTCTGGTTGGGTATGAGAGCATGCAGGGATCCTAATCCTAATCCTAATCCTGCAACTAACAGATGGAAGGATGAAATAGTTTGATTTGATTTTTGGATGCAAAGTTGGACATGGTATATAACCTCAACACAGAGCAAGATTGGTGCCTATCCAGGGCTTGGAGTCGGTAGACATACACCTGTGAATGATCAGCATGAATAGCTAAAACTGGATTTCAGGGGGATACACATGATATCTGCCTTACAGATATCTCCCAATACAGAGTGTTAAACTGTCAATACTTATGGCATCCCTATTGTAGTAAGAAAGATACATGCAAAACTGGAGACAGAATCAGCATAACACATGCAAACATAGCATTATTCATATAAGATTAACCATGAAATCAGTGGATTCATGCCAAATCGTACAACAGGAGATACATAAACTCACAATTTTAGCTGTACAGAGCAACCAAAACGAACTGTATTGTGTTACAGAGCCAAAATGTTCAACTTTCAACAACCTCAAAATGAGTAACACTTCCTGCTTAAAACAGCCAGAAGGTGTACTCCCAGAAATTAATTACATGATGGACATCAAAAAAGTCAGATACAGTCCCTGAGAAATGGCGCTCAGAAGATATTAATGCAGCAGACAAAGAGGGGCCTCGAGCCATGCGCCACCATCTGGAAGTCCTCATGCTAAAAATCAGGTACATGACTGTTCAACAAGTCGTCCATGCCTCAACACAGTCGCCATTGATGGCTCAACCACCCGCAGCCATCGAGAAAACAGTCGCATCACTCAAGAAGGAAATTCCTGCCAAAACGCTTCTTCGCAGGTTCAAACTACACAGGGGAATAATCCCACATGCATGGTGAGGAGATCACTTCATCACTTTAAAAGCATGGCCGCGACCATGATAGGTGTTGAGCGCATTTTGCTATGCTCAACACACGACCATCCGCCAAATACCCATCGCCAAGACTTAGGCCATCGGCCAACCCCACAAATCTCTCATCGATCTTAAATGTCTCGCCGATCGCCACACTACACTCCCCTTCATCGGCCAGAGATTAGTCTATCGGCCAACCATTCCACAGTTCACCCAACAATACAACTCACGCTGATAGACCCTGGCTTCCTCCCTTCCGTCGGTGTAACACACACCATCGGAGCATCCAAAAAGTTTCCTGCCGATCTCAAAGATCATGCCGACGACATCTTCGCCAGCTACACACTGCTCCTCCATCGGACAAACACCCACTGTCGGCCCAACTGAGAAATCCCCTGCATATGCATATACAACCGTTTGATATACAAGGCGGACCCCAAACCTTTATGAAGCAGATTGGAAACATATTCGGGTCCGGCTTGTATCTTGACCTATGTACCTTTGCTTGTATATACAACTGGAGGGCCCCATCACTTGTATATTGGCCATTGTATATTTTGTTCCTTTGCATATCCGCGGGCCCCAGCACATGCATCTCCTCCGCGGCACTGTAGCGAATGTATATTTGTACCTTTGTATGTTTTCCTTGCATCCGCAAATATACAAACCTCCAATATACAACTGCGGCATCTTCAACAGAATATTCGATGAATGTATCTTCCGCTCGCCACTGTAGCAATTGTATATGTGCACCTCCTTTGTATATTTCGCTTGTGCATGACCCGATATACAAAGCGGGAATATTCTTGGGAATATACCTGCAATATATCTTTTCTTTGTATGTTTGAAATGCATGCTGGCGGCTTTGTATGTAGCTTGATATACAAGACCACTTGTACATCGCACTGTAGCATAAGCATGTTCACCGCCCTTATACATTTTTCCTTAGTATCTCCACATGCAACCAAATGCCGAGCACCAACCTCACCATCGGCCAGACAAATGCCATCGGCCCAACATGAAACTCCTTCGCCGATAGCACAAAGTCACGGCGATATACAAAGAAAACACCATGCTACCGAAATGATCGCCAAGACATATGCAAACTCATGCCGATGGACAAAACATGAAGACCCCTCCTTAAGAACTAAGATGCAGATGCTGAAAAACACTGAGGGGGCCCAAAACTTAGAATTTTTTGGATTTTTTGGGAAGGTGCCTGCATGTTTATATGCTTGAAAACTGATTGCTCATGCAGGCACCAATAGGTCTTACAAAAATAAGTCCAATCTACCCTGGAATCAAAACTTTTACAAGAAATTAGACAATTGAACATTAAACATTGAAATTCTGCTCCTACAAGCAATTAGGGATGTGCCTGAACTGAGCCAATTCATCAAACAACATTGTGTTAAGACCCAGGGTAGGAAGAATAACTTTCCTTCCACCATTCAGGTGGAAGGAAAAGTAGTAGACCTCCTAATGGGAGAAATGCTCCTCCCAAAATATGGAGATCCTAGGAATCATGTCATAACTGTTTACATCTCAGGGGTAGAAATATCTAATGTTTTGGTTGATTTGGGAGTAGCAATAAATATAATGATAGTTCACACAATGGACAAATTATCCCTAATAGGTGTCCATTCCAATTCTACAATCCTTCATCTTGTTGATCAGTCGGTAGCTATTCCAAAAGGGGTGATAACTAATGTTCTAGTTGTGGTAGAATCATGGGAAATCCTAGTAGACTTCCTGATATTAGAACCTAGAAACCAACGAAATGCATATCCATTGATATTAGGAAAACCATGGCTAGCTACAACAACAACATCTATTGACTGTCAAACTGGGGA
Source organism: Cunninghamia lanceolata (assembly GCA_027924645.1). NCBI lineage: Eukaryota > Viridiplantae > Streptophyta > Pinopsida > Cupressales > Cupressaceae > Cunninghamia > Cunninghamia lanceolata. The sequence continues at coordinate 8,256,313 of BSBN01000776.1, read as the reverse complement.
TATGGTTATTTCTAATGGAATAGATTTGAAGAAAATATCTTTGTATCCTCCAGCTAAACCATCAATACATTATTCAGGAAGAGTATGGGTAGATGATCCGAATAACATGGAAATAGTGCCTCAGTAGCTATGGTTACCATTAAAGAACATTTGGTTGAGTTAGAAGAAGAAATCCACTATGATACAATGGAAGATATCACCCACATTCTTATAACGAGGATATCATGGAACTAGCCCAAGATTCAAAAAGAGAATTTCTCACTTCTGCTCATTGTACCCTAGCAAATATCATTCCTTATGGAGAGACCTTTTACATAGACTTAGCCACATTCCACATGTTGCTTCCACATTCTTGCCCCCTCAATACCATGACTCCAGGCTATGAATTGAATACATCTATGGATCATATCACAAAACAGGTCATGATTTTACCTGGGAAAACACTAAATATCAACACCCAGTTAGCAAAAAAATAGGAAGAAGCACTTCTCAAACTCCTAATTTCCCATTCAGTAGCTTTTTCTTGGGAATACCAAGATATGAAGGGCATCCCTCCTGAGATCTGTACTCATCATATATACACTGAAGATGTTAAACCTGTCAGGCAACCTCATAGAAGATTGAATCCTACTTTAAAAGATATTGTTAAGACTGAAATAGAAAAATTGTTGCAAGCAAGGTTTATATATCCAATCTCAAACAGTCAATGGGTCTCATCCTTAGTCATAGTGCCTAAAAAGAATGGGAAGTGGAGAGTGTGTATTTGTTAGGTTTAGGGCACACAACTAAGAGGGGGGGTGAATCAGTTGTGCAAAAACTTCTCTCTAATTACACACTTAAATCCTCTTAGTGATTAGTAGTATATCGATCATGAAACATAATGTATTTAAATCAAAAGCAGAAACACATCAACACATAAGACACCAAGATTTTGACGTGGAAAACCCGGTTAAGGGAAAAAACCATGGGATGATTAACCCAAGATTGTAGTCTCTGTTAGAAGAATAGATAGAACAAATGGCACATGCCAATTAGAGCTCACTGCCTACAAGAGACACACTGTCTACAAAAGAATAAGTATCACAAACTTGAACTGGAAGTTAGCATCTTCACCATGCTTGAGTCAGTTCCATTTAAGCTCAATACTTCTGCTCTGCCTTTTGCTCTCCTCCTTGCTACCACTCACTCATCTACACTTCCCATACAATCAGAAGTAATACCAGTAAGACTCCTTATGAACTTTGGTTTGGCATCACTCCTACTGTGAGGTATTTCAGAGTTTTTGGTAGCCAGAGCTCTTTCTACAACTTTATGATTGACAGATTCAGAGGATATTGGTTCTTCTTCCTTGATGGCAATAAACACCCAATCACTTCCAGATTTGTTTCTTATCTCTGATTCATCATCTATTACTCCTTCACTATCATCTTCTTCATGAACATAGTAGAAATTCTTTTGGAACCTTGATCTATTAGGATTTGGCCTTGAAAATCTTTTCGGACACTTTGAGGCAAAATGACCAATCTTATTGTAGTTAAAACACTTAAAAGGAAATTTTCCTTCATACTTACCGGATCTTCTTGGCAGTCTCTTTGCAATAAGGGCTTCAAGTTGAGTAGTTTCTACTTCTTCTTCTTCTAGGTCTTTTCTTGCTTTTTCATACCATGGCAATTTCCTTGATGAGTTCTCTCCCGGATCAAACCTTTGTTTACCCTTTACAGAGGCACTAGCTTTGAATGTAGATTCAGTCTTGGGGGGTTCATCTCCAAACTCGGTCATTTCAAAAGTAGCCAATTTGCCAGCCAATTGATCTCTAGTGACAGTTGTATGAGCTCTGAATTCGTCAATGGCAGCAACCTTGATTTTATAAGAGGCGGGAAGGGATCTGAGAATTTTGCCAACAATCTCATCTTCATCCAAGACTGCACCAGCATTTCTAATTCCACAAACAATCTCATTTACCCTTGGCACAAAAGTAGTGATATTTTCATCATTTCTCATCTTCAGATTTTTAAATTTTCCTTTTAGACTCTGTAGCCTTGCACATTTAACATACTTGTCTCCTTCATGCAAAAGTTCCAATTTTTTCCAAATCTCAAAAGAATTTGGTAGGTCAACAACATTTGAGAGCTCTCAGATAATGCACTTAGGAGAGCTTCTATGGTCCGCAGATTGTTTTCAGCATCTATGATTTCATTTGCAGCTTTCGGACCACCTTGTGGAAGTGTGTACTGTGTTGTAGCCATGGTCTAGTACGCCATTCCCATACATTTGCAGGTGACATTTCATGCGACCTTTCCAAAGATTAAAATTGGTTCCATCAAACTTTGGACTATCCTTCTTATAGGATGACATCTTAGATCTCCTCAAGCAATTTAGCTCCTTTTAGAGGAACTTGGCTCTGATACCAATTGTTAGGTTTAGGGCACACAACTGAGAGGGGGGGTGAATCAGTTGTGCAAAAACTTCTCTCCAATTACACACTTAAATCCTTTTAGTGATTAGCAGTATATCGATCATGAAACATAATGTATTTAAATCAAAAGCAGAAACACATCAACACATAAGACACTAAGATTTTGACATGGAAAACCTGGTTAAGGGAAAAAACCACGGGGTGATTAACCCAAGATTGTATTCTCTGTTAGAAGAATAGATAGAACAAATGGCACATGCCAATTAGGGCTCACTGCCTAAGCACACTGCTCACAAGACGCTCACTGCCTACAAGAGACACATTGTCTACAAAAGAATAAGTATCACATAATTGAACTAGAAGTTAGCATCTTCACCATGCTTGAGTCAGTTCCATTTAAGCTCAATACTTTTGCTCTGCCTTTCGCTCTCCTCCTTGCTACCACTCACTCATCTACACTTTGACAGCTTTGAAATGACTTCACAACCCCTTACTTATACAAGACATCAACTTAGGAATGATCATCTAAGTTGGCAAACATCCATAAGAACATCTGCAAGACGTGTAACTCATCCGGTTGGCCAGTCTCAGGAAGAACATCATCATCCAGAGGTTATTCTTCAATTGCTGGCTCCAACTCCAATGTGGACCACCAACACAAACTGGACACAATCCAGAGACCTTCACAAGATTGCCTAAAACACCAACAACATCCGCACTTCATCTGCTTACTGGAATCCTTCTTTCATTCATCTGAAACTTCAAGAACACAGTTTGTCATCACTATCACAGAAGAACAGATGCTTCCAGACCTTCAAGCCATGAACCAAACTAGTTAATACTCCACAAAGACTTCCTCAACACTTCCTCAAATCCGCAGAATAAGACAATGCATTTCTAGATCTCACTAGACCTATCTGTATTACTCTGTCACCACTGAACATCTGCCGGAACCGGTTTTACTTGAACCACCACACCTTCTTTAGATCTTCATGCGGACCTCTGAAATCTCTACTGGACCACCTTAAAACACATATCTACAAACTCTTTAATCCACATCCTCTGATCCTCATTCTATCTTGGACTTTTGCCTTACTGTCATCACTATTCTGCACTATTCCTGATTGAGACTAATTTTCTCAATATCCTCAGCTCACAGCTCATCCAATCATTATCATTAATGCAACAGGAGTATGTTGACATCACTGACAACACCGGTTAGGCCCATACTTGCAACAGTATTGACTATAGAGAGATAAACAAAGCCACAAAGAAGGACTACTTTCCTTTACCATTCATTGACCAAGTGCTAGACAACCTTGCAGGGAGAAAGTACTTCTCATTCCTAGATGGGTTCAGTGGATATAACCAAATCCAAGTAGCACCTGAATATCAAGATAAAACCACTTTCACTTGTTCTTGGGGAACTTTTGCCTACAAAGTTCTTCTATTTGGACTATGTAATGCTCCAACTACATTTTAGAGGCTTGTTTTAGCCATTTTTGTTGAATTAGCTAATAAGTGCATGGAAGTCTATATGGATGAATTAACTATATATGGGGACAACTTTGAAGAAGCTCTCATGAACCTGGAAAAGGTACTAGAATACTGTGAAAAAACTGACTATCCGTAAGCCATGAAAAGTGCTTCATGATGGTAGAAGAAGGAATTGTATTGGGACACCACATTTCAGCAAATGAGATCAAAGTGGACCAAAACAAAATAGAAGTGATCAAACAGTTACCCTCACCTAAAAATCAGATAGATGTTAGAAGTTTTCTAGGTCATGTAGGCTACTATAGGATATTTATAGAAAATTTCAGTAGAATAGCTGCTCCTCTGTTTACCCTGCTTAACAAAGACACAAAATTCTTATGGACAGAGGATTGTCAATCAACATTTGAAACCCTTAAGGAGAGACTTACTGTCACACCTATTTTAAGAGGACCCAATTGGACTCTGCCATTTCACATACAAACTGATGCTTCAAATGAGTCTATTGGAGCAGTCTTAGGATAGAAAGAGGAGGGAGAAGGTATGCATGCCATCTACTACATCAGCATAAACCTTACCTCTGCAGAAAGAAACTATACCACAATTGAAAAAGAATTCTTGGCAATCATATATGCTATAAACAAATTCATGCATTATATCACTGGATACAAAATATTTGTACATACTGATCATGTAGCCATCAAATACTTAATGAATAAGCCAGTAGTGGGTGCAAGGATAATTAGGTGGTTATTGCTATTGCAGGAATTTGACATTACCATAGTTGAAAACCCAAGAAAATTCAATTTGGTTGCTGACTTCTTGTCAAGATTGCATACAGGTGGAGAAAACCAACCAGTGGAAGATAAATTTCCAGATGAACATGTTTTTGCTATTTCCTCTACTGCACCTTGGTTTGTAGACATAGCTAATCTCTTAGCTACAGGCTTGTTCCATCCCATTTTACCTCAAAACAAAAGAAGCACTTACTAAAAGAAAGCTTATCTTACAAATGGTTAAATGGTTTAATGTTTAAATGTGGTCTTGATTTCATTTTACGCAGGTGTCTAAAAGATGATGAAATTTTTGATGTCTTAAAGGCATGTCATGATGAACCATCTGGTGGGCATTATTCCTCACACAGAACCATCCATAAAATTCTGGGAGCTGGTTACTACTAGCCCTCTATTCATAAGGATACCAAGAAGTATGTGCAGCAGTGTGATCTGTGCCAAAGGATGGAACAACCAACCTTCACCCAGGAAATGTCACTTCATCCTCAAGTAATGTTGGAACCATTTGAGCAATGGGGTCTAGACTTTGTAGGACCAATTTCTCCATCATTAGGCAAAGAGTACATTCTGGTATGCACAAACTATGTAACTAAATGGGCTGAAGTTCAAGCATTACAATTTTCAAGAGAAGAGAAAGTTGTTGATTTCCTTTATAACAGAATTTTCTTAAGGTTTGGAGCCCCGAGATCAATAGTTTCAGATAGAGGACCTCAATTCACTTCACAAGCAATCAAAGCATTCATAGACTTATATCAAGTTAAGCACAGGAAATCTTCACCGTACCATCCCCAAGCCAATGGGCAAGTTGAGGTGACTAATAGGGAACTGAGAATATCCTAACAAGGACAATGGCCATGAATAGAAAGGATTGGGCTAACAGATTACCTGAAGCAGTTTGGGCTTACAATACCACTTGGAAGTCAACCAAATTCTCACCATATGAATTGGTTTATGGAAAGAAACCCATCCTGTCTATAGAATTTGAACTGTAGACACTCAAAACTTCATTAGATATCGGTCTACCATTGTCTATAGCACAACATAATAGGATTCTTCAACTCAATAAGTTGGATGAAATCTGTATAAAAGCCATACAGCAAACAGAACTTGTTCAATATCAAACAAAACAATGGCATGACCAACACATCAAAAGGAGGACATTTCAGTAGGGTGATTGGGTTCTCCTATATGATTCTAAATTCAAGGAGTTCAAAGGGAAGCTACAAACTCACTAGATGGGTCCTTATCAGATAAAGGAAGTTTTTGAAAATGGAACAGTTTTGCTAGAGCCCATTGATGGAAGCACAGAGTCATTCTTAGTGAATGGCCACATAATTCGACTCTATAAAAGACCATCAACTAAGGAGGAATTTATCAAGGATTTGTTCTTGGTTATAGGGGACACATCCTCTGTCACATATTAGTCTAAAAGAAAAAAGAAAAAAAAGGAAGGTTGAAAACTAGCAAATGGCAGCGTTCTTGAAAAAAAAAAGAGGAAGGTTGAAAACTAGCACATGGTGGCCTTCTTGGGAAAAAAAAAAGAGAAAAGATGGAAAACCAGTAAATGGATGTCTTTCTTGACCAAGGGGATTGAAAACTAGTAAATGGTAGTTCCCTTCTTCTTGCCAGATTGGAATAATCAAGCTATGGAGGTAATTGGGGGCCAAGAGTTACTAAAACACATCTATGTAGCAAACTAGGAGCACCTCCAGCGCTTCACCAACTAGGAGCACCTCTGGCGCTTCACCAATAAAGAACCATTTTAAAATATAAACAAATAAGGAGGGGAGCCACCTCTTTAGGTAACAAAGTGGAGACATCATTCGATGAGGTCAGCATGACTCATCCTCCACTCTATGACATAAACAATGATGAAGTCAACATGCATATCATCACCAACCAAAAAGCCAATGGTTTTGCATACGCATGTCATCATGGATTGATTTATCAACATCACCTGACAATACATCATTCCTAGACCACTAAGCAGGAATGATTGCAGAATATGTGACAACAAGAATGTTGATGCCAATTCAAAGCCTCGAAGGAGCTGCTCACGTACCGGGTCACATCAAATCTTATTAAAGCTGCGGTGTTGCAGCCAAGTACATCGGGTCATCATCACTAAGAGTGATTTAGGTAATTCTCTTTAATTGGATTAATTAGTAACTGTCTTGTCAATTCTATTTCTAGGTGCCATTATTGTGACCCATCTCCCTGCCATTATTTCCCCTCTTAACTCATGCATGCCACTATATTTGCCACACTGTCGACCTATCTATGAGTGTCCCATCACTCTCCTGCAATTATGACTGCATATCCATGTTAAACCAGTCTCAAGCTTCCTTCCCATAATCTAAGTAGTAAAGAAATCAACATATCAATCCAAATTCAAAGATTGCAGAATTCTCCAAAATCTTTTAGTGTAATATTCAAGTCTGTTGCCACAGTCCTTGTAGAGTAAAAAGAGAAAAAATAGACCACAAAGGGAATCAAGAACTTTAGCCAAAGAAGGTGGAATAGGACAAGAAGATGGGAGTGAAAAAGAAGTTAGAGCCAGAGAATATAACAGGCCTTTTGCAGGATCAAGTTGTAGCAAACATCTTAAGGAATGTAGGGTGGTTAGAATTTTTGGAGAAATTTGAAGGCTTTCAGGAGGATATGGTGGGTGATTTCTTGTGCAACCTGAAAGATAATCAAACAATTGTGAGAGGGGTTCGTATCAATGTCTCTTCCACCATTATCAGTCATATCTCAGGGCTACTAGAACAAGGTGAGAGGTTTTACCATTTAAAAACCCTATATGTTGATTTGATTAAAAAATTACCTGAAGAAGGTGAACTTGAAATACAATTACATTTAAGCAAAAATGAGGTTAAAGGAATTGTTAGGTCTTCACTTCCACAACCATGGAAATTTGTAGCTATGTGGTTGATGAAATATTTTACATGTGATGGCCAATTCTCTATAATTTTAGGACCAATAATGAAAATGTTAATTTTTCTGAGGCAAGGGAATGCACATACAGAATTTAGCATAAACATCCCAAACTTTCTTTATTCTTTCATTAAAGCCTCTGCAGACAAGTATCAACAAGGGAAAGGTCCTATGAAAAACCATGGTCTCATTTTATTAATTGTAAAACATCACTTTCTATCCCAACCTGATGGGGAAGCTTTATGGGAAACATTTTTAGAGAATAAACCACATGGCAGAACACCAGAGAGGGCACAGGGAATGGATGAGACTTCCTCTACCCAGCAGGAAGAGGAGGCAATGCCTTCAACTTCCTCTCTAGCTACTAAGAAAGATAAAGGTTAGAAACCAACAATGGAGGAAACTTCATCTACTGCTCCTGTTACTAGCAAAAAGAGGAAAGGGAAGGAGGTTGTGGATGAAGTCTCAGCTGCCTCAGCACAGCTAAATGAACCTGTTATAGAACAAACCCCCTATATGACTTGCTCAGCAAAATGCAAGATGACCTTGGCTGAGGAGTCTATTTCAACTAAACAAACAAGGGAAGCAGTTGTTATAGATGAGGAAATTATGCAGACTTCTGACCCCAAGAAGCAAAAGAAGAAGACAAGGCAGGGTCAGAAAACAAAAAAGACTTCAAAGAAAAATGATTCTAGCATACACTACTAGGTTGAGGAAGAATATCATGATTCAGATGAAATTCCTCTAGTTAGGAAGAAGAAACAAAGAGAAGTGGCTAAGGAAGCTTCCCTAGAACCATCTGTTCATCCAAGTTCTCATATTTCAAATCCACAACATTCCCCTGCTCCAGAGACAGAACAGAGAGACACTTTCACTATTTCCTTAGACTCTGAGGATAATGTACCTGCTACAGAGGCACCTAACCCACTTGTGCTACGGAGAAGCAAGAGAAAAAGGCAACTCACTCAAGCTAAAAAAGATACTACTCTCTTGGCTGAGGTTCTCTTGGGTTTCAGAACTTCTGTGTATGAGGCTGGACCTTCATTAGCACCAATAATTGTAGAGAGAGATCAAGAGGAAGCTCAGGATATGGAGATTGCAAGGGAAGTTGAAAAAGGGCAAGTTGATGCAGCTGACAGTGAAGGGCAAAGAGCTATGGAAAACCCTGAAGTGGAACAAACAGAAGAAGAAACAAGGACTTATTCTCACCCCTCTGATCAAGAGGATGTAGAGATTCCAAGGGAACAGCTACTGCTAGAGGAAATAGATAATCTGAAGAGATTATTATGGGGGAAAAACTTAATTATTACTGACCTCAAGAAGGTCATGAAGGAAAAAGAAATGGAACAAAAATAGATGATTGAAGGACTGCAAGCAGAACTCCAGGACAAATAGAAAATAATTCAAGAGAAAGAGGTAGAAATTAGAGACAAAGAAACAGAGGCAACTCAAAGTATCAAGGAAAAGGAAGAAGAGGTAGCACAAAATATTTCTGGTCTCATGAAGGCTCGAGACAATAGTCTCACAATAATTGCAACACTTGTTAAAAAGGTACAAAGCCAAGCCAAACAATTAACATGGGCCAATAATAGGATAGATGATCAAGAAGAATACATTCAGGAGTTGATTGGCCCAATGGCAACCATGGAATAGGGGATGCAAATAGATCCATACTTAGGACCAATTCCAATAGATATCCCTAAGGCCTTGTTTCATTGGGAATGAAGATGTAGGGAATATGAGGCTTCTAAACCAATGCTACAATTACAAAGGACAGTGACTGCCATGTCACAAAGAGTACAAACTTTGGAGAAAAAGGTCCTTTAGGTAACTTCCATTTTATCTAGGATCCTATCTGGCAGACCCCCCAGTGGAAGTTATGCTCTATTTTTATAAGAAAGAATCCTATAGAGAAAGATATCTCTGGTTTTGTCTGATTTAACTGAGGACACAGAGTCAGGGGTAGGTTTCATGGAGGCATACATGAGAAGTCCTGATGAGGATAAAGATTTTCTGTGTGAGCTATATTTGCATAGCTTTTGCATCGATGATCATACCTTCATTATCAACTATTTTGTAGGAGAATGTCAACTCAGGGCATTCATGTCACTGTGTCAACTTAGGGCATTCATGTCACTGATGAGAAATCATCAGATTTGGAATGAAAGGATGGAGGGTTATATAAAGAGGGATGCAGAAACAAACCTTTTCATCAGAAGGGAATGTCCAAATCCCAATGCTTTTAAGATTCATTTTAGGGAAAACATTTACTCCCTAGAAGGTAAGACCAAGATTTTGCCTTTATATCTGAAACATCTGCAGGAATGTTCCATTGATTTTGGTCTCCTCATAAACAGTTTATCTAATCAAATGCTTCCAATGGCAAAGAAAAGGTGGAACACTTTAACTACAGAACAAAAGATGAGAGAAGTGGTGTCCCCTGTCAACCTAAGGTTGTTTATTAGGAAGGCCAGGACAGTGTCCAAATTGAAGGATAAATACCAACTAGAGTGGATAGGTGGCCATTTCAGACCTCCTCTCATTATTGAGCCACTACCTATCTAGGCTGAACAAATGGAAGATGCCAAATTTTAGGAATGGATGAAGCAGGTTGATCAGTTCAGAGGGAATGGTAATACAAACCGCACCACTTGGCCCACTTATGCAGATGACTTCAATCTAACCGATAGAATATTCCACCTGAATAAGTCCAAATTTTGAAAAGCATGATGACCTGCTAACCTTTAAGTTCAGGGGGATGATGAGTGCCAGGTAGCACCCATAATAATACACCTTTTTACCTCTCTTTCTCTTCCTTCTTATTCCATTGTCCTGATTATTGCACCAAAGTAGATTGACAAGATTTTTTCTAATTATGTTAATGAGAGATGAATTACTTAAAATCGTGATTTTTGATTGTAGGATTAATGTGCATTAAATTAATGGAAATATGCAGAAATTCTCTCTTTTTGAATCTACAGGTGCAGGTGTTCGAGCAAAGACAATTTTGAGCATCTCCAAAGGTGGTCCTAATAATCTCTGGAGCTTACATAAGGATACCACATCAGTCTCCAATGTTTTCCAATATGATTGGAGAGATTTTGAGATAAGGGGATGAATCATCTCTGGAGCTGGACTAAAGTCATAAGCATATCTCTGGAGCTGGACAGAAAGTCATGAGCATATCTCTGGAGCTGCAGACAAAAGCACACACCTCTGGAGCCTCCTTAATACAAATGCAAATTTCTAGTGCCGCTGCCAGTCAACACTTCCAATGGTAATTGGGGTGCTCCAGATATTACTCAATCAGCACCTAAGTGATCGAATGAAGACCCTAGTTAACTGCTAGAAGTTTTATTTTTGTTTTTTATTTTGCATGAGTTCTTGACAAACTGATTAAGTACCTATATTTCAGGGCCTCGCTGCCCAGTTGTATTTGAAACTAAGACTCAGATTTAGTGGGACTATTGTTCCACTAAAATCTATTTCAATTGCATGATTTTACTCTATAATTAAACAGGTGATAGAATAAGAGATTGATGCTATCTCATAGATAAACCAGTAGTTAGAATAAGTGATATCTCGATGCTGGATTTGATATAAATATATAAAGTAGAAACATAAACAGATATGCATGGATTATTATTATTGTAATCTCATTTTGATATATATACTTTTCTGAATACAAAAGGATACTGATGGGATTGGACTGAAGGAGAATTGCGATATTATATTCCTGTGTTGATTCATTGCCTTAGTCTTCAGTCCTGAGGGTGAGGAGCAAGGGTCCACTCTCGCCATCAAGGCAGAAGGCTAGTATTGTTTGTTTGTTATTTTGTTTAAGATTCTGTTTAGAAAGATAGTTACTATTTGCTCATAGATAAATGTATGTTTCAATTGTATGGATTAGTATAAATCTACATTAGCAATTCATTGTTTCATCTTTATTTCCAGCATTCCTAGGATTTATTTCCATAGCAGATAGATCAGTAGCATTAGTTTCATCAATCAGTAGAGATCCTTTGAGTTAGTTAAATAGACTAGCAACTATAGGATTCCTAATTGCAGATAGCCAAGGACACAACCTTGGATTTAACACATGAAAATATGATTAAATGCCGAGGACCAAAGACCCTTGTCACCAATATTGTAGCCTATTGGAGGGACCTATCATAAATCCAATTATTGCCCTAAAAATGACATTGCCAAACCATCTCCATCCTACATTGATCCATCCACAATTTCTTCTTCATCCAAGTCATCCACCACACATGCCAAGATCAAGGCTAAGATTACTAACAAAGGATTGGGAGAATATACTTTACAAGGAGCATTTTATGTGCGTCAAATCCCACCATCTCCCAAAATCTTTCGAAGACCTTGCCCCGATAGCTCTTTTTCAACTATCGCAATAAATTTTAAGCCAACCAAATTTTCCCGTTGGGGTGTATTAAATAAAGCAATCATTGATGGGGACATTTCAGAATGGCTCTTTAAAGATGAAGAAGAACAAGACAACTTATCTCTTGAGAAATATCCTAAGTTTTCATATGGTGAAAAACATGGGTTATAAAGGACAAGGTGGTCTTGGTTTACGTGGACAAGGAACTATTGATCCTATTAAAGCTACACCCCGATGTAGACACTCGGGACTAGGGTTTGGATCACAAGAACCTAATCTCTAGAGCTCAAATATATCTTAAGTTGGGCAGCTAAAGCATTTTCTGTTGTTGAGAGTACAAATGAGGATACCTACGATGAATCCCTTGAGTGTATTGCCGAGATTTATGAATCTTCCATTTTTACGCTTACCATGTCATTTCCATCATCATCAGCATCCCATGAGCTTTCACTTGTCTACCCTAAACTCATTGATTGGGACCAACAAGGGCCTCCCATTTTAGATGTCTTTCAAAATGATGAGGCTATCGCTGAATTCTTGGGATGTAGAACAGGAATACCATTGGGAGATCATAAGATTGGCTATACCATAGAGCTTAAGACTAATGCCCACTTTGGACATATGGTCAAATTCCTTAGTCGCAAAAGTGAAAATATAAAAATCACGTCCCCTAGTGAAAACCACTTTGTGGCACTTTTGAACGATAAAAAAGTAAAAATAAAGGACATATCTGAAGGTGAAAACCTCCTTGAGGGGCCTAAGGATGAGGAATTTGACCTCCCTAAAGTTGAGGTATATCAAGAGAGATCACCTATCCTTGTTGAAGAGACACAAGAAATGAATTTGGGAACACCTAAAGAACCTAAGATTACATTTGTAGCCGCATCACTTTCAGAATTTGAATTACAACAATTTCTCACCTTCTTCAAGGAAAGATCAAAGAACTTTTCTTGGTCCTATGCAAATATGCCTGGTCTAGACCCTTCATTGGTGGTACATCATTTGACAGTATATCCAAGTGCAAAGCCGATAAAACAAAAACTAAGAAAGATGCATCCAAAAATTGCTCTCCTAATCAAAGCAAAATTAGATGACTTGATAAAATTTAAATGGGTCAGGTGCCATCACTTTTATCACACATTTCCAATTTTGATAAATAAATTTTAGCATGTGATGCAATGTGGATGGTACATGTGTGAATCCATGGATGCCACAAAAATATTATACACTAACATTGACCCTACTTCTAGCCATCAAATATACTACAAATTTTCTTGAACATTACTCTAATATTTTTATAAAATATCAACATCACATAACTTCAATATCAAGTTCAACAAGCAATTATGCGCATTTGTACATTTATAATTAATTCACATGTACTTGTAACAAAATGAAATCCCTTTTACATTCATCTAGGCTAATTAAACAAGTGCAATCAACAAGCAAATAATTAACCTAGATTAATAAGAGTTGAGCCAAAAATTTGCAATAAACATTTAAAAATTAAACAAAAAGGATATAAGGGCTTATCTATAAAACTAATGATGAGAAAATGTTGTTGATAACACATAGAATTGATTCATCACTATTTTGAAATTTATGTCCTCTACCTAATGAATGTCTTGGAATTTGAACAAGTGCCAAAACTTTGAGGTTCAATCTTGCACATTGCAAGTTGAATTTTGATCATCACAAATTTTAACTCTAACATGCAAATCTAAATTGGTGGAAAACATACTTATGGAACCTATTCACTATTATCTTTGATGTCTAATAAGCTTGTAAGCTCCATGATATTTGTAAACACTTTAGAGGAATTTGTCTCATTGCTAGGTTCAAGTTAGATCCTAGGTCAAACTCTTGAATTGACTAGCTTTATAGCTCTTAGCAAAAATTTGAAGACATCACACAAGCATGTAGGTGGCCTCTATGTAGATTATAATTATTTGTCCTTTAGAAAATTGATGTGTGGTCTAGATGTTCTTTTTATTCTCAAGTCTAGAACATGAATTCATTATTTGGTCCACACATGACATGGAAAGTAGTTTAAAGAATAATGGGTTTTAATATGATAAGTAAAGTAACATAACTAAGGGACTCCCATATAACATTGTTAAATCCTTTGATCTTTACCTTAGATTTTGGAAGATTAGAGTAACTAGTTCGAATCACGTCTATAAAGTGTGTATTACATATGTTTAGTCCATATATGTTGTTAACTAATGCACACTTGAATATAATATCTCCATATCTAATAAGAATATATAGTGTTTTATACCAATAAATACCATGTGGAGAAAGTAAATCATAACATGCAAAGGATATAGGGGCATCAAAATAATGATTGTGAGAAGCATACCCCATATGGTTATGTGTATCTAAGTAGTCAAGGCATGGACATCAGGGTTAGGATGATATATAAAAAAAGAGAAGCATAAATCTCCATATCTAATAACAATATATAGTGTTCTATACTCATAAATACCATGTGGAGAAGGTAAATAATAACATGCAAAGGATATAGGGGCATCACAAGAATGATCAAGAGAACCATACCCCATATGGTCATGTGTATCTAAGTCGTCAAGGCATGGAAATCAGGCTTAGGATGATATATAAAACAAGGAGAAGCATAACCTAGGGGAAGGGGGCGGAGGTGCGGGTCCCCTTTTGCATCTCCTCGATGCCTAGTTTCTCTAGTTAGGGATTCTCCCTATGTGCTAGACCTGGAGGGAATTTCCTTGGAGGTCCCCCCTCCCCACTCTCCTTGGTTCATGAACTCAGAGAATTGTGTTCCTTGGATTGTTTTCCAAAGGTGGAAGAGAGATCTTCCCAAGTTTGTTCCTCAATCAATGTAGAACATAACTGTATGGATGACCTAAAGAGGTCTAGTCATTGTGTGGGCCCTCTTTTGGGGTTGTGTTGTTCCCAATAGCTTGGCTAAAACTTGTTGACCCTGTTTCTACACTTCAAAATTTAAACTTTTGTATTGAAATAGCAATTCTAATCATGCGTAAAGGCCTTTTGTCGAGTCACCTTGTCATGGTGGTAATTCAACATTGAGATGTTGCATTCTAACTCATTCATATTGCCTCCTTACATTGGACTTTGTATAGTGGTGTCATTATGAAAGAAGATCAACCGTTGTTTCACTCAAGTTTCAATATGCACCTATCCAGTTCGCAACATTTTGCAAAAATAATTAAATTTGAAGATGTATAGCAGTTTGGAACAAATCATCTTACAGGGGTGTCAATAACTTCATTTCACCAAATGTGGCAAGTTTTTAGAGCTATACGCCTCATGATTTGGGAGATTTCAAACTTTCAATTTACCATCGGTATTTTACATAAACAATTAAATTAGGATTGGAACAAAACAGTTTTGACAAGGAAGGTCGTGGAGCCATTATCTACTTTATGGCCAAGTTTTAGGGAAAGCTTGGCTTCAGTCAAAGATTATCATCTCTCACACTTACTTGCCATCCTTCATTAATCATCTGAAGTAATCATACGAAGTGTCTGTGGCATTTTTCCTGGCCGAAATTATTCAAGTTCCTATAAAGTTTGTAAAGTTTGCCTAAATATGATGAAAATACTTTTATCACATATTGAACGTGGGGCATTTTTTATTGAAAGTTGAAAACATGCAAGTGTTTGAAATATGTGCACCATAATCATTAAAAGGGAAATGACATACACAATTTGCATGTGAAAATGTTTTAAAGTTTTAAGAACTTTAAAACTCAGTTGGCACTATTTAAAAGTTACCAAAGCTCTTCAAAGATCTGAAAGGTTACAAAACCTATGCTAATCATGTCTTAGAGTGTTCGTTGGGACTTTCTTAAGGTTTCAACATCTTGTCCAAGTCCCGAAATACACTACGGCAACACTTTTGTAAGGTTTCGAAACCTATTATGGAACCCAAAATGCATTGTATCAGATATTTTGGGAAGTTTTGAAACTAATTCAAATCTTCGAGAGAGGTTGTAAAGCTGCCCATAAAGAGCCAAATGAATTAGTTATCATAACTACCAAAGAATTAAGAACACATCAGTCAATTTAATAAGTTTGGAAACTAGTCTTCACCGCCGAAGAAAGAAACTGTTTTATCATCAGACAATATGAATAGTTTCAAAAGTGTTTTGGGCTAGAGATGAAGTTTGAAGAATCTCTCCAAATTCTAGTAAAGAGTTAACAAGAAGGTAGTTATTATAACTACCAACAACAAAAAAATCTTTCATCACTGCATGAAACAAATTCATTGAAGAAGTTTTGGAAACTTTCGAACAAATTAACTAGCAAATATAAAACCAGATTCCACGGCCTTTCTCAACGCCCTCCCAGCCAGCATCCAAAGGGAAGATTTGGAGTACGCTATGGACATTCATCAAAGTATAATGGAAGTGGGTTTTTTGTCAGATATTACAGTTCAAACTGCCCTGGTAGACCAGCATGAAAAACGTGGAAAGCACACAGGCACGTTAACTGTTTGATAGAATGCCTCAGATATGTTTCATGATATACAATGATTGGAGGGTATGGCTAAAATGGATTGGTTGGAAAGTATTTAGAACCTTTAAAGCAAATGTGATTGGCAGATCCATGCATGGAAAATATAGAAGTTTAGACAAGGCACGGCAACAGTTTAACAGAATACCTCAAAGATTTCATCTCATGATATGCAATAGTTGTAGGCTACACACAGATTACATTTGTTGAAAAAGGCTTCAAAAACTTTCAAAGAAATGTAACTGGAAAATGTAGACCCAAACTCCACCATCTCTGCCAGCATTCTCCCTGCCTGCACCATTGAGGCGTATTGTTTATTGTCAAATATTGTAGTTTGAATTTGCCTGGCAGATATGTATGCACAAGATAGGTTTGTCAAAGGTGCCTTAGGGAATTGCAATTGGCTATTGTAAAGCTACTCACACTAATCTTCTCCGACTTCCTCTTAGAGAAAAAGATTTGGAACAAAGTGTGATCATCCATTGAAGCATATTGAAGACGTCGTGACAAGCACTTTGCTGTGTGCATATGCAAGGCACGTGATCAGCTTAGTAGATTGCCTCAAAGAAGTATTATCACATCGAATACAATGGCCACAGAGAATACATAGAAAAGAATTTGTTAAAAGGGTTTTGGAAACCTTTAAATGAATGCATCTAGAAGGCGTAGCAGCAAACTCCACAACCTTCGTGAGCATCTTCCCGACCTATGTCCATATTGGACCCTTTGACAACACAAGGCACGTGAACTTTGACAGAATGCCTCTAAGAAATGGAGTCTCATGAACTGCAATCATTGCAGTGGAAAAGCGTCTAAAATGTTTTACAAAATCCCTCAGAGATATGTCATCTCATGGAATACAATGACGACAGATTTGTTGAAAAGGGCTTATAAACTTTCAAGCGAATGCAGTTGGCAGGAATAAGATCAGACTCCACAACCTTGGTCAGCATCCTCGCAACCTAAAATGTGGAAGAAAAGACAAACCACATGAAGGAAGACATGTATGAAAAATATGGAAGCATAACACAAACATAGGCTCATGAACTATTCAACAAAATGCCTCAGAGAAATGTCATTTCAGGAAATACAATGGTTGCAGGATATTCACAAAATGGACGTATTGAAAGGATTTAGAAACTTTCAGGTAGATGTAATTAACTTGAGATTTCATCTCACGAGTATGCAAGATCAGAAGGGTTTTCTTGACTACTGCAATCTTAAGAGCGTTCAATGGTGAGGTGGATACAGAGACAAATAGCTACATGTTCAAATGAAAGGCTGATGAGGAAGGCATCTACTTCTCTATTGAGATGGATTATTCATATCAGTTATCTACGTACATTCCATTGACTATTGTATTGAGTAAATACACTGCAATCAAAGGGTATCCTGTGCCGACCCACATAATAGCCTCCAGAAAATGAAATAATGATGTCATACACTACTTTCTTGTATTCAAAATAATAAGTTTGTGTCTCATGCAAGCTCGGTATTAGGAAGTCGTGCTATCAGAAAATACCAATTTGCATAAACATTACGAGAAGATAAGAAGGCAATAGATTGAGGAGCAGAGTAATCATTACTATTGACCAACATCTAAGAATGGAAGATAATTATAACCTTTTTTTTTTAAGACAATGAGTTTCTCGATGCCAGGTGATAGTAAAATTTCCAAAGAAGTGGGCAGTTGAGATGAAGTTCAGATTGATGAAAGATAAAGGAATTGAAAAGAGCCAGGATGTAATTGGATTGAAGGCTATAAAATGGTACATGATTATTGTGGAGGAGATATATCATATTTACAAACAACAACAATTTATGAGAAGTTGGAGAAATTAGCTTGGGAGATAATGGCATTTCATGATTGTATCGAAGTGGAAAAATGTGCAGTGTTTTTTTTTAACTAGCCCTCTCTACATCTAATGTTATGACATTGATGAGAGTTAGTGAAACATTGACAAGAGTTAATGGACCAATTTCATTATGTGTCTACCATGTTTTTAGCAC
This sequence comes from Cunninghamia lanceolata, assembly GCA_027924645.1. Classification (NCBI taxonomy): domain Eukaryota; kingdom Viridiplantae; phylum Streptophyta; class Pinopsida; order Cupressales; family Cupressaceae; genus Cunninghamia; species Cunninghamia lanceolata. The sequence continues at coordinate 8,237,746 of BSBN01000776.1, read as the reverse complement.
TTGGAAAGAGATGTCGAGAAGCAATTGGAGAGATGACCACCAAAATGGAGCAAATGTGATGAAAAGAACTTAACGAAATTCACAACTCGAATTTCACAAGTTTCATGTTAGCCTTTTGTAAAAGTGACTTATGTCACACGTTGTAACTGAAAGTTAGAAAATGAGCTTTGTTTCCAAAAAAGTTAGGGAAAACCTAACTAGAATAAAGCTTATTTTTAAATTGTTGTATTTCAAAAAGGGTAGTTACAAGGTAGTTATTTCTTAAGTGCCAAAATTGGGTAGTTACTCTAAGTAACTATCTTTCTGAAAAGAAAGTTAGTTATTTCAAGTTGGTGCATTTAAAGAGTTAGTTATTCTAAGTAGTTATAAAAGTGGTTAAGGTAGTTACCTTAAGGGATTACTAGCCTCACCTATATATACTTCTTTGTAATTCAATCAAAGGGTTCCACTTTTTCGCAAGGCATTGTATGAAGGACTCGAATAGTATTATTCAACCAAGAAAGCAATAGAGAAATGTTTTGGATGTGTGTTCAATCCAATCTTATGTGTTGTTGATATTCGTATGTTTCATCAATGATAACCATTTTCTTTCCTTTAAACGTTGCATGTGGAAAAGATTATCATGTCAAGTTTTGGTATCTCAACTTGAATGTGTGGAACTTGAATCGATAAGATTATTTCTCATTTCTTCATTAGTTTTCGTTATTCGATTTGTTTTGTTCTTATAACCCTAGAAAATCCATATACCCCCATCATACAAGGGAGCTGCCCCTCTCAAAGGCAGAGAGGAATCGACATTGTTCTACGATTCTTCAACTATTGTGAACAGTTTGTTGTTGATCCAAGGGTGAAACGGAGTTACTCAAGAAGATTACTTAAGAGCAACAAATCTGTTTACCAACAAAACTGCACCATCTTTGTGTGTTTTCATTGTTCCATCCCTCTTGTAACACATTTTGCTTGCCTTTGGCCTTTTATTGTAAAAGGGTCCAAGCCCTTTCAAAATCCTATTTTTATCAATATCAAAAACAAGGAGAAGCATAAACCATATAAATGTTAACCATGTCACAAAATACACTCTTATCATAAGATAGACCATTCATAGCACTTCCATAATCTCTAATGTATGCAACTTTATTGCTAGTGATAGAGAAGTTATAATCAACATAAGGTTAACCACTAGGATAGCATCATAGAAAGGTGGAGATAAGAAATCATGTGGAGATAGTAGTCAACTTTAAATAATTTTTTGGGGCTAAATAATATTATAGTAATGCCATGTTTTTAATTGGGTTTAGATAATGTTTTTGTGTTTGAAATGTGTTTAATAGGGTTTAGATAATGTTTTTGGGCTAAATTGTTTTAGGATGAACCCTAATTTTTAGCCTCACATTATTACAAACCTAAACCCTAAATTTACGCTTTAGGGATTACAATTTAGGGCCATGGTTTAGAGTAGGGCCTAGGGTTTAGACTAGGGTTTATGTTCTAAAGTTTAGAGTTCAATCTAGGGTATTAGGGTTCCAAAAATGCATTTACATTAAAAAATAGGAAAAAACTCTAAAAAAACCAAAATAAATGCTTATACTAGAGAGGTGCCTACCTCAAAAGCCTGTCAACTAGCTCTTGTGGAGGGAGGATATGGAATCAAGACACTATTGAGGGTCCCAGATGTAGATATACATTCTTATTTTCCCTTCAAAGCTATTTTTTGCCATTGAAACAAAAATAAATGAGGTCGGTAGGCAATTTTTTTTGGAACGAATATCTATTTAGGGGGCTTCCAAACCAAAATAGATATATGTCATTTTTAAGTAAATATTCATTTTTCAAAACAGATATTTGTTCTTTTCAAGAAAAAAATTGCCCTATAATTTTTCTATTAAAAGTGGACCCAACTTCTTGCACTTAACCAATAGTAAAATAACATTGGTTGGCCTTAATTTTTCTATGGTTTTCCTTCAATAGTATTCTTTCTATTTCACTTCCATAAGGGAAGTTGCTTGAGTGATTATGAAACCCTAGGTAATTGATTTCAATGTCAAATCAACTATAATCCACGTATGAGTTGATTTACAAATATATTGCTGCTATGTGGAATCACTTACTATTGATCATTAAGGTCATAATTAGCATAAATGTCAAGAGTGAATATTATCAAGTTTGTGAATTGAACCATTATAAGAACATGGAGTTGCACCATAGGGTAAGTGAAATCATAAAGTTAAGAATATTATTACTAATATAATTGAGTGTATATCTTCATATGATGATCTAATGGATATGGTATTGCTAACTGTCTTGAGTATGACTTGGGTATTGATCATGCTTAAATCAAGCTTATAATTACTATTTATGTCCGAAGTTTAGGTGATTTCTATGTGACCTTGTTGATGCATGTTGTGTTCCATCGAGAAGGATGTCATAATAGGATTATGATATCTACTAGCATTAAATCGTAGTATAGTAAGACATCACTTGGAGTCATATCGGTCCTTGAATAATTGTTGCATTGTGAAGATGTTTTGATTACTATTGTCCTATGAGCTTCAATATGACTAGATTTGTTTTATATTGATTATGCTATTGTGCATAACTTCTATGTATGGAATGGATTCTTGCAATGATAGTAATTGTTGGTATGAAGCCTCGGGTATAGGAATCTGTGTAGGTATGTATGTAGTCCTTGGGAAAAGGATGCCCCTGGACCTAAGTCCGTAGGGGAGAGGTTTAGGGAATAAATCTAGAGTTTGGGTTGTTCCTAAACTTGATTAACCCTCCCTCTTCAATATGCTTCAGGTTGAGATTGAAATTTACATCAAATGGCTAAGAACTCACCTTTTTAATTAATGTGTCCTCAATATATAGGTGAGCACCAATAAAAGACAATCTATCATCATCAAGCTTATCTACTTTGAGGTTTTTTGTATTTGACTAAATCCAAGATCTACTCCGACATTGGCTTAACTTTAGAGTCACCATCTTCATGTGACCTATTTCTAATGTGAATGTACAAGAATGACTTTGGACTCATCTGAACAAAAATAATTTGAGTTTTGTGTGTTGAACACTATGGCATAGTGTCATAGCACAATGATAAGTATGGGAAGATATGGGTTAACCTCAAGAAACTAGTGAGGTCTATTCTTTCAAGAAATAAGGGCATGATGAACTTGCCCATGACATGACTATGAATAGGTTGAGGGACTTGTTGTCACTTGGATTTGCACCCTCTATTGGAGAGGTTTAACAATCTTCAACAATCCAGTGAAACATTGAGATGATCTCCAGGTGTGGGACCCTGCAAGGAAATCAAATCTCTAGAGAGAGGCTGGTTCCTTCGCTGAATGGGAGATTCATCTATTGCTAAGACTAAACCTAATCTATCCACCATTGAGAAAAAGGGGAAGAAGGATAAAACTAAAATTAAAAGGGGTGATATACTAGGTTTGAATATAGAACACTCATAGTACTAAAATGCACAAAATAACCAGATACAACTAATAAACTTACACAAATCTAGCTAATTCTAATAGAGGTAAAGAGAAGAACAAGGTTGAGAGGAAATAAACATTCATAGGCAACCAGTTCTAAATCACACAGAGCTAAAAATAAATGAAGAGGTAAAAACAATCAGCGTGTATTAATCAGAAAGGCACGGTTACAGTAGAGGAGGGTTTTGTTTGGAGTACAAAATGTGTCTCTGTATCCAACCCTCATTACATCTTTTTACATGTGTATATAGCATTTCATTTCATTGACCTGAGTCATCTGTTACAATTAATTTGCCCCAAGGCCTATCAAAAAATATCTCTACCAGAAGGAACGTCTATCTGCAAAATTCAATGCAGAAAATCTCTTGGATCTTGAAGTAGCTGGGAGATATTTGTGTATTCAATGCAACTAGTTGATTCATCAACTTGCAACAATCAATGCAAAATATCTAAAATGGAGTAGTTGAGCAGATCAGATTCTGCATTAATACCTGATGAGGAAATTAAAATAGATTTTCCCTCCAAAATCCTCTTACATAGAGCTTTTACAACACTTTAAATATCTACATTCAAATATTTAAAGTTTACAATACACTACAATTCTCTGTTTCACTGATTTTTGCATATCTCAATTTCTAGCCTATATTTTGCCCTATCGACAAAATCTACTTATTACAAACCATTATGTCTTGCTCTCTACATGTTTTTATCTTCAGTCAACAACTTTGTCATTTTCTAAACTATGCATGTTTCTTCCATTTTGCCCTTATCGGCAAAACTATCTTTTCTTGAACTCTTTCTAACTCATCTTTTCATCTCTATTTTGCCTTATTGGCAAAGATCATCTTTTCTAGACTATTCTTGGTCATGTTTTGCCTTATCGGCAAAATGTTCAATCTTTGAACTTCACTTGGTTGTCGGCCTTATCGGCAAAATGTTACTTTGCCGAACCATTTTGCCTCACTTCATTTTTGCCTTATCGACAAAATCATCATATCTCGAACCAAGCCTTCTTTATCAGCAAAACTTCTCTTTGCCGAACTTTTGCTTTCATTGATTCTTCACTCTCCCATTTGCCTTATTGGCAAAATTGCTGACATTCAAACCAACAATGCCTTGGCCAATTTTTTCTTTTATCGGCCCATTTACCTTTGTGCGAACCTTTTCCTCCCCGACCTCATCCTTTGTCAGCGAACCGTGAGGATTTCGAACTCCCCTTGAGTTCATGATTTTTTAAGATAGCCGACAAAGGCTTTTGTTCTTTCCTTTGCCTTAGTCACTTTTAGCAAATTCTTCCTTTGCTTTCCTTAATCGAGACTTCGCTCGCCAAACTCATAATTTCCAAACTTTTGCTTTGAGTTTACCATTTGGGAAAATCGTCGATAAGGCATTCTTTTGCCTTCTTATGCCTTAGATGAATTTGAAGAAAGCCCACTCTCTACCTGGCCCTTTGTCGAAAAATCACCAAGTCGGCAAACTTGAGGAATTTTAAACTTTTGGAAAGTTTGCAGAGTATGAAACTTGCCGACAAAGGGAAAGAGTTATCTCATGCCTTCGTCATTTTTCACCTTAGTTAGTGAACATGAAACTTTGCCAACCAAGGCCCAAAAGGGCCAAAAAACTAAGGCAAAAGGCTTGAATTTTCTAGATTTTTCTGAGTTTTTTGTAAGGATTCTCCACAATGATTTTCAGGGATTTATGCAAGGAAATACATTGAGATTTGAAGGATTTTAGGCATATAGAGTTAAGTTTCAACAAGATTTTCATGGTGGGCTATTTGACTCAAGGAAGAGGAAAATAGGTCAACAAGACCCTACTACTTTGCCTCTAACAATGATGCTAGATTAAGGCATTATAATATTATGGTGTGAACAACACTTAATCTTTATGGATGATTCACCTACTAAAAATATATGCTTAGACCTTTGTTGAGTGTAGCATGGAGATCCTTACGATTTCCCTTGCCAATTGTGAGCAAATAATAGTAAGTATTACCAAATATGGTATTGTATTTTGTCTTTATATTTGTTTGGTGGCTAATTGTATGCTAAGCTTTATGATTGGCAATGTGAAAAATGTTACGTACTTAGAAGTAGAATATTATCTAGTATTACTATTATGAGTTTGAATTTCTATATAATAAATGATGTTTCCAAGTAACAATTTGAATGTATGAAATGACCATTGAAATTATTTTATGAGTTTGTATTTGTTTATGTATATGTGACTAGATAGAAGCCAACTCATGTGGGTTCAATGTGTTACTTGTGTGTTGACTAGTAATTTAGACCCTTGGACCCTTAAGACCATCTATATAGGTTTATGAATCACTTTATATGGCATGTAACCAAGTCAACCTACCTAATATTTGTGGATCTTTATGATATCTTGACTATGTGTACCTAGCTATAAGATGACCCACATGTTGGAATTGAGTCTGATATATATGTGTATAGCTAGCTAAGATGCAGATAGTTGGCTAAGGTGTGGATAGCCAACTATCACCAGTATCGTGTAGGTGATGGATGCCAGGTGCTATCCATCGTATCTTAGGATTAACTGACTTTCACTTGTAGCATGGAGGTGAAGGATGCTAGGAGCTATTCATGTTATGATACCGAAGTGATTTAGTCAGCTATCACTAGTACCATGCAAGTGATGGACGCCAAGGGCTAACTATCATATCTTAGGGTATAGTCGATTGTCTCCAGCATGAAGGAGGTGATAGATTGTAATATGCTACCCCAAAAAAAATTTAGATTTAACAATCTATCACAGCAGGGTTAGCACAACAATGTATGCAAATAGAACCTCCACACTTTCTGATCACCAAGTTCCCAAGATGGGCGAGGTCAGAGCATATAGTGTTTTGGTTGATCAATCAAACTATGCAATGAATTGAAGTACAATCATCTGCTAACAGCAGGCATCTGCTTTTCTACAAGCATCCACTTTATGTAGTGGGACTACTCCACTTATTCAGTGGGTGGGGTGAACAAAGAAAGATAAATAATGTATTTTCCTCCACATTGGCGGTTGAACCATCCACGGGTTACAAATGTGTGCAACATTAAAGAATAATTACAAAGTAATGAATTATTTGCAAACTAAACTAATGCCCATGAATTTACACAAGTATCGTAGCTGCCATAGTTAGAGAATAGAAAACTCTAAGAAATCAAGTAGGAAACCTTCATATAGATCATAGAGTCATCATGGAATTACCACACAGGAAGGAAATCTCAGATTGGTAGATGTATATAACTACAACTGTTCTCAGGCTTGCATTTCTTCATGACAACAATGTAGTTCCTTCATATCAAACCCAACCTCACAGCCATATCACCTCTTCCCAAAATCCAATTACTTACCAATATGTTTCACCATCTAAATCACTATCCACACAATAGAATGTTACTTCAACCAAGAGATTCACCTACAAGAATCCCACATCAATCACATAACGGTACAATCTTTTGGGATGCATGGCAATGATAGAACATATCTATAAAGCAAATATCACTGTAACTGCCTAGAAAACCGAATTTGTATGCATGCAACAAGTCCACTCAACATCCAAATCAATACCCTGAAAATACTCTAACTCAATACCATTATCCTTCACTAAGGATCAGTTGTATGGTACTGTAGGAGTGGTTTGACCAAAGCATGAAGTTTCAATCTACAATTTAACCATCTAATCTGCTGTCAAACATGATAACATTAATTTATTTTATGACATCTTATCACCAAACTGCTTGTTTGTTTTTTACTCTTCATGAAATTATGAGCATATATCATGGTACAATGCCCATAGAGAGGGTACGGCTTGGGACACATAGTCACTAACCCTGCATGGTTCATAACAAAAATTATATGCAAAAGCTGCCCAAACTGAATAATTTAATGCACTCAATAATGAGGAAGGAAGATCATTCAATATCCACCATTTACCAAATCACTTGGCCTGCACAGGTATGACCTGGATGGGAGTACAAGCCACTCAAAAAATGTATTAAATCTCCAAATGGATATTCAGACATGCACGTCCCTTTTCCCAGCAATTGATTTCCAAGATTAAATTGCATCAAAAACCATATTTTGTACCCACCAAATTGATTTTCCTCATGGCGCTGGTATGGCCAGAGGATGTACGGCCAGCTAGAATGGTCTTCTTTTTACAATCACACAAGACTCCAAAAAACATCAATATTCAATCATAATTCTAACATATAATCAATATCCAAAATGATAAGCATTCTATCAAAAGATAGCACAGTCCATGTTAGCACAATGACAAACTCTGTATGAGCTTGCTCCAAACTCCACGTTCAACACAATGGTGATTCCTGTATGAAACCACACCCAATCTGCAAGAGGGTTTTCATCCTCAAGAGATTATGGAAGAACTCACAGGTTCAATCCATTTGCAAACAAAATCAATTCCAAAAGCATAACCCTTCCAAATGAGCTCTCATCCCCTTTTTATAACCTTTTGAGAAGAATATAATATTATTTCCTTTTTACCCCTTCATATTTCTTCTCTCAAAAAAACCTTTGTTGAAATAATAAAAATATATTATGTGTGAGGCCCCCTTTTTAAGTGTATCATTTAGAACACTTAAAAACCTTTCCAATGAGCTATAACACTTAAATGCTTTTTAATTATTTTCACCCCTAGGAGCTTAAGTGAAAATAATAATTAAAATAGCTCATTAAATATTATTTTTTGCGGAAAATCTCAAACTTCATCCAAATGCGAAATAAAATGAACCAATATGCTTTGTAGGGTTTGGGATGCATAACGATGCCTTCCGAGTGACTTTTCAAAAATAAACGGCTCCTCCAAGAATCTTGGAGAGCTATTCGGAATGCCGAACAAACTTCTAAAAGTTGCATAGTCAACCTGAGACATCACTGAGCTCAAAGCCAAGGCAAAACATCACAAATAACTGAACATATGCTCTTCACAACAAACAGAGCTCCCTAACCAACTCAGATAACCTACATAAGCTCAAGGGAATAGGCTATTGGTCACAAACTTTGCTAAACGCCAAATGGGGACATTACAAGTCCTCCCAGCTCAAGATTACTTGTCCTCAAGAATACATGCTATCCAACGGAGATACCTGCATGATTAGCAATAATATGCCTGGATCCCAAATCAACCTCAAGAATGCTCCACACCACTTCTACTGCGCTACTCTGATGTAACTGTGGACTGCACAACTGAGACTCTTCTTACCACTCTAAAACATTCTTTCAATCACACATTTTTTTGGATTGCAAACATTTGTAACATCACTAACCATGAGAGTGCAAGAGTTAGCATCTTTTAATGAATCATCAATACAATTTATCAAACCTGAAATTTCAAGTGGGAAACAAAATCTGAAATGTTCCTCTAAGGAAGAACATAAATCAGCTTGAACACAAGCTGAAAGTAACTCCAAACAGCCATGAATCACCTAGTTTTCACCATCTGAAATTGCAATATTAGCTGAAACACTTGCCCTTTTCAGCTAAACCCTTTTGTCACCTTCCCACAAAGAGCTAAAAACAATAAAAAGATCAATCTCATGGTTGCAAAAATCTGAAATAATCTCCTGAAAAATCTGATTTCAATAATTTTATAATGGGACAGCCACAACAAAACTGAAATCTTTTGAAAACAACAAGAAGTTTAGGCCATCTACAACCAAAATATATCAAGGTCATGACCAAAACTTCTCTTCAATCCATCATGTATGCAAATGAACACTTATGATGTCTGATTGGATGATGGACAGTAGCTTCATGACAGAAATTTGACTCCAAAATCATCCATGAATCATTCTTACCAACACCACTATCCTCCACAGAACCCTGAGGATAAACTCTATTATGAAAGTATGCCATCATTGCACTTAACTCATTGCATACCTTGGCCACATGCCAAACTTCAACAATTGATGATAACTTCAAATTGATGAAGTTTTTGTACAAATTAACATCCCATAAGTGCGCTTCACCCGGATCCCATATCCTATTGTTGTCCTCCTCTATGTTACTCACATCAGATTGGTCCTCATCATTCAACATGAGGAGTGGATTATCCTGAGTTAACTCAACTTCCATCATAAAAAAGAGTTATCAAATGATTGGAAGTTGTTTTCACCTCCATGTTCAGATAGATCATCATTTTGCTCCAACACTACATCATCATACTTAGGAGATTGTCCTAAGTCAAAACCTTCTTGGAGAAAATCAAGTTCTTCAGTCACCAGCTTGATTTTATCTACTCTAGCAACTCTATCCTGCTCCCTGAATTGGTGTACATCATCAAGCTGACTTTCAACTTCTAAGAAAGCCACTTGGATACTTTCTAAAGAAGATGTAAGTTTAACAACTTCAGCCTCTCTTCCCTTCAATGCATCACAAATTCGACTAGCAAACTCAAAGACATGATCTCTATCAATAAGCAAGTTCAAATAATCTGATTTCAATGTTTCCAATGCCTTCTTTACTACACAGCAATCTTCAAGTGAAGATCCTTTTTCCATGCCCATTTGTCTCCTTTCAACTTGTGCCCTCCAAATGTGATCTTCAACAAACTTATGTATGTTATCCAAGTGTGTTAAGGATTGGACAACCTTATCTTCAGTGACCAACAATTGATTCTTGAAATCAAATGTTGCATCAACAATGGTGGCTAATCCAAAGCTTTCAAAAAACTCCCCATCAACATGCTCATCAACTGACTCTTCTGCAAGGTCACTTGGTTCTTCAATTTGCATGGGAAATGAATCTTCTTCTTCATCACTTTGATCAAATGTTATGGCAGCATCAAATTCAAGCATTGAATTGTCACCAATGGTTGATTTAAAGTCTTCATCAGCATGTTTTTCATCAAGGATCTTTGAAGTGTCAAATTGTCCTTCACTATGCATGGGACATTTCCACTCATAATCAAGACTACATCCACAAGAAAAGTGAAGATGCTCTCCATTTGGTGTTGTTCTAAAAATTTTAGCAACCTCAACCTCAGGACTCTTTGCTACAATGCTCTCAGATTCTCTTGCAAAGTCTCCTAACATTCTATCAATCATTCTTAGCTCATTCTTTAGTGTAGTGGCATCTTCAAGATCTTCATCAAATGAAGGACTTGCAAAGTCCAACACTTCGGGCTCATTAACTTCATCAAAGCAAAGCTCATCTTCACTAATTTTTGTTGTAGTCTTTCCCAAATCAGCTAGCTCCTCTATGCATGCCTCTTGATTAGTAACCTTGTCTTCATCATACAAAGGCTCAGACTCATTTACTTCAGCTATCAGGGCTTCATCTTCTCCATTTTTGGATTCCACAACATCTTGAAAGAAAGAACATGTGGTGAAGGTTATTGGTTCATCTTCTTTGTTCTTGCATTGGTGGTTAGGCTCCCAAGAATCTTTGCATATAAAACAAAGATTTATTCTCCTGGGTTCATTCTTACTGTCATCTTTCTTTCTTGAAATGAGAGAGTTCTTATTCTGTTGGCTGGAAGGTGATGTCTTGGAATAGTTCTTGGTCCTCACCATTGGAGTAAGTAACTCGGGCTTCCATAAAGGCATTTTCTTCTTTTCCTCTTCCTTCCTTGTCCTTCGAATGTATTCTATAAGGCCCTTTTAGTTAGGATCCCCCTAGATTATTTCCAAGAAAGCATCCCAAGAAATTTGATGCTTAAAGTCATCTGGTAGTCCTTGATACTCATCAATAATCTTTGTGACCTCTCGATCATACTTCCGTCGATCCAACTCCTCTTGAATTGTTCTTTCTAATTCAAACTGACCTTGTCTAAGAGAGTCAATCAGAACATGTCTCACTTCTTCTCCTCATAAGAGATGCCATGATCTCACATTCACTGTACAATTCCTTTCAACTGCCACACACTGAACACACATGCAAGTGCTGATCACCCACATGTAAGGCTGAAAACTGAGTTGCACTTGAAGAACTGCAAGGAATGAGTAGCAACCCAAACAGGCTAGCAAGATCACCAGCTTTGATACCACTGTAATCTGCTACCCCAAAAAAAAATTAGATTTAACAATCTATCACAGCAGGGTTAGCACAACAATGTATGCAAGTAGAACCTCCACACTTTCTGATCACCAAGTTCCCAAGATGGGCGAGGTGAGAGCATACAGTGTTTTGGTTGATCAATCAAACTATGCAATGAATTGAAGTACAATCATCTGCTAATAGTAGGCATCTGCTTTTCAGCAGGCATCCACTTTATGCAGTGGGAATACTCCACTTATTCAGTGGGTGGGGTGAACAAAGAAAGATAAACAATGTATTTTCCTCGACACTGGCGGTTGAACCATCCAGGGGTTACAAATGTGTTTTCAACATTAAAAAATAATTACAAAGTAATGAATTGTTTGCAAACTAAACTAATGCCCATGAATTTACACAAGTATCGCAGCTACCACAGTTAGAGCATAGAAAACTCTAAGAAATCAAGTAGGAAACCTTCATATAGATCATAGAGTCATCATGGAATTACCACACAGGAAGCTAAGCTCAAATTGGCAAATGTATATCACTATAGTTGTTCTTAGGTCTACATTTCTTCATGATAGCAATGTAGTTCCTTCATATCAGACCCAACCTTAGCCATATCACCTCTTCCCAAAATCCAATTGCTTACCAATATGTTTCACCATCTAAATCACTATCCACACAATAGAATGTTACTTCAACCAAGAGACTCACCTACAAGAATCCCACATCAGCCACATAATGGTATGATCTTTTGGGATGTATGGCAATGATAGAATATATCTATAAAGAAAATATCATTGTAACTGCCTAGAAAACCAAATTTGTATGCATGCAACAAGTCCACTCAACATCCAAATCAATACCCTGAAAATACTCTAACTCAATACCATTATCCTTCACGAAGGATCAACTGTATGGTACTATAGGAGTGGTTTGCCCAAAGCATGAAGTTTCAATCTGCAACTTAACCATCTAATCTGCTGTCAAACATGATAACATTAATTTATTTTATGGCATCTTATCACCAAACTGCTTGTTTGCTTTTTACTCTTCATGAAATTATGAGCATATATCATGGTACGATGCCCATAGAGAGGGTACGGCTTGGAACAAATAGTCACTAACCCTGCATGGTTTATAACATTAATTATATGCAAAAGCCACCCAAACTGAAGAATTTAATGCACTCAATAATGAGGAAGAAAGATCATTCAATATCCACCATTTACCAAATCACTTAACCTGCACAGGTACGGCTTGGATGGGAGTACAAGCCACTCAAAAACTATATTAAATCTCCATATGGATATTCAGACATGCGCGTCCCTTTTCCAAGCAATTGATTTCCACGATTAAATTGCATCAAAAACCATATTTTATACCCACCAAACTGATATTCCTCATGGCACTGGTATGGCCAGAGGAGGTACGACCAGCTAGAATGGTCTTCTTTTTACAATCACACAAGACTTCAAAACACATCAATATTTAATCAAAATTCTAACATATAATCAATATCCAAAATGATAAGCATTCTATCAAAAGATAGCACACTCCATGTTAGTACAATGGCAAACTCTGTATGAGCTTGCTCCAAACTCCACCTTCAGCACAATGGTGATTCCTGTATGAAACCACACCCAATTTGCAAGAGGGTTTTCGTCGTCAAGAGATTATGGAAGAACTCACAGGTTCAATCCATCTGCAAACAAAATCAATTCCAAAAGCATAACCCTTCCAAATGAGCTCTCATCCCCTTTTTATAACCTTTTGAGAAGAATATAATATTATTTCCTTTTTACCTCTTCATATTTCTTCTCTCAAAAAGACGTTTTTTGAAATAATAAAATAATATTATGTGTGAGGCCCCCTGTTTAAGTGTCTATCATTTAGAACACTTAAAAACCTTTCCAATGAACTATAACACTTAGGTACTTTTAATTATTTTCACCCCTAGGAGCTTAAGTGAAAATAATAATTAAAATAGTTCACTAAATATTACATTTTTGTGGAAAATTCCAAACTTCATCCAAATGCGAAATAAACTGAACCAGTATGCTTTGTAGGGTTTGGGATGCATAATGATGCCTTCCGGGTGACTTTCCAAAAACAGACGGCTCCTCCAAGAATCTTGGAGAGCTATTCAAGAAGCCGAACAAACTTCCGAAAGTTGCATAGCCATCCTGAGACATCACTGAGCTCAAAACCAAGGCAAAACATCACAGATAACTGAACCTGTGCTCTTCACAACAAACAGAGCTACCTAACCAACCAAGATAGCCTACAGAAGCTCAAGGGAATAGGCTATTGGTCACAAACTTGGCTAAACACCAAATGGGGACATTACATAGATGCTAGGAGCTACCCATGGTATGATAGGGATTAGCCAACTTTCACTAGTACTATGCAAGTGGAGGAGCTACCCATACTAGGTTGAACCAATTTTTTTCCAGTGGCATGGAGGCGATAGATGTTAGAATCCATCGACTTGAAAGGTTCAATGAGATCTAAAAATCTTATTAATGGACTCATGTGTTGTATGTTGTTACACTTACACCTTAGCTTGTGATGACTGCAAATAGTATGGGATGCTTGCTAGTCATCACAATTGGTAGTGAACCGATAAAAAGGATGGGACCCCTGGTGTAGTATGGAATGCACCAACATTTCTTTTTCTAGCTAAGATGTACTTAAAGGGTAAGTGGTAGTGAACCAGACAATGGGAAGATGCATGTAGTAGGTCACATCCACTTTCTATTGCCAGTTGGTCATTATGTACATGTGAGTCAATCATTGTGTACATGTGTATTAATGGCCTCATGTGATGTATGTGTGAATTAGTCACATTGTGTATATGTGATGCCTGCACAAACTATTCACATTGTGTATATGTGATGTATGTGTGAATTAATCACAGTGTATAAGTGTTGTATGCACGAGCTAGTCACATTGTGTATATGTAATGCATGCATGGGTTATTCACATTATGTATGTGTTGTATGCATGAGCTAGTTACACTATGTATATGTGACGCATGAATGAGTTATTCACATTGTGTATATGTGTTGTATGTATGAGCCAACCATACTATGTATCTATGCTGACACATGTATGAGTTATTCACATTGTGTATATGTGTTGTATACAAGAGCCAGCCACACTGTGTATCTGTGACGCATGCATGAGTTAGTCACATTGTGTATATGTGATGTATGCTTGAGCCAATCACTATGTGCAAACAAGTAATGCTTTTATGAGTCAGTCACTATGATTTTGTGTGTATTTGTACAATGATGTTGGTAATGAACTAACATTTGACTGGTATACATTTGCTATCATACTATTGTGTATGAATTGAATTGGAAGCATAAGATTCACTTAAAGGTTATGATTTAAAAGCGAGATCAAAGATCTCATATCAAAGGAGAGGATGAAGCCTCTCTATTATTGGTGCACAAACTACGAAGCCTCTAATTCCTAGAAAGGGATATGTAGGAAGGACAATTACGAATGCACCTTTGAGGTTTAGATTTGGGTTCAAGATGACTTTGACATTGGGATGTTACCATATTTAGTGAGTATATGAGTTGTGTAATAAAGTTCATAGAGTTGTTGTAATGGCTGTGGTTGGTAAGACTATGAAGTTGACACTTCTAAATTGGATAGAAGTTGCTTGGTCAATTAAGTTAGTACTTGAGATGTATTGATATAAAAAAATTAGTAGTAACCGGGATGGTTATTATACATGAATTGGAAAATAATTAACTACCTAATTTCTAACCCTTTGCTAGAAACACTTACATATTAATAAAATATAAACTATTTGTAGTTTCTCAAAAAAAAAAAAAAAAATATATAGTTTTCAATGCTCTCTCTAAAACTAGAGAATAGATGTGATTCTTTCGGAACTGTCTTGCCCTAAAATCACCATATAATTCCCATTAATGAATGCTAATTGTTTTGTTTTTACTATGCTCTTCATTGGTTTGATTTGTATCTACCACCCTTAATAGATCAAGTTGATTATCTCCCTTGGTGTTTCATGCCATCTGCTGCCTCCTCCCGTATAAATCCAACTCACATAGGAAATACAACTCTTCAAATTTATGTAATGTTTTAGTTAAATGTGCTTTCAAGCTGGATGTCATATTAGGAATATCTTTGCAATTGAAGATGATGCATTCAATTTTAACAAACCCCAAAAGTGTCAATATGCCATTTTGGCAATGGTATGAAAGCAAACTGTATACGTCGTAGAGTTTGCTGTGTGAGCAATTGTACAAGTTTGAAATGGATGTTGGTTTTGCATAATTACATATAGTTGCAACTGTATTAATCTTGAATGACATCTGAATATCAAGGGTAACCATGCAAATACTTATACCTGCATGTATGGGCAGACACATGGAAATACGTGGGTATAGATGCATTCAAAGACAAGCACAAGAATCTGTATATCTTTGTTTTTATATTTGTATGCGTATTGGAAATGAATCAGCCATTTCCACATTCTGTATTTTACAGCTACATATTTTTTTGCAGTTCCATTTTCTATAGTTGGTCACTTGTGTAATTAATGTCTACATTAAATTAAGTTCATTTTGTGTCTGTGAGTTGTATGTGAATCTAAAATCCTAGAAAGCCATGAAATAAAATGTTTTCCCTATGTATATATGTATATATACTGCAGGCCTGAAATTTTCAATTTCATTTGATCTCTCATATCAACATATACGAGGAAAACTCATCCACAAAACTCACAAATGAACTACTGCATAACAAGCATCGACATATCATATAATAAAATGAAGCACCCAACATAAAAACCAGCAATTGTATCCTTACTCCCAAATTTCAAGGTAAACTGGCATCGTAATCACTTGTAGATGTGGGATACGGTGAAGGTCAATTGTAGATATTGTATGGGAGTATATGAATAAGGGTACTGCTACATTACATTTAAATATAGTCGGACATTAGTAGAGACAAGGTCTCCATATTGTTTCAAGAGTTGCCATTTGTAGTAGGAGCATTTTTTCCTACTGTTTATATTAGGAAAAAAACTGAACTTATACTTTAAGCCAGCTTTATTAAATGCATAGAGTCTCCACACTAAAAGCTTTCAGCGTGTATATTTGTGGGGAATTTAAAAAAAAAAACGACCAAATTCCATGGCTATAACATTTCTCCACCAGCTGTTTATGAAATGCCAAATCGGTAGATTATATTTCTGCCCACTGGATATGTTTTCAACTGATTGAATTTTTGACTTTTGGAAGTCTTTAACTTTTAGAAGAAAACGAAATGGAAAAAGAAATCAATGTATGGATGGCCCAAAACAGGGAGAGTGCAGAGAAAGTTGGTCTTAAGGTTTGGGTTCAAGATGACTATCCACTCTGTTTGGGAAGATGTCAATTCTGATGGATTTTTTGTCTCTATATCTTCAGAAGAAGAACATGATGACATCTTGATGGAAGCTCTTGAAGCTCTCACTGACAAGCTTCAACAGCTAAGCAAGGTGTTAGACATGATATTGGAAGTGTTTAACGAGTTGGGGTGCAGGAAACCCCACAAATTAAAACTTGGTGGATCATTGGAGGAATCGTTCTTTATTTTCAGGCATGATTTCTGTGCTTCTCCGCTGTGGTGTTAATGCAATAGATGCGCTTCCAGAATTTTGAGCAGCCAAATGATTGTTGTACTGCCAATCTGTGATGTAACCAGGGCGAGAAGCAACAGGAATTTCCTCTACATCACCAGTCAGAATTGCTACCACTCGAGACATTGATGGGCGAATTGCAGGCAAAGCTTGTGTGCAAAGAAGGGCTACTGCAATTACTCTCAGGACTTCTTCTTCTATGTATGTTGCTCTTAGTTGAGGATCCATCAATTCCAGCAGTCTCTTCTGCTCATGCAGTTGCCAAGCCTATAATTTGACCGGTAAGTGGTGGCCATTAGTAAAATTAATATTACAACATAATTGAAGAAACTTTACTACACTAGTACACACCCATTCCAGAAGATAGACACTCTCTTGTGGCAAGCTTGTGTCTGTATTACTCCTGCCGCTCACCACTTCTAAAGCAACAACCCCGAAGCTGAAGACATCAGCCTTTTCTGTGAGGTGACCTCGCATTGCATACTCCGGAGCCAGATATCCTCTTCAAACACAAAAACTTCCAATCAGATCATGCAAAAGTAGGCCGGGCAACTTTCAACTGTTTTCAAAAGCTTCAACATGTACAGTAGTTTTATTAATCAGCCCCACAAAACAAAATTGCATTCATACATGTAAAAAAGAAAAGAAAACATTTGTGAACAGATAAACTAGATTGTAACCAGGAAGAATATCTTGTTCACATAGGATCTTACAAAATGAACATTATATTTTCAACGAGTGTAAGGAAACTTCATCTCTGATAGGTTTCAGAAAACTGAGATCTAATACTCAAGGTGATCTTACATCGTGCCAGCAAGTCTGGTACTGATATGAGTGTTAGATTCATCAAATAGCTTAGCCAACCCAAAATCCGCAATCTTAGCGTCCAGAGAATCATCCAACAGGATGTTACTGGCTTTGATGTCTCGATGCACTATTCGGACACTGGCTCCCTCATGAAGGTAAGCAAGCCCACGTGCAATGCCAATGCAAATTTTGTGCCGAGTAGGCCAGTCCAGGTGGATTTCAGATCTTTTATTGCCTGCAATTTGGCACACATAAAACTCGTATATTTGTTGCTATGTTGTGAATGAATTCAAAACAACTCTCACAAATCAAGATAACTGGTGAGGCCATATATTGTTACCAAATAAAGCTTGTGCAAGGCTGTTGTTTTCCAGACATTCGTAAACCAAAATACGATGTTCTCCTTCTACACAGCATCCATGCAATTTAACAAGGTTCCTATGTTGCACTGTAGATATTGCAGCTACTTCATTTATAAACTCGCGCTTTCCTTGCTTAGATTCAGATGACATTTGCTTCACTGCTACTAATTTACCGTCTGGAAGAATGCCCTGTCATAATTCCATAGTCGAGCACAAGAAAAATCAGATAAATTATAAGTGGAAGTTTAAGGATAGAGAATGATTTGTAATTAAGATGAGCCATGAGAACAATTTACGAGGAAACATAAATTATGGAGAATGTTATGTATGCTCTATAGAATTTATTTACGTACACGAATCTAAAACAAGTAAATGCAAATACTAGAACGCATATTAACATACCTTATGAACTGTGCCATATCCTCCCTGGCCCAACTTATTTTCTTCATGAAAATCACTTGTTGCATTCTTCATGTCAGCATAGCTGAAAATGTTTGGTTTTGTGTGGATTCCTTCGAGTGCTGATAAAGAAGCCAGATGTCATGGGTATCAATACCATTACCAAATTCCTCCAATTTAAAGTCAACCCAACTGGGGGAAAGATATAGCTATAATTCATGAAATTTCACCTCCTAAAAGCTCTTGCCATTACCTTCTTGTTCCTTATCATGTGCTTCTGAGAATTTTCTGACTCTCCTCCGCCAGAAAATGATAAAAACAAGACATGTCAAAAAAGCAGCCATTCCACTGAAAACAATTCCAATCACTGCTCCAGTCTTGGTTTTCTTCGGAGGGGAGTCGGAAGGTGGAAGATCCGAAACAGCAGGCTTGAATTCTACACACATAATAAAATATTCAGAAGTAAAGATGTCTAGGGTTTGCAATGCATTTAATGTTGTAAATTATGTAAATAAATTTGCAGACACTGCTAAAGAATGCATTGTAGTAAAACAATGCTCCTTTTTATGCATTGCCCTCATCTCCAACAGAATTATGTTCTGTTTATACCTTCGCTAAATTAAATAAAGTAGGATAAAGTTCCTGCCATTTTCTTTACCAGGTGTAACACTTATGGCTGATATTGAAGGTCCATAGGTTCCTTGTTTTGAAATACAGCACGTTCCCTTACCAGCCCAGAAAAAATGAATTTCAAGGAAATTTTCAGTCACATCTGTGCTGAAATTTCGATCAACTGCTATAAATGAACCTCCTGCCTCCTTTTGGATGTTGAAATTCGGTAATACTTTATTCCCCTACAGCATCAGGGGGTAAAAAGTTGTAGAGCCGAGGTAACATGCAGAGCTAGTATTTACCCAATGAGAAAATAAAGAATCCAAACGAGATTGCATGCATTATGATCGTCAGACTAATGTTTTTGATGTCATGCACACTTACCATTTGCAAAAAGCAAACGACCATAAAAGGGAAAAAATGCAGAAAATAATCTGTAACCCATCTCTTCCCGTACAAAAAGAGGAAATACATGGACAGGTTTTTCAAGAGGTAATAGAAATCAAACCATTAGAAAAGTGGGTTTAACATACCTGAACAGAAACGTCAAAAATTTGTTTTCCAAGATTCGTCCAGCTCTCTATGTCTTCAAATTCTATTTCAGCAAACTGTAGTGTTACTGTATATCGTCCATTTTCAAGCCCTAAACCATAGTACCTTAGTGAACTGGCAGATAAGCGTGCTGTTTGGTAGAGTTCTGTATTTAATGTTTTTGTAAATTGAGATGGACTGGCTTCTGTAAAACTCTCTGCTGAATTGTCCAGAAATTTTCCAGTATTGCTGACTCCCCACTTTTGTGTATCACTCACATAAAATGAGGCAGCATCAAGTGTTTCATTGTCACTTTCATAATCAATTCCTAGCTGGGAAGTCATTTGTAAGCCGCCACAGTTTATTGCAAACTGAGAATCTGAAAATTTAGAATTCAAAATGTAAAATCAACAATATGTTCCAGCACTCTTTGGACAAGAAAACAAATGGTTATTATTTCTTTCTTGTGAGGAACAAACTTCAATATATTACAGTACCAAACTAAACTAAATGCTTCATTCATAGGAAGCAATAGCATCATTGTCATCTTTTTAATTGTGCTTAGTCATTCAAAAATAGTTGATTTTTATTTTGTTTCCCAGAAAGAACTAGCCAATTTCCTCCTAGAATTTTTCTTCGTCTTTTTCTTCCTCCTATCCAATCCTCTTGATGAAGAAAGCGGTTGAAGTAAAGATAAAGATTCAAGGTGCATATTTATTTTCTTTTGCCACAGAAAAAGAAGTATTTGGTCCTTGTGGTTAAAACTCTGGAGATTTTGGCAGTACTAAAGTCCTCCTCAAGTCCTGCAAGTCTATTTACTTGGAGTCGGTAGAAATGTGGAACATGAAGCCTTTATACTAACATACCCTGTGAAAGTCCTTGTTAGTAAGTATGAAATCCTAGAATGAGACCTGAAGTACACTCCAAAGAGAATTCTCTGGATATTTTTGTTGTTGACTGGTTCCAGTTAGAAAAGTTTTAGCCAACTGAAGAGGATAAGGAGGAAAATGACAAAATATAGAATGGCTTCAAATAAAAAGTGTCAGAACCCATTTTGATGAGTTGTAGAATCATCAACTGAAATTTATATATATATATATATATGAGGGCTCTTCTACTCAGACATGACAAGTGAAGTTGAAGATCTTTACAGTTTTATGATGAATATTGAGGAAGAAAGTCCCTTGGACTGCATCTGCATGTGTAAATTCCAATGACTCAGAAGGAGGCATTTGGGAATCCCAGCAACCATATCCTTGTCCCTGTTTTCAGTTGAAGCAAAAGAACAAGTTTGGCAGGTGTGTAAGAGATTGGAATGAAAGACCATGAAGAAGCAAAAAAATGTTTGTTCAGCTACAGTGGCAGTACTTGATCTCCCCATACTTCAACTTTAAATGGACCTTGGATACTGGCTCAACAATCTTCTAGGAAGCCATCACTATTCTTCTTTCCTGTAACTTCATCATTGATGACAGCACGTGTTTCCACTGCATGCCCAACAACAACTTCTGAGCCTACTCCAAATCTGACCCTTGCCTCAATGCTGGGAATTGTTGCTAGGGATGATGACTAAACATAGAGAAGAAATATCTAGGCAGTCACTGCTAAAATTTGATATTTCACGTTTTAGTTAGATACGATGAATAACACATTTGTGGTAATGAGGGAAATGCCCAGGAAACAGCTGGAAAGCCTTGAAAATGGCCTGGAAATGCTGGGTGGTATCCATAATGTCCCGGAACATTTTCAAGATGTTTCTGGGTACCCTAGCATTTTAGGCCATTTCTAAAAGTTTCCTTTGTCTTGGAAATAGTAAAATGGTGAAATGGGACCCACTGTGACACCTCCTGCAACTTAGATGAAAAGATTTAATGGATAGGCACCCTACCATACTTTGGACCTCGTGCTGCCATTTGTGTTAATTGGTTATTAGAGGGTACTGATAAACACAAATGGGTTATATATGTTGCAGATAATGACACACACCTAATAAGATATATCTATACAAAAGACAAGGTAGTTCCCCCGACTATCTCTATACTCGCAACAATTTCCTGACCTTGACGAAGTCCATTTCATATAAGATGAACTAAAAGCCTGTTTCTAATGAGTAGCAAAATTAAAATGTGCCAAAAGTATTGACTTCATTGAGGTATGAGGCCTAATTTTTCTTGGGATCTTTTTGAAGAATGCATAGGAGGTTGTAGCAATTTCATAACCACTAGTGGTGGATTTGAGGATGGTTGATAGAGAGAAATGGCAATGAGTTATATTACGAAGTGATGATAGTGTGAAGGAGTCTACTGATATTGAATAGAAGAATGATGAGTCCAAGTACATGCCATTTTGAATATCGTTGAAAAGCGATAGGACAGATAGCTACATAGCATTTTGCATGTTATCAGGTACCACCTAAACTGATCTTTCACTTATGATGATCATTTTGAGTCAATTGAGAGGTGAATGACCAAAGATTATTTATTTGTAATTGTAGATTTTGCACAGATAAATTGATAATGATGCATGAAATCAAATAATTGAGCACATATATGTATACAAAGACAATGAGCTTATTCTCCCAACTATCTCTATACTTGCCAACAATTTCTGACATTGAGGAAGACCATTTCATATAAGATGAACTGAATTTTCTAATGAGTAGACAACAGTAAAATGTGCCATACATATTGACTTCAGTGAGGTATCAGACCTAATTTTTCTTGGAATCTTTTGGAAGGATGTCTAGGAGGTTGTAGCAAATTCATAACCACTAGCGGTGGTTCTGAGGATGGATGATGGAGAGAAATGACAATGAGTTATATTGCAAAGTGATGGTAATGTGAAGGGGACTACTAAAATTGAATATAAAAATGTTGAGTCTAGTTACATGTCATTTTGGAATATCATTGATAAGCGGTGGGATGGATAGCTACATAGCATCTTGCATGTTATCAGGTACCACCTAAACCCCATCTTTCACTTATAATGATCGTTTTGAGTAAATTCAGATGTGAATGATCAAGGATCATTTATTTGAATTTATTGATTTTGCACACATAAATTGATAATGATGCATGAAATCAAATAATTGAACAGATATATCCATACAAAAGACAAGAACCTTGTTCACCCAACTATCTCTATAATTGCCAACAATTTTCTAACCTTGAGGAAGCCCATTTCGCATAAGATGGACTAAAATCCTGTTTCTAATGAGTAGACGAAAGTAAAATAGGCCAAACATATTGACTTCATCGAGGTATCAGACCTAATTTTTCTTGGGGTTTTTTGGAAGGATGCATGAGGTTGTGGCAATTTCATAACCACTAGCAGTGGTTCTGAGGATGGTTGATGGAGAGAAATAGCAATGAATTATATTATGAAGTGATGATAGTGTGAAGGACTCTACTAAAATTGAACATAGAGATGATGAGTCCAAGTACATGCCATTTTGGAATATCATCGATAAGTGGTGGGTTAGAGCTACATAGCATCTTGCATGTTATCAAGTACCATCTAAACCCATCTTTCACTTATGATGATCATTTTGAGTCAATTATGAAGTGATGATAGCGTGAAGGAGTCTACTAAAATTGAATATAAATATGATGACTCCAAGTACATGCCATTTTGGAATATCATTGATAGGTGGTGGGACAAATAACTACGTAGAATCTTGCATGTTATCAAATACCATCTAAACTCATCTTTCACTTATGACAATAATTTTTAATCAATTCAAAGGTGAATGGTCAATGATTATCTATTTGAATTTATAGCTTTTGTGTAGATTAATTGATAATGATGCGTGAAATCAAATAATTGAGCAGATGTTATAATTGTTTTAATTGTAAATTAATTTTATAAAGTATTTTTATTTTCTTTATAAAATTAATATTTTATTAAAAGTCACTTAAGTCGGCATAAAAGTGTTATAAACAAGCATTTTAAAAAGTTCATATAAAAACATTTAAAAATGCTTGGGTATGATGTGTACATGTAAACTCTCATTTAATAAAATTAGGCCAGGCCTAATTGATGAGAGACCTTTATAAGGAGAGGTTAGAGTCATAGTTCGGTATGTATGTATGTTTTAGATGCTTATGTCTTGGTTTTCTGATTAAGTCTATGACTTATGTTTTGTATTCAGTCAGTGTCAAAGAAGGTTTCTTGGCTTTTGCTGAATAGTTGAGGAGAAATCATTCAAGTTTCTCAGTTGAGCTTCATTGTATGTTGAGGGTTTGAAGATTAATAAATAAGAAGTGTTGCAAATTTGGTGATACTGTTTACACCAAAAGTTTAATTTGCAAATTTATAGATTTGTAAAATTATGAATTTGCAAGTGTAATTCGATATAATTATATATGATTTTCTGGTATTTGTATGGATTATTAGTTTTATGACTTAAATTCCAGATATCAGACTTTGAAAGTAATATTGTTATTGATATGGAAGCCTTTGTGTAATCTGCCGCCTCAATGGGAGACAATATCTGACATAAGTTATAGTTTAAGATTTTATTATAATCCAGGTATATCTTGTTAGTGGATCGCGGGACCCAGTAAGCTCTCTGGATTTGCATTTGTATATGGTTCGTGAGTCTTTGAATATTAAAGTGTGGTTTTAGATTTATGTTTGCAGAAAGAAGACAAGCCCTGACTACGTGGGACCTTCAATCCACTCAGTCGACCAGCAAAGGGAGATTCATTTCATATTAAGCACAGGTTTATAATGGGAAGTAGTTTTAATCAATTTGCCTGAAGAAGATTATCTTGTGTGTTTTCTTAAGGACGTGGGTCCCAGCTCTGACAGAATTAAGGTGAGAAGTATTGTTTTCGAAGGAATCGTGCATATTGAAGGATCCGCTCATATATTAGATAGCCAGACATCATGGAATATTCAACAGTTCCTGGTATCATTTAGTAGTTGCCGCCCATAGAAGAATCGCGGTGTGGAGATAAAGGAAGACGGCGCTGTTGTTTGAGGACTGCAGTTGGTCGTTGGCATCATATGAGTCATTTCGTATGCATTCATCCTACCAACAACAAGTAAAAACGTTTGGGACAAGATTGGCAGCGACATCAGCACAGAAGGTTGCCATACAATTTGGAGCCTTTTGAGCGATTCAGATTCAGATCAGAGATAACATAAATCAGGGTTGAGCAAATAAATATCCATCAGGTATAATGATTGAAGAAGGCAGAAATCGCATATATGTTATATGAATCGTTGATTTCAAAGGCCATCGACTTAACAAAAGGGAAGCAATTGTTTGAAGGAATCGACATATGATAAAGTAGTAGTATTTGTTGGAGACTCCATTTGAAGGTAATAATTCATATTTGAGATTGACGGATATCAAAGGGGCGCATTGAGCAGTAACATCTACATCAGATCATACAGTAAACACAAAGAGGTCAGCGTCAGCTACAGCAATCACAGCCAGTTTTTCCTTGCAGATTATAATTATCATTTAAATTGATTTCTAAACCGTAACATCAATCCTGTAAGCCTGATATGTAAGTCTGATTGTAATAAGCCACATCTGATTGATCATTCAAATCTTTAATTTGAATGTACAAAATCGATTATATCAGCTGACTGGTTAAATTAGAATCTTAGCATATATCCGTTAGGGATATTACACTCCAAGTACATGCCATTTTGGAATATCATTGATAGGTGGTGGGACAAATAACTACGTAGAATCTTGCATGTTATCAAATACCATCTAAACTCATCTTTCACTTATGAAAATAATTTTCAATCAATTCAAAGGTGAATGGTCAATGATTATCTATTTGAATTTATAGCTTTTGTGTAGATAAATTGATAATGATGCGTGAAATCAAATAATTGAGCAGATGTAATTGTACAAGCGGGCAACTGCAATTGAGACAAGGAAGTCAATGTTGTTAGGTACTAATTATTTTCTTGAATTAATGATTCCATATTATGTATTATGATTTCTTTTAAATTTTGTCTTTATTATTTGAATTTTGAATTTGATAGATTTTCACACTTCTTATAACATATTATGTTGGGTGCATGGTGGGATGATTTTGACACTTATGCTCTACATCAATCTTCATTGGGTGGCTATTTGTATTTTGACCCCACCTTGGAGTGTTTCCACTTATGAGCACTTTTGAAATATGTTAAAACACATACACACCAAGAAATGCAACCTGTTACAATAAAAGCAGAGAATTATCTTGTTCTTGTGCACCACAACCTTCACCTCCATATAAAGAACTTGAAATCCTAGATTCAATTTTTCAACTTTTATTGACATTGATTCTTTTGAATTTTGAGCATTTGAATTTTATCTTCGATATCTATCTAGATTTTACTGCAAACCTAAGTATCACTAGGCTATGTCAATGATGATCATGCGATTGACCTCAACAATATTGTTCCAACTCAATGTGGATCACTAAGAGGGAAAAGCTTATGTTTTCAGGGGATTTTGCATTGTTGGGTGAGGAAATGATGTAAGTCAAGAGTCAAGAGTCAAGATGCAGGAGCTTAAGCTTCCTGTTCCCAAGGCTAACATTATTGCTTGTAGTTGAATATATTGTGTAACTTGTACTTAATAGTTACTAGTGATACTGGCCCTCTAGCTTCTAGAGAGTTAGATATTTGATTGGCATTGAGAACTCTTTACTAAATTCTGGAATTGGTATTTGATGGAATTAAACCTTGATTAAACCCTTTACTGACATGTTAATAATCAATGTTTATCATTTCCCTATTCTTACATGCTCTATATTTGTTTCAATGTCTATAAACTGTATTTGGTATGAAATAACAAGACCTTTTGGCCTTGTATTTGGTTTCATTGAATTGTGGTATCTGCTCTGGCTTTTGTCTTTTAGGTCTTTGGTCATATGACCTCCAAGGACTGGTTTAAAGTCTGATATTATCATCGTTTCCTTACTACAGTACTTTAGCTTTCATAGTAGTAATTTCGTTACTGTTAATATTAAAAACAACTCTGAAAAATAATATTTCCACCTGCTAGGTGTAAGGTCCTATTTACCTCCTAAATTCAGTTGGCTATGCTTCTAATAAAATAACACGAATAACTTACAGCGTGGAGCTCCTCTATTACAAGGAAAAGTCCGTTGGAGGCAAGCCAGTCTTCTTGAGGCAAGTCTGCAGTCAACAACATTGCCATTGATTTGAATGCATGGTGCTGCTTCATGCTAGTTTAAAGGAACAATTTATATCTAGGAATGTACTAAACAGATGCAGGCTTAAGCTTTAACTGCAATTTTTTTGGATTCATACACAATATAACTTAATATATGAGATTAAAGAAGAATAATGTAACAATTTTTATTTTCCTTTTATATTACAATAATTCCCTCATCTTTACTCTCTGATAAAAAAATGACAATAAGGGGGGGTTTTCTTACCTATTATTTGTCTCATTTATTTCCAAGTAATTTCCAACCAGATTTCTGCACATAGCGAAAATTAAATTTCATATGTTGTACAATGAAACTGATAGACAGAATCTTGTTGAATATAGTTCCCAACAATAGACACATTTACTCAGCAAAATAAGCTGCATACATTAGAGTCTTAGACAAAGTTGAAAGTAAAGAAAGGTATAAATAGAGGAAAAGAGGCAGAACAGTAGAGTTTTATCAAATCCATTTCTAAAGAGCTTGAAAAGTCCAACTGATGACTTGGTTTCAATAAAGCCATCCACTCCCTCTTGACTTACATTTTCAAAGTTGTGTCATTTGACCAGGTTGGAAGAGTTCCTGAAAATTGATTGTAAGATAGATCTCTGGGACATAGAACATCAATACTAAATAAGTCCAAATTACCAGTAGAAGTCAAAACTGAGATTTCACAAAATAAAGAAACTCGGATAGATTGAGATTTCTGCTCACACAAGCCCAATTTCTCTATAAATAGAAAAAAAAATCTCAGTACGTTGATATTAACACAATGATCCAATTTCAAAACATAAAAATCAACAATTGCAAATAGATATAGAAAACAACAGTAGATACATGTTCTATGAAAGCATAAAATATGAAAGAAGGGGTGTTTAAATGATCTTAATATATCGAAAACGTGAGGAAGAGCTCCTAATGCAAGATAAAATACTTTCATTCAAGGAAACAATTGCTATTAAAGGACTTAAATAGCTTCGTACCAATATTAGTTAGTAAACTGCTACACTAGTGAAATTGTTTGATACATCCTATGCTAGATATATATTCCATAAATAATTTATGATAATTTTCATACAGAGACAAGTTACTTCTATTGGAGGTTCTATATAATTTAAAAATAATTTATGGTGATTTTCATAAAAAACAAGCTACTTCTATTGGAGGTTTATACGTTGATTTGAACACGTACCAGTACAGCCGAACTTAGCTTGAGCTAGGAGACTTTCCCATAACTAGAAAAGGCGGCAGTTGAAAAATAAAGATACAGTTAAATGAACCAATGGCAGGGGCTTTTACAAGCTCTAGTTAACACCTAAAACAATTCTATAAGAGCGTCAATGTCTCATTAAATAAGAAATCATTTCTACTCAAGGACAGAAAAGAGCATTCCTTCCATTAGAGTTATATGTACTCTAGATCTCAATTATATCTCCATTAACTCTTTAAGGCTCAGTACTAATTTCCATCTTTCATAACTTCTCCAAGCTTTCTATTGTTTCTAAGTTCTCAGTTATTTAGAATTTACTAGACCCTGTGCCTGACTGACTTGTTCTAAGTTTGATGCTAATCACTATGCTTTAATAAGTGTATAGCATTACATGAGAGACATTCAGCTGCTTTGAGATTAAATTAACAAAGACAATATATTACATGCATGACTGATCAAGAGACTAACCTTCAATCTCCATGTTCAATTTCCACAAACAACACAATTCATGCAATCAGGCTTCATATTAGCCAAATTTCAATATCATGACCATTATTGACTACATTCTTTTAAACACACAATGGAGACAACAAGAGAAAGCATAGATGCGTGTTACTTTGGAGAAGTAATAGCACTCTCTCCCACTATATTTGGGAAGATTAGTATGAAATTCAACCAACAAGAAAGAAACCTATTGTGTATGAGCTCACCAACTTGGAGGCCAAACCAATTTATCAGTTCAAACTATTCTATATGAAAATATAGACGGCTAAGTTTCACGAATATAGATTAGTACCAATATGTGTACATTATTCGATAGAAATTAGAAATTGGAAATTATATTAATGTCAACGAATGACCAAAAATAGGCTAAACGAGTTGGAACGTACATGTACACTAGCAAAGGATGTTATGTCCCTAACTCGAATTTTCACCACAATTCCAAAAGATATCCAAGCACCACGAATTGGAATACAGAAATAAATATGATGAATATTGAAGGCCAAATGTATCAACCAAATTCTGAGTTCTGCCCTAGATTTCTGCACTTTGAATCTCTGCTCAAACCCTAGATTCTGATTCAGATTTCTGCACTTTACACTTCTGCCCAAACCCTAACTGTTGTGCAATTTCAATCTTGAAACGAGATATTAGTTTCACCAAGTTATTTGTCCAAGAATCGATATAAACCATCACAAAGATTTGCCCAATTGGATGGATTACCTATACCATGAAGTAGCCAATACGACAACATAAACAAACAAGAAATATACTGCTGAAGATATATCACGTCTGCAATTATAGATAGACTGATGTGATATAAATTGCAATATACAATAATATCAAAGTGGGCTAATTAGCCCAGCATTACAAGCGCTCCTTCAAAGTGATATCACATACCAAATGCAAGGAATACAAGGAATATATTGATGTCCAAACCCTAGGCGCAGCAGCATATGTCCCTGAAGATCTGCCCTATGTGATTCGCTGGCCCTTAGTTGAGATTCGCTGGTCTTCAAGGATGATTCGCTGCCTTTCAAGGATAAATCGCTGTCCCTTATGATCAGATTTCTGCCTTACTCCTGCCGTTAGATCTCCAAATTCAGGTCCTAATGATGCTTCTCCATAAGCTGATTTGCATTAATTGCTATTGGATGGGGTCATCTCCATCCCATATTGAGGGGCCATCACCTCAATAGAAGACAAAGGACTTAAATCCTTATGCCGATCTGTCGAAGACTGAATAAAGCAAGTCGAATGCATGATCCCAAATGACAGCTCCATCACCTCCTTTTATACTTCTCCTCCAAGCGCTTCTAGAGTTCTCTAGGTCGGCCTCCATGATGTCTTTTTTTATTTGTTTGTATTAGATTTGGGCGCCAATCCTCCTATTATGATCAAGTCAGCCAAAGATGCATTCAATATTCTTTCCCAAGACAAGTCGGCCTCCTAGTGACAGGATTTTAGTACAAAAACGCCTGGAAAGAGGTCCAAGTCAGTCACCCAAGTGCATAAAATCTCCAAGTCAGCCAAGGTAAAATACCTCTCCAAGTCGGCTCTCCAGTGCAAGTCGGCCTGCCTTCAAGGAATAGAGCAAAGAATATGTAGAAAGCTCAACCAAGTAGATCTCAGAGGTGTCCAATCCGGAAAAAGGGACATGACAAAGGACTTGAGCAAAAGGGCCTCAAACATGAAGTAAATAGAATGAAAAAGTGAGAATCACAGAAAATTGGGGTTAACCCAAAAAGAGTAACACCAGAACTAGTAAAACTATAAATAGAAAAGTGGACAAAGAAACCTTGATGCAGGAAAATCAAGGTCCACAAGCAATCTTGTATCACTCAAAAACAGAATAAGGGTGGTTGAGAGAATTTTGGCTTGGTGTGTGGGTTTTGGGCATACTTAGAGGAGTCTAGAGGTAAATAATTTTCCTATTTGACTTCAATAGTAAAAGAAAACACAGTTGTATCTTCTGCAGCAAGGTATTTGGTAGCATTGTCATTTTCATCAGCAAGCTTGCTTGTGACTTCTACAACTAAGTAACTCATTTGTCAGCCTGTTGTGCACTTCATCAGTTTATGCTTGTGTGTGACTTCATCAGGATCTGATTGAGTCACTTCGTTAGCATCTGTCTGTGCAACTTTTGTAGCAAATAAATGAGTTTGCGAGTACTTGTATCTTCATTAGTGTAATGTCCCCTTTCTTAGGAAACACTTAAACCTGAATTTGCATTCAAAGTGATTCTCAAGGAGACATTAGAAACATTATAGATTAATAATTTTCAATGATAAGATCAAATAAGATCAATGATAATATAATTATATCATTCCTTGTTGACGGATTATTCATTTCCTAATTGTCATTTGCTATTGATAACTATTCTATAATACGTTCCATAATTCAATCATGCATATTTTCCTTATTACTCTTCCTCATGGAACTAGGCTTTACATGTATAGGGCGCGCTGAAACCATCTCTTGACCCAGCCTACGGGAAACTATGTCCCAGCGTACGGGCCTTAATACGGATGGTATTACTCCGCCTCTCCCCACAATACCTAACATTCCTTTAAGGATGAAGTAATAGAGAAATATAGAAGTAATAATCTAAGTTCATCTTCCCATATCATCTTTCTTCTATTTTTTAACCATGGATGGGGAAATTATATGTCTAAGGCGTGTTGAACCCTCTCCAATGCGATTGGGAATGGAATTACTCCGCCTCTCCCTAGCATCCTTGTCTAGGGTGCGTTAAACCCTCTCCAATTCATCGTGATGGAATTACCCCGCCTTTCCCTAACAAGACCGCCTCTCCTATAGTTATAGGAAATGGAAGTGATGGGATGGTTATGTTTTTCTTTTCATAATGTATATATATGTTCATATATGTCTCAATCATGTTACTTTATTTAAGAATGTACTTT
This sequence comes from Cunninghamia lanceolata, assembly GCA_027924645.1. Classification (NCBI taxonomy): domain Eukaryota; kingdom Viridiplantae; phylum Streptophyta; class Pinopsida; order Cupressales; family Cupressaceae; genus Cunninghamia; species Cunninghamia lanceolata. Next base: position 8,206,029 of record BSBN01000776.1, on the reverse strand, counting down.
CAATTAACTATTTGTTCATATAGATACATATATATATTTATACATAATAATCTTACTATTTATTTTTACCAATTATAGATTGAACAAATTAAATATAAATACTTACTTGCCTGCTGTAGCTTTACCTGGCATTCTACCTATGCTGTCGTAATATAATTTATATTGTTTTGTTGTTGCCATTTATATATTTTATAATATATATTTCACTCCCTTTTACTACTGATGTACATATCTCTATATATTAATTTATGACATCTTTCCTACTTATGACTTAGAAATATATATTATGAAATCTTTTCTACTCCTGACTCAGAAATATATATAATGCAGATTTATCCGATACTCTTTTTATATTTTCTTCCGATGATCCTTTCCTTCTATCTCACAACCTTTATTTATTTCCCTTTCAAGGGATATGTTTGAAGAGGCACATCTCTTATTACCCTCTTATAATTTTTATTACTTTATATTAATTCCCTTTTGTGGTAAAACTAGTTCTGATCATACGTAACTCCCTTATCATAAGAGGATAGGTTAAAAGATGTTTATTTATATTATTATTTATTTATATTATATCATTATAATAAATGATAAATGGTTTATATTGTATTATTTATATTTATATTACAATATAAGATAATAATAATAATATTTATATTTATATTATTAGATATATTTATAATATATTATTCATTTATGTGATGCTGCTGTCAACCAACTTAATTGTAATATTTATTTTTATATATAATAATATATCTTATTAATTATTCACATAAATATTATATTAAAATATTTATATTTATAATATATCTAGTTAATTAAATATATGTATTTCATATATTTTATAATATTTATATTATATTAAATTAATACTATTATTTATTAAATAATACATATTAATAATATATTATATATTTAGTTTATATAAGGCTAACTTATTATTTAAATAAACGATTCAATTATAAATCATTATAGGGACATGACAATTAGCAACTGGGACAAATTCAGCAACTTCATGGTTTTCACTTCATCAACACTCAACTTTAGTATCATGGGACTTCAACAACCTTTTCATCAGCATATAGAATGACTTCGTTAGCAAGGTGCGAGAGATCAAGTCGAAGGTTTTATTAAAGAGATTATCATTACCATTGGCAATATAATTGATGACAACAAATTGAAAGACAAATCTAATTGTGACAATTAGCAGCTATCATGATGTTTCTGTCATGTCCTCTTCTTCGGAATGGTCACCATTAGGAGGATTGGCACTTTTCATTGGATTCCAAGGTACGTTGTACACCGGGAGATGCTCTCATTCATGCCAAGAAGGTCAAGGACGCCTTGTTTACACTTATCATGCATCATTAAGGAGGTTATTATTGAGCGATTTGATATTTCCTTAGCATTCCACATAATATCCATGTTAGCGCTCAAGGGAAAACAAAATAATAATTAATCAAATCCTTAATTAAGTCTTGGCACCTAGATACTTGGAGCATGGTCGGCCTCCTTGGAGGGAAAAACAAATTCAAAGCCATATAGCATGGGTCGGCCTTCTTTGGGCAGAAATAATAAATAAAGACCAAAAAACTCCTAGGTCGGCTAGCATAGAGAAAAGGAGGAAATTGTGTATAAATACAAGTTGTGTGGTGGCATTCAAGGCATCAATCACATCATTCATTTATTCGATCAACTTGGAGAAGGATTAGAGACAAAAACCTCTAGTCTTGTTAGAGAAGTTGGATGAAACCCTAGCTTCTCAAGGGAGAATTCCATAACGGGAATTCAATTGCACTTCATTGTTTGAAGCAGAAGTACACATCAGCTTGAGAGCGTAGCTAGTTCATGGTACAATTTGGCGAAGCTTCATCCTAGAGCTGGACGAATCAACATAAGGAGGAGCGACCTACCTTTAGGGCAGATTCATGGCAGAATTGGGCCTGCAGGGCATTAGGGTTTGAGCAGAAATATAACAGCAGGTTTCCGTCTTTCTTTATCAGCCCATTGTTAGCGATTTGTGTATACTTTGACATGCATGTAAGCTGAATCATATCAGCCGATTAACTCTGTATATTTGCCCATCATTTGAGTAACAAATCTGATACAATATTCAGTTTACATCAGCAGCCTGCTTATTATGATTTCATGGTGCATTTCTTCATGATTATGTATGAATTCAATGTTATATGTGTTCTTCTTGATGAGGTGAACCTTATGAGCAAAGCCCCATGTTATTTGTTATGAGTTATGATCATAAATGCATTTGTTTTCAAGTCTGATTTCCAGCAGAGTTAGGGTTAGGGCAGATTGTTTAAGTGCAGAAATCCAGGGCAGAACTAGGGTTTTGGTGTAACTGTAATATCCATTTGGGATATTACAAGTGGCATTAGAGCCATGATCCTGCTAGCCTGGGGATTGATCATTCATCATGGAAGAAGAAAGATCATTGCTTGAATCCATTAGACAAAGTCAAGTGAAATTGAAGGAGGAGCTGGAACGATGGATGTATGAACTCGGGGCTACTCAAATCATTGAAGAATACAATGCCCTATCACTTGGTTTCAGGTTAGCTACTCCTTTTGCATTTTATTTGAAGGTTCTTGAAGATGGAAATCCAGGAAAAAGGGTCTATATGATTACATCAGAAAACTGAGAAAAGAAAAAGAAAAATCAGAAGTTTCCATGAAAGCCAACATAGAAAGGAAAGAGGACAAATGATCATGAGGTGAATATAACCCAGTCCATGCATGTTGAAGATCGGGCCCCAAGCCCTAAAGAAGTCAAATCCCTAAGTACACATCAGCCCCATGAAGATAAAATGGAAGATGCCGCCATGAAAGATGAGGGTTTGAGCAAAGGAGTTTCACACATTGCAAAGGAGGATCACCTAAGGCTTCATAATGATCACATGGAAGGACATGTCATCATAGAGGTTGCCAAACCTACAAGGTCAAATCAAGGTACGGGTTCTTTGAACATTCATAGCATTGTTTCATTACCATTGCATCTTATTGGCATGAAATCAAATGGTATGGGTACCCTTGAGATGAATATTGTTCATAAGGATAATTCAGAAAATTTAGCGGGAAGTGATCAAAGTGGAATGGACAAGATTGATTCGACATGGCAAGATAAAGAGGTCATAATGGTGCACACATATTCTAGATCAACCATTGAGGAAGATCATGAGGTAGAAGATTCTACCTACTACTTTGATGGAGATCTGTTGATAGAGCTTAATGAAGACTTAGCTCACACCTGGGCATAATGAAGAAGTTGATTCATGGAGGCATGATCGAGCTATGATTGGGCCACATCACTTGGAGGAGAAAATGAAGATCGAAGGGAAGGATGAACACTTGATAGAAGACCTCTACCTCACACAGTTTCAAGAGTTTCAAAAGACCCTGGCTATGATGGAGGACGACTAATTGCATTCCTTTATGGATAATGATCATCTATTCAGAATGTGCAAGGTATATGTGCGTGCTTTGAGAAGGAAGGAAGAGTTTGAGGCATCATATGAAGAGGTCATGAAGGTTGGAGAGATGAACACACATGAGGTTTCAGCTTGCGGCCATGGGACTGAGTTGGTGACACATAGCACTCATGATTCTTCATTGGAGACATGTCTTGATCCTGCCCTAGTTGATGGTCACCTAATAATGGAGAAAGAGGAGATACGGATCTGCGAAGATATCTCTCGAAGGCACAAGGTACAGTCTGATTTTCTGAAGTATAACAGCAGTCCTTTGTCTTCACCTCATCATGACATGACAGCCAAGAGGATCAGCCTTGAGGCATGTACTATCCGTGAAGAGAATCAGGTTGGATCAGCTTTGGATGGAGGGTTTGCAACGACAAAGAAGGTTGAGAAAGATTAAGGCACTATACAGAGGTATGACAGAAATTCTGATCTCCTGATTTGGAACAGCAGTCTATGGTTCTTGTATGATCACATGTTGGCAGCCCATACACATGAGCATGAGCTGAAGAAGACATCTTCTATTGTTGGCTTCCATGTTGGGGATCGATATGAGGTCTTATTGGTGTGTCCAAGGCCCAAGAGAGCCAAGCGAGTTCAACATGACATATGGCACATGAGGGAGGAGTTTTGGATGGTGGCTAAGCAAGTGGGACAGTCAAATTTGAGGTATGACTCCGAGTTCCTTGATTGTTCACTTCATGAGGAGTTGGTATAACATCTTACGGAGAGCCACTTGAAGACTCACATCATGGGTTGTGATGACATCATTGAGTACACTAATGTTGTTGATAAGCATGATGTATCTTTGGTCCCTCATGCAGAATTTGCTTATGATCTACATTATATTTATGCCTCTTTGGTAGAACATATAGCTGCTTTATTTCAGAAATTTGGGATGCATACCATGAAGACTTTTACTTTGGCATGGCATACTATGGAGGTGCAGCTGAAACATGACATAAGGTATGAGGATGTTGCTATGATGTTTGATTTGGGGTTGTTAATGCTTGTGTATCAGTTGAGTGATGGCATAGGGGCTGGAAGAAAGCATGAAGATTTTGATATTCCAGCTCTAGCTCATAGGGATCCATTTCTCATTTTGGTAGAAGATGGCTGCTATATTTCATGGCGCATAGACTCTTGGCGAGCTGCAGCTACTCGGGAGTTTGGTGAGACTTTTGAGGCTACACTTAGTGGATCAGCCACTAATATCATGACTTCACTTGAAGAGGGAGTCATAAGGGATTCAATTTATGGTGACTCTCTGATCATTCATGGAGAAGGCACTGAGTTGGGTGATGCTATGACACAACTCCATCATCTCTTGAGGATACTCGAGGCTGCCCTATGTTTGTCTACGGAGACACATGCATTAGAGGAGTACACTTCAAACATATGGATGATTATTGCACCAAGATATGATGTTGTCTCCATCTCTACTCTGGAGGTGTTAGGGTTTGTCACACAGTTGGCATGCGACATTGGAGTTGGAGATACACAGTGACACTAACATCCTTGCCCTAGCACATAAGATTGTCTTGCAAGTTTGGATGATAGATGCTATTGTATGGTGTATGGGTTTCATATTGATGGCACTTGCTTGGGTATTGCATTACTTCTTCACCTCCGGAGGTCGGCATTTGAGTGAGGCATTATCATTCTATGTCACTAGAGAGGTTGTTGACAGTCATATGGAGATTGTTTTCAGTTGGGAGTTGGCTATCTTGGTTCACACCAACTACCTTGGAGGAGCTGATCCGCACTTTGGGGCCCCTGTGTTGAGGATTTTGCCAAATGAGGGTGAAGGTTGGATTGATGATAATTTTGTGAGGTATCTTCTTCTCTTCATGACTGACAGGTGTGAAGACAGGATGGTTTGGGATCCAGGTGGAGACATGATTGACACACTACTTCATTGGGGTGTTAATGAGTTATCTCACATTCCCAATGAGTACTACAGAGTAGCGCAGCGGAGGTTTGGAGACTTGTCGTTATGCCTTGAGGATCACATTCTTCATCACAGGCTCTTCGAGACTCCAGTTTGGACCTGCTATTGTCTCTCAGGAGGTGGCACCTTGGGAGCATTGGAGGTCATGACACTTGTGGTTGCGAGCATGTTTCTTGGAGGATGCAACCACTCGTGGAAGTTTTGTATGGTCGCCGGGCATGCGAGCGGATGGAGATACATGTCATTTGACACTATCTCACAGCATACACACTTGCCATTGCTTGAGGACAAGCAATTTTGAGGAGGGAGGATTTGTCATGTCCCTTTCTTCGGAATGGTCACCATTAGGAGGATTGGCACTTTTCATTGGATTCCGAGGTACATCGTACGCTGGGAGATGCTCTCATTCATGCCAAGAAAGTCAAGGACGCCTTCTTCACACTCATCATGCATCATTAAGGAGGTTATTATTGGGCGATTTGATATTTCCTTAGCATTCCACATAATATCCATGCTAGCGCTCAAGGGAAAACAAAATAATAATTAATCAAATCCTTAATTAAGTCTTGGCGCCTAGATACTTGGAGCATGGTTGGCCCCCTTGGAGGGAAAAACAAATTCAAAGCCATATAGCATGGGTCGGCCTTCTTTGGGCAGAAATAATAAATAAAAAGACCAAAAAACTCCTAGGTCAGCCAGCATAGAGAAAAGGAGGAAATTGTGTATAAATACAAGTAGTGTGGTGGCATTCAAGGCATCAATCACATCATTCATTTATTCGAGCATCTTGGAGAAGGCTTAGAGACAAAAACCTCTAGTCTTGTTAGAGAAGTTGGATGAAACCCTAGCTTCTCAAGGGAAAATTCCATAACGGGAATTCAATTGCACTTCATTGTTTGGAGCAGAAGTACACGTCAGCTTGAGAGCATAGCTAGTTCATGGTACAATTGGGCGAAGCTTCATCCTAGAGCTGGACGAATCAACATAAGGAGGAGCGACCTACCTTTAGGGCAGATTTGTGGCAGAATTGGGACTGCAGGGCATTAGGATTTGAGCAGAAATATAACAGCAGGTTTCCATCTTTCTTTATCAGCCCATTGTTAGCGATTTGTGTATACTCTGACATGCATGTAAGCTGATTCATATCAGCCGATTAACTCTGTATATTTGCCCATCATTTGAGTAACAAATCTGATACAATATTAAGTTTACATCAGCAGCCTGCTTATTATGATTTCATGGTGCATTTCTTCATGATTATGTATAAATTCAATGTTATATGTGTTCTTCTTGATGAGGCGAACCATATGAGCAAAGCCCCATGTTATTTGTTATGAGTTATGATCATAAATGCATTTGTTTTCAAGTCTGATTTCCAGCAGAGTTAGGGTTAGGGCAGATTGTTTAAGTGCAGAAATCTAGGGCAGAACTAAGGTTTTGGTGTGATATCCATTTGGGATATTACAGTTTTCTTTTCTTTGTCAGCAACTATTTCTTCCTTAGCGATTGGCAACAATCTTCTATCTTCCTTGCTGTGGCATGATGCTTTGTTGGCAACCCCTTTCTTTGTTAGGATTGATAATATTAACCTTGCAATCCTAGGACTATGTACCTTAATTTTAATATTTTAATAGTCAGTTATTATTTCATGTGACTCCAAGAATCATGGAAAGGGAACTTGGATGTCCCACATGAGTAGGAACATTTTTTGGAATTAAATATTATTTTCTAGGCACTTGGAATATTCTTTGCAAGGTGGTATTGAGTGGGGAAGCTTAATTGGCCTATGACAACATCATTGGACACTTGGCATGAAGTGGAAGGGAATCTAACTATTTATGGTGTTGTAAGAGCTGTAAGAAGCATCTATGACATTGTAAGAGGTGTAAGAAAGTATCTTTGATTATGTGTAAGAAGTTGCTAGCCTTTTTTGGACTTGACGAGTTGTTATTTTGTCTTCTAGTGAGCTGTTTTTGTCCTCTAGTGAAAATGGACTCCCAAGTTAATGAGAAAAGTCTTGAAGCTTCTAAAAAGATGCTTGTAACTCCCATACACGTCATAAGGTATCTTTTGCATGTAGGCTACTTGGGTCATGGTTTGAGTCCATTGTATTGGAAACCATTTATGGTTTCTTGTATTATTTTTGGCTATAAATTAGAGCCTTGGGGTAGTGGTAAATATAGGTTGTTTTGTAGGATATATAGGTACCAAAGTACTGCTGAAAATTAGAGAGATAAGCTATTATGTTGTAACATTATTTATCATTAATACAAGCTTGGGGTCTCTATGGGTGTGGAGTTTTTTCCCACAAGGGTTTCTCCACGTATATCTCGTGTTATGGTTTGCATCTCTTTTATGGTTGATTACATTTCCATTATGATCTATCAATGTTATTGAATTTGTTGCATTAAGTTTCAACATATCTCACTTGTTTTGTTACACTCAGTTTTCAACATTTGGTATCAAAGCCTTGGCTGGCTTGATTATTGTCATGTCCCCTTTTTTGAGCTTTGGGTATGAATTTATAAAATATAGTACTTATCATAAGTTGGAGTGAATTTATATACTGCAATACATACCATAAGTTGGGTGAAGTTATATACTGCAACTTACATATCATATATTGAGGTGATTTTATATATTGTAGTACATTCAATAAATTAATAATTTAACTTAAGTTGTCAAAAGTAACTTTATTTTATTAAAGCAACTTATGTTATATTATTAAAAGGTTGTTTTGAAAAGAAGGCAAAAAATGATGTTCTAAAGTGGTGTTAGGGATGGGGGTCCAAAAAACAATTTTATTTTGTAAGGATTTAAAAAGTCACTTTTAGATTACACTTTTGGAGGGAAAAGAAGAAAATAGAAAATAATATTTTATTTTTCCAAAAGTGTTTATAAAAGAAGGATGTGAGAATATAAAGAGGCTATTGCTGATTTTCGTAACCCTTGTTTCTCAAGATTAAACTCTATTCATCTTTTCCTTTGGAGGAAGAAAACCCTCTTGGTGCGAAATTAGAGGACGAAAACCCTCTTGGTTTCAGGAATGGATTGGAGGATGAAAACCCTTCGATTCATAAGAGTAATTCCATCAAGGAATTACATGTGTGCTACTAGGTTTGGATTTAGGGATGAAAACCCTCATCTCTCTCATCTCTTTTTGTGTGATTCCTTTTAGGGGTCGCGTTTGGTGTTGAATGTTTTCCAGTTTCAGTCAATTTTGGTTATATGGGATTTTGAATTATTATAATCAATATGTGCTCTATGTGATATCAAAATATCATATGTTATTATTTAAGTATTTTCAAAGTTGATGATTTTAGTTGTTTACATAGAAGGATCCTATACTAAATTTTATTATAGCCAAATTATTTGCTATTGAACAACAACTCTTTACTGCTGTCCTTTTTTAAATCAAGCCGTACCTGATTTTAGAGGGAGTTGTACAATCTTATGTGTGTCGTACTATGGTGTGAAGTTGCTGTAAGGGTTGAAGGTGGTTGCATATTATTCAGTGGGTCCAAAATTTATATATATTGTTGTCTTTAAATGTGTGATATATCACAGCTTACAAGGGGAGAAAACTATGACATAATCTTATTTTATTCAGCCTTGTCTCTTCCCATAAGTCTATCACAGCATTTGGTATTTAATTGTTGAAAGATACTTCAAATTCATAAGTCTTCAATGCTGGATTAAAGGCTTCAAGCTAAGTAAGTCTGTCACACTAAGTTTATGAAGGCTACCATATGATTAGCAACAATATGGATACTACCGTACCATGTGGGATTCCAAGGTACTTCAAGTATTAAGAATATCTGGCATTATATGACTTATTTCTGGTAATTATATGGGTTTATGAGTAACCTTTGGCAGCAGCAAATTTTATCAGTATTTTAATATCAGCAATTTGTATAAAAATGTATATATTTTAACATGGTAATTAAATAGTTTAAAAAATCATTGTAAAATCTGGAAGGTTATACCAATAGATTGTGTTTGGTTTTCATTGTAAAAGATCTTGGTCAGTCATTTGCAAGATCCTATCTTTATTTTCTAAACTTTTTGCCATCTTGGTGTGAATTGGAATCGAGTGATTTAGTGTGGCATTTTTGAAGTTGATGTACTTTCTGCTTGTTATCAACGAATTTGGCTTGATCAAAATATGCAAATCACTATCCGCCATTTTGGCATTGATCGATTCTATGACTCTACTTTATTGTAAATTGGTCGGGTTGCCATCAATATTTAGTTTTAATTTTCATTGTCCTCATTCTAGTCTCCGTATGCTCTCACCTTGCCCACACTAGAAACTTGGTGATAAAAAAGAATCAGGATTTGAGTGATTGCAAAAAAAAATTTAGAGGATTTGAGCTAACGGTCTTGCAAGGGGCATTACAATTAGAAGGATGCCTCTTATAGAGTGTTTGATAGAGTTTTTTGCTACAACGGGAGCGTGTTGTTTTCTTGTAGTTTTAGGTTCTGGTGATAGAGATCATGGCTAGTTCATCTCGATTGAAGATTGAAAAGTTCAATGGCACAACTTTGAGCTTTGGAAACTAAAGATGGAGGATCTCTTGGAAGAAAGAGATTAATGGATTCCCATGAAGAGCAAGACCAAATAAAAAAAGATGTCGGATGAAGAATGGGTAAAACTAGATAAAAAAGCCCATGGTATTATTTGGTTGAGTTTATCTAATTTTGTTTTATTGAACGTTTTTGGTGAAACTATTACATTAAGTTATGGAATGGAATATGAGAGATATGTCAAACAAAGAGTCTATATTAAATTATTTCTCAAAAGAAAATTGTATTCTCTTAAAATGAAGGGGAGTTAGTTGCAAAACATTTAAATGCATTTAATCTAATCTTAAGTCAGTTATAGTCAATTAATGTGAAAATAGAAGAGGATAAATGTATTTTGTTATTATGTTCACTGCCTGAATCTTAGGATAGTTTGATCCTTGCAATCAACGGTTCTTTGATTGATGATCCAAAGTTGGATGCTCTCATTGCCACCTTGCTTACAGAGGAAATGAGGAGAAAGAATTTAGATGGGTTGAAGGATGCATTGCATGTGCGAGTAAGATCTAAAGAGAGAGGTAAGGAAAAGAAGAAAGGTGTAAGGACAAGTCTAAAGACAGATCTAAGTCCAAGGGAAGGTCTAGGACACCTGGTAAGTGTAGGTTGAGGTGTTGGAACTATGGAAAATAGGCGTATCTCAAAAAGGAATGTTAGAACAAAAACAACAATAATAATGTGTGTTGTCCCAAACTAGAATATTTGATAACCTTGATGATGACTTTCTTTTAATAATAACTTTTAAGTCATCCTTTTACAAAGTTGTAACATGAGTGACTAGGGCAACTAAGTTATTATTTTTTTAAATATTTCCATCATCATACCTTTAGCCTACGGAAAATAAAATAATAGGCTAAGGTGCTCCTGATTATCTTCACCTGAAAAAGGGGACATGATATGATGATTCCTCTATAAATAAATCCTCTGATGATAAAGCTATTGATGATTTATTATTTCTGCTAACATGACTTTGGATGACTTTTGGTTGATAGATTTAGATACATCCTACCGCAACTCCTCACAAGGAGTGGTTCTCAACATATACAACTTATGATGGTGGGGACGTTTTCCTCGGGAACAATAGCACATGAAAGATTGTGGGTCGTGGGTGAAAACCCTTAAAGATGTATTGCATATCCCTAGTTTAGCTAGGAACTTGATTTTTGTATCTAAAATGAATGATTTAGGGGTGCATGTTACTTTTGAGAAGAGTGGTTGTAGCTTGAGTAGAGGGAATTTGGTGTTGGCTAGGAGTACTCAATGTGGCACGTTGTTTAGGCTAGAGGCATCTAATTTTTCTAACTCTGTGAATGTAATTGATAACTCTATATCTTGTAAATTGTGGCACCACAGGATGGGTCATATTGGTGAGAAGAGTCTCAAAATGCTCATTAATAAAAAATATGGTCAATGGTTTGTCTGATTACTTTCTTGACATTGATTTCTATGAACACTGTGCGTATGGAAAACAATAGAATTTCTTTAAATCTGGTAGTAGTAGAGCTAAACAAAATTTGGAGGCTATTCATAGTGAAGTATTTGGTCCTATAGATGTGCCTTCAACTGGAAAGTCTCGCTATTATTATTTATTAATGATTTCTCTAGATCATAGTTGGAAAACTTGGACTCGGCAAAAACTCGGTTGACCCAAAACTTGCGACTCGACAAAAACTCAGCAAAAACTCGGGCAACTTAAAATTAAAAAAATAACTTAAAGTTCTTTAAAAACACAACTTTTTTACAAAATTCAATGACAAAATGTATCCAATGAGTCCATAAATGAGTACAAAAGAGTTTTCTATTAGACTTGATCTATGTTCCATGAAGTTTCTTGATGGGGAGATGGGGGAGCGGGTTTCAAGATGAGGAGACCAAGGGCCTAAGCTTGGGATGATAAGGGTACAATGGTGGGTGGGGGTTTGGAGGCGGAGCCCCAACAAGGTCAAGGGGCAACGCCCCAGCGCCCCCAACAGAATCGAGGGGAAATGCCCCTCACGGGGGCCTAGGGGCAGCGCCCCTTGCGGGGTCTGGGGACAGCAATACTCACTGTTGCAACCTTTAGCCTTTCTCATTTTTTCACTTTTGTGATTGCTTAGGGTGTGGGTTGGGCCTGTTGGGATTCCTATTTTCAAGCCAAGTATTTGCAAAATCTTGTCAAATTCTCAAAATTTTCTAAAGGGGTCCTTGTGCCTTTACCCTGATGCATGTTGTTGTACCCCTGACTTTGGCTAAGTTTGAAACCCTGAAACCCTAAAAATTTGGCTAAGTCTGAAATCTGATGGATCCTCCAAATTCTAGATTCTGCATTATAACTCCTATGGATCCAAAACCACTCTCAAATATCTTGACAGTATATACATAAAATATAAATAAAGTATAAGAATACTTATATTTCATATTTTAAGTATATACTGTCTTGAACCTCTTTCAATCACCTTGATAACACCCCTGGCCTAGGTGATTGTGAAATGTTTTAGGATTTCAGGTTGTAGTTATTTTGGGACCCAATAGGGCCCATAGATCATTAGAGATAGGGTTACTAGCACGAAGATCCAAAAAAATATCTAAATTAAAAAAAAAAAAACCTTTTTGCCTCAATTGCTATGTCTGGCGAGTTTGTCACTCAGACTCGCCGAGTTTTTGCCGAAAACTTGCCAAAAACTCGAGTTTTTTGCAAAAGCTCGGCAAGTCTTTCTAGTGAGTAAACCTCGCAAAACTCGCCAAGAGAAGAACTCGACGAGTACTCGCAGACTCAACGAATACTCACCGAGTGTGCCATCTATGCTCTAGATATTCATGGGTTTACTTTCTAAAGAATAAGTCTACTGTATTTTCTATACTTAAAGAGTTCAAAACACTTGTTGAGAAACAGATAGATAGGAAAGTAAAGGTTTTGAAAATGGATAATGGTGGTGAGTTTTGCTCTAGGGAATTTGATGATTATTGCAAATATGCATGGATTGTTAGATAGAAAACAACTCCATATACTCTACAACAAAATGAAGTGGCAGAATAGATGAACACGACCTTTATGGATAGAGCTAGAAGCATGTTGATTAGTGCAAATCTTGAACAACATTTATGGGCTGAAGCTTTACACATTGCTTGTTACCTGATGAATAGGTCTCCCACTTGTGCTCTAGTTGATAAAACACCTTATGAGGTATGGACAACTAAAAGACCATTGATTTCTCATTTCAAAGTTTTTGGTAGTGAGGTATATGTTCATGTTCCAAAAGAAAAATGTTCTTAGCTTGATTTCAGAGCTAACAAGTGTGCAGGTGATCCGAGAATGAAAACCCTTTGGTTTCCAAGTGGGTAGGGAACAAAAACCCTCTTGTCTGTGAAGGTGATTCCACTCAAGGATCACATTGGTGCTGATCAAGAAGGTTTCCAAATTCATTGGGTTTGTGTGTTGTGAAGTTTTCAGATTTTGGTTGTGGTTTGTGGTATTTGAATTTCCAGATTTTGGGTTTTATATGAAGTTTCAATGTGGGTTTATAGTTTTGGTAAAGATTTCCAGCTTTTTTTTTTTTTTTTTTTTGAAGAGTTTCAATGTTATATCATCTTATCTACTGTGTGGATTCAATATTATTGAAAGGTTCAATCTTATATTGGCTGTGAAGATCCACATTTTTGAAGGGTTTTATATTAAATTTATATTGTTGCTAATATTGTGGTGATATAAATGTCGTACCATTATGAAATTTGTTGTGTAGTGATCAAGTCCTGTCGTACAAATTCATATCAGTTTTTTGGAAGATTTTGAGACTGTCGTACAAGTTGATGGCAGACAAAGTCTGACACGTTTTATCATTGGTTTGCCACATTTGGTGAGACTATATGAAGGTTTCTAATCCTACTGTACTTATTGAGTTTGTTCCAAGCTAATACCTGGCCATGCATATTTGAAACTAGGTGCAACATTTAGAGGTGGTGGTCATAGAGAGTCATTGCTAGTCGTACTACCCTTCTTGACTAGGCGCTGAACTTTGAATAAAGAATAATGACTATTAAGATTGTTGCAAACTAGTTTCAGGCTGTACTATAGTTCCAGCTGATGACCACAGTTGTAAGGGTATTATCATTGTATCTTGGGTGCCATACAATGTATCATTGCTGTTGTGTGAGGTCGTATAGATCTGAAGTCTATTGTACCATTTTCCCATTCTAATCACAGCATAGGTGATTTATGGATGATTTGTGAATGTCCAAACAGTCGCACTTCATGGTTGGGTTCTTAGAGAGGTCTTTGGAGACTGGTTGTACTTTCCTCTAGGCCATAGAAACCTGTAGCTATCCATAACAGCTATATCATTAGTGTTAAGGCTGTTGTACATCAGTTTCAAGAGGATTGATCAAGAAAAAATCATTGTAGAAGTTTATTTTTGTAATCATCCTATTCCTAGCATGTCATACATTTTGTATTTGAGAGATTTTGGGACATTTATATCTTCTGTTACATATTCCAGCATTAGCCATTCAGTGATTTAGCTACAACAGCAATCTTCTTGTAATTATCTCATTTCAGGCTTGACTTTAAGATTCTATCAGACATTTTTATGCTGGTTATGTTATATTGCAGAAGGATTGTAGCATGATATGATTTCTGCATTATTGTGATGATTCTAGTACTAATTTGCATCGCAATTTATGTGCGGTTCACCACCAGAAAGTTTCTAGATTTGTAATTTGATATTACATTCTAGAAGGCTCAATTGCTAGCTTGCATATCCATCATTTAGTTTCAAATTTGCATACATTGTAGAACTGTGAGTAATCATCCTATTCCTAGCATGTCATACATTTTGTATTTGAGAGATTTTGGGACATTTATATCTTCTTTTACATATTCCAGCATTAGCCATTCAGTGATTTAGCTACAACAGCAATCTTCTTGTAATTATCTCATTGCAGAATTGACTTTAAGATTCTATCAGACATTTTTATGCTGGTTATGTTATATTTCAGAAGGATTGTAGCATGATATGATTTCTGCATTATTGCGATGATTCTAGTACTAATTTGCATCGTAATTTATGTGCGGTTCACTACCAGAAAGTTTCTAGATTTGTAATTTGATATTGCATTCTAGAAGGCTCAATTGCTAGCTTGCATATCCATCATTTAGTTTCAAATTTGCATACATTGTAGAACTGTGAGACTTGCCGCCAGTAAGTTAGTGTCCCAATCACCGTATGCTCTCACCTTGCTCAAACCGGAAACTTGATGATTAGAAAGTGTGAGGGTTTTATGCATTTTCATCATAAAATTCGTAAAAATACAAAAAAATCAGTTTGATACATTACAAGTGTGTTTTTGTGGGTTATGGTGAGAACATTAAGGGTTATAAGCTTTGGGATCTGTTGTCACTTGGATTTGCACCCTTTGTTGAACCAGTTATTCCAACAATCCAAGGACACAATGGGGCTGATCTCAAGGTGTGGGACCTTGCAAATGAGATCAGACCTCCAGAGAAGGTTGGTTCCTCCTAAGCTTAAGGATTAGAGAAATAAATTGAAACTAAATCTATTCTAAGAACCACCAAGGAAAAAGGGAGAAGGAGAAATGCTGAAAATGAAAGATGATGCACCAGATTTAGTATTTTAACTACAATATCAACCCTTGATGCACATAATGACCTCAAACAATTGACATATGTATGCACAATACTCATGAAGCTTATACAAAGGTAAAGAAAAAACTGGAAATACAAGGAATTGATGATTCACAACCAAATCCACATTCATTCCACAATACACAGTGCAAAAGTATATGACAAAGGCAAGAAATCAGTGTTATATTGATCAAAGAGACAATGTGTTACAACTGATATAGAGTCACGACTGTCAAAAGACCAACAAACTTTTACATCTTTAAAATGCATATATATAGTTTCACAAATTCTACTATTTCAATATGGATGTGGGCATGTCAGAAAATCCCTACAGAGGAGTGCTCACCCATACATCTAGTAAAAAGATTTAATGTGGAAGGAACCCTAGTCAAATGTATCGTTGAAAAATCCATCTACCTCAGGTACTTGTCGTTGACCCTAAAAAATTCAACTCCCAAGGTGCCTTATTTTGCCCATGTTCATCTGGGATCCTAGTTTCTTCCTTTTAAAATGCAAGAGTGAACCCTGAAAATCCTAAAATTGTTTGTCTATAGAATGCTGTCTTGTCGGGTTTTCGGGAGCCGACTGGTCTTTTGGTCCTTGCGAAGCTTCAGGCCCCATTGGGTTTTCTAGACTATGTCCAAAGGTCCAAGTTCCTTATGTGCCCCCGGAACCCACCGGCAAGTATGGACCCACCATAGTTCAAAAATCTTCTTGGACCCCCTGAACTTTCAAGTCTGATTTGGGGTTACAAATGATCGAGTTTCCAAATAATTTTGGAGAAAATCGCTAAGTATTTGGTGATGTTTCGGATCAAATTGCCAGCTTTGAATTTTGGTGTTTTTGGTCCTTTTCAAACCTCGGGGCCCGACTGGGTTTTTGGACCTTTTTCATGAAGGTCCAAAAGTTCTAGTCCCTCCTGCGGGCCTTGTCCCCGCTTCTGATCTGACTCCCGCTCCTCTGGACAACAACACATTGAAGGTTCTCAAGGCTCGATGGGATTTTGGGTCATGGTCCCAAATTCCAACTTCCACCCGCGGCCCTAAGTCCCACCAGGGTCCGAGCTTCCGCCAACACCCAAGAATGCACAGAAATGCGTCAGCTACTCTCCGAGTCGCCATAAATGCAAAGTGGGTGGTGGATTTTAATGGTCTTAATGTGGTTGGTGGAGTTGGTAGGGCTTTCCCTCCCATTCCAACATCAGATCCGAGTTGCAACTGATATAAAAGGAGGATTGAAATACTTTTCAGACGTTGGTCATTTTTGGGCATCTTTTCTCTCAGGCAGGTTCCAGGGTCCAGACAGCAGAAAAGAACAGGTTATCTTGTAGTCTTTGTTCATCATGAAACAACTATGAAATGTATGTAATGTATTTTGCAAATCTTTGTATCAGATTATTGTTTTTCTCCACCACTATAGATGCTCTTCTTACAAAGCTTTAATCGCAATTAGGGTTTTCATTTGCCACACTTCGTGGTATGAATGTAAACATTGATTTGAATGAATGTGACAATTCTTAATTCATTTCCAGGCTTTTGTGAATGGTCATTTCAATATTACATGGGGAAGAACATGGTATGGTGTGGGATTACTAAAGCATTCTTAGTGATTTGGTACTGATTTTCATGCATTTGATTTATCAAATAGGTAGCTGTACATTTCTTTGTAGTTGTTTTCCTCTATTTAATGTTAGACTCTGGAGCCTGATGGATAGGCATCAGTTTGAGTAGCCTTTAACCACCCAATCTTCAAAACAAAACAATACATCTATCCTTTAGACACAATAGTAGTTTTTATGCATCCTCACGTTGCAGGATTGCTTATATCAATTATATAGGAGTCTTATAATAACTAGTTGTTCTCAGTCTAGTGACAAATTTGGGGCTGAGAGAGCGATCTGGGTTTGGTTATTCACGTTTTTAGTTCATCTGATTTCAAAATCAATACCTATTCAGGTATACCCCTTTGGAATATCCCTCCAGAGTCTAAGTTGAGATCGAAGAGCAAAGGAGACTACCCACTCCTGTATGTTGGCTTGAATCACCCTCAACTTGTCGATAAACCCCTTCCGAATTACCCCGATGACATTCACGGCCTTGGTGATTTAGGAATGCTTTAAAGTTTTGGGTTGCAATCATTTTGGAAACCAACACCTGCAACATTAAATCTATACACTGTTCCATATACCTGAATACCCACTCCAATCTATAGTAATGGCACTTCTAGGTGTTGAGCAGGCGTCGTCATACACTGAACATGCAAAAAATGTGTTTTTCATCTTTTTTACACACTTGAAACTTGATTTTGCATTTTCTGGCGCTTGAAAGGCCATTAAGAACTTTTCAGCGAACTTGGAAATTCGCAGACTTTAAAATTTATTTACCTTTCTCCTTTTCGGTGTTTCGGCGAACTAACAAACCTACAAACCGCCAAACTTGCAAACCGCCAAACCGCCCTATCTTTCTTTGGTTCTCCATCCTATCTTCTTTCTTTCCTTTTGGCGAACTGACAAATTATTGAACATTTTCGATGTTTCAGTGAGTTCGTGAACATGCGAACTTGTCGAAACTTATGCTTTATTTTCCTTTTCTTCTCACCTCTTCTTTTCTTTGACTTGTCTTTTTCTTTTTGGCGAAAAGAAGAAACCATGAACCAAGTTTGGTGTTTTGGCAAGTTCGCGAATCTGCAAACTTGCCAAAATCCAAATCATTTCTCTTTCTTTGCTTTTCATTTCGGCAATTCAGTGAAAACTTGAACTCTGAAACCCTTTTCAATGTTTCGGCAAGTTCGCAAACCTACGAACTCACCGAAAGCCATTGCCTTCATTTTTCTGCTTCTCTTCGCCTCTTCAGTGACTTAGTGAAAATCATAACCAAAGAACCCCGCCTTTGCAATTTTTGGTGTTTCAAAGAAATGGCAAACCAGTGAACCAGTTCATCATTTCATTGAAATGCCGAAACAAACTAAGGAAAATCATTTTTCGACCTTTCGGCAAGTTTGCGAACTTGCAAAAGTGCCAAAAGGCAAAGAAATTCTAAAGGAAAACACTTGGAACACTTAGGATTTTCAAACTTAGGGATTTTGAAATTTTCTAAGGATGGGGAACACATTAAAGGTGATCTTTGATCAATTATATATGATGGGTTATGCATAAAAGGAGCAGGGACAAAAGGGCCTTTCAAGGGAAGACTATTTGAGTTAGGATGACTAAAAGAAAACATTTTGGCGACTTCTCAGGGGTGTTTGCCTGCTAAACATAAGGATCCAGTGGCCTTAAACCATCCATTGGGCATGGAGTCAAAAGGAACCTAATGAAAACTAGAACTGCCTCAACAACAAACAACACAGGGAAAACACGAAACAAAAAATACATGCAGTCTCCTGGTGAGAATGTAGCATGTGCAACAACACTTATTTGCAAAGGCAACCTACCATATGTACAAAACCTCAAAACCAAATTAAAAACAAGGTTTGAGATGGATCCCATTAACTGGGATGGGAAGAAGTTCACCATTCAACTTTGATTGGCCTACTTGCAACTGGTAATGTTGTGGTTGCTCCACATAGTATCAAACTTTGTGTGTCTTCCAGTCTTGGCCTCATCCCATTTTAGCACCAAATCACCCTTCCTTGAAGACTCTACCAGTTGTCTTCTTGTCAAACATCCTCTTTACCTGGGCTTGGTGAGCTTCAAGGGTCTTAATGGCTTGATCTCTTCCTTCTTCCAGCTCCATCATCTCAACAAGCCTTATTATCATGGTATCATTTTTCAATAGTTCCAACTGTTGTGCAAGCTCAAGAGAAGGTACCTCTAGTGACAGTGGAAGTTTGGCCTCTTTCCCATAAACTAGCATGAAGGGAGAATTGCCAATGGCCCTCTTGGGTGTGATTCTATCAACCCAAAGAGATGTTTTGAGCTTGGTATGTTAGGTCCTCTGGTTTTCTTCAACTGTCCTCTCGATGATCCTTATCAGGTTTTTATTTGCAGATTCAGCTAGACCATTGCCTTGAAGGTAGTAATTGGAAGAGCTCTTTAAATAAACACCATGTCTGACTACCCATTCACTGATCTTAGTGCCTACAAAGGCTTTGACATTATCAGAAATAATAATGAATGGAACACCAAACCTTGTCACTATCCCTTCAAGAAAATCCAAAATGAAAGCCTCAGTGGCATCCTTCAATGCAATTGCTTCAATCCACCTTGTGAATTAATCAGTGGTTGTCAAAATCCACTTGTGACTAGCATTGGATGCTGGGTTGATCATGCCAATGAAGTCTAAACCCCATTGGACAAATGGTTGATTTGTTTGAATAGGGTGAAGAGGAAGGGCGACTAATCTTTGTTTACATGTGAAGAGGGCACACAACTTCTCACCCACTTATGAGCATCCCTAAACAAATTGGGACAATAATAACCAACCCTCATAATTTTAACAACTGTGGTCCTTGGAGAAAAATGACCTCTAGAGAGACCATTGTGGAATTCTTTGAGCACTTTGTCAATCTGGTTTTGCTCAAGGCACCTTAAAACAACTCCATTGATGTCTTTTCTGAACAAGACACCATCAACAAGGGCATAAGGAATTGACTGCAGCATGAAGTATCTTCTTTTGGACTAACTTAGGCCATTAGGGTATTTACTTGTTTGTAAAAAGACAGTCATGTCACGATACCAATCATGTGGAGTATCAAACTCAACTGATTAGGCTTCTTGAAGAGCATAAATTGTGTCATTTCCAGCTTCTATGTCTATTGTTAGTTGTTCACGAAGTCCCTTACCCCTTACCAGCTTGGTTATTCTAATGTCCACGTCATATTCCATGACTTTGGTGATCCAACCAACTCTATTCTCACTAACATCCCTGCTCAACAAGATTTTTTTCACACTAAGGTGATTAACCATTAGTTGCACCTTGTTATTTGAAAGCATGTGCCTAAATTTTGTGAGGTTTCACAACAGCAAAGACTTGTTTTTCAACAAAGTTGTATCTAATCTCATAATCTTTAAGAGATTGACTGAAAAAGACAATCGACTGCTCCAATTGATCATTGTTTTGCTGGGTCAAAACTGCTGATATGCCTTCCTTTCCCCCAAAAGCGTAAAGGATAAACTCCTCATAATTAGGGTTAATCAATGTGGGAGCTTGGGAGATAGCTTGCTTGATAGCCTCAAAGCTGTCCCTGGCTTCCTTAGACCAGCTGAAAGTAGAATTCTTTATTAGCATGTAGGCGAGGGGTTTTGCTATAGATGCAAAATTTGGTATGAACCTGCTCACAAAATTAATCTTGCCTTGGAAACTTTGGAGACCTTTCTTATGGCTGGGGACGGAAAGAGACAGAATAGCATTTACTCTTTCAGGATTAATTGCTAGCCCTTCCTTGAAAACTATGTGGCCTAATAATTTGCCTTTAGGGACAGAAAGCACACACTTCTTAGGGTTCAAGGATATACCAAACTCCTTGCATCTATCAAAGACCTTCTTTAAATGACCCAAGTGGTCATCTGCATGTTTGGAAAAGACAGTTAAGTCATCCAAATAAACCAAAATAATATCATTAATTAGGCCTTTGAAGGCCAAATCTATAGCCCTTTGAAAGGTTGCACCAGCATTTGTTAACCCAAATGGCATTTTTTTGTAAGTTTAAGTGCTCCATTTGGTAGTGAAGGCTGTTTTGAACTGATTTGATTCATTGACAAGAATTTGATTGTAGCCTGAGTAGCCATTTAGAAGGAAGAACCTTTCAGCCCTAGCTACAGTTTGTAAGATTTGTTCCATGGATGGAAGTGGATAGTGGTCTTTAAGAGATGCCCTATTTAGATCCTTGAAGTCCACACAAAGTCTAATTTCTCCATTTTTCTTCCTAACCAGGACTAGTTTAGCCACCCAAGAGGAATGCTTAATTGGAAAAATAATTTTAGCCTCTACAAGCTTGGACAACTCCTTCATTAATGGTTCTATTTTAGGGTTGACTAGCCTCTGTTTTTCTTGACAGGCTTTGCATTGGGGTCCAAATCAATGGTATGTTGAACTAAGCCAGGGTCAAAACACCTAGGGTCTTCATAACTCCAAACAATAACATCATCATATTCTTTGCAAAGATCAATGAAGGCTTGCTTTTTAGATTTGTTACATAGCTTCCTTAGCTTTAGAACCTTACCTTTTGCAATTGTCATCTCTTCATAGTTTTCTTTTTTGACAGTCATGCTCATCTTCTCTTTTCTAGGGTGATTATTGGTGTTAAAAATACTTTCCAAGGTGATTAATCCTTTGGGCAATTTATTGGTTTTGATCTGAATGACCTACTCACCATATCGATCTTGGAACTTGGACTGGTTTTTAGCATAAAACTTTGCTTCTTGTAAGAAATTTACAATTTGCTGGTCATTTTCGAACACTTGCCAGCTGATTACATTGTCTGGGGCAGCAGACCTTACCACAATCTTCACGCGCTGGTCTAAATCCTGCATGATATTTTTGGGGATATCAAACTGAGCACCCACTGTTGCGAGCCTGTTAGCATCCTTGTTCTTTTCCCTGGGGACGGCCTGGATATTGAAGGCTTCAAAGTCTTCAATCAAATCCCAAGCTCTATGTTTATATGCTCTCAATAAATCATTTTTTGATGCACTTAGAGGTCTGACCTAATGGACAACAAGTTCGCTGTCCCCAAATACTTGCAAGGTTTTAATTCCTCTTTTTTGTGCCAATTGCATGCCTTGAATTAAGGCTTCATACTCAGCCACATTGTTAGTGCAACTAAACTAAAATATGAAAGCAAAGAAATATCTTTGTTTTTAGGTGATATCAGGGTTACACCAGCACCTGCTCCATTTTTGCTTTTGGAGCCATCAAAATACAATTGCCATACTCCATCCAAATCTTCTTGTGGCTTCACAAGGTTGGGTATGATTGCATTCTCTTCATGGATACAATAAGTACCTAACTCTATTTCTTCTACATTCTCAAGAGGATTAAATTGGAGGCCATTGCCCCACTCATCAAGCAAAATATCTAGAATTTGTTCTACGGGTGTGTCTGCCTCATGAATATTGTTGTCTTCCTCTTGGTCATGTAATGTGCAGTTCATAGTGGTAGGGCTAGGGGAATAGGGTTCAATGTGATCTTTTGCCATAGGCTCATCTTTTATAGTCAACATATGGAACCAATCAAAAGATGAGTACCCACCTAGTTTAGCTGTGAATTCTCTGGATAAGCATATGGCAAAATATGGTGGGAGATCAATGACTGAAATGTCTTGCAAAACAATGCAACTTGGGCATGCATGCAAGGTAAGCTTTACATTTTTAATAATCCCTACTGTCTTGACAACAACACCATCTAACTGCACTACTCCCTTAGCCACAGGTTCATACTTGATACCAAGTTGATCAGCTACCTCCTTGGGCATGACAGAGGTACTAGCCCTCAAATCAATCATACAATTGTGCACCAAATTGTCACCAATAATCAAAGATACATAAAAGTTAGGTGTCTTACTGATTTTGCTTGTGCTTCCCTCCTCTTTTGGTTGACAGAGGCTAACTAGGGCTGCTGCACATTCTTTCGTTACTTCATTAGTAGGTTGATTGAAAACTTTTAAAGTCTCTTGAAGCAAATCCCTCTGAGCTGGCCATGAAATATCCTGCCTAGCTGTAAGAAGGGCAACTTCATTCAGGAGTTGCATTGGGCCAAAAATGAAGTGATTGATTTTGGAGTTTTTGATATGAGATTTTATTATTATCTTACTTGATCATTGATTTATGAATGCTATCTGAGAAATGAATGCAGATTTGTGAGTTTGATGTGCATCTTAGAGCAAACCGTACATCTGGGTCGTACATGCTGTGGATGATTTCATTTTGTGATTTGAGGTCCTTGGTTCATTGGATCTTTATGAAATAGTTCTCTTTTCTATCTTCTAGAATTGTTGTTACAATCATGTGCAGAGTATTCAGTGTTTCCCTCATATAATATTTGCATAATCTTGCATTTTTGGGCCGTACACCATGCAGTACTATGCATAAAGGCAGAAATTTGTATTGAACTTCTTTATGTTGTTTGGAGCCTTTGATGATTGGAGTTTTATTGTATGATATTGGTGTCCCTTTCTGAGCAAGATCAATGTTGTTCTAAGTGACTTTATATAAATTCATTATTGTCGTACCATTCTTGTGTCGTACAATGCAGATTGGATCGATTTGGAGTAGAAAATCATTGTTGATCCTTTTGATTTAAAGTTGTTTGGGATGCATTTGTATGGTCTTGACGCCACTTTCAAGATTGATTTCAATGATATTGGTGCAGTTTTGAGTGAGTTGTGAGGATCCGTACCTTCCAGGGTCCGTACAAGCCTGGAATTCGATCAGGATTTTGGGATGTGTTTGACTCTAGTTTGTGATCTGAGATTGTTTGGTATTGTTGTCCCTTTGCTGGCGCCCCTTCTCCAAAAGGTTTCAATGTGTTTTAAGCTATATTGTAAGCTAAGTGAAAGGATCCATACCAGGTTTGCCGTACTTTCAAAAGTACGATTTGAATGTGATTTCATGTAACCTTCTTTGGGTCAGTTTAATGATCTCTGATTTCTTGTTGTATGTTGGACTTCAATTCAGTATTGATGTTCTTTGTTTGAGCCAAATTTGGTGAGGTGTGTTGTACCCAATCAAAATTTTTGCTTCATTAAGACATTTTGTGAAAGTCTAGAAAAATTTTTGTCAAAAAAAGTCAAAAAGTCAAAATTTCTAAAAATAGAAATTTCTATTTTTAGAAAGTTTCTAAAAATAGACATCAAATTAGGTTTTCTGGGTTTCTTGAGATATGGATGCTGGCAAAATTTTCTAAAAATAGAAAGTTACTAAAAATAGAATCTCTGATTCAGGTGTCGTGTTTGGTTCTGATTGGCTATTTTTGCTTCACGATCAAGGTGGTCCAGACGGAACCTACAAAAGATCGAGTTTTCTCTACTGGGTCAATTCTGCTTTTTCAGAAGGCTCAGGATTCATCTCAGATATGCTCAGGCTATCCAGTCTACCCTCATCCTAATGCCTATCCCTGGAATCCTAAAATTGACTAAGTTTGATGTCCTGAAGTCCTGAAAAATTGACTAAGTCTGAAATCTAGTGGATCCTCAAAAATCTAGAATCTGCATGTCAAATCCCATGGATCTGAGACCTATCTCAAACATCCTGAAAGTATATTTCAAAATATTTAAAGTATATCTCAAACATATACTTAAATATATTTTGAAATATACGTCAGGCAGGACCTTTGAAATCTGGTGGAATTCAAAATTTGCGGCAGAAGTTGAAAAATTCCAAAAAATTTCTAAGGCATGAAATCCCAAGTGCCCTAGAGGAAAAGGGCACCCATCTTTTCATGCCTTAGATTTTTTTCGCGTTTTTCCAGAAAACGTCAAAAAGCCTCCGTTAGCCCGCTTCCGCGCAGTCAAAATCAGTCAAAACTCAATCGAAATGTCGATAAAAGCTGGAAATTCATCTCAAGCAAGTTCAGGCTACTCAGATCACCTCCCATCCTGCTCCAACAGTCAACTGGACAACCTGACACGAAGATTGAACGGGACCTGCGGCACGCAAAACGAAGAAATGGAAAGAAAATTTGAAAATCTCAAAAATATTCTAAGGCACAATTTTCTAGGAGCCCCTGGAGGCTGGGGGCTCCCATCTTTTCATGACTCAGAATATTTTCCATGTTTTTCCAAAAAAACGACAAATCTTCTTTCGTTAGCCTAGTCATATTCATAGATAATCAGTTTGGCTCGATTTTCGAGGCAGGCACAAGGTACAATCAGCTCAGTTTTCATTAGGCTTGCCTGTATACCAAATCATCAGGCTCAATTCTGTTCCGACAGACGGAAATTGACAGCCAAACAGGGGTTTACAGTCATTGCGCATGCAAAAGACAAGAAATTGAAAAAGTTGAAATTTTCCAAAAAATGGCTAAGGCATGAAAATCCAAGAGCCCCTAGAGGCTGGGGGCTCCCAAAATTTCATGCCTTAGAATTTTTCATGTTTGATAGTGTTTTCCAACAGCCGCTTCCAAAGCTTCATCAAGCAACAAGTTCCAGAGGTCAAATTTGCATTCAAACGTCGTCAGACCGTCAGTCCGAGGCTGAGGATGGAATCACAGTTGATAAATCTTATGGTGCCATGATTTGTCAACTTTTTCAATCAACGGTGACAGTTTGCCATATTGTTGAAGTCAGGGACATGCCATATTGGAGTCAAAACGAGTGCAAAAGTGTCAAACAAAGGAAAAATTGGCTAACACTTTTGCAACCTCGCATGTTTGATGACATCATCAAAGAAGATATTTTTCGGCATCTTACACATGAAGCGATAGGCAACTATAAAATAGGGATTCTTCCTATTCGAAGACATCCACTTGGATTTGCGCTTTTCTTCATGGATAAGATTGAGGCTTTATTCTTTCACAAAGAAAGCTGTTTTTTTTGCCCTAAAGTTCTATAAAGACAAGCTTTGGCTTCTTTTATTTCATTATCTTTTGTAGGTTGCATCTAGAGGAAGATTTTTATTTTTCTTTCCACGAAGATTCGAAGACCCAAACGAAGTGTTTTTTAGTGTTCTTCGTAGTTTCGGGATGAGGAAGTAAGGAGGCATGCTTTTTCTGGGTCCTTTTTTAGAGGGGATCGTTTTTCTGAAACAGGGCCGAAGCTTTTTCAAATTTCATCGAGATGGGTCCATCCAGAATTTCATCCTCTTGACGATTGGGAAATTTGCTTTTTTCGGTAATCTGCTTTTTCAGAAAACCCTCCATTTTTTCAAAATCCGACAATCTGGGTTGCTTCAAAACGGAATTGCCTACAAAACCCATGTGCCAGCGTTTTTTGCTCACATTCTGTTTTTAGAAAAAATCAGCAAGTAATTTTCAGCCTTTTGTCCAAGATTTTTCCCACATAGACGTGTTCACAGTTATTTTTCAAATCTTTCAGTATGTAGTACTCTCCAATAGAGATCAAGCCCAAAATGGCGTTGGTTCACGATTACCTCAAAAATTTTGAGACAGACTTGCATAAAGTTCTTCCAGTGTTCAATTTACATCCTTTGGAAGATGTAGGAAATAATACTATCAGGAATCTGAATCACTCCGGATTGCTTGCAGCAGCATCCTTTCCCATCACAATGCAAAGTATCGAATTCGTAATTGCTTGTATGAAGCATTACAATTCAGTCACAAAAAAAATCCAATCAGCAGATGGAAATGTGCTCTACAGCCTCAGGCCAAACAACATTGAGAAGTGTTTTTCAATACCAATATGGAGGGAGAACTTGATTGTTTCAATTGAAGAATGCAAGAGGGTGTGGCACAATGATAAAGAAAAATATCAGAAAAGGTTGCTCAAAAGTGGTTGAAACAAAAGCAGAATGTTTTGCCAAAGAACATTGGACGTGGATGTCTTCAAGGTTTTCAGAGCCAATCTTGGTAGAAGTACCCAACACACAGATGTGAATCTCTTGAAGTTGCAACAGATAATCTGAAAGAGAGTGTTGAATGATGGAGAAGATGAAGCAGCCCTCAAGGCTAAAAATAGGCAGTTGCGGCCATATATTTATATCAATGGATGACATCACCAAAAAGCAAGAGTGTAGATGAAGATGTGAT
Source organism: Cunninghamia lanceolata (assembly GCA_027924645.1). NCBI lineage: Eukaryota > Viridiplantae > Streptophyta > Pinopsida > Cupressales > Cupressaceae > Cunninghamia > Cunninghamia lanceolata. The sequence goes on along the minus strand of BSBN01000776.1, from coordinate 8,178,751 downwards.
TCAAAAAAAAGTAGCTTTAACTCAAATGCTTTTTGTTTTAAAGCATTTGCTTTCATCCAAAGCTCATCCATTCTTTATTTAGAAAGAAATCACTTTGTATTAGTTGGAGATTTCTTTGCTTTAAAGCAGATTGCTTTAATGCGTTTGTTGTAATCTTTGTCTTAGAATAAAAATAAAACTTGCGAGTTGGCAAGTTAGTTAGGGTAAATCAAGGAGATTTTAGGGTTTCCTACTCCTTTGATTTAGTATAAATAAGGGCAGCCTTGCCCATTGTAAGTAATGGTAATTGTGATAGCAAATTTGCTGTGCCTATTCTAGCCTATAGAACTTGTTATTCCAAGTGCTCATTCATTCTGTGTAATCTGTTTCCAGTGTTTGATCGCATATTGTATGCCTGCCTTTTGCTACAATATTGCTGTCCTGGAGTTGTATCAACTTTATGATATTGGAATAGAAGTCTCATGCCTGCCTTTTGCTCTGATTTTCTATCTCACTAATCATCTAGTTTTATCGTTAGATGTGTGGCTTGTGTAAATTTTATTTCAGTTTTTATCATTAAAGTACAATGGGTCTTATGATGTGAATCTGGGAGAAATTTATTTTTTTGTGTTACAACAATTCATTCCTCGTCCACTTTTGATTTCTGTGCTTTGTGTTTACTCAGACAATCAAAAGCGTCATTTAGTTTACGCCTAGCTGTAGTTAGAAGTTTTAAAAAGAAAAAACCTCTTCTACAATGAAATAATGTTTTATAACCTTGTGCTCGCAGCTAAGAATCAAAAAGAAGATAGGCAAATTTGTTTTATTTATCTTTCAAGTGAACATCAGCAAAAAGGGAACTCCCCCTCATAATAGGAGAGCAGTTTATTTGTGCATAGCTGTCCATTTCCAACTCGCATTCCACAGGTGCGAATTGAAACGCCAACAAGGTGGTTGAAGTCATTGTGGGTCTAAGGCCGTACGGCACCTACAGGGTCAGATTGTTATTAATGCAAATGTGTATTGATAGTGGCAGAATATAAGTTGTTGGTATCTATTGTTTAAGATTGATATGGAAGTTGAATAATAACAGTTTGGTATGTATATCTACATGGGCAGATCGATAAATGTAGGCTACTATTCTGAAGTAAGGAGCTGAGACATATTTCAAATTTGCTCTACCTTGGCTATATGCACAGAAACCCATTTTGGTTATTCATGCTTGTGCAGATTGAACTTTATTCTTATGCAAGTTATATCATGATGCTTGACTTATATCTTTGATGATCAATGTATTCCATCTGATATAGTATCAGCTGATACAAATTGTTCATTTCATTTTATGTTGCAAAAACATAATAATCCCCTGGATGGTTTACCGCCAGTGTGGGCAAACTGAATCTTTATCTTTCTTTCTACCCACTGCATAAGTGGTGAATACCCACTGAAAAAGTGGATGGTTTTGTAATTTTTATTATTCTTGTACTCACCTACTGAAAAGTGGCGAATTCCCACTGTACAAGTGGATGCCTGCTTCAACAAATGAATTGTATTTACTTTGTGGCACAAATGTCTAATTTGTAAGCCAAGGCACAAATCTCTAATTTGTAAGCCAATACACAATATGCTCTCACCTCGCCCGATTTTGGGAACTTGGTGATCAGAGGTGTGGAGGCATCTTTAGTTGTTCATGATTGATTGTGCTAACATTGATATCATTGTTTATATTTTGAAAAAAAATTTGAGGTACATCATTACAGTAGTATCAAAGCACAGTTATCCTGTCAGCCTATTGGGTAACTGATCTTGTTGCAAATTCAGATCAGAATTACAGTTGGGCTACATGGCTTTTGATAGTGAGCCATTGAAGGTTTTGTTTGAATCACTATGCAAAATCAGATTTCCATGGAAAGGGAATTCGAAATATGGTGCAAAGAACATGAAGCTATCACAGTTTTTCAAGAGAAGCCGATGTTTGTTGGTAAGAAGCTAAAACAGTTACCTCAGGCTAAAGTAGCTCTTCTTAACATCTTGGAGGAAGCAGAAGGTTGTCTGTGTAAGGTTGGTCAATCACCTTCTCTGGCAATGCGTAAAGCTTTGGCTCCATTGGTGTGCTCGCTGGTCAAGCCAGAGTTGATGAGACATCTGGACGAGGAGATAAGACTTGCAGCTGTCACTTGCATTAGTGAAGTTGCGAGGATTTCAGCTCCTAAGGCACCTTATGATGATGATACTATGAAAGTAATACTTCAGCTAATGGTGGAGAGTTTCCAAGTGTTATATGATATAAAAAGTCCTACCTTTGTTCAGAGGGTGAAAATTTTGGAGATTATGGCAAAGGTTAGGTTATGTTATTTACTGATTGATTTCAGGTGCAATGATTTGATTCTCCAGATGTTTGATTACTTCATTTCTGGGATCAGGAAACGTCATTCAGATAAGGTGAAAACAAGTATGCTTAGCATCTTGTCCCTGGTTCTAGATGAAGGTGATGATGTTTGCACACAGTTACAATCAGATTTGTTGATCATATGGAGAAAAGAGCAACATGTCTCCATAGCAGCATATGATTTCACAACAAAATTGATTGAGCTTAAGGTTGAGAAGTTCAAGGAACAGTTGACTGTAGAAGAATTAATTTCATTTGGTATACAAGATTCACTTTCTCTGCAGGAGGATAGCATGCCATCATCCAATAAATCAGCTGTTGGATGATGAGTTCAATGAACAAATTGAGCCGTTCAATGTTATGTCACCTAATAAGGGAATTGATGATGTTCCTTCAAGAGGAATTAGTGTTGTCCTAATTCCAAATCAAAATGAATGTATGGATGATAATGAAGGAGAAAACAGTTGTGGGACTCAAGTGCTTCAAGAAGAATCCGATGAGTCTTCATGTGCAATAGGGGTTATTCATTAATCAGACAGTCCACACAATTTGGAGAACTAGTTGAAGGTGAGCAAAGTTGAGATTGTGGCAGCATTGTCTCACCATGATAAAATGCATAAGCTGATTGAAAATCACCTTTGGGAGGTTCAATTGGAAAGAAGACAAAAGGGAATTGAAGAAGAGTCTTCTCGTGACAATTTGCAGGTAATCAAAGAAGGTATGCGGGTAATGAAATCTGACTACTTACACTTTCTTTCTGATCGTGATCACCTTCTCAACCTCGCTGAAGTATATTCAGATGCATTGAGAAGGAAAGAAGAGGAGATTGTTAAGCTCACTCATGAGCTTAAGATTATCAAGGATTCGTTGAAGAGCACCCAGATGGCTCTTCAAGAATCTGAGATCCATGTTGATGAGTTTTGCTTAGAGTTAAGTTTAGCTCAATGTTCATCATGTACAACAGAGACTCAATCGTCAATGGCAGGCATGGCACATGATGGAGAAAGCAGTGTGAGGTCTTCTATTGTTCACTCTCAGAATTCAGGTGCAGTGTCTCTTGTGTTGGTAAGGCAAGGGAAGTCATTTGGTGAAGGATGCATTATTCTTGATCTCAAGAGGTATATGCTCAAGTTTCCGATATGGTTTGGAGATAAGCATGAGGGCGGATGTATCCCAAACCTAATCCCTTGGGTTCTACCTCCTATTCTATTGATTGATGGCTGTCCTACTTTGCTGGTCAGAATTTTGTCTGGGAATACATTGAGGACAGCAGTTGTTGGGATGGATAGGAGAAGTTGGGATTGCCATTTTGGTATTAGACAGATTGATGATGAGTTCTGGTCATCCTTTGACAGTAGTAATATCTTTTGCTCCATCATGGACTTGATTCACAAGTTTCATGGTGCTCTTTTGTTTTATACCAGCAGCTTGATAGAGGTCGGTATATGTTGATATGCACCAATGCTAGGCATCTTTCACATCTTCAAGAGACCACTCAGTGTGGAATGGATTGCTGGTGAAGTAGACATATCAAGCTTGGCTTTAGATTCAAGCATCATCGGTGAGTCGGGCACAAGGTTCTATATTGGTAATGTAGAGATTGTTATTGGACAGCCGTATCAGGAGAAGATGGTTTCTTTTGAATCTTGCACATTGGACCTTAGTGCTGTCCCAGCTTCCTTTCAGGAGATTTGCAGGACCTCTTCTTGTGAAGAGCATGGCATTCATGATGGTATACTTCTTACTCTTGAAAGCAAATCAGAAAACTCTTTCTATGCAGTTGATAGTGATCTTTGGCCTAATAGGAGGCATGTTTGGAAGGATCAATTGCAGAACACTGGGGATAGAGTGGAGCAAACCTTGTTTCTCTTCAATATGACGGATAAGTTCATTGACTATCTCCTTTGGAAAAATGATTTTGAAGAGGGACAAGAAGCTCCTCGGAAAGGAGTTAAGGCCTCAAGCTTGCAGACAATTAAACGCAGCCTTGAAGACATCAAATCAAGGTACTTGCAATTGCTTTCAGATAGAGAACTTATTGTCATGGCTGCAAAGGGAAATGATGATGTTGCTGCAAGACCAATTCATCATGTTTTGAGTTGTGAGTCATCTTCTGAAGATGGCAGTGTAGGGTGCAATACACATGACTACTCTGGTATTCCATTGGCGCAGACAGGGGAGCGATTGCATAATGAGGTGTGTTCCTCAGTTTACTTTCAGCCCACATACACAAGAATTGGCAATGACTTTGATGACACAGAGAGGTGGGTTGAATAAAGGGTCTCCTGGTTCACTCTAGTGTGATATATCTTCAACTACAAGGGTTGAATCTGAAATTTGCAAGTCCACTACTTTGCTTTCTCCTAATAGTTGTTACTAGAATCAAGAGTCTGAGACTTGGCTTGTTTGGGTTCCAAAGGTTATCAAAGTGGCACAGCGGGAGTCGATAGGTATTGGGAGTGATGGACTTCCAATTTGCCCATGGGACCTGTTGTGACCTAATCACACATCGTCCCATTGCAAATGGGGACCCCCTTTTTTTTTGTAATTTTGAGCTTGTCAGGTCTTTTAGGACTCTCCTCCACAAATTGGACAATGTTTCTCTTGGACAGCATAAAATCTATCAAGTGATTCTATCAGGGAGCAAGTGAAGGCAAAGCATGTCTTGAACTCCTGAAATTGACTAAGTCTGGAATCCTGATGCATGTTCTGAGATCCTGAAAATTGACTAAGTCTGAAATCTGGTGGATCCTCAAAAATCTAGAATCTGCATGTTAAATCCTATGGATCCAAGACCTATCTCAAACATCCTGGAAGTATATTTCAAAATATTTAAAGTAATATCTGAGCATATACTTAAATATATTTTTAAATATACTTCCACCCAGGATATTGAAAAATGGCTAAGTCAAAAAGTTGAAAGTGAGGAAATTTCTTGTGGTCATTTAGTATGCGCCCAGGAAAATGAGGAAATTTCTCATCAAAGAGAAATTTGCACCCAGGGAAAAAGGGATGAGACTTTGTCAATTTGAGCAACGGAGGAGTTAAACTTGAAAATTTGACTAAGTACTAACAATCAGGGAAATTTCTCTTTAAAGAGAAATATGCGCCCAAAGTGAAAACTTCAAAATTTGACTAAGTATATGAAATGCAAAATAGGGAAATTTCTCTTTAAAGAGAAATTTGCGCTCCAGGAGGAAGGAAGATTGAAATCATGACAAAAAGCAAAATCATGCAAGTAATGAAGTGAAATGAGCCAGAGAGGAAAATGTTAAAAGGAGAAAAAATTTGTAAGTGTTTCAATGAAAAAATGAGGAAATTTCTCTTTAAAGAGAAATTTGCGCCCTATCAAAATGAGGAAATTTCCCAACAAAGGGAAATATGCGCTCTAGGCCAAATCATGGAATTTTGACAAAGGAAAAGTCATGTTTGTTGTGAAGATCATCTTACATTGGATAACATACGGGAAATTGCTTAAAACACTTAGAAAATTTGGGCCAAATTTGTAAAATTACAAAATGGGAAATTTCTCATCAAAGAGAAATTAGCGCCCTAATGAAGGTCTTCTCTTTTTGGAGTCAAATTAATCCAATGTTAGTCAAATTCATGAGAAATTGTATGAGGGAAACATGAGAAATTTTTTGAAAAGGTTGATAAGAATTGAAGGAGATCTTCCAAAATTGAAAATTTTCTAAGTTAAAAGGGGAAATTTCTCTTTAAAGAGAAATTTGCGATCTTGCAAAAGGAGGAAATTTCTCACTAAAGAGAAATTCGTGCCCAAGAGAAAGGTGTTTGATTCGTGCTAAAATGGTTCAAATCTCATGAGTTTGAAGGAAAAATCCAACATCATCCGCCAATGGAAGAAAGATTGAATGAAATTAAATAAAAAATTGACTAAGTGTTAAAATTTAAAAAGAGGGAAATTTCCTATTAAAGGGAAATATGCGCCCTTGCTAGGGCGCGAATTTCCTAGCAAAGAGAAGTTTCCACCTTTTGAAAATTTTCATAAAATGTCGAGTTCACTTTGCAAGTTGGATAGGTCGTCCTAGGATAGATATATGAAAATTGTGTTTAAAATCATGATTGATTTATCCCACATTCATGAGGAGGGCTAAAATAGTCTTTGCATTCCCTTTATATCAAATGTTACATCATGATACTAACTTAAGGTGTTTTCACTTGCAGTTTGATGATGTATGCTAAAGGAGCATTAAGTGTTGAAGGGAGCGACACCAACTTTGGACGAATCTATGAGGATGAAATTAAGAGGAAATATCCAAGTATGCGGAGGCGAGCTATCCAGAGGAGCATCCAAAAGATTGAAGTATCATCGAGCTTATTCACTTTACATACAAGGAGGCAACATCACCAGAGTGGAGGAAGAATATTGCACTTCGTTGAAACATCATCAAGTTCGCCATCATCCTGCTTCTAGAGGAGAATTTCATCGTCAGAGTAAAGGAAGAAGTTCATCATCATCTTGTAAGTTCGATCATCCAAAAAACAAAGAAGAAAGGCATCCATCATGCAATCCACTTTAGGAGTGCATGTACATGACATCTTCCTACATCATCCAGCATTGAAGCCTACACAGGAGACAAGAATTTCGCAAAATTACAAATGAACAAAGATCGTCAAGAAATTCATAAATTTCACTAAGGCATGGAAGACGTCAAGAAAAATGATGAATTCCCAAATTTGCAAGTTCGAAAGATGCAAAGTTCCAGAGTTGAAAATCCAAAATCTAAGACTACTCCAAAAAATCCACAATTTGGGAAAATATTTCGAGCAGTGTGAAAACAAAGAAAATCAAACTGGTTAGCTCAACACTGAAGTGGCATGCACACATCATTTGTCAATCAAAATTCGCCATGTCATTGTCCAAGTTCATTGCATTTGCAAGAACATAAGAACTAGAAAGGTGCCACAGGCAATCCTCATAGATTCCAATATGTCATCCTTATCATCTTGGAAAGCGTGCCTCCATTGCTCTTGCTTTCTTACTAAAAATAGCAAGTTGTTGTAACTACCTTATGTTGTCTCAATCTTGGCCATTGATTTGCAAATCAATCTGGGCCCTTCATTGTAATTCTTGACCACTATATAAAGCTCACTTCTTTCATTTGTAAAAGAAGGGGATTGTTAGAATGTAGAGTAGAAGTAGAATAGAGGAGACTCTTCGAAATCATTGAAGAGACATGTGAAATTGTTGTGAAAGACTTCCAAAATCAATACAAGTTTATTGTTGTCTTCATGGTGATTTGTGTGGTTATGGAATATTAGCATGGTTTCAAACTTCTTGCAGATGATTGAGATGTGTTTCCAAGTAGAGTAGAATTAGATTAGAAGTTCATTGATGTAATGTTCGTATGTGGAGATATTTGATGAATTTCTTTTTGGTTCATACTTTTCATGATTTGTCGATGATAAGTCATTTTGCAAAGTTAGCCTGAACCACGTTTGTTTTAGTTCGATTGCGAATACTTGTTCAAGTTGCGCCAGCTATGGGTGTTTGGATGTGTGTTTCACAATATGAAAATCACTAAGTTTCCTCAGAAGATTGCACCGACTTCATGTAGTTGTTGATTCTCATGGTGAAGTGAAGCTAGGTTTTCAAGGAATTTGTCTATCTTTGCATATTTCATTATTTCATTGTCCTTAGAATAGATTCTCTAAACCCTTATCTTTTGCATTTTCTTTTAAGTTTGATTGAAGAAGTTCCATTCATTCACATCCAAGAAGTAAGGAATTTCATCCATGTTTGTAAAGGAGGAATTTAGCGTAAGTCCCTTGTGATTACAAGCAAGATCACATCTATTCACTGAGTCTATCCAAGTACAAGTCAAGACCTGACATCAAAGGAACCTTGGAGCGTTCTTGTTTGATCATATAATTTAGCATTCAAGAGGCTTTGATCAAGAGAGGATAGGATACTTGGTATTTTATTCTATTGTTGTGTTGTCACAAAAACATCATCAACAAGACCCAAGTGGAGTCCATCTATGGACAGTCATGATACATGAGACTTATCACCACAATACTTGGAGTTGGTACATTGAGGATGGTTTTTAGATTTGGGATCCAGGTGGTTGGTGGACAGGTGCAGTTGGTTTTCCATTCCGGTTTCAGGTGCTGTGGTAGTTTGGTTTGGATTACAGTTGCGGATTGCTTGAGGACAAGCAATCTTTGGGAAGGGAGGACTGTAATGTCCCCAATTTCCAGCCACCTAAGGAATAATAATTATTTTAATTATTTGATGTTACCTAGCAAAAAATGTAAAGTTTAAAAGGTAATATTAAATAATTATATTAAAAGGTTATAAAGTGACATTGAGACTTATTTTAATGATAAATCAATAAAGTCACTTTATAATATTAAGTGTTTTAGGCAAGAAAACCCTAAAAAGGTTAAAAGGCATTATAAAAGAGAAGTGAGAGCTCGTGAAGAGGGGATGCTTTGGATTTGTATTGTTACTCTGCTGGGTTGAACCTGTGTGTTCTTCCATTTCTTCCTTCTTGAGGATGAAAACTCTAGAAGATCTCTAGTTTCGTTGGTGAAATATCTTGCCTAGCTGGAAGAAGGGCAACTTCATTCAGGAGTTGCATTAGGCCAAAAATGAAGTGATTGATTTTGGAATTTTTGATATGAGATTTTATTATTATCTTGCTTGATCATTGATTTATGAATGCTAGCTGAGAAGTGAATGCAGATTTGTGAGTTTGGTGTGCATCTTAGAGCAGGCCGTACATGCTATGAGGATGATTTCATTTTGTGATTGGAGGTGCTTGGTTCATTGGATCTTTATGAAATAGTTCTCTTTTCTATCTTCTAGCATTGTTGTTACAATCATGTGCAAAGTATTCAGTCTTTCCCTCATATAATATTTGCATAATCTTGCATTTCTGGGCCGTACACCATGTCGTACTGTGCATAAAGGCAGAAATTTGTATTGAACTTCTTTATGCTGTTTGGAGCCTTTGATGATTGGAGTTTTATTGTATGATATTGGTGTCCTTTTCTGAGCATGATCAGTGTTGTTCTAAGTGAGTTTATATTAAGTTCATTACTGTCGTACCATTCTTGTGCCGTACAATGCAGACTGGGTCGATTTGGAGTAGAAAATCATTGTTGATGCTTTTGATTTAAAGTTGTTTGGGATGCATTTGTATGGTCTTGACGCCACTTTCAAGATTGATTTCAGTGATATTGATGCAGTTTTGAGCGACCTGTGAGGATCTGTACCTTCTAGGGTCCGTACAAGCCTGGAATTCGATTGGGATTTTGGGATGTGTTTGACTCTAGTTTGTGATCTGAGATTGTTTGGTATTGTTGTCCCTTTGCTGGCGCCCCTTCTCCAAAAAATTTCAATGTGTTCTGAGCTGTATTGTAAACTGGGTGAAAGGATCCATACCAGGTCTTTCATACTTTTAGAAGTACGATTTGAATGTGATTTCATGTAACCTTCTTTGGAACAGTTTAATGATCTCTGATTTCTTGTTGTATGTTGGACTTCAATTTGGTATTAATGTTCTTTGTTTGAGCCAAGTTTGGTGAGGTGGTTGAAGTCATTGTGGGTCTAAGGCTGTACGGCACCTACAAGGTCAAATTGTTATTAATGCAAATGTGTATTGATAGTGGTAGAATATAAGTTGTTGGTATCTGCTATTTAAGATTGATATGGAAGTTGAATAATAACAGTTTGGTATGTATATCCACATGGGCAGATGGATAAATGCAGGCTGCTGTTCTGAAGTAAGGAGCTGAGACATATTTCAGATTTGCTCTACCTTGGCCATATGCACAGAAACCCATTTTGGTTATTCATGCTTGTGCAGATTGAACTTTATTCTTATGCAGGGTATATCATGATGCTTGACTTATATCTTTGATGATCAAGTATTCCATCTGATATCGTATCAGCTGATACAAATTGTTCATTTCATTTTATGTTGCAAAAACATAATAATCCCCTGGATGGTTTACCGCCAGTGTGGGCAAACTGAATCTTTATCTTACTTTCTACCCCCTACATAAGTGGTGAATACACATTGAAAAAGTGGATGGTTTTGTAATTTTTATTATTCTTGTACTCACCCATTAAAAAGTGGCGAATTCTCACTGTACAAGTGGGATGCCTGCTTCAGCAGATGAATTGTATTTACTTTGTGGCACAATTGTTTAATTTGTAAGCCAAGACACAATATGCTCTCACCTCGCCCGATTTTCGGAACTTGGTGATCAGAGGTGTGGAGGCATCTTTAGTTGTTCATGATTGATTGTGCTAACATTGATATCACTGTTTATATTTTGAAAAAAAAATTTGAGGTAGATCATCACAAAATTTGTTGATAAGGCGATCAAGAAGCCAAAGGCAAAAAGAATGAAGAAAAGAATAGAGCCCAATGGTTCGCGAAATGCAGATTTCACTGACCAAAGGGAGATTAAGGCGAAGAGGATAAAAGAGGCAAAACAGAGGAGTTCAGCATGGGGCAAATTCGCCGATTGAGCCAATAAGGAGGTAATTTGTGCAGGAATTCAAATTCTCCTGGGATGCCAAAATAGAATTGAAAAGTACAACACTTTAAAGTGTTGTAAAGGGTTGAAGGGCACGATGCCCTGAAGATCATGCCATTGTTGTAGAACATTTAATACTTGAAGGACAATATTGCAGATTAGTCAATTGCAAGTGGTTGAAATAGTAGAAATCTTCAATGCACAAGTGCTTGAAAATTGAAATAACTGAATCAGATTAAGTACCCCTACAACCCATCCTTCCGCAGATCCTTTCAAGATAAAAACATCAGCGCATAGGGCATGGGCAACACTCAGGATTTGCAGGTTCTGACAAGGCCATGGGCCGAATTCAATGTAGCATGGGTGCCTAACCAAACGGATTGACTAATTTCCAATGCCCAAAACTGCGCCTGGAGTTGCGCAATTAAAAAGCTATATATACATGGAAAAAGATGTAATTTGGGGGTTAGCTGTTCTTCTGGGCTATTATACTGGTTGTATGGTTTGTTGTCACGGACCTTGTAACGCATTTACAAGAACCAGTCGAATCCGATACATTGTGCTTGAAGCTGAGTCTTTGATGTCTCCAATAGTGGTTCAACAATGAATGTAAAAGGTTATTTTGTGTCTACCTCTTTTGTAACAAATTGTCTTTCTTTTGTAATGGATATTTAGCCTTCATGATCAATACAATCACTGATATTTTGCCTCTCTTATGCTTTTGCTCTTTGTTTACTTGAAATCTGTAGCTTATTCTGTGGATAAAACGGTCCCTCCTATAGTTACAGTTTTCTAATTCGAGCCTCTATTAAAGTTGTAAGTCTATGTCGGTATTTGAGATCATTGTTGTGTTATGTCAGTCCCAGCTAACACTCTAAATCTGGTGCATCACCTCTTTTAAATTTCAATTTCTTCCTATCCCTTTTCCCAGTAAGTAAGTAGCATTAGATTTAGCCATTATTCTCTGGACCTTAAGGCCAGAAAGAGGAACCAGCCTTCTCTGGAGGTTTGGTCTCAATTGCAAGGTCCCACACCTTGAGACCAATCCCATGTGTCACTGCAATGCTTGAACGAGCTTCAAGCAGGGTGCAATTTCAGGTGATAACACTAATTATTAATTATTTTTAAAATTAAAGTTATTGCTTATTTAATAATAAAATAATTTTAAAAAATTTAAAAAATTGAAAAATAAAAAATATGTAAATCTCGTTGTATGGATGCACGTCTGGTATATAGTTGTGTGCCATATCAAAGGGGCATTAAAATAAAAATTGCACACCTCATGCATAAGAGCACCCATACAAAGGCACGTGCCATACCACAAAGGCAGTTCAAATGAAAAGTTTTGAAGTGGTGCACCACTTAGAGATTAGGCGTCACAAAAAAATATAAAACCTTCAAAGCGTTTGCCAAAGACTCCCCACGTGCCTATGCAAAACTCCCACGCCAGCAATAGAAATATCAAATGCCTATGTCAAGACAAAAGAGTGTTGTAGCCGAGGAGGAAGTGCTAGGTAGAAAACAAAATGATTTGCAGTCAAAAGAAATCGTAGGAAGATAAAAAGAAAGTGTGCCCCAGTAGGGAATTGTGCCACATCACCCATGAAAAATCAAACACAAAAAATCAATAAAGACTTCGACAATTCAAACACAAGTCAAAAGAAATTGGCCAGGGTGGAAGTTGATTCAACATGTTTGAAAGAAGACAAAAAGACTTTTAGTAAAGACAAACAATAACTAACATAGTGAATTGCACCTTTCGCACACCATGCACCAAAACAAAGCCTCATCAAAATCAAGCGCTTAGTAGCAGCATGAAGACCATTTTCCATGCCCAGTCAACAGCATTAAGACTTTCATAAAAGACAAAAGGTTTTTAAAAAAATCGTTATCAAAGACAAAGGCTTGAAGGAAAGGTAATTGCAGTTAGGAAGAAACAAACGCACTAGATACAAGGAAAAGACAAATTTGAAGCTACGTCAATGCCCATACAAAACAAAACAAGGGTGATGCCAAGCAAAATGAAGTTTAAAAAAAAGAAAACAAACAAACAAAAGTTTAAAAAGATTGTAGAAGGTAGAATTGCACAACCAACGGTATGATGTTGGCACAACCAATAGGATCCCATGCTTCAGTGTTGATAACTCGACTTAAATGTAAGATATATGTGCCTAGAGTAGCAATACACTCGTTCCAGTAGCCTATAACAGTGGAGTTTTTCTCACATCAACAGGGTTTGGTGCAGTTTAAATCAGCATGGATAATGGAAAAATCAGAGAGAAGTCGACACCAAGAAGGATGTCAAATTTGCAAACATAAGTCAGCACCCAACCCAATGCCTATAATACATTTGCAGGGAGGATATTAGCATCATATCTTCTTCAATTTTTTTTAAAGAGGTTGATCAAAGAGTGTTTTCAGTTTTAGAGTGTTTTCGAAGGATCCACCATAAAAAATGACAGTTATTTTTCAGAACTTTATCAAAAGGCTTGCCATACTTCATCAAGAACAGAGGATTCGCCATGAAAGCTTCACCGGGATCCAACTATCCAGAGCGGCCTTACAAAATTCTATTTTTATCCTGTACTAAAAATAGATTGTCATCATTTTTGAAAAAGAGCATATTCAGATTTTGGCTGAGTGTGGTTTTGGGTGTTGAATCAATTAGCATTAAGGAGTCGTTGGGTGAGAAATAAGCTAGCCACACCTTTTGGTCTTGAAGCTACTGTCCTAGTGTAATGTGCCGCACCTTTTGGTTCTTTGTTTAATCTTAATAGTGTTATTTTATTAATTTTTTGTGTGATCTTTCAAACTAGACAAAAGATGCAGAAGGGGTTTTTGTTTTCTTGAGTTGTTCCCAGATACAATGCAATATATAACATATAATGAAAACCCAGAAAAAGTACAATAGATATGAACAAAATATCAGAGACCCAGATCATGAAAGCACATTAAATGAATTACTATCACATACCCATGTCAAAATATCCAACTTGGTACTTATGCTGTCGCTGAACCAGCAATATGGGTAGCCTAGAACTCCACCAAAATCACTACAAATGATTTAATGTTGGCATACAGATGAAAGCTTCGGCATTTCAAACCCTAGACGCCAAGAGCAGGAGGTATAATCGCTGCCAAAGCCAAGTGAAATGTCTCCCAACAACCCCACGTCACTCCAATGTTGCTGTATGGCCCAAAGGAGAGTATATCAGCCATGGTACAACAGAAAACCCCTCCAAAATGTCACTATTCTGATCTGAATACAATTGTGAGCTGATGGCGATCACTAGGAAGGAGAAATAAGCATCAAACACCCTCAAATACCCACAGTAGGAGGTATGGCCTTCCCTAGCAAAGGTACGGCCAACAATGGGGAAGGTACGGCTGCTCCAAACTCCTCTTCAATCTCTCAAATCATGCCCTCACACCTTTGATAGCATCTGATCACCAAAATCAGCAAATGATATGATCAATGTGCCCACAAATCTTCACCAAACGAATCCATTGAAAGCTCAAATGCAAACACGGTATGTATTTGCCTCAATAGCACCCTTGGATGGTATTACACATATGTGGCATCATGCAAAGTTGCCGGATACACCCCCCACCCCTCCATAGGCACGCATACCACCATACCAGGTACGGTACGGTGCGGATACGGCCCAAATACCGTACCCGACTGCACCCTAATTTTTTTTAATCTCCAGGTGTGCCGAATTTGCCAGGATTCGGGTTTGTTAAAAAATTATGCCATATCTATAAAAAAATATTTAAACTCCAGGATAAAACTAGGGAGAATTTATAAACATACGCCGTTCATTTTTGTATACACAATATTCAAGCAAAGGCAGGGTTCAATGTCAATTAATTGCATTTGATTTCTGCCGGGATTTTTTCTGCCATGATGAATTGTAGCATGGACACAGATATGCTTTCTCACACGACACATGGTTTTTTACCTGCGTGAGAACAACAAACAGAGTTTATAAAATTTGACGGCGAATTTTTTTTACGGTGAGACAATTTTCCAAGCCCTATAATGCTCACATATAATCCGAGCACTATAATGCTCACATATAAAAGCCAATCGGCTAAATATATTATAATATTCAAATTTACTAAGTTAAACTTTGTAAATTTTTTGTAAACTTTAATATTTTATTAATAATTAGTGTGTATTTAAATTAAAATATATTTATAATATGTATTATAAATTATAATTAATATTTAAATTTAATACTTTTAATATTTATTAATACTTATAATATATATATATATATATATATTTATAATATTTAAATTTAATACTTTCAATATATATATAATTTTTTATTTTATAATATATATATATATATATTAAAATATAATTTATTATTTTATAATAGCATAAAATATATTTTTGATTAATATGTTATTGTAAATAACATATTAATCAAAAATATATTATATGCTATTATAAAATATTTAAACTCCAGGCTAAAACCAGGGAGAATTTATAAACATACGCCGTTCATTTTTGTATACACAATATTCAAGCAAAGGCAGGGTTCAATGTCAATTAATTGCATTTGATTTCTGCTGGGATTTTTTCTGCCGTGATGAATTGTAGCATGGACACAAATACGCTTTCTCACACGACACATGGTTTTTTACCTGCGTGAGAACAACAAACAGAGTTTAGAAAATTTGACGGCGAATTTTTTTTACGATGTGAGACAATTTTCCAAGCGCTATAATGCTCACATATAATCCGAGCACTATAATGCTCACATATAAAAGCCAATCGGCTAAATATATTATAATATTCAAATTTACTAAGTTAAACTTTGTAAATTTTTTTGTAAACTTTAATATTTTATTAATAATTAGTGTGTATTTAAATTAAAATATATTTATAATATGTATTATAAATTATAATTAATATTTAAATTTAATACTTTTAATATTTATTAATACTTATAATATATATATATATTTATAATATTTAAATTTAATACTTTCAATATATATATAATTTATTATTTTATGATAGCATAAAATATATTTTTGATTAATATGTTATTGTAAATAACATATTAATCAAAAATATATTATATGCTATTATAAAATATTAATTTTTTTAATATAATATATTATAAAATATTTTTTAATATATATATATTTGTCGTATCTAGCCGTATCCAGCCGTATCCATATTGGGGGGTCCTCAAAATTAGCTGTATCCGTATTGGATACCGTGCCCGTATCGGATACTGTATCCATGTCCATACAACATTGGTAGCATGTTGTTACTATAGGAAGTTTTCGTTTCCAACAGCCCCTGGGTTCGAATCTCCTCAAAACCCTCACAAACCCTTGCAGAGCAAGAACAAGCAATTTCACAATATCAACGCATAAAGCAAATGAGGCTCATTTCCACCTTTTATTTCCCCCATGAGGGTCGATGCTTTTGGGAGGGAAAATATTTTATTTTTAAGTTACTTTATGAGTCTCCAAAGTGGGCCCCCAAACTAAGATTAAGTGACCCTTTTATTTTATTTCATTTATGCCACTTAATTTTAATATTTCTAAAGTCTCGCATTAAATAATTTAATTAACTTTCGGACTTTAAAACGGAGGCCCAAATATGCTCGGAATCTAGTGTTCTATAGCTCATTGGAAAGGTCTCACCAAGACGCATCAACTCCAACACTGAGAATCCCGAAATGGCACAAACCCTAATTTGCTAAAATAGCAAGTTCGGGCCCAATGCAAACAAACCGCCTCTAAAAAGTGCCAACTGGAGACCAAACTGAACCCAAGTCAACATCCACTCCTGATCAACTCATCCAAGTCACTGCCAACCATGGTTCCCTAACCAGGCTAGTTAGTCTACGGGAACTCGATAATAGACTAACTCTACATAGAGAAAGGAGACATTACAGTCTGCCCTCCCCAAGATTGCTTGCCTCAAGCAATCTTAGATCAAGATGCGATAAAATCTGCTCGCTCTCCCAAGTAGCATCCTCAACTGGCAAGTTTTTCCATTTGGCTAGACATTCCCTGATAACCCTCCTCCGCAAAGTTCATTCTCTGGTATCAATGATGGCCTCAAGTACTAAGATCAACTTCCCCTCTTCATCAAGAGGAGGTAACTCTGCAGAAGGAACCACATTGTTTCCTAACACCTTCTTGAGGCGAGACAAATGGAATACATTATGTACCCTGCTACCTGCCGGCAACTCTAACTCATAAGCCACTTCTCCAACTTTTTGGAGATCCTGAAAAGCCCGTAGTACCATGTCTTAAGCTTCTATGCACCACTCTTCTTGAGGGTGGATTGTCTGTAAGGTTGCAGCATCAAGTACACCATGTCACCAACCTCAAAAGAGCGCTCAGTCCTGTGTTGATTTGCATACTGCTTATGTTGGTTCTGCACCTTTTGAATGTTTTCCCTCAAAGACCTCATAATATCCTAACTCTCCTGTAGAAGGTCTCTGGCCTTAGGTACTCTACTATCACCAAATAACAAATCCACAAAACTCGGTGCCTCGTACCCATATAGTGCCATGAACGGTGACATCTAAATGGACATGTGATAAGTGGTGTTATAACAATACTCACCCATGTGTAGCCACTTTACCCATGCCTTTTGCTGCCCGGCTATATAATTCCTAAGGTATCCTTCCACCCATTTATTGACTATCTCCGTCTGTCCATCAGTCTATGGGTGGTAGCTAGTGCTGGGGGTGAGCTCTGTCCCAATCAACCTAGAGAGCTCCTGCCAAAAATTACTTAGGCACCTACTGTCCCTGTCGCTCACTATGTTCCGCGGCAACCCATGAAAACGAAATACCTCTCTAAAAAATAATTCTACAACCTGAGCTGCAGTGAAGGTGGTCGGAATAGCAAAGAAGTGTGCAAACTTCATCAATTTATCCACCACCACGAAGATGCAGTCCCGGCCTTGGACTTTGGGCAAACCCGTGGTAAAGTCCATCGAGATACTATCCCATTTACTCTCAGGAATGGGTAGGGGCTGCAATAAACCACTTGGAAAAGAGTGCTCCTGTTTATTTTGTTGACATGTCAGGCACTCCTTCACGTACTTCAACACTTCGGTTTTGAGGCCCTGCTAAGTAAAACGCTCTCTCACCTGCTTGTATGTTTTGAAATAACCAGGATGACCAGCCATCGGCAAATCGTGGAAAGCTCTCAAAACCCTCTGCTTCATCTCTGAACCTAGCACTAGAAGAATCCTACCCTTGTAAATGATCAAGTCATTTACCACTGTATATCTGTCATCTCTGATAGCACCATCTATGATCCCAGAAGCCCATTTGTCTTTTGCATACTCTGCAGATATCAACTCTCTCCAGTCCTCTGCAATCTCACACAAGGCACACAAATCAGGTCTCCTAGACAATGCATCAGCAACTATATTTTTCTTCCCTTTGACGTAGACTATCTCAAAGTCATAGGCATGGAGTTTGCTGACCCATTTCTGCTGCCTGTCATTAAGATCCTTCTGACCAAGGAAATGCTTCAAGTTGTTATGATCTATTTTAACCACAAACTTACTCCCTACCAAATACTGCCTGAACTTAGCCAAAGCGTGCATGGCGGCTAACATCTCCTTGTCATAGATACTGTAGCTCTTTTCCACACCCCTCAACTTTCTGCTCTCGAATGCGATGGGGTGTTTATCCTACATCAAAACCACACCAATGCCTTCTCCTGAGGCATCACACTGAAGCTCAAAAGGCCTGCTGAAATATGGAATGGCCAACACTGGCTAGGTACTCATCAACTCCTTAAATCTGTCAAAACACTGCTGAGCACCACTAGACCAACCAAATGCATCCTTCCGAGTCAAATCTATAAGGGGGGCAGCTGACTGTGAAAACCCCCTCACGAAGCCGCGGTAGTACCCACATAAACCAAGGAATCCCTTAACCTGAGAGAGATTCTTTGGTGGTGGCCAGTCGATAATCGCCCGAATCTTCTCCAGATCTACTTTACCACTACCAGCACTAATGATGTGACCTAAGTATAACAACTCGGTCATCCCAAACTCACACTTTGACATCTTGGCGTATAATGACTCACACTCAAGTATGCTCAAGACAATGTCTATGTGCTTCAAGTGTTCCTCCCATGTCCTGCTGTATATAAGTATGTCATCAAAGAATATGAGCACAAACCTCCGCAACTACTCTCTAAATACTCTGTTCATGCAGGACTGAAAAGTGGCTGGCGCATTGGTCAAACCAAAAGGCATGACCAAGAACTCAAAATGCCCATAATGGCATCTGAATGTTGTTCTCAACGTCCTCCTCCCTGACCCGTATCTGATGATAACCGGATCTCAAATCAATCTTTGAGAAGTAGCATGCTATGTGCAATTCATCTATGAGCTCGTCAATACAAGGAATGGGGTACCTGTTTTTGATGGTCTTTTTATTCATCTCTCTATAATCTATACACGTCCTGAGTGTTCCATCCTTCTTCACCAGGACAACAGAAGAAGCAAATGGACTCTTGCTCGGCCTGATGTGCCCCATTTCAAGAAGCTCCTTAATAGCCTTCTCGATCTCGTCCTTAGATCTTTTTGGATGCTTGTATGGTGTAGTAATAACAAGTTTGACACCCTCTTCGAGCTCAATAACGTGCTCAATTCCCCTATCAGGGGGTCTACCTGATGGTATGTCACTAAACACTTTGGTGTGTTTAGTCAATAGAGCCTGAATGTTAGGAGGATACTCATGCTTCTGTTGATCTATGGCTGCTAGAATCACCATCACCTCTGCTGCCCACTGAACCTTATCATGACATATCATCCGCTCCATCCTCTTAAGTGACACCACTCTCAACCCACCATCTGATAATCCTCAGAGAACATGTCGCCTACCGTTCACCTCAAACTTCATTTCCATGGTACGCAAGTTGAGGGTGAACTCCCCAATGTCATGTAGCCATCTCATGCCCAACACAACATTCATCTCACCCATACTAACCATATAAAAATCTGACTGGTAAATATAATCATTTAGCTGAATGGTTAGGTTGGGTATTCTCCTAGTACAGGGGAGAACAAATCCATCTGCCACTCTCACCTTAAAACCCCCGAACTCTTCTGTCTTGAGTCCCCTCTTAGCAACCAAGCCCTTGTCTATAGAATTATGAATAGCACCCATGTCCAATAGGGTGATCACTCTCTGCCCACCAAGAACTCGAATCCTGAATGATCCCTCTCTCTGAATGCTGGAGAGGTGTGTTGTGGGTAGATCGGTTTGTTCCTCCTTATCTAATGCCTCAAATGACCCATCTGAGCCTGAATCATTGGCTTCAAATTGCTGATCCGAATGGTGTTCTAACTCCACTGACTCTTCAGCAGAAAAGTACAACTGTTTTTCTTTCCCTTGGGCAGCACACTTGTGCTTAGGATCCCAGGGCTCTCAGCAATGAAAACACAGTTTCTTCCTCCTAAGGTCATTAAGCTGATCATTATCCAACCTAGGAGAACTCTTGTGTTGTTGTCCAAGTTCCTTTTGAAAATGTCTTCTGTCCTTATCTTTCTTGTGAATGAACCCCTTAGACTGAAATTTGCTTCTCCATGCAGACGATTCCATATCACGTGCCTTCTTCATGGCCTCCTGAAGAGTAGGTGGATCAAGGCCCTTTATCCATCCTCGCAAGGGATCGGATAGGCCATCAATGAAAAGGATCATCAGCATGCGCTCTGAAATATCAGAGATCATAACAGATAACTCCTGAAACTCCGTGATGTATGAATCAACCGAGCCCACTTGTTTGAGTTGGGCTAACTCCTTGAACTGCAACTCTGGATCTGTCTTATCAAATCGGTCAATCAATCTGGCAGTGAACTCAACATATGAAGTGATCTGATCATGGCCCAAAGTGGTCTTACCATTACTCCATTTGTGAGTGTTGCCCTCTAAATGCAAACCTGCATATGTGATTGCATTAGCTTCAGGCAGAGGATTGATCTGTAAATAACTATCCAGTTTTTGAACCCATGCTCTGGCAGTGGTTTTGCCTGAACCATCAAAGTAAGGCAAAGTCATCTTACTTTCTTCTGAAGCTCCTGATTGTGCTGTCTGTTACCCCTGTTGGGTTGGTGTTTCATCCTGAGATCAAAATACTCCCTAAAAGTCATCTCGGCTCGGAACTCCTCACTGGAAGCCCGGCAGTCCCTCAAAATCACATCTTGGAATTCTACCTGTGTAGGCTCCTATTCGGGTACATTGTTCCTAAGTGCAGAAGTAGGTATACCAGGTCTATCACCAGCTGTAAACTATGTAGCCCCCCTGTTGTTAACTGATGCTTCTCCCTCATTATCCCTGTCAGTGTTACAAGACTCACCTAGACTCGGCGAGTCCGAGGCGAGGCAGACTAGCCGAGTCTGGGAGACTCAAAATCGGACTCGGCCGAGCTCTTCCTAGACTTGCCGAGTCTATAGACTCGCCAGTCTCATCGAGTCTAGGCAAGTCCCGATGGAAAAACTCTCCGCACAGCAAAAAGTGAAAAGAAAAAAAACATAAAAAAACATGCATTTACTTGGTTTTTTTTTAAGTTATATTTCCTCCACCCTAAAAGCAACATCATTTCATTTTGAATCCAAAGGGGAAGGAGAAAAGAGAGTTGTGAGCAAAATTTCGAGTGCATTGTAGGGAAACCGGCAAGGAGGTAGAGCAAAGATCAATTGTTGAATTGCATTTGAGCAGGTTTGTAGCTACTTTTGGTGCATCTAGAGGTGTCTACGAAGGATTGGAAGGAGCTCTCTACTGATTTCAAGCTAGATTTAAGAGGTAAGTTTGTATTTTGAAGGTTTTTTTGTGTTTTTTAGACCAAAAATTGCATTTTTCTTTACATTTCCTTTCTTCTTTCTATTTTATTTTAGTAGATCAAAGAAAGAACCCTAGGTGTTTTGATTTTTTTTATTAAACCCTAGGTGTTTTTGTAAGCAAACCCTACATTTTTTTGTATTACTTTAATAATTATAAATCACAAATGTTAATTTTTTTGTATTTATAAATTTTATATGTTATTGATGCAGTGTTGAGATTTTCAAATCGTCTTTATCACAATGTCCAACGACCCAGTTAGAAGGGACCCTTGTTGGAAACATGCTGAAATTATGCCTGGCCAAAAGAAAGGAGAAGTAAAATGTTTTTAATGCAAAACAATTTATTGTGGAGGCATTAATAGATTGAAATACTATCTTGCACAAATACCAATCCATGATGTTGCCATATGCGAACGTGTGCCTCCTGAGGTTGTACAAGAGGTGAAAGTGCAACTAGAAACATTTGAACAAAAAAAAGAATTGAAGAGGCAAATAGAGGAGATGGCAAGCATTGGTGGTAGTGGAGAGTCTTCTTCCATGCCTCCATTTCGTCCTTCTCCAGGTGTTGGGCCTGGTGGTGCTAGTGTTGGAAGTGGAACACCTGCTATTGCTACTACTAGTGCCACTGCCAACGGCAGTGTTATTGGGCCTAGACTTCGTAAATCTAGGATTGATTCATATATTTTGCCACGCACTACT
This sequence comes from Cunninghamia lanceolata, assembly GCA_027924645.1. NCBI lineage: Eukaryota > Viridiplantae > Streptophyta > Pinopsida > Cupressales > Cupressaceae > Cunninghamia > Cunninghamia lanceolata. The sequence continues at coordinate 8,156,318 of BSBN01000776.1, read as the reverse complement.
CCAAGTTCCCAACCGTCGCTTGAGAGCATGGGTTGGAACAAGGACGTACATGATACAGCTAGACGTGCAATTGGAGACTTTTGGTACTATTGCACCATTCCATTCCATGCAGCCAGGTAATTCTTTTTTGTTTGATTGTTTTAAAATTTATAGCTTGATTCTTTGTCTCTTGAATTTTTATATTTAAATTTTAGAGGTATGTCGAATTCAAATTTAAACTCTCCATTTTACAATACTTATTTTATGTAATTTATTTGTGACATGTGTTAGGTCTCTTTATTGGCAAAACATGGTTGATGCCATTATTGTTTGTGGGGCGGGGTTCAAAGCCCCTAGTGAAGATGACATAATGGGCCCAATTTTGACACAAAAGGTGGCCGATGTAAAAGCCACAATAGAGGAGCAACGGTTGATATGGAGGATGAAGGGTTGCACCATCATGACTGATGGTTGGACTAATAGAAAAAATAGGACATTGCTAAATTTTCTTGTTTCTTCCTCAGGTGATTCTACTTCCTACAATGCATTGATTTAGTGATTAATATTTTTAATTTATGCTTTATTGAATCATTGATTTTGTTTCTTTTTCAGGTGGCACTGTATTCATCAAATCTATTGATGCTTCAAGACATGTTAAAAAATGCCACATTCCTTTGTGAAGCTATAGAGGAAGTCATAGCTGAGGTGGGTGAGGAGAATGTGGTGCAAGTGGTGACCAGTAATACAGCAAATTATGTTGTTGTGGGTAGACTATTGATGGAGAGGCACCATCATTATTTTAGACTCCATGTGCTGCCCATTGCCTTGACCTCACATTGGAGGATATTGGCAAGATTCCATGGATCAAAACATGTGTGGAGATGGCAAGAAATATTTGTAAATTCATATACAATCACACATGGGTCCTCAACCTAATGAGGCAATTCACGCAGCAAAAGGAGTTGGCTCGTCCTGACATAACCCGATTTGCAACAAATTTCATCACATTACAATCCTTGCTTCAATCAAGAAAAGCTTTGAGGCGCATGTTTGTTGATGAGGAGTGGACTTCCTCATCCTATGCTAATACAAATGCAGGGGCTTAAGTAACAAATTGGATCTTTGATGAGGCAAGATTTTGGACACCTGTTGAGGAGATTGTAAAGGTAAATGAAAATCTAATTATACATTATGTTTTAATTTTTATTCATATTTTTCTTTTATTTGCTTATTTTTGTTCACACTTAAGTTAATGTTTCACAATAATTGCAAGTCACTAAGCCTCTAGTAGTTATCCTACGAGTTGTTGATGGGGAGAAGCCCGCAATAGGCTACATATATGAGGGCATGGATAGGGCCAAGGAGGCCATTAGATCCATCTATGGGGGACTTGAGGGTAAGTATCGTCCCATTTGGGAGATCATTGATAGGAGATGGCACCACCAGCTTCACAAGCCCCTACACGCAGCCGCTTATTACCTCAATCCGGTATTTCAATTCCGGCCTGATTTCAAGGCGGATGAGGAGGTTCTGAGTGGGCTCTACACAGTGTTAGAGCGGATGTCGGCTAATTCAACACAGATAGTCTATGAGCTTGAGACCTTTAGACTTGCACAAGGAGATCTCTTTTCTCATGAGATGTGCAAAAACACTCGGTCAACATTGCAGCCAGGTAAAATTATATTAAGGGCATAATTTAAGTTTAAAAATCTAATAAACTTTTCCTCTTTTTATACTATTATTAAATGTTGAAATAAAGTTGGATAATTGGATTGATTTTTTTCTTTTTCTCATCTCAGATGCATAGTGGGATATGTTTGGTGCTAAGGTACCAAATCTTTAGAAGATTGCAATTCGAATATTGAACCAACCATGCAGTGCTTCCGGTTGTGAGCGCAATTGGAGTATGTTTGAGCACATACACTCCAAGAAGTGCAATAAACTGTCTGTGCAAAGGTTGAATGATCTAGTCTATGTTCATTATAACCTTCGTCTTTGCCACAGACAAATTTTGGGCACTGACTCCACCCCCATCACGCTAGAGGAGGTCGATCCACAATCTGATTGGATCACTGAGGTTGAGGATCCTATCTTTAGTGATGAGGACCTCAATTGGGTTGACCAGGCGAATAGAGAGGCTGAGGCTATAGCCATGGCAGAGGAGGTTAGAGCACCGGCAGAGGAGGTCAACGGACACATTAGATGTTGGTGTGGGTGGCACAAAGACAGAGGTAGATATTATGGCTACATCATCATCCAAGACCTATCTTAGACGCCTTCATAGGAAGGGTGCACTTGCAGGATCCTCTAAGCCATAGACTTCTAGTTTTTGTTTTGATATTTGTTTGGAACTTTTGATGCCATGGATTTCATATTCCATGAGTTTTGTATACATTTGACATTTTTTATATATCTAAGTGTGTTATTTCCTTCAGCTACAATTTGCGTTTATATTTATGTGATCAATGTATACTTGTGTATGTGATCAAATTAGCTTCTATTTGATGATGTTATTGTGTCTTTAAGGTTTATTTATTAAAGGATGCATGAAACAAGTTTTAAATCCTTAAAAATATCTGAATTTCTTGGGTTTTTCAATTTGCCGAGTCTTTGCCGAGTTTTTGCCGAGTCTAGGCGACGAGGCCGAGTCTCATAACTATGATCCATGTCTCTATGCCTATCTCCAATGTTCCTGTCGCCACCAATGTTATTTCTGTTCCTGTCATTTTGATTATTGTTATTGTTATTGATATTGTTCCCAGCATTACCAGGTACCAAACGGGCAAGGATATGTGTCAGTTCTGTTTGTGACCTGTCCATTCTCTCGAACATTTCACGCTGCCCTCTAGCTAAGTCATTTAATGCATGCAACATGCTGGTCATATCTGCTCTCCCTCCGTCATACTGGTCTCTACTAGACCTACCCTCATGATCACCCATGTTTTCTGTAATGATTGAACTTTGTAACAGCGAGCTATTCTATCACAAATCAATATATTGTTGCTAGATTTAAGGTCAGACTGTGCTTCATTGTTATTTCTATTTCATGTAATGTAATGTCCCTTTTTTTTGGCACATTGAATTTTGTGCACATTATGCTTGTTCCTAATCCCACAAAGGCAATCCGACATGTTTGGATGATCTCCAAACTTCTTGGAGTGATCATAATTCTATCTACAAAGCAGTTGTGGGTATCTCAAGTCTGCAATTTCGTCATGGATGGTCAAAGTTATTTGTCAGAAGATATTGGTCCGGTTTAATTATCAAATTTGGAGTTATAAGGAGTTTATTTAATTTGATAATTAAACAGGACATTTTAATTATTTATTGTGCACTAAAGTATAAGGTTGGATTATTTGAAGTGACTTAATGTTATGTCTTGAAGGGAAAAAAGGAAATGTTTTATTTATTATTCCCTAGTCACTTAAAGTGTGCACATAACTTGGAAATAGAAATATTTTATAAGTGGGAAGAAAAAAGGCTCTATTTTCAAGAAAGATGATTTTGCAACTCCCAGAGGCTTTTAAAAAGGGAGTGATAGCTCATTTGAAGGGCATGCTTGGATATTGTATTGTTATTCTATTGGATTGAACCTACGTGTTCTTCCATTTCAATCCTTCCGGTGGACAAAAACCCACTCGAAGAATATCAGTTTTGGTAGTGAGATATCTACCCTGGCTGGTTATGGTGGTTTCTACTTCAGGGAATCACATTGAGCTTCATGGAGATCACCTATTTAATGAGTTTATGCTTTGTATCTCATTTAGAGTTGATTGAAATGAGTTTTGATGCCATTCTATAACTTTTTGGAGTTTGGTGTGGTGTTTCTTCTATTTTGCTAGCATGGCCGTATACTCCCTGGCCGTACAGCTAAGATCACATTTTGGAGAATTCAAAAATAATAGAAGTTTGTTTGCTATTTGCTTTTGATGGTGTCTTTATATGAAGGAATCAATTCTTTCCACATTAATTTGAAGAGTTCAAAGGCATAGAATGATTTTTAATTGTCATCCGTAAATTTGAATGGTCGTACCTGTTGAATTTCTTATGGTATTCGATCTGAACTGAATAGGACTTCTTGGCATTACCTTGTGTTTACAATGTGATTAGATTTATGAGACCCCTTTGGGACTATTTTATGAGAATTGAATGAGTTTGGCATTTTCTATAGTGAAGTCCGTACTGCCCATTGCCGTACGGCTGGAAATGAATGTCATTGATCAGAAATTTGATACTTATCCATCTGCCTTTTGTATTGTCTGCTAATCAATTAGTATGCTTGGCAATTACAGTAGAGGTAATTTGCAGTGGTTTGAGTGTATACTGGTGATTCTACAAGGAAACCGTACATTATACTGCCGTACTCTGCAGATTGGTACGATTGATGATACTCTATATGGAGATGGTTGATGAAGTTAACACTTATCCTAATCTTCTTATATGCTATGGACCTCCATATTAATAATCATATTGCAATAGTTATAAGCTTTTATTGGAGTCATTGAGCAAGTCCGTACATGTACGACTGTCCCAGCTAGAAATGAAACAATGCATATTAGTAATTCATGTCAAAGCTTAAACATTGCTATTTGATTTCTGTCATCCTGGAAAGTATTGGCAACCATGCTGGATGTTTAATACAGTGGGTTTGAATGTGTTTTGGTAATGATGTGAAGCAATCAGCTGTTCTTGTGCAGTACGGCCCTGTAGTGGGTCTGCAATTAAAAGAGATTAATAATTGTTGTGCTGATTGGATTGCAGTTTCTGAATGTTTGGGTTGAGTTTCTTGATGTGCTATGCAAAGATAATACTAGTATGGAGTTTGGTGGATTGTCCATGATCGTGATTAGCAGTACATATCACTGTGGGTCTGATTTCTCTGTCATTTTAAGTATGGCAGTGATCTTCATCAGCAATAACTCATACAATTTGCAATGATAGTTACATGGTATAACTCTCTTACAAGCTTCTCTCATTAATAGAATCTCAAATTCTAACCATGTATTCATGAATACCATTGTATTTGGGTTCATTGTAATTTCCTATGCAAATCACATTAAGTCCCCTGGATGGTTTACCGCCAGTGTGGAAGGAAGGAACATATTCAAACATTTTGTAACCCTTAGATGGTTCTACCGCCAGTGAGGATAAAGAATTCTCTTTAAGTTTCATTTCTACCCACTGAACAAGTGGCGAATTCCCACTGAATAAGTGGATGGCTTTGTAATCTTTCATGTTTATTTCATACCCACTGATAAAGTGGTGAATCCCCACGATATGTGGATGCCCGCTGCAATGGAAGAAGTGTATTTCTTTCTTGCATACTTGTTACTGTAAGCCAAAATCACTGTATGCTCTCACCTTGTCCATCCTGGGATCTGGGTGATCAAAAAGTATGAGGCCTTAACTGGTTTATGCATTGGTGCTAACACTATCATATCATTGTTGTAAAATTTAAAAAAAAAATTGGGGTAGCATCTTACAGTGGTATTAGAGCCAAGTTTCTGCCTGCCACCCTGTTGGGTGATAGCTTTGTGCAGAGTGCATGTTCAAAAGTTCCAGTAGTTTGTTAGAAAATTTCAGTGGTTTGATGAATTCATTATCACCAGTTATGATGGATACAACTTTGTCTCAGAGGAAGACTGTGTCAAGAGAGGATCAGAGCAGAATTCCACTTTCTAAGCACTTCAAGGATTCTTTTATATATGACCAACCTAGTAACTTGCAGAAAGGAGTAGCGGGAATCTCGCTATTTACATTAGGAAATGAATTGGAGCTATTGCACATGTCTAAGCATACACTCCTCAGCAAGTTGGGAGAAGTTGAGTCATTTGACTAAGATCAAACAATCAGAGTGTAGGAATTTGAAGTGGGCTTTGAAGCCATTAATGATTGCTTTGGCTCAACCTAAGCTGATGAAACATCCTCTTGAAGATGTAAGACTTGTAGTCACTCTTTGTCTATGTGAGATCACAAGAATCACCGCTCCTGGAGTTCCTTACAGAAAGGCCATAATGAAGGAAATGTTTCAAATGATTATTGAAAATTTCAATAGATTGGCTGATATAGAAAGTCCTTCCTTTGTAAAGAGAGCTGAAATACTTGGAATTGTTGCAAATTTTGGTTTTTGGAACACCATGTTAGATATGGAATGTGAAGAAGAGATTCTGCAACAATTTCATTATTTCTTTGCTACCATTAGCATGTTTCATGAAGACCAAGTTATAACAGCCATGCAAGCCATTATGTCCATAATCATTAATGAGAGTGATGAGGTATCTCAGCCACTCTTGTCTATTTTATTGGCTAATCTAAGAAAGAATGATCAAGAATCCTTATCAATGGAACAAGTATTAGCTGAAATGGTGGTGAGTCAATGTGAAGACAAATTAAGACCTTATTTGCCAAAGTGGGAAGAGGATGATTGTACGAGGATAGAACAAGCTGATGGGAAAGAAATTTCTGATGTGTTTGATGAAGATGACAAGGCATTTTCTTTGGAGCAAGTTAGTGAAGCTTGTAAAAATCTTGTTGACCTTGAAGACACAAAAGAGTATGATGAATTTTCAAATGTGTTGGTTAAAAATCCAATTGCAATGGATGACATTGAAGGTTGGAATTCTTCTACTGAAATCAGTAAAAAAGAAAAAGAAGATTTTGCAAGTCCTAGATTTGATGAAGGGGTTGAAGATTTTGAAGATTATTTTTCTCTTGAAGTAGAGATGAAAATGATTAACAAAATGCTAGATGGTGATTCTTCATGCAAGCCTACGTTGTTACCAGCAGAATGCTTTGTTGAAGACATGGCTAATAAAGATATCACAACTGGTAAAGAAATTGAAGCTGCTGAAAATTGGGAAACAACCCTTAATGTTGAGCATTTTCATCATCCTGAAGAAGGTAATGCTAATTTCACATGGGAATATCCTATGCAAACTGTAGGACCAATTGTCATTTCTGAAGGTGCAGTGGTAGAGCATGATGATGTGGAGTTTGTTGAAGATGTTAAATCAGTCCTTAAGGATGACTCTATGCTTGAAGATGAACCTGCCATAATCTTTGATCAAAGTGACAGTGAAGAGGAGACAACTTCTGGGGACTGAATGGTCATGAAGAAGACAACTTAAAAGCAACTGATTTCAAGAATCATGCCTTTAAAGATATAACAGAAAGTTTGTTGTGTGTTGCTGATTTGGATTTTAAAATTCAGCCATTAGTGATAGAAGATAAGATTGTACAAGTTTTAACACTTTTGGACAACACCCATAAGTTTGTTGAAGATCACTTTTGGAAGGCACAAGTTGTGAAGAGACAAAAAGGTATGGAAGAAGGATCTTCACTTGATGATTGGCATGTTATCAAAGGGGCTTTAGAAACACTAAAATCAGATTACTTGAATCTTCTTTCTGATCGTGATCATGTTATTAAGTTTGCTGATCATACAAGTGATGCTTTGAGAAGAAAAGAGGTAGAGGTTGATAAGCTCACATCTGAGCTTAAGGCAACTATGACTTCTTTGGAGTATACTCAAAGGACTCTCTTAGAAGTTGAAATTCAGTTTGAAATTGCACATCAATTAAGGGAGCAAAAAAATATTGTATTGGCAAATGAAATCAAGCTGGTGATTGAAGAGCTTGATTTGATCCAAGAAGATTTTGACTTAGGACAACTTCCCAAGTATGCAGTTTCAAAATTGGAGCAATACGAAGAATTATCTGAACATGAAGATGAAGACAACTTCCAATCATTTGATAATCCTTTTTTTGATCTGGGAGTTGAGTAAACTTTTGACAATCCTCTTTTTGTGTTGGATGATGAAGACCAATCTGATGTGAGTAACAGAGATGAGGGCAGTAACAAGATATGGGATCCTGGTGAAGTGCACTCATGGGATGTTAATTTGTACAAAAACTTCATCAACTGGAAGTCTTCATCAGTTGTTGAAGGTGGGAATAAGGTTCAGGTATACAATGAATTAAGTTCAATGATGGCTTACTTTCATAATGGAGTTTATTTTCAGGGTTCTATTGTAATGTTCCATTTTTGGCACATTGTTTATTATGGGCATTTTTGGCTTGTTCCTAGTCCCTTAGTGGCTATCCGACATGTTTGGGAGAACTCCAATGTTCTTGGAGTGGCCACAGATCAATTTTACCGAGCATTTGGTTATGTCTTTGAGCTCAGATGGTGCTTATGATCATTGTGATGCTTCCTGATGTTTGATCGGGTTCCTGGTTTGCTCTCCAAGATTCTTGGAGAAGCCGTCTATTTTTGGAAAGTCGTCCGGAAGGCATCATTCATCTTCCCAAACATCATGGAGTATGTTGGTATGCTTAATTTTGCAGTTTGGGGGTGTTTGGGATTTTCCGCAAAATGGTGTTATTTAATGAGCTATTTTAATTATTATTTTCACTTAAGCTCCTAGGGGTGAAAATAATTAATAAAAATCTAAGTGTTATAGCTCGTTGGAAAGAGGAAGAAAAGTTTTAAATCATGGATGCATCATTTTGGGGCCTTGCGAAGCAGATATTTCCTTTATTTTGATAAAAGGGTCTTTAAAGCTAAAAAGAGCTTTTAATTAAAATGGTGACTTTAAGTTGTGCACACATAATGAATTATTTTATATTGTTTGAGGAGAAATATGAAGGGATAAAGGAAATAATATTTTATTCCCTCAAAAAAGTTATAAAAAGAGGAGTCGGGCTCATTGTTTAGACATGCTTGGATTTGTATTGTTACTCTGCTGAATTGAACCTGCGTGTTCTTCCATATTCTCTTGAGGACGAAAACCCTCTTGTGGAATGCTCTTGAGGATGAAAACCCTCGAGGTTGGGTGTGATTTCATACAGAAGTCACCATTGTGCTGGAGACAGACATTGGTGCAAGCTCATACAAAGTTTGCCAGGGAACTTTCATGGAGCTGATCAGATGTGAAAGATTTTGTTGTGCAATTTTTTAGTTATTGTTTTGTTATGGAGATTGTATGATTTTTGGTATGAGAAAATAATAAATTGTTCATAGTGTTTGCTGTGTGCCCAAGTTGACCGTACATGGTGCCGTCCTTTCATGGTGGCCGACTATGATCATGCACTTAAGTCTTTGTTTGGTGCAGCTTTTGTTGATAAACTCTTGTCAAGTTTAGACGCCCATATGCAGATGTATTTACTTTATTTCTGAGCAGTCCTTGTTGAGTTTGGAAGGATTCCGTACATATACTGCCGTACCCTTTCATGGAGTACGATTTAGATTCTATGAAGTCCTTTCTTATTTATTGGTCTTAATATAGCTTGTAATGGTTTCAATGGCCTTGGGCGCCACTAAATAGTTGATTTTATATGAGTTTTGGGCAGTCATTGGAAGTTATAAGGGAATCCGTACTAGTTGGGTTGTACGGACCTGCATGAGCATAAGTGTATTTTCACTACAATCTACTCATCATTGGGTCTTATTTATTATTCAATTAGAATGCAATGCATTGTGTTTGAAGATATCTGGAAGATTGCAAAGGAAATTCTTATATTTGTTCTTCATTAATGCTATAGTTGAGTCTATGATGCCGTACAGCAGGAATATGGTTCTGTGGCATGCAAGTCTGATCTGATCTGATATTGGGTAGGCAGTTTGGGGTAAAAAGATAATATGTATTTGAGCAGCAATATCTGATATAAGGTTGGAATGTTCTTCATAGTGTTTGATGCCATTGATCTTTGACAGGGATATCCATACCAATGGGTTAAGGCAGAGTTTTATCAATATATCTTCAATCAGCTGTCTTAGGATCAATAATATCAGAGTTACCAGGATCAACAAGGAATTGATTGGTTTGTGTTTATTGCAGGTGATTCCATGATACATCTCATCCTTGGCAATTGATCACACTCTAGCTAATAATTCTGATTTTGGTGTCGCTCTTCCTTAAGTATTGTAATCATCTCTTTACCTTGCAAATTTCATTAAGTACCCCTGGATGGTTTACCGCCAGTGTGGAAGGAAATAACATATTCAAACATTTTGTAACCCCTGGATGGTTCAACCGCCAGTGAGGATAAAGAACTCTTTTCTTTTCATTTCTACCCACTAGACAAGTGGCGAATTCCCACTGAATAAGTGGATGGCTTTGTAATCTTTCATGCTTATTTCATACCCACTGATAAAGTGGTGAATCCCCACGATATGTGGATGCCCGCCGCAGTGGAAGAAGTATATTTCTTTCTTGCATACTTGTTACTATAAGCCAAAATCACTGTATGCTCTCACCTTGCCCATCCTGGGATCTTGGTGATCAGAAAGTGTGAGGCCTTTAAATGGTTTATGCTTTGATGCTAACCTTGACATATCATTGTATATTTTGGAAAAAATTTTGGGGTTGTATATTACATCTATGGAGAATAGTGGTGTTGATAAGATTGTTTTATGGATGTTTTTGGAGTCAAATTTTTATCATGAATCTGCTGTCCTTACTCCTATCAGCCATCATAAGTTGTCAATTTCATATTTTTTCGTGGATTGGAGAGAAATTTTGGTAATGACTTTGATGTATGTTGGTTGGAGATGGCCTAAAACTCTTGTTGTTTCCATAAGATTTCAGTTTGGTGATGGCTGCCTCATTATTAATTTACTGAAATCAGAATTTTATGAAGTTATATTTGATTATTGCAGCCATGAGATTGCATTTTTTATTGTTTCTAGCTCTTTTTGGATGGATGATATAAGGTTTCAGCTGGAAGGGACAAGTGTTTCAACTAATTTTGCTCTTTTGAATGTTGAGAATTTGATAATTCATGGCTGTTTTGAGTTACTTTCAGCTTGTGTTCAAGCTGATTTGTGTCCTTCTTTGGAAGAACATTTCAGTTTTTGGTTCCCATCTGTTGTTTCAGGTTGGAAAAATTGTATTGATGACTTGTTGAAGGATGACAACTCCTTCACTTTCATGGTTAAGTATGAAAATGAGGTTTGGGATCCAAAAGTTTGGGTGATTGGTAGAATGTTTCAGAGTTTTATGCAGAGTAGTTGTGCAGTTTACAGTTATATCAGAATAGCGCAGCGGAAATGGTGTGGAACATTCTTGAGGTTAACTTGGGATCCAGGTATATTATTGCTAATCATGCAAGTTTCTTTGTTGGATGGCATGTATTGCTTGAGGACAAGCAATCTTGAGCAGGGAGGACTGTAATGTCCCTTTTTTCGGCACACTGAATTTTGTACGCATTATGCTTGTTCCTAATCCCACGAAAGCGATCCGACATGTTTGGATGATCTCCAAACTTCTTGGAGTGATCATAATTCTATCTGCAGAGCAGTTGTGGGTATCTCAAGTCTGCAATTTCGTCATGGATGGTCAAAGTTATTTGTCAGAAGATATTGGTCCGGTTTAATTATCAAATTTGGAGTTATGAGGAGTTTATTTAATTTGATAATTAAACAGGTCATTTTAATTATTTATTGTGCACTAAAGTATAAGGTTGGATTATTTAAAGTGACTTAATGTTATGTCTTGAAGGGAAAAAAGGAAATGTTTTATTTATTATTCCCTAGTCACTTAAAGTGTGCACATAACTTGGAAATAGAAATATTTTATAAGTGGGAAGAGAAAAGGCTCTATTTTCAAAAAAGATGATTTTGTAACTCCTAGAGACTTTTAAAAAGGGAGTGATAGCTCATTTGGAGGGCATACTTGGATATTGTATTGTTATTCTGTTGGATTGAATCTGCATGTTCTTCCATTTCAATCCTTCCAGTGGATGAAAACCCACTCGAAGAAGATCAGTTTTGGTAGTGAGATATCTACCCTAGCTGGTTATGGTGGTTTCTACTTCAGGGAATCACATTGAGCTTCATGGAGATAACCTATTTTATGAGTTTCTGCTTTGTATCTCATTTAGAGTTGACTGAAATGAGTTTTGATGCCATTCTATAACTTTTTGGAGTTTGGTGTGGTGTTTCTTCTATTTTGCTAGCATGGCCGTACACTCCCTGGCCGTACAGCTAAGATCACATTTTAGAGAATTCAAAAATAATAGAAGTTTGTTTGCTATTTGCTTTTGATGGTGTCTTTATATGAAGGAATCAATTCTTTCCACATTAATTTGAAGAGTTCAAAGGCATAGAATGATTTTTAATTGTCATCCGTACATTTAAATGGCCGTACCTGCTGAATTTCTTATGGTATTCAATCTGAACTGAATAGGACTTCTTGGCATTACCTTGTGTTTACAATGTGATTGGTAGATTTATGAGACCCCTTTGGGACTATTTTATGAGGATTGGATGAGTTTGGCATTTTCTATAGTGAAGTCCGTACTGCCCATTGCCGTACGGCTGGAAATGAATGTCATTGATCAGAAATTTGATACTTATCCATCTGCCTTTTGTATTGTCTGCTAATCAATTAGTATGCTTGGCAATTACATTAGAGGTAATTTGCAGTGGTTTGAGTGTATACTGGTGATTCTACAAGGAAACCGTACATTATACTGCCGTACTCTGCAGATTGGTACGATTGATGATACTCTATATGGAGATGGTTGATGAAGTTAAAACTTATCCTAATCTTCTTATATGCTATGGACCTCCATATTAATAATCATATTGCAATAGTTATAAGCTTTTATTGGAGTCATTGAGCAAGTCCGTACATGTACGACTGTCCCAGCTAGAAATGAAACAATGCATATTAGTAATTCATGTCAAAGCTTAAACATTGCTATTTGATTTCTGTCACCCTGGAAAGTATTGGCGACCATGCTGGATGTTTAATATAGTGGGTTTGAATGTGTTTTGGTAATGATGTGAGGCAATCAGCTGTTCTTGTGCAGTACGGCCCTGTAGTGGGTCTGCAGTTAAAAGAGATTAATAATTGTTGTGCTGATTGGACTGCAGTTTCTGAATGTTTGGGTTGAGTTTCTTGATGTGCTATGCAAAGATAATACTAGTATGGAGTTTGGTGGATTGTGCATGATCGTGATTAGCAGTACATATCACTGTGGGTCTAATTTCTGTGTCATTTTAAGTATGGCAATGATCTTCATCAGCAATAACTCATACAATCTGCAATGATAGTTACATGGTCTAACTCTCTTCCAAGCTTCTCTCATTAATAGAATCTCAAATTCTAACCATGTATTCATGAATACCATTGTATTTGGGTTCATTGTAATTTCTTATGCAAATCACATTAAGTCCCCTGGATGGTTTACCACCAGTGTGGAAGGAAGGAACATATTCAAACATTTTGTAACCCCTGGATGGTTCTACCACCAGTAAGGATAAAGAACTCTCTTTAATTTTCATTTCTACCCACTGAACAAGTGGCGAATTCCCACTGAATAAGTGGATGGCTTTGTAATCTTTCATATTTATTTCATACCCACTGATAAAGTGGTGAATCCCCACGATATGTGGATGCCCACTGGAGCGCAAGAAGTGTATTTCTTTCTTGCATACTTGTTACTGTAAGCCAAAATCACTGTACGCTCTCACCTTGCCCATCCTAGGATCTAGGTGATCAGAAAGTGTGAGGCCTTAGCTGGTTTATGCATTGGTGCTAACACTGTCATATCATTGTTGTAAAATTTTAAAAAAAAATTGGGGTAGCATCTTACATGCAAAGTGTTTGATATAACTTCTATGTTGTTTATCTACAAATTTGAGATGTTTCTTGTGTACTTTCAATTCCCAACTGCATATTGAATGATCCCAAACACAAATACATTGAAATGCATTGAAAACATCACCAAAACAACAGAATAGTAGAGTGTTTGACGGAATGTCAGCTCACTAGAAGTCAATAAACTTTATGGGTGTTTAAAAAAAAAAATTGTTCCAAACTAGGGTGGGACATTACACTCAAGTCCTCAAAGGTGTCTTTGAAATTTGTAAGGTAGGACTCACAAATAGATACTCAAAATCTACTAAGTACTTGTTCCATTGAACTACCTTTGGAAAACATATATGGTCCTACTAGACTAAATCACTATAAGCCTCATCCAACGCAACACTAAACTCGATGAAGGAGATGATGGTGAAGTCTTAGTGCATGTCCTTGGACTACACTGTGCATCCACTGGTGTCATGTCCACACTAGTTGGCTAAGTATGAACAATTGATAAATCTACAAGTGTTGGGGTAGAGGATTCCTCGATCTAAAAATCAACTAAAGTCTTAGAAGCATTAGGAGAAGTCTCTATGTCATCTTGACAAGCAAGATCTTCTCAAACTTCAAACTCTACAATTGTATCATGATGATATGGTCAAAATTTGTCAAGAGGTATAAGACTATCCATCATAGGATCATGTGGTAATGGAGATCCATTGGAGTCTCCAAACATCTCCCAAATTCTAGTCCATGTCACAAGGGCACTCAGTATGAGTGGTGACCATCATGGTGTCAATGTCAACATTACATAGAACTAATCTTAAGATATAATCAGTCTAGTCCTTCCATACAACTTTTTGCCAAAAGGTAGGGGGTTTAGGAACCAGTCCATAAAGAATTGGCAAGAATTTGACCCACTTGAAATGCTTTAGGAGTCCATCTTTCCAGGACTTGTAATTCCATCTATCCAATTTGATTATTGTAGGATGTTTCTGATACGCATATTAGCTCCTCAAATTACATTAAGAAATCAAACCAACATGAAAAGCAAGAGTACCCCCCCAAAATTAGAACTTTATCCATTTACGGAGTGAAAAATATTCAATGCATAAGCCCCCCAACAATTACAAAGTTTTAGCACTTTATAATTAGTTCAATTACAAGTGCCACTTGCCAAATCAATAAGTTGGTCTCGATCTCAATGTATTATAGATGCCAAATTAGGCCATAAAGATGAAAGTACAACTTAAATATAGAATGGGATATATTAGACTACACCAATAAGACGTGCATGAAAAATTATGCACTTTAAAAAAATTTGTGCACAAAAATGTTTTTGTATGAGCCCAAACGGAGCCCAAGAAGGTCCCAAAATCAAAACTGCTTAGTATGACCTATGAGAATCTACAATTTCTAAAATATCCAAACACCAAAACAAAAAATCATCTACAACACTGCAAATCTCAAAGAATTAGCCCATATCAAAATAATTGCTCAAGCAAAAATGAGGTAGCATGAGGCCTTTGAATTTCAAAACCAAAAATTATAACTCCACTGGGGAGGGGGCAAGAGTGGGGATAGATTTTGATGATGTCATGCTAACATCATGATGATGCCAATAGAGGAACATTTGAAGATGTTGGTATATTCCCTTTTGCTAGAATATTCCAAAACCTCTCTCAATTTTTCAAAAAACCACACTGTAACAGCTGACAATACACTATCAAATAAATGAACAACTAAAAAGCAAACATCATGACATTCTGACATTTTTAAAGTACTAGAATAAGGAAAGATAGAAATTAAAAAAAAGAAAGATTGATCACCAATTAATATTCTCTAATCTACTTTATGGCAATTAGAATTTCAAAAAAAAGGATTTTAAATTCCTTTTAAGAAAGATAACAATACAATTAAGGGGCAGTGTACCTTGTCTGTACAGCAATTAGCTTTATCCACTTGGAGTCTTGTGGGTCTGGGAAGTCTTCTTTTCTTATACTTTGTTTAATGGGGCGGAAAAATATCATCGGGGCGTTTAACCACCCATCCACGGACTTTGCAGTCCCCCATGTCATTTCTACTGAAACGACCCAGCCTGCCGCAAAGAAGTTACAGTAAGAGAGTCCAATGCCATCTGAGACTGGTGTTTTGACCCTACATTCTCCTAGTCAGTCACACACTATAGGTACTCCTAACTAGTATGACCATCTGACTGGAAATGTATTTGGGACAATAAAACTGACTGACACCACTTAATGTAGTTAGTGTCACCCTGGCCAGGGTTTTACATTTGTGCGCAACACGACTCGACTGGTCATGAAGTTCAGTTATCACCCTACTTAGCTTGGATTTTCTTCGTAAGGATATGTATTGTCATTTTAAACTCACTTGTGCTACTGCACAAGACCAAATGCAGAATTATTGAGAGTTTAATTTATCTCGGCCACATCTTTCACTAAGTAGGAAGGAATTTAGGAAAATTTCACTTGCATTTACAGCTTGGTCTTGGCATAGTTCTGGAGCTATGAACTTCTATAGCAAGAAAGGAAACAAAATACGTAATTTTGGGAAAAGTAATTGGTTGACAGGGTAAACCATACTATGTTCTAGTTTGATATTTTCTCTGGGTAAGAGGGTCTTTATTTTGCTCGACCTCTCCACGAACAATTATACAATTTTCAAAGATAAGAAAGTTCAAAAATATTTAAACAAGACACCCCTTCTCAGTTGTTTTAAGAGAAATTCTTTAAAATAAATTGCATGCTGACCTTCAAGCAATAGTCGTTTCTTAAGGCCGCTCTGGTCAATACAGATGTTCTATTATTTTTGTTTATTTTCAAGGTTCAAGAATAGGAAGAAGTGTTGCCTGACGAGTAATCTTTTACATATCTAACTTCAAGAGACTCTTTTTATAATGATTTCTCTTTCTTTCTTTACTAAAACCATCTATTCAATACATAGCAAGAGAGTAGAATGAATTTGTGATTTCACACAGTGAGGAATACTTTTTTCTAAGAAAGAAATATCATCACATCCTTCATACACTACGGTCGACTGTAATGAAACATCTTGCACAATATCTAAATATAATAGTAAATATGCTGCAAATACTTGATAATAATATGCCACTTCGAGGGGGCAACCTCCTAATCCACTTTGAGTGGGATACCTCCAATAGTCTTCAATGAGAACCAATACACAATTTGATATGAAATGAGACTAACTACCTCCTATATATATATCTATTTATGCCTAGGATATCACCCAGGCCGACTTAGATGCCCTATAGAAGCCTTAGGCCGACCTAAACAACTAAATAACAATATAATAATGATAATATGACTTAATTAAGAGTTAAGATAGCCACAAGCTGACTATTCATAACCATATACACTATAGAAGTAAGGGCATAACATGCCCCCCACCTTTACAAAAGCGTTGTCCTCAACGTTGATCAATTGTGGTAGTTTCTTCATATAATCTTCATCATCCCATGTGGTAACTTCAACTAGAAGATATTTCCTTATAATGAGGTAATTTGGAACTGTTGATGTCCTCAGCTTATTCATGTGTGTCTGGAAAATTAACTTTAGCTCCAATATGTGTCTTCCCTTTGCATCTAGCTCTTGATGGTGATGAATGTGTTCTTCCTTTACTTGAACCTTTTGATGTGCTATAGAAGAAGAGGTGAGGAATAGTACATGGTACCCTTGCATTGGTTGAATAACATGACTAGGAAGTTCTTCTTTCACTTCTTCTTCTTCTGCTTTTTCTTCTTCTTCTTCTTGGTTGCTTGGGACCTCCTTTCTTGGTTCATTCATAAAGGCGCTTAACATGCTTCGTATGTCCGATATATCTCCTCTTAGGTCACACATATCCCTCTTAACCTCTTCCTTGAACTTACGTATTTCCTCATTGGGATTACTATCCTCTATTGTTTCCCCATCCTTATCAGAGGATTTCCCCGGTGTAGCAGCATTCTTTTTGCCTCTTGTTGCAGGCCCCATCATGATGGAAACCAATATTTTTGAAATAAATCACACAAATGAAATGTAAATTCTCTGAAATTTTTACTGTAACTTACTAGGGCCGAGATACCACTTACCCAGAAAAAAATCCAAAAAATTAGCAAATTTGTTGCCTTGAGAGCGAATTTGTTGGAAACCCTAATTTTGCAATAACTCGCTTATTTTGCTTCAATTTCTCCAAGCTTTGGACTATAGGCTCCTCTATTATGTCTTCAAAAACCCAATACAAATTATACTCCAGTTTGGCAGGATGTGAGAGATATGTAGATCTCAAATAAATTGTGCAGAAATCGTAATTCTACAATAATTTGCTCAAATCTGCTCCAATTCCTCTGAAATCTGGACTGTATCTTCTTTAATATGGTCTTCAAAAACCCTTTAAAAATCTTTTAAAAATTCGCTAAAATCTGGAAGTTATGCTCTTCCCAAAATCGCCTCCAATTTTGAGAAAAAATCTTGCCTCTACAGTGCCAAGATCATGCTCTGATACCAATTGTAATGAAACAACTTGCACAATATCTGAATATAATAGTAAATATGGTGCAAATACTTGATAATAATATGCCACTTCGAGGGGGCAACCTCCTAATCCACTTTGAGGGGGATACCTCCAATAGTCTTCAATGAGAACCAATACACAATATGATATGAAATGAGACTCACTACCTCCTATATATACCTATTTATGCCTAGGATATCACCCAGGCCGACTTCGATATCCCTATAGAAGCCTTAGGCCGACCTAAACAACTAAATAACAATATAATAATGATAATATGACTTAATTAAGAGTTAAGATAGCCACGAGCCGACTATTCATAACCATATACACTATAGAAGTAAGGGTATAACATCGATGTTATATTTAGCTTACTCAGTAATAAGAAGAGTTCTCAGTTGTTATGCCAAATCTTGAATTTATTATGCAAGGAAATTCGTATACTTAGAAGAAGGAATACATGCCTTTGTGTTTTTCGAAGACACTCTTCTCAGCTCGATACACAGGCCCGTATCCCTTTTCCAGTTGTTCGTCGATTCTTTTTGAAGCTTGTTTCACAGATGCGTGCACTTCTACTAACATTCTCTGCTTACTCTCCTCCGTATTCTTCCTACCTTCTCCTTTTTCTCCCCCGTCCTCCGCTTCAAGAATCCGTTTTTCTTTTTAATAGTAGTTCGCTCAAAACCTTCCACTATCCCCGTGCGCCATTCACCACTTTTATTGTCATCTTTCTAACCATCTTCCACTCCTTAGAATTTTTAAAGAGATTTTAAAATCTTCCTCCAAAAATCGTGGCTAACAAATATGAGTTAAAGAAATTTTAAGATGTGGAGAAGGTCGGAAAAAAAAGTTCTTATTGTCTGTATGCTTAAAAGATAAAACTTGATTGGATCGAAATTTCCACTGCTAGAAGGCTCTAACTACTCTGTCTTTTGTTTTAATAATATGAAGGGGGTTTCTGAGTGGGCCCAATTCGAATGCTCCAAAGCAGAAAATGGGATGACATGAGAAGTGTAACTTACTAATTTAAGTATTCTTCACTTGGGATTATTTCAACTTTTAAGAAAAGAAATTTTGTTTAGAAAAGATAGTCTTACTTATCAAAAGAAATTGATAGCTCAGATGGTCCGGTCTAAATGAAAACGGATAAATAGATATTGAGTTCAAGGATGACGAATAACAACCATCAATTAGGTTAGAAAAGTTTTAGCCCTAAATTTCGACTAATGTCTTACTTCTTAATTAGACTCTAATGTTTTCGACCAAGAATAAAATGATGGTTTAACTTTTAACGGTTTCAGATGGCATCGCATTCTCTTTTGCACTTCTCATTCCCGATGATATTTTCCCCCCTTTTGGGAAAGGCCTTTCTTGCGTCCACTCAAATAATGCAATAATTAGCCAATAATAATAATACTCAATTTCCCACTATATTTTTAATGTTCAAGATGCATTCATCTACATTTGAATTGAACCAAGATACATAAATTATTCCCAATTGTTGATTGTCTACTACTTATCAAATATACACATATTGTTTAGAACACAAAAAAAAATACATCATTTTTCCAATATTCATCTCCTAATTTAACACGTCAAAAGAAAATAAAATAGCTGAGTCACATATCTTAAGCACATATCAAAAATGATTACTACACAAGTGGGATGTAACAACCACCATATGATGAAATTGCCATCTGAAGCTAAAAATTTGCCAATCCCATGCGAGAAACCACTTTTTGTCTGCATAGGTGGTTTTGGCCAAAAGGCCACAGAGGAGGTAGCACCGTTGGGTGTTCGTTGCTACAGGTGGCAAAGCTACCATTGGAGAGCCATTAGGGCAATGCAAACTTGAGATGGACGGATGGCACCATGTGTTGAGGTAGATTGGGCTAAGCTCAAAGGGGCTTGTAGACCCATGATGTGGGCCACAAGTGGCCAAAAGAATTGTGGTTTTCTACAAAGGGGCCGCGACCCTCAAAAAAATAAAGTACTTGCATATTATTCACAGGGGTTGTACAACTCCTTGGTAAAAAAATTGCCTCTTCGCACAACGTTGCCCAAATTTTATCAATTTTATATGAAAATGGGGGTTTTTGGGCCTTTTGAACTTGATGTCAAGGTCAAATTTGACCCAAAATGCTTTCAAAGTTCAGGTACCTGCTAGATCTGGAAAACACCTCCCTAGTGAAACCTTTTACAGATCTAGCCTCCAATGTCCAACTAGAACAAAATGAAAGGGTAGACTGAATTTTTTGGATGCTCTAGACTCAATGGTGAGCTCAAATTCACTCCAAGAAGCTCCTAAAATGCACCTACAATACAAGTCACAAAGAAGAACCCCCCAAAATTTGATCTAATTGCTCTCAAAATCTAGAAATGGGCTAACGTTAAGATAACATGACTTGGATACTGTGTTATAATTTTGCCATAAACAATAATTCTTCCTAGCACCTAATGCCTATAAGCTAATTTCAAAACCAAGAAAGTGAATAAAGAATTTCTATATTCAATATTACGGAGCAAACTACAAAGAGTAAATTACAAATATATAGACGTCTTGGCTGTATGAATCAAGTAGATGACATATCCAAGAGTTAAATTCTTAACTTTCAATCACTTCCAATCAAGAATTAAGTTAACTCAGTCTAACTGAGACATAGGTGGCCTTGACTAAATAAAGGTGGCACCTAACTTCCATCAATCAAGGATTGATGAAGCAGTGGTGACACTTGTTGTAATATCCCTAACGGAATATTTTTATATTTTTTTGGCAAATGTCATCAATAAACATGCATGCTCTGATATCATTGTAATGTCCCTACCAAAGAATTGGAACTTGCAAATTTCAAGGTTTTCAGCTCACAAGCATTTCGTCAAACACTTGGCAAACATTGTTTCAATCTTGTTTATGAATTGTTAAGCTGATTAAAATTAATTGTATTGAATGAATATAGTTACGCCAAGAGGCGTTATACAGTGGGAGCAGATGTGTACATTTTTATGGCCCCGATTTAAATTGACGTCAACTAACCTGTCATAAGGTGTGTATTTTGTGTGAGGAATGAAAATCTCTATTGCAGTCTCCATTTTTAATGTCGTGAAATTGTGGCACATTAACCTGCGGAATAATTGTCTTCCAGACGTTACAGCGGTAAAGCGTGTGAGAAATCCCACGTCATGAACATGGCTCTATGCGAAATTTTAAGGTTGGTTTTGTGTTTACAGACGTGGAGACATGAGGGGAGTGATTTACTCTTTCCCACATCCTCTATCGTATAATTTTTGGTTGGTATTTGAACTTTGAAGTGAATTGCAGGCGTTTGGGCTGCTAAAAAATTTTAATAATGAATTTCAGGAGCCATTCCAAATTGTGGAAGTAATCTTTTCCACTTTATGAAACCATAATAAAATATGATTGTTTCACAAATATGAGACAAGTGATTTTCCAGAAGAGGAAGAAAATATCACTCTCCTGAGATTCAAGGGTTTTTAGAAAAGAAAAAATTCCAATGCAATTAAATCCGGGCCATAAAAATTCGAATTTCGTAGCATTATGTTATGCCAAATTGGGTTATTAGAGTAAATAATAATACTTTGATTTTAAATATCTTATTTCTAATAATTATATAGTAATTAAAAAATAGTATTGTTCTTATCAATAATAATATACAGATTCATTATTTTATAAAGAAAATTTTAATTATACTATTTAATAAAAAAATTTATGAATTTAGGTAGAGAGAGGTTTCATTTGTCTGTTCCCACTGAATGGATTTCAGATATATGGATTATTGCATTTAGACAACTTTGATCTTTTTGGATTTTGTTCAGGTCCGTGTCATATGTTAGAAAGGAGGTGTGGTCATCTCCAAGAAATAAGGTGCAGCCATTAAGATGATGCAAAAGCATATCAGCAATGCAATGTATGAGTTCCTAAGGTAGTGCAAGATAAATAAATAAATTGCAACCATAATATTTTAATGATAATAAATAAATAAATTGCATGTTCAAAAAAGTATTATAAGACTTTTATCATTCAAATTCATTCATAATAGCAGTAGCAATATCAATATTTATTATGTTGTCATTTGATTTATCTTTGTGAGCCTGAAACAAGATAAAAGTTACCATTTAAAAACATCTAAATTTCCATAATTTGCATTTTATAAAAACAGACCAAATAAAAATAGCTTTCAAAGAAATTGCTCCACAAAAAGGCACTAAAAAAGTAGGACCATTACAAATACTTAGTAAAATGTAAGCAAGAGGAACTCATTGGATTTTATTCCTTTTATGTATTTTTAAATGATTAATTAAATTTTTTTTATTAATAATAAAATAGATTCTCAACAAAATATTCAAAAATAAATATAGAAAGTTATAAATAATTATTATTTTATTTATTTTGTATCATTAAATTAAATAAAATAAGGGTTATAATGAGTACATAATCAAGTTTATAGTGAAATAGAATACAAGGTCAAAAATAAAAAAAGATAACTGTCCATTGTCTTGTAGATCATCATGATAATGAATAATAAAATAGTGAATTGAAATTGGTAAATGTAAATAATAATCTAGACAAATAGAAGGTCTTAGATCTCTTTGTGATAGAGTGTAGAGGATTATGGATGATCACTATTAAAGAGAAAATATAATGTAAATCTAACTAGAAATACTAGCATATAATAGATTTAGGGTTAGGGTTATGTGCACAAGCAAAACATGATAATATAAATGAATATGGATTGTGAAAGAAATATATATACCAACATATATATACCACTATGAGGATATCCATGAGTTAAGAATTAGGGTTAATTAGAGAAAATATATATAACCAAAAAAACACATGGTTAAGATTTTGGTTACAATTACAATTAGGGTTAGGGTTAGGGTTAGGGTCAGGGTCAGGGATAGAATTAGGGTTAGGGGTAGAATTAGAGTTAGGGTTACAATTAGGGAAAATATTTATAACCAAAAAAAATGTTAGGGTTAGTAGGGAAAATATTTATAACCAAAAAAATTGTTAGGGTTAGTTAGAATTACAGTTGGGGTTAGGGATAAAATTATGATTAGGGTTATAGATAAAATTAAGGTCAATGTTAGAATTAGGTTTAGGGTTATAATTAGAATTAGGGTAAGGATTAGAATTAGGGTTAGAATTAGTGTTACAGTTAGAATTAGGGTTAGCGTTATAATTAGAATTAGGGTTAGGGTTAAGGATATAATTAGGGTTAGTGATAGATTACGATTAGGGATACAATTAGAGTTGGAGGGAATGTTATGCCTTATAAACCATTCTTCCTTTAAGTATGATCATAAATTCAGAACTGTATATTTTCTTCCTTTAAGTATGATCCTTTCTATACTATGCAAATCTGAATATTCATTCAGATATATATATTCCTTATTGCTTCTCATTCCTTATTAATATTGCAGATTTAAATCTATCATGGCAGGGCTATGTATTCTTTTGCTAAGAGACTACAGTATGTGAAGTTCGGGGTTAAGAAGTGGAATAGGTAGTGCTTCGACAATCTATCAAATCCTACTATTTTGAGTTTGATTGATGCCATAAATTTAGTGGCACAATCATGGTCTTTGACTAGGGGTTGAACCTTTGGTTGTTGAAATACCTGTTGATGGTGTTGAATGATCTCTTGAATTTTTGGTCGATGTTGAGTTTCTTGTTTGTTTGTTTTGTTTCCCTATTTCACTGCTTGTGAAACTCGTTTCGTTCACCTTTCTTGGCTTTTGTTCATGGGTTCGGGCCCTTCCCAGTTACTTTAATCAAAACAATTGTTAACTCATTTATTATCAAAAAGGTGAATTTTTTGTAGTATATCAAATTATATTATGTATATTAGCTATGGTGCGAACGAGAATCAATTTTGAATCGGAGGAGCAAAGGAGGCAATATTAGAGAGTATCAAGGAGAATATCATAGATGACAACGAGAACAAATGACAGATGTTCAAAGGGAAGAACAAAGAAGAAGACACAATGAAGCTAACAAACAAAGAAGCGCTAGAAGAAGGGCAGAAGAAGGGAAGAAGTAATAGTACAAGAATAATATATATTAAAGTGTTGGAGAGAGGGGAACAAAGAAGTGGAGAGACAGAAGTGGGGAGGGACGTGGGGCGAGAGAGAGGGGAAATAGAGAAAGAGGCATAGAGCTAGAGATAAGAGATATAGAGGGAAAGACAGATAAAAAGAGAGGAAGAGAGAGACAAAGATAGAGACAAAGAGAGAGGGAGGGAGGGAGAAAGCGTTAGAGATATAGAGAGTGAAGTGAGAGATATAGAGTGCAAAAGATAGAGATATATATAAGAGAGAAAGAGGCAAAGAGAGATAATTAGAGCAAATATATATAACCAAAAAACATATGGTTAAGATTAGGGTTACAATTACAATTAAGGTTGGGGTCAGGGGCAAAGATAGAATTAGGGTTAGGGATAGAATTAGAGTTAGGGTTATAATTAGGGAAAATATTTATAACCAAAAAATATGTTAGTGTAAGAATTGGAATAATAGTCGAGGTTAGGGATAAAATAATTAGGGTTAGAATTAGGGCTATATCTATAAAAATAGGGTCAATGTTAGAATTAGGTTTAGGGTAAGGATTAGAATTAGGGTTAAGGTTAGGGTTAGAACTAAGGTTAGTGTTAAGGTACGAATTAGAGTTATAAATACAATTATGAATATGGATATAAGTAGAGTTAGGATTAGGGTTAGGATCACACTTATAAATAAGATTTTTTGTAGTATATCAAATTATATAATGTATATTAGCTATGGTGAGAACGAGAATGAATTTTGAATTGGAGGAGCAAAGGAGGCAATATCAGAGAGAGTATCAAGCAGAATATCATAGACGACAACGAGAACAAATGACAGATGTTCAAAGTGAAGAACAAAGAAGAAGACGCAATGAAGCTAACAGACAAAGAAGGGCTAACAGAAGGGCAAATGTAACAGTACAAGAATTGGAATCTCAAAATAGAGATGAAGCAAATGTGATTAGAAATAGTCGTCAATGTACATCTGAACAACTCTCTCATTCTGAAAGAGAAGAAAGGAATACACTTAATCTCTAATCAAGTGGGAGGTACAATCTTCCAATTGATGCAAATATTGAGATGAATCTTGAAAATGAAAATTCAAGATCAATAGAACATGTACTAGCATCACCTCAGAATGCAACTAAAAATGAGATGAATTTATCTGTAGAAGGCAATGTACAAAATATACATGGCTAAAATAATTATGATTAGGGTTTAAAATAAGTAGGGGTAGAGTTTAAAATTAGGGTTATGGTTTAAAATGATCATTAGGGTGAGGTTTATAAAATGAAAATTAGGGTTAGGGTTTGAAATAAGTAGGGTTAGGTTGTAAAATGATCACTAGAATTAGGGTTTAAAATAAGTAGGGTTAGGGTTTAAAATGATCAGTACGATTAAGGTTATAAAATGATCATTAGGGATAGGGTTTGAAATAAGTAGGGTTAGGGTGTAAAATGATAATTAGGGTTAGGGTTTAAAATGACCATTACAATTAGGGTTATAAAATTATAGTTAGGGTTAGGGTATAAAATAAGTAGGCTTAGGTTTTAAAATGATCATTAGGGTTAGGGTTTAAAATAATTAGGGTTGGAGTTTAAAATAACCATTAGGGTTAGGTTTAGCACTTAGGTTAGAATCAGGGTTAGGGTTAGAATTAGAGTTAGGATTAGCATTACATTTATGATTACGATTACATTTACGATTAGAGTTAGGACTTAAAATTAGTGTTACAATTAGGGTTAGAATTAAGGTTAGAGATAGAATTGGGGTTATCGTTAGGTTTAGAATTATAGTTAGAATTAGGGTTAGGGGTACAATTAGAGTTAGGGATAGCATTACTATCAGGATTAAGGTTAGGGTTATAGTAATAATTTGGGTTTGAATTAGTAATAGAATTAGTATTGGGGTAAGAATTAGGGTTAGGGATAAAATCAAAGAATTATAATTGGATTTAGGGTTAGGGTTAAAATCAGGGTTAGGATTACAGTTATAATTAGCGTTAGAATTAAGGTTAGGGTTAGGGTTTAGGTTAGAATTAGGGTTAAAACTATGATTAGGATCAAGGTTAGGGTTGGGGTTAGAATTAGGGTTGGTATTAATAACTTCTTATCATAATAATTATTATAACCCTAATTATATTTACCCTAATTATTTTTACATTATTATATAAAATTATGATTTGAATAATTAAAATTTATAATAATTATGATTTAAAATAGTTAGGGTTTATAATAATTAATATTATATCAATAATATATTATTTTTAAAAATATATATAATCATGTAAATATAATTATATTATATTATATTTATTATATTATATAATAATATAATAATAAACATAAATATAAATATAATATTATATTATTATAATTATAATATAATATTTTTATAATATTATAATTATAATAATATTAATTATAATTAAATAATTTTCTTTATTCTATTTATTACTATATTTATTATTATAAACATTATCTATAATAATGTAATAATATTTTAATAATATAATATTATTATATTTAATAATGTTATATAATATAATTATATATTAGTTTAATTAATGTCTTACATGTTATAGGATATAAGTATACATTAAATTTATTAATATTTTATAATAATGTAATAATAATATAAATTTAATACTATTATATTTAATAATGTTATGCTATATAATTTTGATTTAAAATAATTAGGGTTTATAATAATTAATATTATATTAGTAATATTATTATTATTATTATATATAATATATAATATTATATTTGATAATGTTATAAGATATAATTATATATTAATTAAATTAATGTCTTATCTATTGCACTCCTACTACTAGCTTATATATTAAATAATAATAATATATATAATAGGCTCATAGATATCCTTCCGGAGCACCTTTTAATCAATTTATGGAATAAAAAGTGTAAATATCTCTAGACGTATTATAAGAAATGCAATCAAATTGTTCCAATCCTGATTTATTGGATAGTGCTGCTGAGATTAAAAAACACAAACAAAAGATCTTCAAACATCCCCCTTTATTGGCTATAGCAGATAATAATTTCCAAATGGGTCCCACATGCAAGTTAGTGCTATTTGCTCAAAACCAAAACAAATTTTCTTGCAAGTTCCTACATATACATATACATATATATAAGGGAGAGGGGCCAGTTGCCACCCACACCCCAATAACCGCTATGTTTTTAATCACTTGACCCCCCAATTAAATTTTTAAAAAGAACCAATACATGTAAAATACCAACCTAATAAATTAACACAAATGCATCAATACATGTTCACAACATTTGTACATGTTTTCAAATGCACCAATACATTTGTGAATTAACCAATGAAATTAAGACAAGTGCACAAATGTGATGGCAAGCGGTTACTGGCACATCGTTGTGCATATATGGGGCGACATGTTGAAATGACACTTTTTCGACCCATGTGCACATAACACATCCTACAGGGAAATGTGTAATTGCCCAGAAGCTGAAAGAATAGCTTTAAGCTCTTCGGTCGCATATGGAGAAACCCAAAAAAAATCGTCGAAATCCAATATGTCTAGCTATGAGCTTGATGTGCACGAAGTTAGGGTGGGCGGCTACTGGCCCCTCTCCCTTATATATGCAAATCTCACGAGTCACAAGCATCCAAAATAGGGAGTGGTCATGCTAGGCGGCTGCCAATGAGGGTCCTACTTTGCTTAATTCGCACAAATCATTCTCACAAACATTTGGAATTAAAATATGAATGAGTTTTCTGTTATGGATCAATGCACCCTCCTCAAATTTCCACGATTGCATCTAAACTTCCACGAAATGACCTTTGACCATAAGGAAAGATGCGGTAGCGTAAATAAGGCTTGTTAGCCTTTAAACATTAAAATATTCTTCTCTTTGTGATCGGTCTTCCCTTCTTTGTGTATGCCCTGTCTTCCCTTATAGTAATAATTTCAAAAAATATGGTACGGCTAGGTCTAGGTCCAGCAACAGCAAGTAAATCTAATTTATCATTAAATAAACTTCTCCCACACACAACACTGATAAGTCAGCTTCGACGTTGTTTCCCTCTTCACCAAGGTTCCCATCCCTGATTCCATTGAGCTAATTAGACGCAAGACTAATGGCGAAATCACCTCCTTGGTTGAGTTATGCCTCAGATCCACATTCTTTACATTCCAAGGAATAGTCTACGAGCAATTAGACGAAGTCGCCCCCCTTTCCCCTATTGTAACCAATCTCTACATGGAATATTTTGAAGAGATTGCCCTCAACTCGTTTCCCCTCAAACCAAGGTGGTGGAAACGTTATGTTGATGACACTAACGTTTGTTGGCCCCATAGTCTTGAGAAACTTGAAGACTTCCACTTGCACCTTAACAGCTTAGCCCAAAGCATCTCCTTCACCAAAGAGTTAGAGTCCAACAACCAACTCCCTTTTCTCGATATTTTGCTCTTAAAGAAACCAGATGGTTCCTTAGGCCGAAAAGTTTTCAGAAAAGCAACCCACATAGATTTTGTACCTCCATGCCTCTTCTCATCATCACCCTTCCCAAAAAACTGGTGTCCTAAAAACTCTAGCTACCAGAGCTTTTCACATTTGCGATAAGGATAACTTAGATCTTGAACTCGCCCACCTCTCCAAAGTCTTCAAATTGAATGGTTTTAAAAGC
Organism: Cunninghamia lanceolata; assembly: GCA_027924645.1. Taxonomy (NCBI): domain Eukaryota; kingdom Viridiplantae; phylum Streptophyta; class Pinopsida; order Cupressales; family Cupressaceae; genus Cunninghamia; species Cunninghamia lanceolata. Next base: position 8,127,473 of record BSBN01000776.1, on the reverse strand, counting down.
AAACTCATCAACAGAGATTTCAGACAAGCCAGATCTCGCTTCTACTCCTCTCCTATTGAAACTCAGCCTCCAACCCCTCCTTTGACCAATATTCCCTACATTGAAGGCATTTCCAACAAACTTTCCAAGATTCTTCTCAAAAAAGGCATCCACTGTGCCTTCAAACCCATCTCTACTCTCAGGAACTGCATCCCGTCTCCCAAAGACCCTAGAGACCTTCTCCTCAACTCAGGAGTCTACAAGGTAGTTTGTCCCTGTGGTACTCCCTACATTGGGGAGACAGATCGCTCTTTTAGCACTAGGATCAAAGAGCACAATGCCGACATCAAACACGAACGAACTCAAAAGTCAGCCCTTGCCGAGCACTCCTCCAAAACCAAACACCACATTCGCTTGGAAGATACCCAAATTTTAGTCAAGGAAGATAACTTCTACATGTGGAAACTGAAGGAGGCCATAGAAATCGGCAACCACCCTTCTAACCTTAATCGTGATGAGGGATGGAGCCTTAGTTTTTCCTGGCACCCTTTGCTCACCCACCTTGGAAATCACACTCTTCCCCATCATGACTTCCTTCACTCTTAGTCGTTCTCTCTTTCCCCTTCCTCCCCTCTTATCCTTCCCCTTTCTTTCTTGGCCTCATCTTGTAGCTCTCCCTCTCCCTTCTCCTTTCAACTTCCCACTCTTCTCCCCCTCTTTCTCGGATTTTGCCCCCCTCTGTCCCCTCCTTGTCCCTTATGTGGTTTATAGTCTTTGCCCCCTCCTTTTCGTCCCTCATCCGGTCCCCCTTTCCTCTTCACCCGTAGGCTCCTCTTCCCCTTCCCTTTGCTCCTTGCTTGCTTCATGTCCTCCCTCCTCTATACCCTTCGTGGCACGTTCTCACTTCTTTTTCTATCTCATTGTCTTGTTTTCCTAGCTAAGCCTCCCGCCTCCAACCTCTGGATTTCTTTGACCCCTTTGCCCTCCCTTTTAATGTCTTGGTTTTTAACCTAATCTTTTGTTTCTTTTTGTCTCCTAGTGCTCCTTGTGTTGTCTTGGAGTTTGTTGTGGATATATATATATATATTTATTATTTGGTTGTTTGAGCATGTTTTCCCATTTATTGATTGCTTTTCACTTCACTTTTAGGCTTTCTCTCAGTTAGTTTTTTTCTCCTTCATTTGATAGATATATTCTTGCCATTCTTTTTTGTTCGTTGTATCCCTTTGTCTTCTTGGTTTATCCTTTTCTCACTTTTAACTTTGTTTTGGGCCTTCTCTTGTTCTTTGTAGGTAGCTTTTTCCAATTTAACCCTTGCAATTTTAATGTTCTTGGTTGTCCCCCCTTTAAATATATATATATATATATATATTTCTTTCATCCTTGGATTGTTCTTCATTTCTCTTGTTGATTAAATCTGTCCTTGTCTTCAACTCATCTCAGTGTTAATTCTCATTTGTGTCATCCTTTTCACCTTCTTTATACTTTGTGACTTTGGTTGCATTTAGATTGATCTACCCTCCCCTTTTGTTCTTCATTCTCCTTTTCTTTTTGTTGATTATGTTGCTAGAATTATAGTTGTCTCTCTTCTAATTTTTGCTCTCTTCTATTTTTTGGCCTTGTTCTTTTTATTTCTATTTTTAATTTTCTTTTATTTTTGTCTTCCTCTTATCCTAACTAGTCTTTTCTTAGTTCATTTTGTCTTAAGTGTGCTTAGGTGTCCTCCTCTCCTCTTTTGTCCCTCACTTCACTTAGTTTGATAGGCAGCTGTCCTTCTCCCTTGAGTGGTCTTGGTTTCCGCCTCACATCTCTCTCTCACTCTTTTTAAGTGGTCTTGAGTCTGCAAATTGTCATTTATGTTCTCTCTTCTCTTGCTATCTTTCTCCTGATGATGGATCACTGTGTGTGATTCAAAACATTGAGGAAAACAATAAAACACAATCAAATCCAGAAGCATTTCCAACTCAACATCATGGACTATGGAAAATTGATGACTACCAAGCCTAATAAATGTATACTCAAACTAAAATCTTTAATTAGAGTTTGCTTTTAAAACCACCATCAAAACCAATCAATATATTCACTTGTGAATTCTAAATGAATCCATCAAGGATTGGCTAGGTCCACGAAACCAATATTGTTTTAGGGTTTTCATCCTAAGCAGAATAGTTGAACAACTGCTCAAGCTTCCAATAGGGTTTTCAAGAAAATGATAATGTGAAGAATGAGTTTTCTCTTGTCCAAACTCTTTTTCATATACTTTTCAAAAATAATAAAATATCATTTCTCATAACTTTTTATTTTCCCACTTAAAGTGACTTTATAATTTTATATTATATTTTGGCCCCATAAAGTCGCTTTTAATTTAACAACCCTTTTTTTTTAAATAATTAAATATAATTGTTTTTTAATTTTTCACTTTTTGACAACTAAAATATTTAACCATTTAATAATTAATTATTTTCCGCACATTCTCCCAAGTTTACCGAAAATATTAAATTAGTCAAAAAGGGACATACCTCAATTCAAGGTGTACACATGTCATTATTAGCTACCTATGTGAGAATAATTAAATATTCATAATATCTTAAGTAAACTTATTAAATAAGTGCAATATGACATTTAGGATAGCGCATATCCAAATTGAAAAAATATTACACCACTATATTCCAGTTATTACCTTATTTTGAGATGGATTCCCTGAGTGGAGAGTGAGAATAGAGGCTGCATAAGGAACAACACCAACATAGAGTGAATCTTTTGATGATAGATGATCTGGTTGTATCTGGTGTGTTGAAGTGTGTCTAGCATATGTATTAGAAATAATACCTAAGGATGTCAAGTCAAGCAAATTGCTTCTACTCCAAGAAAAGAAGTCTGCATAGGTCGTCCAACAACGGAAAATCGTGCTGAGGGAAATCAATTAAATGACACCATAAGTTCAAGAGAAAGCAACACATACTAAGGTTAGCAACTGTTTATAAAAAACACATAATTCTTCCAAGTGGTAACATAACGTATAGGGTCTGACAACCATTTGGTGCTAGAAGGTTAGAAGAAGCGTAGCTTCAAATGGAAGTCGACGTAAACAATGATTTTTCAAAGCTGAAGACATACACTGACATGAGGTTTAATTTCCTACAGAAAAGGTTCCCAAGTTTGGTGGAGAAAATCACAGGCAATTCGACAAGTTTGATCTAAGATTCCCTACTACTATTCAACACTATTGGTTCTATAGATAAATGCATCATGCTTAAACGAATTCTACCTTAAAGGCAATCTATGAAGGAAAGAATTTATAGAATACTGCAGTTGGACTTCTACTTCACCTATACAATCTGCCAAATACCCTTCTTGTTCAATCATTGAGAATCTGTCAATTTTACATTAACAAAAAAATGGAGATGGAATGAAGGGTAATGCAAAAATGAAGATTTTCATTTTGCACCATTTTCCACCATATTAAAATCCTATTCTCAAAATGTTTGAGTTTTGCAAGTAGGTTGGATCTTTTTGGAACAAGAAGTAATTTGTATGCTTTGAATTTTTAATAACCAAACCTTAAGAATTTCTTCTCTGGTTTTAGAAAAATCCTAGCCATCTACAATATTAGTTTATATTAGTGTCCAAAACTTTTGCCTCAAACTACCTTTTTTGGTTATGTTTTCATGCACTTAACGTTTTCACCTTGTAAGACAAAAGTAAATGGTCTTCAAAGGATGATAGTTTAGAGGAGACTGTTCCCACGATGAGTAAAGGTACACTATAAAGGACTCATTTCAATTAAATTCTGTTAGCAGTTAGGTCAAGTTTCTTGGTTATACTTAACCATGTTATTGGAGCTTATGTTGTTTAGAGTGCACACATTATATCCCTCAATTGGAATTCAAGTAGTAACCAACCATCAAACCAGCCTGCTTTGCCCCCACTGGAAGATATAACATTACACATATGCCGATGGTACTTTTCCTAAACTGCCATTATTGACCTTCTTGTCGTAGGGGCATTCCAAATGCATGCTAAATTTTACTTATGTTGAAGCACCTTGAGACATGTACATCAGTTAGTCAATGAGAAAATCTACGTTGTCAATTTGGGTTTGGGCATAGGTATGGGTTTGAAGTTTGGGTACATAACACGATGCATTATTTTTTTTAAAGTTTGGGTACAAGTTCATTTGTATGTGTATATATATAATTAAAAATAGTAATACTCATGAGTCATAATGAATAAAAAATGGTAGCTTGAAGGCAAAATAATATTTTGGTCTCTTCTATTTGTGAAATGAGTGTAATTTGAGTGACTTCAGGAAAAATGAGTGAAATGTGAGCACTTCAAGGTGAAATTAGGGTTAGAAGTGTTTTCTTTGTTTTTAAAAAAAATAAAAAAATCCAAAATTGTGTATTTTACTATAGGTCCAACCTCAGTTCATCCAAGGTTCTTCTTAAGCACCTTGGGTACGTTGAGGGTCCTTCTATACCCAAGGAGCTTGAAGGCAAAATAATGTTTTGGTCTCTTCTATTTGTGAAATGTGTGTAGTTTGAGTGACTTTAGGAAAAATGAGTGAAATGTGAGCACTTCAAGGTGAAATTAGGGTTAGAAGTGTTTTCTTTGTTTTTTAAAAAAATAAAAAAATCCAAAATTGTGTATTTTACTATAGGTCCAACCTCGGTTCATCCAAGGTTCTTCTCGAGCACCTTGGGTACATTGAGGGTCCTTCTATACCCAAGGTACCTAGGCAGAACCCAAGGTGAACCCTAGGCTGCCCCAGCCCAGCCCAGCACTAATTTACAAGTATGCTAGGTATCCATGGACATATCTTTGTGCATTTGTGTGTGTGTGAGAGAGAGTGAGAGAGAGAGTGAGAGTTCTTACATGTATTTGAGGGACGGACTCATTTGTGAAGGAAGCTTCCCAAACAAATTATTGTTTCCAAGAAACCTGTAATTGGTGCAATATGAGTTGTATTCAAAGAGGTTGACATTATCAACTACCCTAATGAGATTAGTAACATTGTTTTGGAATGCAAATACTTGTGAATATACCTATATGATTCACACAAATATAGTTTTTTGTTAAGGCAAGTCACTTACAAGTATATCAAAGAGCTCAAATTTTGAAGTGAAGTAGGAAATTCTCCTGTGAAATTATTGAAACTCAAGTCCCTGACACAACAGATAGTGTAGAATAAGTAGATATACACAAATAAGATCATTCACAAGACACATCAAATATGTATCATAAACTAGATTTTTGGCCCTTGAAGCTTTGCATAACAACACTATTACTTATTGAATATGATAGGCCCGATCCCTACAGTTATTGCTATGATGGCCTTGTGAAATTTCAGTCAATCGGTCACAAGATTAAGAATCGGCATGCATCATGGAATGCTAAAATTGCCAAAAGAATTTATCACAACCATAAATGATAAGCAACTGACATACAAATCAAGAGAAGAGAAGTCTTTTACTTATAACTAAGGAGATACTTATAAAAACACTTGTTAATCAAAAAGACCATAATGGAATCAATTCTCTAATTAGGAGTTAGATACGATAATCTTATATAGTTGACCAAAAGAAATTCAAGTTCTGTGAAATGTCAAGCCATCTATAACACAATTTGATGCATTAAGTTATTTTGCATATGTTTTCTATGACTAAATAAATAAAGTGGAATAAAGAAGCATAAGAGAGGCTTTTTTGGTATGTACAGTGCACTAAGATCAGATTAGTTAGATGTAGATAATTGTTTTTAGATCATTTAGTGGGGATTCTATTGGGGCCCCTTCCCTTGAATTTGCTGGTATTTAGAGATCCTTGGACATACTCCACATCATCTACCCCCACCTCCTATAGCTTCAAAAGGATTTGCTAAGATTATTTGGCTTACTATTCAGGATCATTTTCCTTTTCTTGACTGTTTGTCTTTGGAATTTAGCCTCACCTTCTTGTTCATGACTGTTGCACTAGCTTTAGACCAGATATGTACTGCTATTTGATTTGTTTTTCAGCAGAGGTAGATAGATTCTCTTCCTGAGACTGCTGCTAATAATTTGGACCATTTGAGTTCTCTATTCATTGTTCCTGGGTTCCTTGAGAGGGGTATGCCCTAGCCAAGTGACCATGTACATGATAGATTCTCCACTGAATAGGGATGTTTCAATAGTCTATTGGCTTCTCCCATTCTATTCCATGTATTTCCACAACTATTCTATCAAGAAAGGATTTTTGAAGTCTATTTTGTGACTCAAATGCTTGCATAGATCAGCACTCCAAGGTTTTTGGTTAACTCTTAGGAGATAATGTATTCTTCAATGGCATTTCCTAGTTTCATCAGGAAAGATTCTTGCTAGTATTTCCGTGGGAGGAGTGGGAGTTTGACCCAAACTAGGACCATATTTGGGAGATTTCTGATTGGTCAAAGGCCACAGACCAATATTTTTTCATAAACCATGGCGCCCCTTGGAATTCTTGTTCTCTTTCTTACTTAGAGGAGACGACAGTCATGGAGAACCCTTGGGAATCATTGAGATCTCCACTGACCCAGAAGGTTTTCAATTCTCTTGAACCAATAATCTGAGACGGTCTGTCTTAGTAGTTTACCTATGTAGGTAGCTGAGTATGTGTAATAATTTTATCCCTACATCAGGTACACTGCAAGAAATCAGTCTAATTGTTCTTCTGAATGTAGTGAATCTACAGTTACTGTGTCTGCACTATCTGACATATCAGTAAACAAAAATGATCATGATAAATAAAGGATAAAAAGGAAGAACATATAAGGGCAGGGGCCCTGGCTCGATTGGCTAAGTAATTCCGTTGCGGTAAAGATGGTCACGAGGTCCAGTCTCCCCCCTGCCCACCTGATATTGTAGCCGGTTCATAGCTCCGGTCAAAAGCGTTTACCCATGAATAAAAAAAAAAGGAAGAACATATAAAAAAATAGCATAATGCAACATTAGCTTACAAGTACTGCAAGTCACTCAATTCTGCAACATATGAAGGGATTTTGCCAGAAATCTTGTTGTTTCTCAGGATTCTGCAAAACACATAAAATGTTAGGAAATGCTATGTAACAAACAAATAACAAAACAAAAGACTTTCCATTTAGGTGCAAGTTATTTTACTTACAGTTGATTTAAATTCTTCAAGCCTAGTAAGAATGTCAACGATGTGACACCCGAAGTTAAGTCACTTATTCTCCTGCTAGAACAAAAATACACAAAATGGCTCAAAAAATGGAGCTATGAGTCCAATTTATGATTTTATTTGAACATCAAGTAAACAAAAGCAAGATGAGCACAAACACCAAAAATTACACAAACCACAACATACAAAGTTGTCAGAGAGGTTAAGTTGGAGAAGCTTGAAGGAATTGGACCCTCGAGAGCAGTTCCCTGAATCTTCCTGCATAACTAATTGGTCAACATATATACCCAAATCTATAGAATAGAAAAAGATTGAACATTAAAATAGTAGGCAAGAAAGAAAATTTCAACACCAATAATAGACCCTGGTCAAAACTCCACAAATGGAAGTGAGAACAGTTTCTTTTATGTCCTCTTGTAGGAAGTCTTCATTTAAAAAAATAGTCCTCAGTATAATGTAAGAAAGCAATTTTCTCATTCATTTATATTACTACCTCAGTGACAGGAAATCAATCTACAATCTAGTTCTCATAAACAAAAGTTTCTAAATTTTATTGGCAATTGAAATTTTAGTTAGATTGCTACAACTACAAGATGCAGACAAAATGTTAGGTCAAGGTGTACTAACATATCACCATTTTGAATTGCTAATACATCTTTAACGATTTTTTTCTAATCAAAGTAAGAAATAGATAAATTTAAAGTCCCTTGGGCTAGATTCAAGAACCACCCCCAAGAAAACTTGTCATCAAACAGTCATAGGATATGCTTGAACTTTTTATGTAATATTAAGAATAATATGTGTTCAGGCTGTGGCATATGCACGAGTAAATCAAAAAACGTGGTATTTTAAAGTTTTTGGCACTCTCTGCCAGTTTTACATTACATGAATTGCTTAATTGGATCGTGCAGCAGAGAACAAGAATTACAGTTACTGCAGAAAATGTGAGTCAAGGAGAACTCTACTAACTATAAACAAATGCTGATGAAGTTGTCACATCAAGGAACTAGTGTCTGCAATCACACACAAACAGATGCATATATACACCTTTCTCTTTCTTTTTATGTATGTGTCATTTTATATATGTATCATAAAATGGCAATTTTCTCTTGCAGCAGCAGGGCTATAACTTTTCTCCTGTTGCAACAGAGGTTACAAGGTCAATTTGATGCGATATGGTAATTAAAACTGGACTACTATGAACACACACATGTGCACACTCATACATATATTAAATGAAGGCATCTACCAATGAGCATACACTGGACTGACACATTAGACTGATTTCTAAATGATCTACATAAACTTAAAACCATAAATTCTAAATTTGCAGAAAAAATATCTTACAATTCAATTAGATCAGTCCAGTTCCCAATGAAATCAGGTATTGCACCTGTAAATAGATTATCAGATACCGATCTGCAAGACAAAACAAAAATAAGAATGTCTACCCTCACAACAGGTGGAACATATTATGAAGTCTGTAAATCTAAAATAAAGAACACAGGCTGTGAAGAACTATAGCAGAATCTCACACATTCTTCAATTTCTGTAGATTTCTGAAAGTGCTCGGAATCTCTCCAGTTAATCCAGAACTATCAATATACCTGTCCAGTCAACACCAATAATGACTATTCTTATAATCAAACAACATCTACCACACGATCAAGAAACTCCTGCCAAAATATGGTAGACAAAATGTAGGAGGAGTTAATGATAAAAGATATTTTTCTTTAAAAGGTACAAGTGGGGAAATGTTGTCATCAATCGAGATTCAACCTTGAGCACACATTTATACAGGAAGGGACCTGGCAGTTATATTGGAATGACTACATTTTTTAAAATAATTTCAACAGAAAATAATCCATATCAACATTAGTTTGGTTATGTCTACAATCAAGTTATGATATACCTGTCTTACAAGTCATGAGTTCCTATGATGGCATAAGCTTGCACTATGCATACATAGGAAAACTGAGGGATTTCCTGCATATGTGTGCACTATACCTCAATAGTAAAAAATAATTGTGTTTTAGTAAAAACATTTGACATCCAATCTTGTTTCCCACCTTCCATTTGGACATGAATTTTGATAATTATGTGGATTTCAAAAATATCTGTGCCCCAAATGAAAAATTGCCCTTCCTTTGTATTGTCATCCCCCACATCCATAGTATTATTGAATTGAAGATAAGTGTTAGCCAAGGCTTATTGAGATCACCAAATTTTGATATTTGATGTAATGGCTCAGAAAAAAATACTGAATAAAGAGCTTGAGCAGATATTAGAGAAGGAACAGCATTGCATTGGAATAATTTTTCTTTCTACCAATCACTTTCTGAGAAACAATATCAGGATTCAGAACACTGTAATATACTTATTATTTGTGGGAAGGTGGAGCTATATATTTTTTCAATTGCCAGATGAAAGATGTGATTTTGAACTACAAACTGAACAGCAGCTTCCTCCATGTAATTTGTAGGTTACTTAATTAGAATTGAAAATAATAACAGAACTTTGTAGTATAATAAACAAGCAATGTAGAAAAAAGGAATAACAGAAATAAATGTAATGAAACTTGTATTCATATGAAAGCAATGTACAATAGATGACAGTCAAATACATGGAGATGCATATGAAAGCAACGTGGAATAGATGACACACAGAAATTCATGGAGAATGCACGTGATGCTCCCTGTCTCTAGATTCAAGACTTCATCATAAATATGTCAGTTGCATGGGTGTGACTGTTGGACTAACCATTGCCAACCACTAAAGTGACTAAGACTTAAATAAGAATTAATGGTGGTCCATGCATTGCTTAACATAAAACCTAACTTAGGAAAATTTGTTCTTTTCCAAACATAAACAACTTATTGTTTGCCTAACACCACTTTATTTATGACTGTAGCTGACTTAATGCTAGATGTCACTTCACTACAAGATTGCTGCCTAAGTACAAAAATAGACCCTGCCCATAAACCTAATCTTGACATTTTGTAATATGCAGCCCTGATTTTTTTTGAAAACCAGACAACAACACTGAAGTTAAGTACAACAATGATTCTTCCACACTCTTCTAATCACCCAGATCCTGATGTGGGCAAGGTGAGAGCATACAAGTGCTTCCGAGTTAGCATTCAAATCCAAACCAGCAAATAAAAACAACTTCCACTTATTCAGTGGGCATCCACTTATGCAGCAGGTATCCACTTATGCAATGGGCAACCACTTGTTCAGTAGGAGAAACAGGAAGGAAAACTAGGCACATCCACTTATTCAGCGGGAAGCCATTAAAAATAAACCACTTGTTAAGTGGGGTAAGTATCATAAGCAAATAACTAGCAATCCCACTGGCGGTACTACCTTTCAGGGTTTACAATGAAATATTGCAACAAATTAAATATTTACAATGGAAAGTATAGGCTGCAATAACATTCAATAACCCTGATTTTCATCTTGATATCACTGCTGCAACAATTTAGCACTAAGAAAACACCAAAACATGAAAGTGAGCACATATAATCTGTCCAAACTGAAGCATAATAATTTATACCATAGTAAGAGCCAAAACTACTGGATCAAAGAAGTCTGGTATGAGTCTAAGTTCATTGTCATACTGCTGTAGCAGATCTGATATGTTATTTTCAGCATGGTTGAATCCCCTACCGGCAGTCCCAAACTCATAGAAATCCATCAACAAACAACATAGACATTCAATGAAACCCTAGACACCTCCATTCCAAGTATTAATGCTTCAAGAAATAGGAGCGATTCCCCTCCAATCCCCACACGTCCAACTTCATGTCTGTACGGTCAGCATGGGTAGTACGACCTGCCATAAAGAGACTCGAAACAGCAGCAAAACCCTTGTTTATTTCAAAAAACCTAGGCGGCTAAGTGAATAGGAAATTACCACAAACTTAGCAAATAATAAACATCAAAATATCACCAAATGAAACCCACGCCATGGCTGCAACTATACGGCCTATAGGAAGTATGGCTTGCATCATTCTCATCAAAACTTCAAAGAACATTCATCAAACTCATTCTAAATCACTCCAAAATGCACTGCAATAACCATAGCATCAAACTTCAAAAAAAAAAATTCAAAAACATCAAAATCCATTGAGTGCAATGGCAAACTCTGTATGAGATTGCTCCAATAATTCCACCTTCAACACAATGGTAGTTTCTAAATGAAAACACACCCAATCTACAAGAGATAATGGAAGAACACATAGGTTCAATCCAACAGAATAACAATATCAATTCAATAGCATAACCCTCAACAATGAGCTCTCACTTCTCTTAAAAAGTCACTTTGTAAGTTGCACAAGAATATAATTTTTTCTTGGAAATAATTACTTTTTTCCTCCAACTTAAATAATTCTCTTTTCCCAAATAAAGGTGCCCACTTTTATGTGCCTAATCAAAATATAAAATATTTTCCCTTTCTAATGAGCTATAACACTTAAGTCACCTTTAAAATAATTCCAACTTTAGGAGACTTAAGTGAAAATAATAATAAAATAGCTCATTTAATCACCCAACTCATGGAAAATCCCAAACTGAAGCAAACTACAAATCAGATCATACCAATATCATCTTGAAGGTTTGGGATGAAGAATGATGCCAACTGGGTGACTCACTATAAATAGACGGCTTCTCCAAGAAGTTTGGAGAGCAAACCAGAAAGTCGAAAGTGCTTCTAAAAGCATCATTGTACTCCTAAACACCAACTGAGCCAAATGCCACATAAAAGAATCCACTCCAAGAAGGGAATGCCAATTTATAATTAATATTACACTAAGTTGTTAATCCTTATTCCAAACCTAAGGGAACCTTAGTTAAATATTAATTAAACTGCCAGATAATAGTCCCAAGCTATGGAAAGCATAGAGATGCACTGGTTGAAAAACTCTGACCATATCAAAGTGTAGTAGAAGACTTGGGACGAAAATCGAAGGTCGTCAGTTGACTATCTAAAAATAGCATGTTTCTCCAAGAAGGTTGGAGAGCACTTGAGAAGTCGGAATTGAATTCCGAAAGCATCTAAGAACTCCAAATGACTAGTCGAACTTAAAACCATGAACAACTGCTCTGCAAGACTGAGCCACGGCCACTCCAAGAACGTTGGAGTCCTCTCAAACAAAGTTAATAGCCTCCTGAAGACAAGGAATGGGCAAAATGCGCACAAAAGATCTATGCGCCAAAAACAGGACATTACACATTTAAGAAGACACTTGCAGTTGAAAAGTCATAATGCCTTCGAGCAACTCTAGAAGAAACTTGGGAGGAGCAAGGTGCTCCATCTAGTCCAATCATGAAGTGTGAACTACTGATTCTATCTTGAGCTTTGTTTGCGGACTCACCACCTCGCTCTACTTGTGTTTCAAGTCTTCTTCCTTAAGTACCCCTGTTGCATTTACTCACAATGACATTTTTGCGATCCTCTTGATCCTTTGGTGATGTGCCAATTTAGTCTTGCTCCTCTACCGCTATGAAACTATCAACTCTTGGAGTTCTAGCTCTTTTTGTTGTTTCCCAAGATTTGCTAACTAATTCTAACAAGGCATGGTCTTCAGCATTCTTTATTTTTACCTGTTCAATCGCATCCTCTAACCATTGTCACTCATCCAAGAATATCTCTCTCTTGCTTCCAATTATTTTTCTCTACAAGGAGTGCCTCTATTTGTCTGCTGACTCTCATGCCATGCACTCAAATCTTGTGTGAGTCAAATCCACACATCTGATTCAAGACAATAGGAGTCTATGCAAGTCTCTCTTCTGCATTTCAAGGTCATAAATACAAACCTATACAATCCATGTTGAGGTAATGCATCCAATGTCTGAATGAACAGGTTTTCGATAGGTAAGCGGACCCAAGGATTCAAATGTTTAGGATAAAGTATGACTTCCCAGTTAGCTTTGACAAATAAGCTAGAAAAATAAAACTCTTTGTTCTATGGCAAGCTGGTAGTGTGTGCTTATTTCTGCCATCGGCCTCTTTGTTTTCTACTCCGTTCATGCAATTCTATTCCATACACTTATTTTCTCACCTCAAGTAAAGCACACTCAAAAATCTCGTGCAATGCATCATGTGGGTGGTGCCTATTGGCATGAGGAATATAAATATGAGTAATACTCATTCTCTAACTCCTCATCCTCTACCTCTTACCTATAGCTCTAATCATTGCTCTAGTCACTATCCCATCTCTCTCCCCATCCTCCATGTGCCCATATAAGGCCTTTGGATCATCATCCACTACATGCTCCCAATTACCCACATGTTCCACATCATCATGAGAGGCCTCCAATTCTAGGTCAACATAGGCTTCAAATATGAATTATGACTATTTATCCCTATACATCTATCTCAATTTCATGTCTTGTTTCCTTCAAAAATTCTAAATCATCCAAAAAAGTGTCTTGATGGGTAGTCAAAGAGGTGGAAGATAAAGTTGAATAAGCCATCATAGGTATTGCCGGAAAATATGCACAAAAAGGAATAATATAGCACAATTTATCGGTTGGCAATGAACATGAGTGTACCATTGCCAATTTAGTGGGTAAACTAATCATAATTAACTAAACAAGTGCTTGCAATTCTAAGGATGATGTAATTACAACCAACTCAAATGGTGGAGGTAAGTCCATAGAGCTAGATCCACTAACTAAACTAGTAACCAAGTGGCTACCAATTACACAAGAAGTGTTAGAAACAACAACAAAAGCATAGTCCCTTGAGGAGAGATATTCTTCAAGGGATACTTGTGACTTGGTGGGTAAGCTGCAGTCATAGTCATGGATGGAGTTCTCATTTGCAATTGCATGTCTAAAATCTCTTCCTTGTTTAATTGCATCTCCTCGATTGACTATGAATTACTTGGATATGTTAAGAGTTATAATTTTCATGTTTTAGTGCGACACAACATAAAACAATGTGTATGATACTAGAACCATACTTTGAATTAGAAGGGGAAGCTCCCTATAAACAAAAACTAACCTAAAAACCTATTAAACATCATGTACTTACTATTTACAATTTGTATAGGTGTGTTTTCAAGGGTGTTTCACACATAGCAAACAAAATAATTTTCAATTTGTATAGGTGATTTTTTGGGGGTATTTCATGCATAGCGAACAAAACAAAAGGTGTATCTTTAAAATGCAATACAAACAAATTTAAAATAAAAACTATATTTTTTGTTCTCAAGCTAGGGCACAAAGAAATTTAGCACTTCTACTCAAGGCAAGGGGTTTTTATGCTTTATGAGTAAACAACCTAATAGCTATCAAATGTTCACTCTTTCTAGCTAAAAGTAGAGATTGAAAAGATGTGAATGAAACACAAGGACACTAACACTTTAGTAAATTGAATTAACAAAATCATGTCCAAAGCCACAATCTCCAACTTCAAGTAAACTTGTGTAATGTCTCCTTCCTAGGTCAGCACTTCTGCATCAAGCTAGTCTACTATACGGGTTCCCGTAGACTAGTGAGAGTGGTTAGGGGACCCACGGTGCTGTGGCTCACCGAAGCTCAATCAATATCTATAGAGCGATGAGATGGATTCCTCTTGGCAGGATTTACCAGTTGGCACTTTTTGGAGTGAGTTTGGGCCATTTGGCCAAACTTACTATTTTTAGCAGGGGCTCACGGGACTCCGTGCGAGTCGGTGCAACGGTCCTAAATCATGTCGACATTCCATTGGCTAACTCAGCAGTACTACGAAACGCTTGAGGAGACCGTTCGAATTATTATTTTAATAATAGAGATATTTAAGTTAAATTAAATATATAACTTAATATGTTTATTATTAAAGTGACTTTATTATGTATTGTGAACTTTATGAAATATATTAAGTGAATAAAGTCACCCTTTTATGTGGACGCCCAAGGCAAAAGGAAAAAAAGAAGTTAAAATATTAAAATCCCCAAAAAGGGCGTTGGAGGAAAAAGGAGAAATATAACAAAAGAAAGTGACTTCATTTCATTCATTCACTATTGCATTTTCTTCTAAGTCTGAGCTTTGTTCTTGTGAGCAAGGGTTTGAACCAGCGACTTTGGAGACAAAAACCTCCATTGTTTAGAGCATCTGCGGGGTTGAAAGACACTCCTAGGGTGTTGTTTGAGTGGCCTCATTTTTAGGGGTTACCATTGAGCTTCATTGCAAACAAATCGTTGTCGTGGAGGAGTTTTCATAGAGATACTTTCAAGTATTTGTTATGATAATTATGGGAGGACATTGAAGAGATTATTGCAGATCTGAGACGGAGTTTTGAAGGTGTTTGGTTGTGGTTTTGTCCTCATAGGTTGGCCGTACATCTCCAGGACAGGGTCGTACCTTCTTGAGGTCATTGTGGGTTCTTTGAGGTGGTTTTTGGAGTAGTTTCCTTCATCCATCTGGGCATATGCTTTCTTCTGTTATATCAGAGCATTACCAGCGTTCATTTGGGGCAGAAAACAAGTTGTATGCACTGTTGTTATTCCCACATAGGCCATACCAGCAGCACTAGGGCGTGGGTAGTCCAGAGAACTTGTAACAATCTACCCCAAATTTTTTTTGAAAATGTAAACAAGGGTAAGTCAATGTTAGCACAATGATGCATGAACAACTAAATTGCCTCCACACTTCTGATCACCAAGATCCCAACTAGGCAAGGTGAGAGCATAATGTGTCTTGGCTTACAAAGCTAAAGCATTGTGCAACATGAAATTACATTCATCTACTATGAGCAAGCATCCACTTATACAGTGGGAATTCACCACTTATTCAGTGGGTAGAATAAACATGAAAGAAAGATTCATTTGCTACACACTGGCGGTTGAACCATCCAGGGGTCATTATGTGTTTTGCAAGATAAAGAAAGAATACAATGTTATCAGTTGTATACTACAATCAAAAGAAGTATATTTAAAACATGATAACACTTTCCATGAGACACTACATCACACATAAACCCTGCAACATAAAGAATGTTATTGCGCTTAATATATCAAGTGCCAAATGTTGATAGTCAAGGATGATTTACTGCTGTTCCACTGTAACTCTGTTTTCAGACTGTCCTCTTCTTGGTATGGCAGCCCCCTGTCATAGATCATATACACCAAAAACAATGAAGAACAAACCAGCCATAAACTGCTATTTTCAGCTCACACTAACCCTGTAATAAAGCCCCAAACACTGCCTATTAACATCTGCCCCAATCATGACTGCATTCTACAGAGATAATACTCTTGTTGTACGGCACCATGGAAAACCAGTCTTAGAATAATGAGAGCACAATATCAAATCTTAGATCAAACTCTTATGCAACTCCATCCACACTATAAGACATTCCAAATGCAATCCAAAACAGACCCAAATCAATGAAGATTCAATTTGAATTTCAACAACCTCCTCTACAGGTCCGTACGGTCTGTGACATCATGGATTTTTCAAACATCATCAAATACTGCCCAGATTTCATAAATCAAAACACACAAAGCTTTTCCAATTCATTACAAGTATTTCCCATCCATTAATTGCATCAACTGAATTCATCAAACACACAGCCAAGAAACCAACCCTGCTACAATGTACGGCAATGAAAGGTACAGACTCCACACCCAGTCATAAATCAACACTTATATCAATGGGAATCTCTTGCAAGATGGACGCCAAGACATAAGGAAAAGATTGATGAACATTATTGAAACATAACTATCAACAAAACTCCAAAAAATATGATCAATACCCTGCTGGTACGATCCAGGCATGTACAGCCAACTAGGGGATTATCACTTTTTCAACATTCAATGAAATCTGGAAACCATTTCATCAAATCCACTCCTAAAACCATCCAAATAAACATCACACACCAAAGCATTACAAAACTTATAAATCCATGAAAGCACAAATGTGATTTCAATGTGAAACCACCCCCAAGCTCAAGAGGGTTTTCGTCCTCAAGAGCATTCTACAAGAGGGTTTCCGTCCTCGAGAGAATATGAAAGAACTCACAGGTTCAATCCATCTACAATAAAACCAATTCCAAAAGCATCACCCTTCAAAATGAGCTCTCATTCCCCTTTTATAACTTTTTGAGAGGAATATATTATTATTTTCCTTTTAACTCTTCATATTTCTCCTCTCCAAAAGACCTTTTTTGAAATAATAAAAATATATCATGTGCGAGGTCCCCTTTTTTAGAACACTTAAAAACCTTTCCAATGAGCTATAACACTTAGGTATTGATTAATTATTTTCACCCCTAGGAGCTTAAGTGAATAATAATTAAATAGCTCATTAAATCACCTGACTTTGCGGAAAATCCCAAACTTAGGCGAACTGCAAAATAAAGCATACCACTGCCTTCTATGATGTTTGGGATGAAGAACGATGTCATCTGGGTGACTTACTATAATTAGACGGCTCCTCCAAGAATCTTGGAGAGCAATTTGGGAGCCCAATCAAGCTTCTAAAAACATCACTGTAACCCTGGACATCCACTGAGCTCAATGCCAAAGGGAATTAGTCCATTCCTAGAAAGGAAACCACTTATCTATTCTGCAGACTAATCCATGACCACTCCAAGAACATTGGAGTTCTCCCAAACATGTCGGATAGCCTCTGAGAGACTAGGAACAAGCATAATGCACACGAAACATCTATGCGCCAAAAAAGGAACATTACAGTCCTCCCTGCTCAAGATTGCTTGTCCTCAAGCAATACATGCTATCCAACATAGATACCTGCATGGTTGACAATGTTATACCTGGATCCCAAATCAATCTCAAGAATGCTCCATACCACTTCCACTATGCTACTCTGATATATCTAGAAACTACATAGCTGATACTCTGTATAATCCTCTGAAACATTCTTACAATCACACATCCCTTTGGATCCCATTCATCTATAACATCACTAACCCTGAGAGTGCAAGAGTTAGCATCCTTCAACAAATCATCAATACAAATTATCAAACTAGAAATTTCAATTGGGAACCAAAATCTAAAATGTTCCTCCAAGGAAAAACATAAATCAGCTTGAACACAAGCTGAGAGTAACTCCAAACAGCCATGAATTGGCTGGTTTTCACCAACTAAAAGAGCAATATTAGCTGAAACACTTGTACTTTTCAGCTGAACCCATCTGTCATCCTCCCACAAAGGGCCACGGATAGCAAAAAGAACAATTACATGGCTGTAAAAAACTGAAATTAATCTCTGAAAATCAGATTTCAGTAATCTAAGCATGGGACAGCAACAACAAATCTGAAATCTTCTAAGAATAACCAATGATTTGGGCCTTCTACAACCAAAATATTCTAAAGTTATAACCAAAATTTCTCTCCAATCCATAAAAATGTATGCAATTGACCACTTATGATGATTGATATGAATGAGGACAGCAGCTTTACGACAGAAATTAGACTCCACAACCATCCATGTAACATTCTTACCAACACCACTATCCTCTACAAAACCCTGAGGATAAATTCTATTATGAAAATAAGCCATCATTACATTTAACTCATTGCATACTTGAACCTTATCTGGAGCATTTTACAGAACTCATGTTGGAGCATTTTACTTGCATTATCTGGTCTTTATTGAGGTGCCAATATCTATTGAACCTGTTGTTTGTAATCCTCATGAACAAAACTGAACTGTATCAGCATTCTAAGAAGTTTGATATGACCCAACTGCTCTAGCAGCCATCCCAGCACTGTACTTTTTATATGAGCAAATTGGGTATGCAAGTTTCTTCGAAATCTCTTACTTTCTTCATGTGGGTATCGTCTAAAATGGCTCTATAATGCATTTCCATTGAATATTAGCTTGTGGGTTTTTCCATTTCTTGTTATTTTCGAATATATGTACATGCATGGTGTTATGTCAAAAATGAAAAAAAAATAAAACGCACCAGGTGACAACTAAACCACAGAAAAGAAACGGGGGTAGGACATTACAACTTGCAATATAAAGCTTGCAAACTCACTAAACATAATTTAATTTACCTCATCACATGAGACGTTATAGCTAAACACTTCAAAGCTATAATATGTTGGTACACCTACAAAACTCATCTTTCGTGCTCCCTTTGTCAGATGTGTTACCAATTGATCTTTGAATTTGTGGTGTTCCAAGTCAGTATACAAGGTCATCTTGTCATGTTCTATGCTTCAACTAACGCTTTTTGCAAGGTAATGTTGATCACTGCAAGCCCAATAAGGAGTATCAATAAACAATAACGGCATTGAAGAGCAACATGCAAGAGTAGAGAATGATAGGGCAGATCAGCTAAATGAAGGTGACAAACATAACTACAAGCTTTGCCTTGGCATGGATGAACAAGTTTTCAATCCCAAGGTATATGACAAAATGGTCCAAGAGAATAGAGTTTCTGCCCAAACAAATGAGGTGCACCTTTTTGAGGGCTTTGCCACCTCTTGTCCATGCCAGACATCATAAAAAATGGTCGAGACTTGAGTGATCTACGCTCAAGGTTAAATCAAAATGTTTCAAGGGAGGCACACTTTTTAGTGGCTCAAACCATAGATGAAAAACTCGCATGAAACTCGCCAGAATCGCGTGTAATCGCGAGTCCATTCCGGCCGTAGGTTTTTTGATCAAAAACTCAGCCCAAGTTTTTGAAAAACTCGCGGCGAGTTTTTGATCAAAAAAGGGCAGAAAAATCGCCTGAATCGCGAGGATTTCTTGCAAAAACTCAGCACGGAAAAATAGGTTAAAAGTATAAAAGAAAAACGCAAAAGTTAAAAACGTCATTACAAGGTTCATTTTCTTTAATCCGTGAAAGTTCGAAACCCTTGCACGCAGTGGCGCGAAACCCTTGCTCTTGGCGGCGCACTAAAAAGTTAAAAACATTGTGTGATTCAGTCGAACAAGTTACAAAGGTAAGTCTACTGTCTGAGATTTTGGACGAACTGTTAAAATTTAAAAGGAGAGATTTTGGACGAACTGTTAAAATTTATATAGGATATCCGATATAATATATATATCATATGACGAAAATTGAAATGATAAATCGATGATGATCTAGATCGATTATAAACTTAAAAGTTAAAGACTGTATCATGTGAAAGGAGAGATTTTGGACGAACTGTCAAAATTTATATAAATTTTGACATTTAGTCCAAAATCTCTCCTTTCATATGATACAGTCTTTTAGTTTTTAAAATTAAATTTTGACAGTTCGTCCAAAATCTCTCCTTTCATATGATAGTGAACTGTGATACAGTCTTTATAAAATTTTGATTTTTTATTATTTATAAAATTTATGATATAAAAATTTAAAATTATAAATTTTGACATTTCGTCCAAAATGTCTCCTTTCATATGATACACTGATACAGTCTTTTTAAAATTAAATTTTGACAATTCGTCCAAAATCTCTCCTTTCATATGATAGTCTTTTTAAAATTTTGATTTTTTTATTATTTATAAAATTTGACTGTATCATATGAAAGGAGAGTTTTTGGACGAACTGTCAAAAATAAAATGTCATATCTCCTCAATTACACTATACAATTATGATTTACACATATTTCAAATATATTATAATATATACATATTTCTATAAATTATGTTCGTATTTGGAAATATGTGTTAAAGAAAACATTATTTATACAAGGATAAATAATAAACAACTATACATATATTGTTATTATAAATTATATCAACTTCATGAACATTATTATCAATTATATACATATATATTAATATCTAATTCAATATTTGCAATAATGAACATATAGTAAATAATATATAAACCCGTGATAATCTACATATGTGTTACATATCCCAAATGGCGTTCCAATGTAACGCACCCTTATAAAGGGGCGAAACCCCTAAACATTATTAAAAAGCAAACCGAAGCTATTTCGTGGGTCGCGTCACTTGGTATATTGATCTTTCGGGTCTATAAAGAAGTTACCCTGGCTATTGCAAAGGCATCGAAGATCATACAAAACACAGAGCGGCGGGAATAGAAAGAAAGGCAGATCGGGAAATAGGCGGGACCTCCGGCGACGGGAATTAAGGCGCGAAAATCCACTGTCATCAGGGGCCGCGAACCGGTAAGTGAAATATGAATAAGCTACATTTGTTAATAGATAATGCTATGGAAAATGGTATAAATGTAATATTAACAGAAATTGATAATAGCAATCCGAATATGGGTTTTAGACAATACTAGATAAGCGTATATGCAAGGAAATGGAAGCCCATTGTATAATAACAAACATATATAGTAAGTGAACAATAAATAAATAATAATTGGAAATACTTAGCATGGTGAAATTATGATAATCTGAATAAATGGTGTTTAGACCATACTCAATAAATTAAGTATTATATACAGGTAATCCTTTGTACAACAAACAGAAATATATACTAAATAAGCATTGAATAATATATGGTTAGAAATACATCCTTAAAAACATGAGTAAGATATATTGATTACATACAATCTTTAAAGAAAGACCATAACCATCTCGTCCTTCTATCTCATCCAACTATAGGAGAGGGGTCTTGTTAGGGAAAGGCGGGATAATTCCATCACGATGGATTGGAGAGGGTTTAACGCGCCCTAGACAAGGATGCTAGGGAGAGGCGGAGTAATTCCATTCCCAATCGCATTGGAGAGGGTTCAACGCGCCCTAGACATATAATTTCCCCATCCTTGGTTAAGGAATAGGAGGAAGATGATATGGGAAGATGAACTTAGAATATTACTTCATTACTTCATCCTTAAAGGAATGTTAGGTCTTGTGGGGAGAGGCGGAGTAATCCCATCCGTAAGAAGGCCCGTAGGCTGGGACAAAGTCTCCCGTAGGCTGGGTCAAAAGATAAGCCCGTAGGCTGGGACATAGTTTCCCGTAGGCTGGGTTAAGAGATGGTTTCAGTGCGCCCTATACATGTAAAACCTAGTTCCATAAGGGAAGGTAATAAAGAATATGAATTATGGAATGGTTAACAATCTATAAGTAACAATTAGGAATCTTTTAATAAGTAACGAAATGAAAGCATCATCATTGATCTTACTTATTTATTGTTCTCTGAGTATCATTCTTATGCAGATTCAGGTTTTAGTGTTCCTATAAGAAGGGGACATTACATAAAAATCATCATAATCCTATATAAGTTTTGAATTTTTGACAATTCGTCCAAAAACAGTAAAACTCTTCTTTCATATGATACAGTCATTTTAAAATTTTGATTTTGTTATAATACTGTTGCAAATAAATTACTGTCAAAATTTATATAGGATTATGATGATATAATTATATTATATAAAATAAAACAGTCTAGAGTTAGACTTTATTTTATAAAATTATAAATAACACAGTCCAAAATCTCCCCTTTCATATGATACAGACTTTTATAATTTCGATTGTTTTTTATAGCAAAAATGTCAAAATACAGCTATGCTGCTATACAACAGTCAACTGTGTTATTGTTGAATTAAAATTTTTAATTGAACTTTTTTTTGTTCTCTCTTTTTTGATAGGTAACAGGTTATAACTTATGGCTTCTGCAAGTGGAACTGGAGGTAGAAGAACCGGTGGCAAAACTAAGGACCCTTGCTGGAAACATGGGACACCAGGTCCAAAGCGAGGAAGTGTCATTTGTAACCATTGCACTAAACATATGTCTGGAGGCGTTAATCGACTTAAATACCACCTTGCACAGGTCCCTTGCAATGATGTTGAGATATGTGACAAAGCTCCTGTGGAGGTTCAGAGGGAGGCACACGTCCTCCTTATGGATTATGAACGAAAGAAAGAAGCTAAAAAGAGAGCAGCAGAGGCAATGGCAGCCCCAAACTGAGATTTGAGTTCTACAGGGTCAGATTATAGAAGTGTAACTGTAGAGGCCTCTTCTACGCCTTCCATTGGGCCACGGATACGACGATCAGGCAAAGGGCTTGATAGTTTTTTTGTTCCTCGGAACACTCCTGGTGCGCAACCTTCATTGGATGGTCTTGCAAATACATGGAATAGAGAAGTGCATCATGAGGCGAAGTTGGCATGTGCACGATTTTGGTACTACAACAATATTCCCTTCAATGTTGCTTCGAGTCCTTATTGGGAGCACTTGGTCACTGCATTAACTGTGGCAGGTAAGGGGTTCAAGGCCCCAAGTCGTCATGAGTTGAGTGGCCCATTGTTGTAGGAGGAGGTTGAACACACACATCTACTAGTACAGGATCAGAGGAAAGTTTAGGAAAGAAAAGGCTGCACTATTTTATTTGATGGATGGACAGATGCCAGGAATAGGACTCTCATCAATTTTTTAGTGGCTTCAGTAGGGAAGCTAGTCTTTTTAAAGTCAGTTGATGCCTCCAATCAAATAAAAAATGCAGAAACCTTGTGCAACATGTTGGATGAGGTGGTCATGGAGGTGGGAGTGGAAAATGTCGTCCAAATAGTGACTGACAATGCAACTGCATATGTGGCAGCCGGTAGACTTCTAGAGGCGAGGCATCCAACCATTTTATGGAGCCCATGTGCTGCCCACTGTATTGACCTTATTCTTGAGGACATTGGAAAATTAAGCTAGGTGAAGAATGTGGTTGAAGAGGCAAGAAATATCACAAAATACATCTACAACCACACATGGGTCCTAAATCTTATGAGGGAGTACAATGGTGGCAAGGAGCTCACACGATCAAGAGTCACACGTTTTGCCACTAATTTCCTTACCTTGCAGAGTATAGCAGCATTATTGCCCCACCTTAGGCGCATGTTTGTGGCGGAAAGGTGGATAGAGAGTCCTTATCATAGGAAGCCAGAAGCAGAGAGGGTCGAGAAGGCAGTTTATGATATTGTCATGGAAAAATCCATGGAGGAGATCATCAAGGTAAGTTTTCAAACACTAATTTTTATTTATTTTTTTATTTGCTAATGTTAAAATTTGTTGATTTTGTAAAAAACTTATATTTATATTTGTTGAATTTCAATTACTATAATTCTCTAATTTTATTTTCAACAACTATTGATTTAGGTGTCAGAACCATTGGTTAGGGTTCTATAATTGGTGGATGGAGATCAAAAGCACATGGGGTATCTATATGAGGCCATGGATAAGGCCAAAGAGGCCATTCAACATTTGTATGGGTCGAATAAAACAAAATATGAACCCATATGGTGCATTATTGATCAGAGGTGGAATCGACAACTCCACCAACATATTCATGCTGCTGGTTACTATTTGAACCCCGCATTTTTCTTCTCCTCTTCATTCAAAGCAGATGCAGAGGTTAAGCTTGGCCTGAACACATGCATGGAGAGGTTGGTATTTGATGATAACCTTCGAAACATCATACTCGATGAGTTACAGGCCTATAAGACTGCAGATGGGCCTTTTTTTTCTTCAAGAGATGCCATTCGTAGGAGATCCACTCTGCAACCAGGTAAAAAACATATGTTTATTTTTCATTTACTATTTATTTCAATATTTAAGTTTACTAAAATCCTTACAAAATTATAAATGTTATCCTTGCAGATTTATGGTGGGAAGATTATGGTGCCTCAACGCCTAATCTTCAAACGATAGCCATTCGAATTTTATCCCAGCTTTGTAGTGCATCCGATTGTGAGTGCAACTGGAGTGCTTTTGAGGCCATTCACACAAAGAAGCGCAACAGGTTGACTCAAAAGCGCTTGAATGACCTTGTTTATGTGCGGTACAACCTTCGGTTACATGAGAAGAAGGTAGAAGGCCAAGACTCATATCAGGCATTGGACCTTGACGACATTGATCCATATTCAGATTGGATTGCTGAGGATGTTGATGTTGATCCATCGCGTGATGATGATAATGATATAGCTGCTATAGAGAGGGATGCAACTGAATGGCAAGCAAATGTTGTAGCATATGAGGATTCAGAGACAGAGTCAGATGATGATATTGATGTGCCATCAGGGGCGGGTTCCTCACATGTACTGCTTGATCCTATAGATGAGGGTCCTGATGAGGATACCTCAACTAGAGCAGCCACTTCCGCACCACCCACAAAGAGAAACAAAACTCTTTTGAGCTTTAGTCGTAAAAGAAATTTATCATTTATATCTTCTAGTGATAATGGAACTCTTTTTTTGGTCTATGATATGTAATATGTATTATCAAATTGGAATTTCATATGTATTCGAAGGTTGAACTCTTTTTTTTATCTATGATATGTATTAAACTCTGAATTTTGATTTATATATGAAGGAAATCAGCAATGCATTCTACAATTTCAGAAATGTGTGTTTTTTAAGAATATTTTTAAAAAAATTATGTTTGCTGAGTTATTGCCGAGTTTTTCCCCAAGTTTTTGGCAAGTCCGGAGTTTTTAAAAATTTTGGGTCTGCCGAGTTTTTGCCAAATCCGAGTTTTGCAATTATGGCTCAAACCACGAAAAATTCCATCATGGACAGAACAACAAAGCAGTCACACTTTTTGAGTGGCCAAACCACATGTTTTCTCCACCTAAGAGGTCAAAAATAGTTAAAGGGTCAACAATTTCCACTAGAGTTTGAAAGGAAGACACACTTTTTATATGGTTGAACCCATCAATTTCTCCTCCAGGCACACATTTAAGATGGCAAAACCATCTCAGATTTCCACCTGGGCAGTAAGTGATTCAATTTGTGCCTAAAACATAAGAAGTAATAAGGACTTAAATGATGTGCACCAAAAGTGAGGAGGATTTGGTGCACTTTTGATTGGTTTTAGCCATAGTTGCAAGACTCGCCAAAGAATCGTTGAGTTTCGAAAAACTCGTGAGTTTTTTCTAGCGACGAGTTTTCCAGGCAAAAACTGGCCAGGAAAAAGCGTCAAGTTTTTTGGAAAAACTCACCAATTTTGGCGAGTTTTTGCCAAAAACTCAGCAAGTGTGTAAAAAAACTCGGCAAAAGGGTTATTTTCGTCTAGCTTAAGTATATAATTTGCTAGAAGTATATTGGGGCATTTCAATCTCTTAAAAAATCAGGAACATGCCTGGTTAGTATATTTCAAAATATATTTAAGTTTGTATATTCTTAAACTTTAAATATTTTGAAATATACTATCAGGATGTTTGAGATAGGTTCCGGATCCATGGGATTTAACATGCAAATTCTAGATTTTGGAGGATCCATTAGATTTCAGACTTAACCAATTTTTTAGGGTTTCAAACTTAGCCAAATTCAGGGTTTCAGGGTTTTAGATTTAGAATTAGCCATCAGGATTCCGCAAGAGGATGCAATTTTGTACTCAATTTGCATTCAAATCAATCAAATTTAATAGAAAACACTTTTGTACTCATTTATGGACTCATTGGATACATCTTGTCATTGAATTTTGCAAAAAAAAACGTTTTTAATGAAATTTAAGCAATTTTTTAAGTTGCCGAGTTGTATCTTTTGGGCTTGGCCAATTTTTCAATTTGGCGAGTTTTTCAACTATGGATTTAGCCACAAAACATTTTTCCTAAGGCTTTAAAACATTGGCAATTGCTTAAGTTATCCACACCCTGTTGTACCCAATCCGAAACTCAGATTATGATACAAGGTCATCATTCTTGCAAGTCATCTAGTTTGTCGTCTCACCGTATTGTTGCTCATCAAGGTTGTATGTTCAAGCGCTCTTATTGGAATATGTTTGTGTCAAAAATCATTGTCGAGTCGTAGTCACGACATTACATCTAGTCCATAATATCAAGTTGTCGAAATATCATGTCATATTGTTGAAGTCTAATGTTTCGTTCATGTCGTCAAGGTTCAAATTTGTGAAGTGTAAAATGTCAAATTGTTACAGTTGAAAATCAAGTCGTCATAAGTGTTGTCCAAATTCATAAACATCGTCATCTCGTTCAAATTCATTTAGTCCAGAACATGGAGTATTTGTTTGTCCGTTATCCATAAAATTTTGATGCTTTTAATATATAATTAATAATTTTTTTTTTGTTGATCAGTGAGTTAGGCTTAAGAGAGCCATATCCCATAACCAAAAAACAAAAAATATAAGTGCATGCCCTATAAATAGGGCTGCATAATGAAAAAGTTTTGTCCTTCTACAAACATAATCACCTAAAGCTATTTTCCTGTGTTTCTTGCCTGCCCAAATTAACATGGGAGTATGCTTCATTCTAACATTCTACCTCAGTTTTGAAGCATTAATGCTATTTTTGAGATGTGACCACAGTTGCATATTATGATGAGCATCAACGCCTATGTTGGGGGTTTTCTTCTTCTGCACCGTTTTCCATTCCTCATTGCCTCCAACATCAGATTGGAAAGGCTGAGGAAATTCAGCAATTGCAGTGGTATTCCCACCCCCTACCTTGGAGAGTTGATAGTTTTCCTCCCCAAAAGAGGCCTATTCCTGTGAACTTTTCCTGTCCACCACTAGAGCTTGTTGAACTGAAGAGTTGGCCTTTTCATTGTTAATCGTAATTGTGTTAAGTGTCTAAATATTATTATTTTTAATCTTTATTACTAATAATTTATTATTGTTATGTTAGTAATAATTATTAGAATAATAAGTAAAAAATCCATAAAGATTTAAAAAATTATTATTATTTTTAATTTATTATTAATTCTTTATTAATGATATTAAAATAATAATTAAAAAATCTAAAATCAAAAAACAAAATTCAATCCTTTGTATAGGCACGTGCCTATCCAAAGGCACGCGCCTTTATAAAGTGTAAACAAATAATAATAATAAAGCGCTTGAAGCGCATATTTGATGCACCTATGTAAAAGCAAAGCCAGTAAAAACTAAAAACATTAAATGCTCCAATTAAAAATCTCATGCGCTTTAAAGCGCTCATACATAGGAGATGAAGCGCTCAAACAAAGGCTCCAAATGCGTCAGGAGTAGAGGTGCAGATAATAGAAGAAGCCCACGCTTGTTCAAAGTTAAGCGCTCCAGCCAAACAAAAATCACGTCAGGAGGATGCTTAAACGCCTGCAGAGGGGAATGGAAAGTGCCTCAGGAAAATCCACACGCCTTTGCAACGCTTCAAACGCTCCAACACAAGAGAAATCACGCACTCACCATCCCAACGCGTCCATGAAGGAGGAAAAAAATATTTCAAGGCACCTTTGAAGCTAAGATGATAGAGATTCAGCATGCCACAGAGAAGATGGAAGCACTGAAACTCAAGGAATCGCGCCTCCATGAAAGATGATCGCAGGTATAAGAGGTTGAACACGCAAGTCTAAAGGAGATCACATCCATTTGAAGGCAAAAATTGTCCTTAAAACTCCCGGACACGCCCAGAAGGAGTAAAACGCCATCAATGAAGATCCAAGTGCTTCACAAGAAAACCATGTGTGCTTCCATAAAGGGGAGATGCTCCTGCAATTTCTCCATTCTAAAACCTTCAGCAGCTCCACGCCAAGTCTAAGGATCGGGCATCACGTCCTCAGCAAAGAAATGGAACGCCTTTGAAAAGGAGATATGCGCTTTATGAAGCGCTCTCATATGAGCCCGTCCAAGTTCACCTACAGATCCCATGCTGGTTTGCAGGATAAAACTCTAAATTTCAAACATAAAGCATGCCTTGGAAATGCCAGAAGCACTCCACTTCAGCATTCAAAAAACACCTTCCAAATCTAAACGCGTCAACAAGGAATAAAGGAAAAAGCGAATGAGAATTGACCTTGATAAACCTTCTTACAATCTCCAGCTTAAACCAAGAGCACTTCATAAGGAGATCATGCTTTCGTCAAAGGTTGAAAAATAAAATTCATATAAAAATGCCTCAGACGCACTCTAAAGGCACTCAGAAACAAACAAGATGCGCCTTCAGTTAGAAGTTCAACACACCAAACAAAGAAAATTTTTGATTGTTTGAAAAATATGCCAAGTCAACAGTAAGCATGTGCCAAAAATGGGCCGACGTCAAGAAGGAAAAGAAGGCACATTTGAAATTTGCTTTGTGGTGCTATTTTTAACATCAACTGGAATCAACTCCAGTTCACCCGTCATGTGAGAGGAAGTGCCAAAAATGGGTCGATGTCAAGAAGGAAAGAAGGCACATTTGAAATTTGCTTTGTGGTGCTATTTTTAACATCAACTGGAATCAACTCCAGTTCACCCGTCATGTGAGAGGAAGTGAGCGTGAAATCACAGTTCAGCTGCAGTCAAACATGATTTAGTTTTACTTTTATTGGACGAGATTATTTTGTAATAAAATTGCATTTCATGCAATCAATTAGAGTTTAGTTAGGAGTTTAGTTTGTTTTCATGCAATTGCTTTGCAAATAGTATAAATAAGTGCTTTTGCACAAACACCAGAGATTTGAGAATTCAAATTCATTGTTAGCTTTTTTCGAAGCTTTTTAGGAATTAGCTTTTTTAGTATTCAATGTTCAAGTGTTCAGAATTTAGTGTTGTATTCAATCAATGAATAAAAAGCAAGGACAATTCTCATGCCTCAATTTGCTTAGATTGTCACTCTCGTATATTCACCTGATCGTGTTCTTGTTTGTTCATTTAATGGATTCCAGTATGCCTATTTTGCTTCCAAGTATCCATTGAAATATGTTATTTGTGTTGAAGGTTAAAGTTGATTCAACAAACTTGCGAACTTTGTGTCGCAGGTGAAATTGCAGGTGTAAGACATATCTTTGCATCGTCTTATAGTTGATTTCGTCAAGGCATTTGTAAATCTTTTCAATCCAATCTTGTACTTGCCCTGCTCAGCCTCTGAATTTAGCTGAGTAGTGCAAGCGTGTAGCATAGGTTCTAATTTCAGTCAAAAAAGCACAAAGATCATTGCTTCACTGTTGAATGTGTGTCTCAGCCTTTCCGCACGTTGCATACCCAAAGATATTGCAAATTTCCCCTTTATTCAGCATAAGTATGAAAAACCCCTAAAAAGTTTGTTCATATTGTATAGTTTTAGTTACGTTTTATCTTATAGGGAGCTTCACCTACAAATTAGAAGAGCAATTCTACTACACATCTGTCCATTTTGCTTTCACACTGAAAGGTGTGAAATAAAATGCTATCAATTTTTGGTGACTCCATTGGGGAACGACATAAGATCTTCATCTTATCCATTGCAAATTCAAAAAAGTTCCAAAGTTCACAAAGTTTTTAGTTTTCGAAGAAGGCTTCTCATGGCTGATCAGGAAGCTAATCACATCAATAATCACCCACCTTGGCCATGGGGAAATCAAATCGGTCCATTGGCATTGGCAGAAAGCCATGAACTTCCTGAAGGCTCAAGGAAAAATTTTCCGAAGTTTCATGGTGATGGCAAGCAACATCCTGATGAGCATATTTCAGCCTTCACCACCGCCTGTGGGATTCTCAGTGTTGCACATGAAGATGTTGCAGTTTGCTTATTTGTGAAAAGCCTACAAGGCCCTGTAGCTAATTGGTTTAATCACCTTGCTGCTGGTTCGATCACAAGTTGGGAGTCCACAAGCAAGAAATTTCTTGCTTGTTTCAAGCCTACAAAAGATAGTCATGTTTTGTTTGTTCAACTCTCAAACATCAAGAAAAACAAAAGTGAGCCGATGCAAGAGTTCGTGGCCAAGTTCAACCGTCTAGTTGGTAAAGTGGCTAACACCCTAAATCCTTCGTCAGAAATCCTTCTCAATTGTTTCACAAATGGACAATCTTCTGAAATCTCTTTCTATCTCAAGCAAAGAAATTCAACAAAATTGCAAGAGGCTCAGGAGTTTGCTATTGAGTTAGAAGATAACATGATCGCCTCGAGAAAGATACAAAGAGAATCAATCAAATCGTTGGTTCCCCTGAACATCTCACCTCTACAACAAGTTCCATCTCTTCGAAGTGGGCAAAATTATTTTATCAATTATGTCAACGATCAACCTATTTCACCAACAAGCGAAGTAAAGGAACCATATTCTTCTGCATACACATACTGCCTATTCCACACAACAAGTCAACATGATGGAGAAAATTGTTGTAATGTCCCCTTTTAGGATATCATTGATTTCTTAACCTACACACAAGAATAACTACTAGAAAGGGACATTAGTAATATTAAAGATCAATAAATTAGAATATAATAATGAAATCAATATATCATAACATAATTAATGATATAGCATAAACAATATTTAGTTCAACATATAGTTATCCAATCCTCAAGCCGATCCTATGATGGGTCCCATAGGAATACTAGCAAGTTAGAGTATGATGGAGGGCACACTTCCTACCTATCACCTCTTATGTCCACCTTGGCGGCACACCCTACCAAGATGAAGCTTAAGGCTCGAGAATGTGATGGAAAGCACACTTCCTACCTATCACATCTTGACAAGAGCATGATGGAGGGCACACTTCCTACCTATCATCTCTTGATGGGGGCATGATGGAGGGCATGCTTCGTACCTATCATCTCTCGTGGATTGGAAGGACCAACCTTCCTACTTGCCTCTATACCCCTATGCAATCCAAGATAGTTTGCTTGTAATTGAATAAGATAATTGATTATATGTACCTCTTACTGTGTCACAATTGTTTGTATGACTTACTTGATTGATAATTCTATTCGGCTGCTATATATACATATGTATGAGGATGACTGATTTATATTCCTGTATTGATCCTTCTTATACTTATGCACATTTGAGAATTAATTCAGATATATGTATATCTTTTCCCTTCTTGATATTTTGTTCTATCTCACTGCTGTATATTTATATAAGTATAATAACAGAAATATATATTCTTTTAAAATTTGTATATGAGCAGATGTCCTTTGTCTTGATCGATGCTTCTTGTCTTATTCGATCTGGCTTGGAATATATATTTATGCTGATTATTGATTGCTGACTGATCTGTAATATGTTGTGACTGCTCCGAATGAATGAGTGTTGTAAATCGATGATGCGGAGATGCTTTACAATGCCCACCAATTTCTTCTTAATATCTTTGACCGGTGGCATTCTTATCAATAGTCGCCTCCCTTCATGGAATCGCTGACTCTAAAAGGCGCCACCTTTAGTTATTGTTAACTCGGCCTCTTAACATAATCGCGCCACCTTTATTATCTTGGATCGTTGTTTGTTCAAGTTCATATAATCGCTGCTATGAGATGGATCGCAGCCAAAGTATTTGATTTAGTATTCATATTGATAATAAATATTATCATATAATATTAATAATATTTATATTTATATTTATATTAATAATTATATTTGTTATTTATATTTAATAATATATATTATATATTATATTTATATTAATTTATAATACTTAATTTATTATTTAAATATATTAAATCTATATTATTTAATCGATTACAATATTTTAATGTCATTCATGTCTTTAATTTGAATGAACAATACATAATCAATTCAATTTATAAATCATCAATATAGGGACATGACAATTGTCCTGAAATGAGAAGACTCGTGCAAGTTTTAAAAGCATCAAATGAAAATCAAGGATTTTTGAATGATCCTCAACGTCTTTCAAACGAATCCAATGGCATCTCTGTAAAGGGGTTTACCTAGTGTAAATCTAATTTAAGATGTGATTTTCATAATCATGTTTCAAGCAACTTCATGCGTCTAAATAACCAAGATCTATCAATGGAGCAAGCATATTCGACCCAAGATGAAACCTTGCCTACTTTGCATCAATTCTTTGAGGTTGAGGAAGGATCGTTGACAGAAGAGGAACCTGAAGGAATGCAAGTGTTGCATATTTTCTCTGAGGAGGAAGAAGTGTAACAAACCTTTCAGGATCAGAATTGCAAAGAAATCATGGAGAGCAATGGTGAATCCAATTTGTTCTTATCTTCTTTTGAAGGGTGTAAGATACCCAACTAATTCTACCAAAATCTTTCCTTACTTAGACAATTTTACTTGCTATCAACTCATCAACTATTTCAACGACACAAAGATATACATCAAAGATAACTATTTGAATGAATCAACCTTAAGCTGGGTACTTGTTTTATTACTTGATTCAATCAACTCACAATGTCTTATTACATGAATAATGCTTTCAATGGCATGAAGTTACACTTTATTCAAATGGAATTACAAAGCAGGCCTTGGAGCCTTGATGATTACAATGGGCGCCTATACTTGATCGACTCAATTGAACTCAACAATGTCAACTGAATGTCAACACCTCACAGTACAACAAGGGAGCATCACCTTGTCAGTTGAGGGAGCATCACCCCAACACTTGAAACTCGCAGGCCTCAAGATTACAAGCTCAACAGCTTTGCAGAGAGAATTTTGTCAGAATGCATAGATACCAAATGAATGAGAGAGCTCCTCCTTTTATAGGCACAAAGAGGAACCAAGGCACGTTTCCCAAGAAGTATATCCAAGGGAATATTCCAACTGATGACTCATTCTGAGTTGGCAATGCTCATCTAGAGACCTTGACACGGATCCCCAAAACATACCGTCAACCAATGAGAGCTCATCTTCTGATCAGGCGCCAAGTGGAAACAGTTTAAACATGGAATGGTGCCCAATGAGTCTTAGGCGCCCAACTGAGGTAGAAATGGCATGGAAATGCGCCCAACCTTTTCTGGTGACTTAACATGCATGATATCTTGTAGGAATGTTCGTTGAGGGTTCTCCGACAGCGTTTAAAGCTATTTTCATGTCTTGGCGCCTATTTGATATAGTTCCTTCATGCAACTGCGCCTCACCATCACTAGGCGCCAATTGAAGGTTGACAGAGACTCTAGAGTGCGCCTAGAGTTCTAAACTTCCTACAACCTCAACCACCTCAATTCTGGCGCAATTCTGGTGTTCTTCTAACTGGGCGCCAACTTTGGAGAGTTTATAATAGTTCTGGCGCCTTGGTAGTAGCTTATCAACTTCTCAAAGAACTATAAAACATGACTTCCAATGATTATCATCTTGAGCGCCTTGCACCAACACTGATCTTGAGGAGTTCAACTCCACTCAGGCGCACCTATTGATAAAAAAGGGTCTAGATGGGCGCCTTAAGAAGAAAATGGATTTGCCTTGCTAAAACCTTTAACTCCAGTCATATCTGAACCAAGATGACTATCTTCAATCCAGCGCCTTTCACCATGAATGGATCATTTTGCATGCAAGTGTCTTCTTCCAAGGGTATTGTAGTAAACTCAGAACATTACCCCTACTAGCACCTTGGCTCACTGGAGAATTTGGAGATCCACTTATCAATGAGGCGCATCATGGATTTGGCGCCTAATCTTGAATTGCCCAATCACCCTGAAGAGCACTCCTACTTGAAGTCCTTGAAACAAAACCAAACACTTGTCTTACCAAGCGCCCTGGCTTCTTGAGGAGTTTGGGAATCATTCATCAACTGGAGTCTTAACCTAGCGCCCTAGATAAACTAGGCGCTCATTCTGGCTTGGAATTGGCGCCTTAGACTTGAATGATCATCCTTGATCTTAGAACATCAAACCAAGTGGGCGCCTTGTTTTAGAGGCTATTCCTCATGTTAGGCGCAAATTCTCGGTAACTACCCTTAGGCGCACACTAAGGTTCCTTGATGGAAGTATCTTCATCATAGCTTTCAATCCCAGGCGCTAGAGTTGAGAAGTTTTGATCAACATATGCGCCCATGCTAGGATCTTACTCAAATGACTCCACTTATCTTCAAAACTTTCAATTTACCACTTATTCATGCTAGGCGCTTATCTGGAGGATTCCTGGAAACATGTATTGGCACCCTGCAGTTCTTAGGCGCTTATTTTGGATGATACAACTTGATATTAGCGCCCAAAGTGAGTAGGCCCTCTTCAACATCCAATTCACTTAGATAACTTCAGTTTGGAGACTTATCAATCTTTTCCATCAAGGCGCCCTATTGGATGTGCTCCCTAACTTGCTTCTGAGCTAGGCGCCACTTGAAGTTGGAGGAAAGAGAAAGCCTTTGATGATGATGTGATTGTCATATTGCACTTCCAAACCCTGATAGCAATCCTTAGGCGCTCATCTAGGAAGTCTGATGTGAAATTGGCGCCCAGACTTCAAGAGTCAACTTCCTATTAATTTGGCTTCCAGACTTAGCCAAATTTCAAGTTTCTGACTTTGTTCCTGCAAAACAATAAAACGGAGTTAGTCAAAAACCAATTCATTCCCTTATCATTCTGAATTAGCCTCCGGGAATGAGCAATCGGCTAATCCATTCTTCACTTGATGATCAAGCCGGAAACGGGGACATGACAAAGGGTGGTTTAAAGAACCTGTGTTAGATGCAATCAAAGGAGGTGACCGAAAGTTTCTTTCTAAGGACTTTTCAGCTCTGAAGATAGAAGTTTCCATGAGTGCTAATGATCAACCATCTCACTTGATGCTTCGAGCAGAGACCAGGATCTAGTCATCAGGAGTTGGTGTTTTCACTCAAGACATCAAAGAAGCATTGTAGCTAGAGCAAGAGGAAAATTTTCACATTGAAGATGATTCATCCTTGGAGGCGCTTGTCAAATCAAAAGACCATATAGAATATTCTTTACCTAGTCTTGATAGTTTTTTGCATCACTTAGAGAGTGAATCTTTAGTTGAGGATACTGTTAATTTTCTTCTGCAGTTTTGCCCATCTTCATCCTTGTCTCTAACAAATTTCATACACACTGGTGAAGAAGATATTCCTAGACCTTCTAAGGTTATCCATGAACCTGTGCAAGAAAAAGACATCACAGATATGATAAAATCAACACAAGATGTAACATGTGAAGAAGCTCATGCAGAAGAAAAGGTCATGGACTATTCAGTCTTGGTAACTAAAGACAATCATATGGAGAAATCAGAAATCTTCGACAAGTGTGTGGTGAGATATGCCATATGTGAAATCAATCAAGCACATGAAGAAGACACGCAAAGCTTAGAAGAATTTGTGCCTGATCCTACTTGCCTGTCAGAAGAAGAGAGGTGTATGGTTGCCGAAAATGAGATGCTCCTAGATTTTCGCATTCATGTTCTCAAGGACACTTTTATTGAAGGTGATTGCTCTATGGAAGTTGATGAGACTCAAGATGATGGATAGCAAGGAGAGCTACCAAGAGAAGACATATTTCAGCGAGTATGCTTTGACGATGATCAGGCGCTTCATGATTCAGATCTTGATGATCTATCACATTTTGATCCTCGGGATTGGATGGATGAAAACATAATTGAAGAGGACATTGAAGAGATACCTGAATCACTAGATGCACTGTTGTTGACAGTTGTGGATCGGGTAAGTCAAGAACCAGTGATGGAGATTCCATATGAGCAGCTTCAACCTTTTCCAGAGAATAACACATGGACTGAGTTCAAGGTCGCATGTGTAGAAGACATGGAAGAAGAACGTCAAGTTTGATATGTGGTGGTTACCATTCCCACAAGCGTACTTTGGCCACATGCCCTTGCTTCATATCTTCAGAAGGAAGTTTTGTACCTTCACTTGATACAGAGATCGCTCACCATGGAAGAAGAGGGTCTACATGAGCTAATGCATATCAATCAATTCATCATGAACTTCTCATGGCATGATCGTGTCTACCCACCAGAACTGTGGCTCTTTGAAGGGGTGTTGCAGAGGAAGAAAGACTATGTGCTGCCAAGACAAATTTCCCAGCTCAGGAGGAGAGGTTCTTATTTTTTTGAACCTATTGATGGTTTTGTGTAACAGTTTTTGTTCTTCTTGTCCTTGCTCGAAAAAAGAGTGTTTTTGTGTGTTTCACATTGCTTATGTTGTGTTTCCCTAGTCATTTATGTTAAATGTTATGTTTAGATGATTTAGGGATGTCGTGTTTTGTTAGGTGATTTAGGGATGTCGTGTTTTGTTAGGTCATTTAGGCTTATTTTGACTCTATTGCCCAACTGATAAGGCACTAGTCTACATGCAAAATCCAGAAATTATGAGATCCTCCTATGCTACAAGTATACGCCATGGTCCCCCAGATAGAGCCAATTGTTGTACCTAATCTAAAACTTGGATTACGATACACAGATCCTTGTTTTTGTGCATATTAGTGGTTTGTAATCACAAGTTTGTGTCTTCAAGCCGTCAAATATCCAAATGTCAAAGTCTAATGCCAAATTTTTGGGTTGTCGCGTTTGAGTCCAAGTATCATTTTGTCTAAGCCATATCGTTAAAATTAGTCAAGTGTTCAAGTCATTAAACCGTGATCAAGTAAAATGTCTAGTTCAAGTCCATCATTCGTCGTAACGTCGAAGTCACAAGTTATTGTTTTTGTCGTAATTTTGCCTTGTCAAAAATTAGTCTTTTGGAAATCTAATGTCGAGTTCGGTAATTGTATCATAAAAACTCCAAATTGTAATTATGTCCTAAAACATCAATCATGATAAGCCTTGTTCATCATGTCCGTATTGTCAAAGTTTAGGTATCGTGTCGAAATCTTTGTCGGTTGAATATGTAATGTCCTGAACTAGGGTTTTGACCAAAACTTTTGAATTTGCAATTTTCAAATTGAAACCCTAGGACTGAATTCTGATTTTGTTATCTCAGATCTGAACATATACTTATTTCACCCAATTTATCATACCAAATGCATTATAACATCATATCAAAATGTACCAACAAACCCTAGTTGAATTACACACTAGGATGATAGAAAATGATGATAAATGAAATCAGATCTCTGCTGTTATGAATTCAGTTTGTTCATGTGTTCAATTACATCAAATCTATGGTTCTAGCATAGCCAAAATACATCCACCAGTGCTGCTGCAAAAATCAGAGATGAAAGATGATCTACAACATACCAATATGGTGTCCAAATGGCAAAACAATGAGAACGGACCTCCTCAAATCAAATCGGCCAGCAATGGAATGATGAAAATGTCATTGAAGTCTTCAAACAAGGGTTTATGATGATGATGACTGCTGCTCTCCTTCTTCAACTGTCTGCTGTACTGATCGGCCTCTTTAAATGATGAAAACTAGTCCTCCAAAGTGGTGAAAACCTCTCAAGTGAAAATTGCTCCAAAGCAATGCAAACTACCACCAAGGAATGACGGTGGCTAGGGTTTGTGAGTCCATGCCAAGTCTGAAGATGTGTTCGCTGCTGCAAGGATCAGATCTGCAATGGAAATCGCAGCCCATACAAGGAATCAAGTCTCCAAAACGGTGGTGCTCTAGCATATAAACAAGTGTCACACCAATCGGCTCTCCTAGGAGATATGAAAGGTCTTCAAAGTCTTCAACAAAACCTCCACAATGGTGCCACAAATCTGCTATAGGATTTATCAACAATCTCCACAAAGATATTCAACAAAGTCTCCAACAAATCTGCTATGAATGATGTATCATGAATGCTCAATGAATCTTCAAATCTCCAATGAAATGCAAATGTGAACTCTGTATGAATCCACCTCCAAGATGAAATTGGGTTTTCGTCCAATCCACCTCCTTCCACAAGGGTTTTCGTCCTTGGAAAGTCATGCAATACAATTGCCAAGCAAAACGCCAAAGTTGCCAAACGTTCGCGATGATGAAATGAGCTCCGTCAACCTTCTTTTATACTTGAATCTTCTTTTCCTCCAAGGTAGGCCGACAAATTCAAATTAAAGATTTGAATTATCTTTTTCCTCCAAGTCAACTAAGACCAATATTTTATTTATTTTCTTTTCTCCCAAAGTGGCCACCCAAATTCAAATAATTTATTATTATTTTATTTTTCCTTTTCTCCAAGTTGAGCGCTCCAAAAGAAAATAATATTTTGTTTATTTTTTCCACCAATTTGAGAGCTCCAAATTAAATAATAATAAAATATTATTATTTAATTCATTTTCTCCAAAGTGGGTGCTAGGATTAAAATAATATTATTTTTTTATTCTCCCAAATGGTTCGCCCAAATCCAAGAACAATTATTTAATTATTTTTGTCCTTTTGATAATTAATGTAAAAATACATTAATTCATTTTCCAACTTCACCAATACAAAGAAAAATTAGTTGACCCTTATAAATCAACTTTCCATTCTCCAAGCTTATGAACAACATTATCTTCTCCAAGCCATTTTCCACCAAAGTTCAACCAAATTATTCCCTTGTTTGATGAATTAGCCTACAGGAATGGGAATAGGCTAACCCAAACTCCTATTAGGCGATCATGCCAGAAATGGGGACATTACAGAATAATCGTAAAATGATGTCGTAGTCCATATTGTCTTGTTATGTCGTATTGTTTTAAATTGTTGTGTTTGTAATTCGTTTTTTATTTTAATTTTAAATGATAATTTATTAATTAATAATTATTTTATTAATTATTAGTATTATTTAAAATTAAAATTATTATTGTTTATCGTAATTGTGTTAAGTTGTCTAAATATTATTATTTTTAATCTTTATTACTAATAATTTATTATTGTTATGTTAGTAATAATTTATTAATTATTAGAATAATAAGGTAAAAAATCCATAAAAATTTTTAAAAATATTATTATTATTTTTAATATTATTATTAATTCTTTATTAATGTTATTATTAAAATAATTAAAAAATCTAAAATCAAAAAACAAAATTCAATCCTTTGTATAGGCACGCACCTTTATAATGTGTAAAAAAGTAATAATAAAGCGCTTGAAGCGCATATTTGATGCGCCTAATGCGCCTATGTAAAAGTAAAGTAAGTAAAAACTAAAAACATTAAGAATTTAAGCGCTTCAATTAAAAATCTCACATGCTTTAAAGAGCTCATACACAGGAGATGAAGCACTCAAACAAAGGCTCCAAATGCGTCAAAAGGAGTAGAGGTGCGGATAATAGAAGAAGCACACGCTTGTTCAAAGTTAAGCACTCCATCCAAACAAAAATCATGTCAGGAGGATGCTCTAATGCCTGCAAAGGGAAATGGAAAGTGCCTCAGGAAAATCCACACACCTCTGCAATGCTTCAAATGCTCCAACACAGGAGAAATCACGCACTTAGCATCCCAATGCGTGCATGAAGGAGGAAAAATAAATTTCAAGGCGCCTTTGAAGCCAAGATGATAGAGATTCAGCACGCCACAAAGAAGATCGAAGCACTGAAACTCAAGGAATCACGCCTCCATGAAAGATGATCGCAGGTATAGGAGGTTGAACACACAAGTCTGAAGGAGATCACATCCATTTGAAGGCAAAAATTGTCCTTAAAACTCCCAGACACGCCCAGAAGGAGTAAAACGCCATCAAAGAAGATCCAAACACTTCACAAGCAAACCATGTGCGCTTCCATTAAGGGGAGATGCTCCTACAATTTTCTCCATTCTAAAACCTTCAGCATCTCCACGCCAAGTCTACGGATCAGGCATCACATCCTTCGTAAAGAAATGAAACACCTTTGAAAAGGGGGTATGCACTTTATGAAGCGCTCTCATATGAGCCCGTCCAAGTTCACCTACAGATCCCATGCTGGTTTGTAGGATAAAACTCTAAATTTCAAACATAAAGCATGCCATGGAAATGCCAGAAGCGCTCCACTTCAGCATTCAAAAAACACCTTCCAAATGTAAACCCGTCAACAAGGAATAAAGGATAAAGCGAATGAGAATTGACCTTGATAAACCTTCTTACAATCTCCAACTTAAACCAAGGGTAATTCATAAGGAGATATGCTTTCATCAAAGGTTGAAAAATAAAATTCATATAAAAATGCCTCAGATGCACTCTAACGACACTCAAAAATAAAGAAGATGCGCCTCCAGTTAGAAGTTCAACACGCCAGACAAAGGAAAATTTTGATTGTTTGAAAAATATGCCAAGTCAACAGTAAGCATGTGCCAAAAATGGGTCGACGTCAAGAAGGAAAAAAAGGCACATTTAAGATTTGCTTTGTGGTGCTATTTTTATCATCAACCGGAATCAACTCCAATTCACCCGTCATGCGAGAGGAAGTGAGCGTGAAGTCACAGTTCAGTTGTAGTTGCATGATTAAGTTTTACTTTTATTGGAGCAGATTATTTTGTAATAAAATTGCATTTCATGCAATCAGTTAGAGTTCAGTTAGGAGTTTAGTTTGTTTTCATGCAACTGCTTTGCAAATAGTATAAATAAGTGCTTTTGCACAAACACCAGAGATTTGAGAATTCAAATTCATTGTTTGTTAGTTTTTTTCAAAACTTTTTAGGAGTTAGCTTTTTCAATATTCAACGTTCAAGTGTTCAAAATTTAGTGTTATATTCAATCAATGAATAAAAAGCAATGACAATTCTCATGCCTCAATTTGCTTAGATTGTCGCTCTCGTATATTCACCTAATCGTGTTCTTGTTTGTTCATTTAATGGCTTCCAGTATGCTTGTTTTGCTTC
Organism: Cunninghamia lanceolata; assembly: GCA_027924645.1. Taxonomy (NCBI): domain Eukaryota; kingdom Viridiplantae; phylum Streptophyta; class Pinopsida; order Cupressales; family Cupressaceae; genus Cunninghamia; species Cunninghamia lanceolata. The sequence goes on along the minus strand of BSBN01000776.1, from coordinate 8,086,109 downwards.
CAAGTATCCATTGAAATGTGTTATTTGTGCTGAAGGTTAAAGTTGATTCAACAAACCTGCGAACTTTTGTGTCGCACGTGACATTGGAGGTGTAAGACGTATCTTTGCATCGTCTTATAGTTGATTTAGTCAAGGCATTTGTAAATCCTTTCAATCCAATCGTGTGCTTGCCCTACTCAGCCTCTGAATTTAGTTGAGTAGTGCAAGCATGTAGCATAGGTTCTAATTTCAATCAAAAAAACACAAAAATCATTGATTCGTTGTCGAATGTGTGTCTTAGCCTTTCCGCACGCTGCATATCCAAAGATAAAATTTCCCCTTTAGTCAGCATAAGTATGAAAAAACCCTGAAAAGTTTGTTCATATTGTATAGTTTTAGTTAAGTTTTTATTTACAGAGAGCTTCCCCTATGTCATGTCCCCATTTCCGGAGTGATCACATGTGGAGTTGATGATTGACTTATTCACCATTCCTGTAGGCTAATAATTATGGTAAGGGAATGATTTTGGGTTTGAGCTTGGTTCTAGAGAATGAAAATCTATAATGTTGGCTCAACAGGTAATTTTGGTTGAATTTTGGCTAAGTACTGCTTAGCGGTATTGTTCATCTAGCCAAAATTTCATATTCTTCTAGGTGGAAAATATAAACATTGGAGGATAGAAAATTGAGTGATGGAAAATGTCAATCTTTAATTGCATTTTCATATATATATTTTATCTAGAGCTTTCCAACGCCATTTGGAGTTTGACGCCACCTTTCAAGGAGAATAAAATAATAATAAAATATTGTTATGTGTTGGATCATGTGCCAATGCTCAAGGGAAAGAGGATTTCAAGTTGATTTCATGGGATCAAGTGCCCAACGCCTAGGAGAAGGATTTCAAATAAAAATAGAATATTGTCTTCATTGGATCATGCACCCAACAACTAGGTGTAATGTCCCCATTTTTCAAGAGCATCAGAGTTTGGAGGATTAGCCTATCTTTTGACCCTCGTAGGCTAATGGAGTTGTTCAGAGGGTCCGTTTTGGCAATTATCTAGTTGCCTTCTTCTTCAGAGTAGAGTTTGGTTCAGGTTGGGCCTTTGTTTGGCGTTACAGGACTCAGTCTCACACACTTACTATTTATAGTAAGTCACCTTGTCAGCAGAGTCCAGTATTTCTATATTTGGTAAGGCACCTGGACAGGGCTTGGATGTAGGGTCGATTTCCATGTTCAATTGGTTTAGCGAAATAATGGTTATTAAAGGAATTATTATCATTAAGGTCTCTTTAATGATAATAAAATAATATAAAGGTTTATTATAAAGTTTATAATGTCACTTTATAATCAATGGGGCCATGACCCTCAATTAAGTGACTTAAAGTGCATTAATTATATTTTAAAAGGAGAGCCTATATATTAATGCATTTAATAAAGTCAATGGGGGAACATTAAATATCATTTTAAATGGTTTAAAAGCATCATGGGGGAAATTGACCTAATTGGAGAAGAATATAAAAGGCACCAAAGCAAAGGAAAAGGGTATCATCGGATCATTTTACATATTGGATTTTTGCTTCTAGAGAGCTTGGCTCTTGAGGATGGAAACCTAGGGTTTTCAAAATTCTTGGCTTTGGAGAATGAAGATTCTTCATTGTTCCTGCTACCTAAGGGTGTGAAAGATCACTTGAAGGCTGCGTCATTGGTAGCTTCATGTCAAAGGCTGCATTTGTGCTTCATTGGATTTACAGGAGAGATTCACAATAAGGGTTTCATCATCAGAAGTTTGTTATCCGGGTATGAATGCTTTCAATGTAATTTCATGACAATAATAATTCTGATATAATATTATATTTGTGCTTCAGCTTTTCCTTGTTCTGTAAATTTTATGAATTATTTGGTAAATATTTCAAAAAAAACTTCAAAACATCAAACCAGCAATTGGAAAATTAGCTCAGGGAGAACTAGGGTTCTTACAGTGGTATCAGAGCCAAGTTTCCTGCCATCCTGTTGGAAAATCAAAAATTTGACCAATTGCATGTCAGAGATTTCATGTTGCATGTCAAGATTTGGGGTTGCATGTTAGTGATCAGCACTTGCATGTCCGTTTTAATGGTTGCATGTGTGGTATCAACTATTGTATGTTAGCTTAACAGTGGTGTTTATTAAAGAATATTTTAAAAAAAAAAATATCAGGTTAGCTGGTTGAAGAGAGTATCAATCCCAAAGATCTTTCAGTCCAAATTTCAGAGTATCAAACAAATATTGAACAGAGTTTAAGATTATTGGGAGTCAATGCAGAAATAATTATTATTTAATGATTTGGGGTGTTAAGAATTTTTTATGAAGCCGGATAAACATTTTACCAAAAGATTATAATATATTTGGTGAAATCGTGGGAGTTGAATTCTTTAAGGGAATTCGAACTTTTGGAAGAAGTGAGAGGATTGCGTGGAGTCTGGGTTTGGTATTGGTATTGGTTGTGAAGGCAGATCGCGGGCCAGACATTAGGTAAAGTGAGCGCATAAGGAGCAGGTTCGCATAATCCATTTCCAGCAGCGCATCTGTGATGTTAATATTCTATAAAGCAATTAAGTCTTGATCGCCATCATGGAAGACATATCATTCAAGGATAAGTCTTTAATGTGATGTGTAGCGTATCTTCCAAAAATCAATCGCAAGTCTCAAATTATATTGGCGGCATCTCTGTGAATTTCGTGTCTAAGAAACGAGGAGGATTCAACAAATCACAGCCCGTAAATATTTTCAAGGATTCGTAAAGTCTAAGAAGGATGCGTGACATTGTGAAGAGCCGTTTCTATTTGGGAGTTTATAAATCAAATATGATATATATAGAGGCTGTCGTACATGTTAAGGAGTGCTATATTATTTGAATAAGGGTTAATTGATTATTTGGAAGGAAATTGTTAAAGAATTCTATATGACTGAATGGTAGTGGAGTGTGGCCCCCACAAACCATCCATATCATTCCCCAATTGCCAATCGAACCACAAGGAATAGGAGTGTTTCTCCGTTGAGGAAATCATAGAATATAAAGCAATTTGATTATATTGAATTCCTTGAAGACTTCAATCTTTGCTATAGAGGAGACAAAATCTGCCATGTGGGCCCCTCTGGTCTCTTATTGTCTGCTGAAGCAATATTAGAGGCTACGGTTAATTCCTAAAGAGCTGGTTGCCATAAAAACTAAGGGGACAAAACTCTGACAGAAGCTTATTATTATCTATATCTTTAATCTCAGATTTGGATGTAATTTGGTCCACTGTGGCTGCCACATCATCTCTACAGATACAGGGAATTATACTAATGCATATAACTGTTGCATTTCTATACTGCAGATTAGAATAAGAAATTTTGTATTGGGCAGTGACATTGTATCAGCATTGTATGAGGAAGTTTTCATACTCAACACAATAGTCTGAACAATAGTATACAGCTAGCTGGGACAGATTTGGGGTTATTACAGCCAGAAGTGACCATATCAGCAGTTGTGGAAGTGACCAACAGCAATTTGGAAGAGTGCTGATTCCAAATTAAGAGGCTGATTAAGTCTATTTTGATTTGTAACAGCATTCACTGTCCATCCAACATCTCTGAGGGCAGAATATGATTGTTTCAATCTGAGTTTGTAATTTTCAATTGTTGTCTCTTGAACTAGATTTGTGCAGAAATATATGTTGTTATGTGCATCAGCTGTTGTTACATTAGACTTATGGTGTTCCATGGATTGGAGTCATTTATCAAATAAATGAAGAAGGAGCATCACCGGATCTGAATAATAATGTGATCAGACCTGTTTCAGTCTAAATAAATCTTTATGCATTACAACATCATTCAAAATCAGAAAAACAAAGAAGAAAACCAAACAAGAAGACTTTACCAGCTGAAACTACCTTGCAAGACAACCATTTGACGAAATGTCCAAGGCAACAAACTAAAAATTAAACAGTAGATATTGCAAGGAAATCAAAACCCCAAAAAGAATCAATAATCAGCATTATGGCTTCTAAATTTGTTGATGAGGTAATGGTTGCTTATGAGGAGTATAGAGCACTTCCAGTTAAGGTCAAAGATCGTCTAGACTTCGAGCAATATATGGAGTATCGGATGGATTGTGGCAAGCAAAAAAGAAAATCAAAGAAATGTGAGCAGCCAAGTGTTGAGAGCATCCTGAATAATACCAGCAAAAACTTATGCTTTCACAACAAAGATTAGCTTGGAGCTTGCAGCAGAATGAAAATTGCATGAAAATGTTAACCCATAATTGCAACAACAGTCCTATTTCCTCGTATCGTCATGTGACAGAAGCCATTTCACGCAAGGATGATAGTATTGTGGAGTCTTCTAATGTTGGTACTTCAGTTTCGGGTATCAATGATGCAGTGGTTGATGAAGATTCATGCCCTAATGAGTCTGATTTTTCAGATCAGACCTTAGGAAACAAGTTAGAAGAACTATTTGTTGGCATGGGATCTCAAGATCATGAGTTGGATGGTGATACAGTTACAATTACAGTGGAAGGGTGCGAAGATATTGTCAAATCAGCAGCTTCTACCGTGCCATTAGAGCCATCCTATGAGGTACATAAGATCGGTACCTTAGTTGATGATGTGTGCAGAGTTGAAGGCACACATATTGATGGTTACCAAATAGTAAGTGATAATGATTCAACCTCTTATCATAGTGCTGATTATAAATCAGAAAATTTGTGTGGAGGTGATGTGTCACAGGGGTATCATCATTTGGCAGGGCAATTGAAGGTTAATGACAGTATGGTTGCTACAACGTTAGAACATTTTGATGTTGCTCGACAGATGTTGACAACTTATGGTTGGAGTACTCCCGTGACAGATGAGCACTGTGATAGTGGATTTGCCCTTGCAGAGTTTTATGCACTTCGAGAAGCATTTGGAATAATGAAACACAATTATCTACAGTTATTAGCTGACAGAGATTATCTTCTCAAGAGGGATGGGATTTGTTATGATGCTCTTAAAGGGAAAGAGGAGGAGGTTGATGAGCTCACATATGAGCTAGAAGTCACCATGGACTCTTTGAAGAGCTCTCAGACAACTCTTCAAGAGTCAAAGCTACAGATAGATGAGCTTACCGTGGAGTTGAGCTTAGCGCAGTCTTCATTACCAGCAGTTACAGTTCCATTATCTATGGCAGTAGTTGGTGATGACCATATATCTACGGAATATCAAAATGGATGTATTGGGGATGTGGTTACATCCATTACAGTTGTAGGTGCAGGTGATGTAGATGGGATGAGTGTGTTGGTTGAGAGTAGCAGGGAACCATGTGATACTTCAGGAATCTCAGAGGATAGACCTGTTACAGGTGATGCAGAGCAAGATATTGATAGCTTGTGTGATGAGGTGGTTGATTATGCAAAGAGTTGTGTGACTGAACACAACATTACCCCATCTTATTCACAGGAGATATGCAGGGCGTCATCCAGTGTGGAGATTGATTCTTATGTTGATTTGTTTGCCCCTCCTAAAAGCAAATCAATCATTTCATCCCATGCAGCTGATTACGATCGACAGTTTGTTGAGTTACAGAGTTGGAGGGATCAGCTGAAGGTTATAGGAGAGAAGATTGACTCAACCTTATCTCGCTTTGATTGCACGGATAAGTATGAGGAGTACCTCCTTTGTTGCGCAGAATTTCAGGAGAGACAGGATGGGGTCTCTACAGGTACTCCTATTCACAGTTTATGTTTTATCAGGAGCACATTGGAGGCAATAAAATCGGAATACCTCCATTTGCTTCGTGACAAGGATTTTGCTATTGGGTATGCCGAGAGGTTTATTATAGCATCTACCCCATTAGCTACTCAGGATCGGAGACCGGAGCCATCTTCTGATTCTAGTGATGAGAGTGATGAGACAGCTGAACAGAGTGTTCCCCACGACTATGACGGTCAACCATTGACAGAGGCTAGAGCATTTTACTTTGACTGCATAGTGAGGAGTGCTCATCACTTCTCTTTTAATCCACACACAGAGGATTTGTTGATGCATCGAAGTGGATTGGCTCAGGGTTTGTACCATCCACTGTGGGATGGAGAGTTGCCATCTTCAGAAGATGGGACTAGAGGCTACAAGTACCTCACTCAGTTGTTTGTAGGAGAGTATTTGCAAGGACGGCAATCAGTTATCCATCATGCTGATATGTATTTGACAGGGTTTGCTACTTCTATGTCACAGAGATCTTATACATGGTTACAGGGTAATTACGGTCTCAGTGGACATGATGGTTTGGTTAGTTATCACATCCATGGGAGTTTCAGAGATACTGTAGAGAGATAGTGTTGTGGATGCTTCCAGATATTTTTGTCTTTTCATGACAAATGGATGTGAGTTCAGATTGTATTGGGATCCAGGTGGTGACAGGTCTGGCACTACAGTTTGGATGGGTTCCGACGGGTTGCTTCACCATTTTCAGCATGGTGAAGTTGTGATTAGTTTTGCGCAGAGGAAGTCGAAGGATACTAGACATCGTAGACTTCCATTTTGGGTTTGGGATCTAGGGATATCTTGCGCAATTATGTTTATGTTGGTGCTTCAGGAGTTAGTTAGTGATGCATGGGACATTTCACAGTTCTTTTGGGCCTTCCGAGGAGGGGTTTCTTTGCAGTGGAGATTGCTTGGGGACAAGCAATTTCAGGGAGGGTGGACTGTAATGTCCCCATTTTTCAAGAGCATCAAAGTTTGGAGGATTAGCCTATCTTTTGACCCTCGTAGGCTAATGGAGTTGTTCAGAGGGTCCGTTTTGGCAGTTATCTGGTTGCCTTCTTCAAAGTAGAGTTTGGTTCAGGTTGGGCCTTCGTTTGGCGCTCCAGGACTCAGTCTCACACACTTACTATTTATAGTAAGTCACCTTGTCAGCAGAGTCTAGTATTTCTATATTTGGTAAGGCACCTGGACAGGTCTTGGATGCAGGGTCAATTTCCATGTTTAATTGGTTTAGCGAAATAATGGTTATTAAAGGAGTTATTATCATTAAGGTCTCTTTAATGATAATAAAATAATATAAAGGTTTATTATAAAGTTTATAATGTCACTTTATAATCAATGGGGCCATGACCCTCAATTAAGTGACTTAAAGTGCATTAATTATATTTTAAAAGGAGAGCCTATATATTAATGCATTTAATAAAGTCAATGGGGGAACATTAAATATCATTTTAAATGGTTTAAAAGCATCATGGGGGAAATTGACCTAATTGGAGAAGAATATAAAAGGCACCAAAGCAAAGGAAAAGGGTATCATCGAATCATTTTACATATTGGATTTTTGCTTCTAGAGAGCTTGGCTCTTGAGGATGGAAACCTAGGGTTTTCAAAATTCTTGGCTTTGGAGAATGAAGATTCTTCATTTGTTCCTGCTACCTCAGGGTGTGAAAGATCACTTGAAGGCTGCGTCATTGGTAGCTTCATGTCAGAGGCTGCATTTATGCTTCATTGGATTTACAGGAGAGATTCACAATAAGGGTTTCATCATCAGAAGTTTGTTATCCGGGTATGAATGCTTTCAATGTAATTTCATGACAATAATAATTCTGATATAATATTATATTTGTGCTTCAGCTTTGCCTTGTTCTGTAAATTTTATGCATTATCTGGTAAATATTTCAAAAAAAACTTCAAAACATCAAACCAGCAATTGGAAAATTAGCTCAGGGAGAACTAGGGTTCTTACACTAGGAGTAGACTTCAAATATTAATAAAGTTTTGTGTTTGCACTAGATCATGAGTACATGCCAAGGAAATAAGGAAATAAAATATTGATTTTTATTTGCCCAAGGAGTCGTTGCCCAAGAAGGAGTATTTAAATTAATAAAATATCATTTTTGCTATGGGCGCCGTACAAGGAGAAAAATAAATAATATTTTTAAATGATATTTTTGGATCCAAGTTGGCTACCGCTCAAGGAAGGGAAAAAAATCAATGAAAATGTTTAATTCTCCAAGAAGGGATCGACGCCTATGTGAAGAGATGATAGTTTTTTAAATATTGGTGGTTGAACAAATGCATTTCATTTAAAATTGTCATTGAGCAATTGCAATTTCATTGGTGGACTTCAAAATTTGGCAAAATGGGACACCTAGACTAAGAGGAGGATAAATAGAGTCATTTGCCATCAATTTGCAATTATTGATCACTTGGTAAGTTTTCATATTCTTGTGTTTTTGGCTAGAAATTGCATTTTTCAGTATTTTGTCAAGAAGATGATCCCTTGATTTTGATATGGAGATGATCCCATATCTTATTGTGAGGTGATATCATAAGGATTTCATCATGGATGTTCATTTGCAAGTTTTCATTGAGGAGTTGAAGGATATTTGATTTGCTTTTGAAGATATTTTCATGTCTATTGATGCCTTTGTTCATTATGGAGGCTCTCAAGATAGTTGATTTGCATAAAAGGCATTTTTAGTGTGTTTTTGCTATCATATCATATTCTAATTTTGCAAACAGCAGGCGGGCAATTTCATCTCAGAGCTGGAAGACATCATCTATAGAGAGATTTCAAGGGTTTAAGCAATTGTTTTCACTTATTCCCTAATCGCTCCAATCCTAGGGTCATTCGCTAGCCATTTGGGCTCATTTTTGGCACATTTGAAGCATACTTTGTAAATCTGGGCAATTATAATCAGGAGCAGCAGTCATATCAGTTAGGACAGCAGTCAATTGTGAAGGTACAGCAGGGTTTGAAGGCTATCTACAAGCACACTTTCATTCTACAATGGATTTGCCATCATTATACATAATTGGGCCTTTGTTTCATGCTCATATTTGTCTCATATCTCTTTTGTATAAAGTCTGATTTAAAAATCAGTCACTGCTGTTACAACAGTCCAGCACTTTGCCATTTGTAATTTGCTCATTTGAAATCAATAATAAGCAAAGGAGATTCCAGGTATTCATTTCTCATGTTCCATTGATGTGATTATGTGTTTTCATTGATCATTTGATATTTGTTTGATGAGATATTCGAACCTTTCCATCTTCTTGGCATTCTAAGTTCATTAGTGAAAGTGGCTATTGAAAATATTGCTTAGTTTGTGAGAAATCTAAATCAGAAAATTTCAGACCAGCAAGCAAAATTTTCAGTTATATCTAGTAGGGTATTTTACACCCTACAAATTCGAAGAGCAGTTCTACTGCACATCTATCCATTTTGCTTTCACACTGAAAGATGCAAAATAAAACTCTAACATATTGTCATTTCATCAAATGTTTGAAAAAATTCAAAAAAAGTCGTTTGGGATAACCTATCCAATCTTTATGTGCACTTGTATTGTTCAGTCTTTGCTTTTAGTTGAACAATACAAGTATCTAGTCATAAAAATTATTTTCAGTCAACAAACATAAAAGTCATTTTACCTTGAGTGGAAGAGTGTCTCAACCTTTTGCTCTAGGTGAATTCAAAAATACACTTTTAATTTTATTTGGCATGAACATGAAACACCTTAGAAAATATTGTAAATTTTGTAAATAGCAAGTACACATTATGCAAATTAGGTTAGTTTTATTTACAGGGAGCTTCCCCTTCTAAATTGAAGAACATTTCTATTGCACATCTATTTTGTTTTATGTCGCACTAAAATGTGCAAATTAAAACACTAAGTATTAAGAGAGAAAATGCAATGGCTTAACATATAGTGAATAACATCACTAAACCTACCTACAAACAAGTGTCCCTTCACATCATTGAATTTAATCTTCTTCGAATACTATGACAGTGACTCGTCTCACCCACTAACTCAACAATCTCAATTATCCATAAATAAGCAATTAAATTCTTGACATTTGGTTTAAAGGCTCTTCCCATTTAAGAGGTATAAATTGACGTGAAGTTCCTTCCTAACGAAAGAATATTAATTGCTTAACAAAATATTTAATAAGAGAGAGACTACTTTGAACTTCTAACCAGATTTTCAGCATATAAACCAGAAAAACCGCAAGACATACATAAATATGGATATTCCCAAGTTTAAAAAGCATTAACTGCAGTCAAAATTAGTCAAAAGACCTCTTTATATTGCCCAACGAATCGGTAGAATTCCACTATCATGGTGGATGCCCACACACTCCTCATTGCTAAGTGGGTCATAGGCAGTGGTTTTAATAAGGTGGATCACGATGGTGACAAGGTTGGAGGGCATGAAACTAGCCTTTGGCCTAAAGAATGATAAGTTTGGAACCCCTACAAAAGAATAATAACTAAATTTTTACGTTAACTGGGGCAAAAGAGTCTGAATTAAGTTGTTTAGTATTCTTGGGCTCTTCACCAATCAAGGAAAAATCAGATACAAGCCAGGATAGGTAGATTCTATGCAAGCTTTTATGGTGCGATTTTTTCATCTTGCAGAAAGCACTCAATTCTCATGAACTCTTCCAATGCTCATTCCAATCATTTTCCTTTTTCCACTCAATTGCTAATTGGTGATGACGATGAGGTAGAAAAACATTCTTCTTAAGAATTAAACGTATCCCTCCTCAAATCAAAAGACTCATTGAGGTCTATTGCTAGAATTTGGTCATTGGTGCCCATAATGAGTGATGAAGAGATTCTTTTGTGAGGGGCAGTTATTCAGCACACTATACAAATCTCCTTGACAGGTCCTTATATGCCACAAAATCTTTAATTCATGCCATCTCCAAAACACTAGGGGGATCTTGGTGCGGTGTGACATAATTGGCAGCATTTGTGATCATCTACTCAACCCCACTTAAGTGAATTTGGGCTGCCAAACATATTCTCTTGGATTCACTCCATCGGAAATCTAAGGGCCTGCATGATCCTTGGGATCTATTTTTTATGGCCTATTTGTACTTTCAAATTGCATCAGGGTCAAGTTGGGATTTTACCATCCTTTTCGATCAAAACAGTGGCAATGAAGGGCTTGTTTTGTTGGGGAGTTCTTGGGCCAATAGTGGCATGCCTGGCGAGATATAAACACAGCTCAAGTATTGATGTTAGTAGACGAAATAACTTTTAAAGAGCTCTAAAGGGCGGTTTCTAAAATATTGTCTCTTCAAATTGTAATTATCGAGTGAAGGTTAGTATTAGAGGGATTCAAAGTGAAGCACTGGAAAATCATTCTTCAACTATGATAAATGACTTTTATAATCTAGTTAGAGTCTAATGATATTTTCCCTCAATGGAACAAGCAACAATGGATAAGTCGTTTGAAAAGAAAGAACCTCCTTCAAAAATAATGTGATGGAATGGTTAGTAATGCATTAAGAGTTAGCTTTCAAAGCACAGTTAAATAAAGCATGTATTGCAGATGATTTTTTCATTCTGTGGGAAAAGAAGAAACCCCACACAAGATCTTATTGTGTTTAACAGCTAGAAAGTTTTGGGGATGGTTACATGCTGAATTCAATTTCCTTTTTACTGCCCCTCTCTCTCTTGGAGAAGATCTATTGTAGGGGACTCGATCGTTCATGCCCCACTACAAAATCTTATAGCATACAATTCAGTTGATAGTGCTCAATTTCCTAGGGGGACAAGATGCAAAGCCACTTTTAAGGAATATACTTCCTTTCTCAATATGGGAAATTGCAACCTTTAGGATGAAATTTTACTTTGGAGGACAAGATACAAAGCGACTTTTCATTAAGATACTCTTTAGATGTGAATTTACTCTAGCAGAAAAGATATAAAGTTACTTTTCATGAAGATACTCCCTTTTTAAAGACTATATCAGCACCAATAGCTGTCAAATCATTCTTTGGCATTTGCTCATGTTTTAATATTTTTGGCTTGCCTATTTCCACAATTTTAAATCGTGTGTCATATCCCCAACAGCATCTGCCCTAAAATTCTGCACTTCAATTTTCAAATTCTGCCCTAGATTTCTGCAATTTAGTTTTCTGCTCAAAACCCTAGGTCGGCTAAAAAAAATCAGACTTAAAGCAAATATGAATTCACCACATAAAATGCCTTTGACTTAATGAAAATTATCATCAACCAGTTCGCCCAAGCATGAGGATCAATCCTATCATGAATATGCATGCAAATCTTGTAATAACATACCATAAACGCAAGATGAGCAGCCTGCTGAAACAATATCAGATCTGCAACTATCTATATAGCTGAAAGTATGAAATACAGCTTATAATAATGTCAAATGAAAGGCTAAATAGCCCAGCATACAAGTGCTTTCCAATGGCAATGCTTACATACCAAAACGAAGAAGGAACAATGCAAACACAAGCCTATATCTTCTGCTGTAACACCCACTGATCAAACCCTAGGTGCAATAGTCTGGAATCATCAAATATCAGTCCTCAATCTGCTTATAATGCTGGCGCTCCTTCTCTAGACAAGTCGCCCAAGGAGTTGCTCCACAATGAGGGCTGATGAAGATGATAAAAACCTGCTGCTATAATCTGCTGTAACCCTAAATCAGTTCTGCAAGTCTGCTCCAAAACTCCTGAAGTGCAAGGAATGCTTCTCCAAGCTGATTTGAATGCTGTCAAATGGAATGCTCTTCAAGCTGATATGAATGAAGTCCAATGCTGATGAATGGGGTCATCGCCATTCATGGTTGAGGGGCCATCTCCTCAATGCAAGACAAGGAAACAAGTCCTTAGCCAAAGAAGTGCAGTACACAAAACAACTTCCATGCTTGATGATCCAAATGCCTCAAGATCCACTTATATTTATATGCTTTTTCCCTTATTTATTCCAAGGGAGGTCGGCCACCTCATGTAGTGATAATTTATGCTAAATTACTCTCCCAAGGAGAGGTCGGCTTCATTTGTTCTTCTTTTCCAACGGATACATCTTGAATCTTGGCGCCAAAGCTCATACAATGCCTTGATGAAGTCGGCCTCTTCAAGGATATAATTAAACTCCACCAAGTTGGCCTCTTCAAGGATACAATTAAACTCCACCAAGTTGGCCTCATGTGCAAAGATCCCAAACGCATATAGATGACAAAAGAAGTATCGAAACTAAAGTCATAGGATCTCCTCAATGAGTGCTTAGAGAAGGTGAAGTTAATTCATCCCATAGTGATATGATGAATGCCTAGAAGGATGATGTTGGTTCTTTGCCCAAGTGGATAATGATCCTCTGTGATGATGTACTCCTCGAGGCAAGATATCCATATGAAGGGGCCCACGATATAAAAGGATAGTATCCATGCTGAAGTTAATAAGCATGATGAACTCCATGACCTTATGATCCCGATGAAGCATTCGTATGAAAGCTCCGAAGAAAGCAAACCATCATAAGCCCAATATCCATGAGAAGGCATCCCAAAAGTGAAGTAATAGCATCCAAGTGATAAGTCGTCTCCATTGCTCGTGATGTCCTCAAGATGTCCCGGAGTGATGAAATGTTGGTCGGAGACCATAGGTGACTACTCCCAGAATGGGGACATGACAATCCTCCCTTCTCGGGAATTGCTTGTCCTCAAGCAATGACAAGTGTGAATACTGTGAGGTAGTGTCAAGTGACATGTACCTCCATCTGCTCGCATGCCCGGCGACCGGTCTCCATAACCACTGGTGGTTGCATCCTCTATAGGGTGTACTCGCAACCACAAGTGCAATGACCTCTAATGCTCCCAAGGTGCCACCTCCTGAGAGACAAAAGCAGGTCCATCCAGGAGTCTTGAAGAACATGTGATGAAGAGTGTGATCCTCAAGGCATGACCACAAGTCCCAAGACTTCCGCTGCGCTACTCTGATCTGCTCATCAACATCCGAATGAAGTAGTGTGTCACCCATGTCACCACCTGGATCCCAAATCATCCTGTCAGATATGAATAGGAAAATATATCTCATAGTATGATCATCAATCCAAACCTCCTTCAACCTCTCATCAAAGTGCAAAATCCTCAACATAGGTGCCTCAAAGTGTGAAATGGCTCCTCCAAGGTGACTGGTGTGAACCAAGACAGCTAACTCCCAGCTGAAAACAATCTCCAAATGGTAGCCAATCATTCCTCCAAGGGCATAGGATGAAGAAGTATCATCCGAATACCACTCTCCAAGGATGAAGAGGTAGTACAATACCCAGGCAAATGCCAACAACATAAAACCCATGCACCATGCAATAGCATCTACGCTCCAAGTGTACAAATCATCATGTGCTAGGGCACCATCCATGTTTCCAACTCCAAAGTCATATGCCAACTATATGGCAAACCCTAACACCTCCAAAGTAGAGATGGAAACAGTATCATACCTCAGTGCAAGAATCATCCATACCTCCGAAGTGTACTCCTCCAGTGCAAGTGTCAAGCATAGGGCAGCAGCAAGTATCACCAAAGAATGATAGTGTTGTATCATAGTATCATCCAACTTTGTGCCTCCTCCATGAATGATCAAAGAGTCAACATAAACTGAATCTCTTATGACTCCCTCTTCAAGTGAAGCCATGATGTAAGTGGCTGTCCCACTAAGTGTAGCCTCACCAAACTGCCAAGTGTCAATGCACCATGAAGTGTAGAAGCCATCTCCTATCAATGTGAGGAGTAGATCCCTATGAGCTAGGGCTGGAATACAAAGGTCTTCATGTTTCCATCCAACCCTTATGCCATCACTCAGCTGAAACATATGTATTAGCAAACATAATATCCTCATACCTCATGTCATGGTTCAGCTGTACCTTCATAGCATGCTTCACAACAACAAAAGTCTCCATGGTATGCATTACCAATCTCTGGAATAAGGCAGCTATGTGTTCTATCCAAGAGGCATCGACATAAGGTAGACCATTACAAGCAAGCTCCTCATGAGGGATCACAAATGCATCATGCTTACCAACAACCTTAGTGTACTCAATGATGTCATCATAACCCATGATATGGCTCTCCGTAAGATGTGATGCTAACTCCTTATGAAGTGAACAAGGAACTTGGAGTCATACTTTAGCTTAACATAGAAGCCATCGAACAAAGATACCTCTCTCAGCTCATGCTCACGTGCAAGGACTGCCAATAGGTGATCATGCAAAATCCAAGAACTGCTGCTCCAAATCAGAAAATCAGAGTCTCTGTCATACCATCCTATAGTGGCTTCATCTTCCTTGAACCTTGCCATTATCGCTGTTGTATCTTCACCACTCAAGGCCGATCCAATACAACTTTCTCCATGGAAAGCATAGGCCTCAAAGCTGATCCTTATGTCTGATATGAAATGATGAAGGGGACTGCTGTTATAACTCAGAAAATCAGACCTGTTCATGTCCCTTTGAAGTGCAAGCTCTCCATCCAAAGCTGATCCAACCTGTTTTCCTTCACGGATAGTGCGTGCTTCATGGCTGATCCACATGGCAGATATAGCATGGTGAAGTGATGACAAGGAACTGCTGTTATGCTTCAGAAAATCAGACCTATCCATGTACCTTTGAAAAACCTCTTTGCAGATCCGCATCTCCTCTTTCTCCTTGATTAGATCATCAACAACTAGGGCAGGACCAAGACATGTCTCCAATGAAGAATCATGTATGTTAGGTGTCACCAACTCAGTCCTATGGCTGCAATCTAAGTCTCCATGTTTACCATCCACTCCCTCAAGTTGTCCCATGCATATAGCTGTCATAGAAGACTGAACCTCTGCTGTGTATGATGAAGAGTGTGCCCTCTCCCAGCAAAGCTCATGTAGGTCAGCAAGATATAGGTCTTCATTCAAGGGATGAGACCCAACATCTCCATGTGTCATTTCTGATCTGTTATCATGATCATGTTGCTCCAAATCAGTTCCCTCCATGGCATGAGTGAGGACTAAGTCATCATTAGGCTTAGGCAAGGGATCTCCGTCAAAGTAGTGAGTAGAGTCTACCACTATATGATCTTCCGCATGTGATTGAACATCAACTAGTGTTGCTTCTTCTTCTTTCATAGGTGTGGCTTCAATGGATGCAATGTCCAACATATCTTGACTACTTCCCTTCTTGTGAACAAAGTCCACCTCAAGGGTACCTACACCATCTTTTGATTCCATGCCAATATGATGTAAAGGTAGTGAAACAATATTGTTCAATGAACTCATACCTTGATGAATGTGGTCATGGTGATCCTCCGATGTGGTATATGAAGCTCCTCCATACAAACCCGTATCTTCTATGGTGGCATCTTCTTTGTCCATATGATCATGGTGAATGTGGTCCTCTAATGAAGCTCCTTGCAACTCTTCCAACTCCTCTTGGATTTGTGTAGGCTGCCAATCTCCTTTCCTTTCTTCTTTTTCTTCCATGAGAGCCTGGAATCTTTTGTTTTCAATGTATGTCTCTTCCTGTGCATCACCTATGTCTTCTTCATGTGAATCACCTTCTTCATGGATGTTCTTTGTAACAAACATTATGTCTTCTCCTTGCATGTATGATTGAACATCAATAATATGCCCTTTAACAAACTGTAATCTCGGGTTTGCTCTCAAATGTAGGAACATTATCATTTTCCAAATCTTTCACATTACTTGTCTCCATGTGCTCTTCTTCAGTCTTGATTTCAAGTGGCTGATGTGAAACTGTGTTGTACCCATACGAAATTTTTCGTATATGTGCCCAAACACACCTCCCAAGCACCATGTAGCCTTGTCATTACTGCGCTAACCCTGCAGGTACAAGACATCAAAAGATGGCGATCCAAGGCTCAAATGAAGATAGATTCTGACAAGCCGATCAAGCCTGGAGCAGTGAAAGAACATCTAAAAGAGGTCAAAGTGATGGATCGAAGGCCAAAATGACATAAAGGAACCAAGGGAAGCAATGCGAATACATCTAGCAAATCAAAATTCAATTTGGAAAATTTGGAAAAATTTTCTAAGGCATTTTTTGAGCATTTTTGGCTAAGTGTGCTTCACCTTGGACCACACTTCATGGAGATAGAGGTTTCAATGAGAGCTTCGGATCATATGAGCCTAATTTCCAAACTTCATGACAGTCCGTCATCAAATGAAGAAGTTACGGCAAAAATAAGCTCCAGAGGCAGAGGCAAATGGCAGTGATCCAAGGAGCCTCTGTCAAAATGGCCAAGGCAAAGTTCAAAGTTTTCCAAGGTCAAGAATCATAAATATGAGCCCTGAAATTGGCTAAGTCTGGTGTCCTGAAGCCTGATGTTCTGAGATCCTGAAAACTATCTAAGTCTTAAATCTGGTGGATCCTCAAAAATCTAGAATCTGCATGTTAAATCCCATGGAACCGGGACCTATCTCAAACATCCTAGAAGTATATATCTGAGCCTATACTTAAATATATTTTGAAATATACTTCCACCCAGGACACTTCCAAAAAGCCAAAGAACGAGAAAATCTAAGGCAAAATGCTCTTGCAAGGGAGATTCTCCTTCACCACCAAAAGGTGCTCAATATGACCAAAAGGCACGCCTTTTTGGCTTCCCCAAAAGGTGCCCAATTCAAGCAAAATCCACGCCTTTTTGATGCCTTACAAAAGGCGCTCCAAATCAAGAAAACCCACGCCTTTTTCATCCTTGCAAAAAGGAGCTTAAAATCCCTCAAATGCACGCCTTTTTGACCATTCCAAAAGGCGCCTTAATTGTCCATTTCTCACACCTATTTTTCACCTTGGAAAAGGCGCTCACTTGACCCATTTTGCACTCCTTTTTGTGTCTTGGATAAAGCACCCATTTTACCTGTTTTGCACGCCTTTTTACCCTCCAAAAAGGCGCCCTTTTTATGCATTTTACACGCCTTTTTCACCTTGAGAAAAGGCGCTCTTTTCAAGGTAAAACCCTGCCTTTTGATGCCTAGAAAAAGGCACTCAATTTGGTCAAAATCCACGCCTTTTTGGCCTTTGAGAAAAGGCGCTCAATATGATGAAAAAGCACTCCTTTTTGGGATTGACAAAAGGCACTCTATTTTCATGTTTCATATTTCATTGTGAGCACCCAAATTGCATAGGATGGACGTTTCTAGAGAGAGAAATATGGGCGCTCAAGAGAGAGAAGGCCAGGGCTATAAATGGAGGTCTATCCTTCATTCTTCTTTGTTGCATGAAGCCTAAAATAAAAGCACCCTATTTATAGAATAAAGCTCATAACAAACCCTAGAAGGTAAAAGCAAACCTAAAAGGAGAGTCTTCTTCATTGTTATTATCATTTCCAAAGGCAACTTGAAGGAGAAAAGGCTATTTTTCATCTGGAGACTCCATTATTGAAAGCTTTTTGAAGCTTTAGAAGATAGATCTGAAGGATTGGAGGAGAGGCACTTCATCTAGAAGGCCAAGATACCACTATAGTGCATTATTATGTCCATCTTTCTTCCTTTCCAAGTCTTGCTCACACCCTAGAGAAGCGTTTCTTCACACTAGCAGCCATTAATGGGGGTTTTCAAGCTTTTCTTTTTGCAGATTTGAAGCTTTTTGGGCCAGCAATACATTCAAAAGGCAGATTAATGGTTTCAAGCTTAGTCACAGGGTTCGGCGAATTTTGCCCTCGAGGTTTGAAATCCGCCGAACTTTTAAAGAACTTATAAAATTCGATAAAATTCGCTTTAAATTCGTAGGGTTTTTAAGTGCACATGAGTTGGCAAAGGCATTTTTGTTAGGGTTTTTACCCGTTCACTACTACTTCGTCTTTTGATGGATGCCTTTGCTTCGATCCATATGACCTTGGTGTTTTTCATAAATTTGTTCGTCTTTCATAATTATCATTTGATCTGCTACATTGTTCGATCAATCGAATCCGGTCACGAAGTCGTGTTGATTCCCGGGATCCCCATCTGCGCTGCTCAGGAGAAGTGCGTTTTTGTTTAATTTCATTGTCGTTTGAATAGTTTAGAAGTTAAAATAAACAATGGTTAAAAATTTGATTATATTAAACTTTTTATAAAAGTCCAATTAGCATAGTTGTTTTCTATAGTTTTTTTTAATTTATTTATTTAGATATTTTATTTATTTTGTCTTTTTAATAAAATTTAATACATTCGTTTTGAACTTTTAATAATAGACATTTTAAATAGGAAGTATTATTTTATTTAGATTGAATTTTTATTAAAAAACTTTACATTTAATATTATTATAAATTTAAAAATTTAATATTAATATAATATTATTTAAATCAAATTTATATTAGGCGAATTTAATTACAAATTTTTTTTTGGCTTGCCGAACTTAATCCAAATTTCATCTTCATCGAACTTGAACATGAATTCGAACCTTGTGACATAGGTTTCAAGGCACTATTTTCTTCATTCTCCTTCATCCCAAGGTCCGTCTTCATGCATACAAGGCAACGTCCAAGTTCAAGCAGCCATTTTTGAAGGATTTTCAAGGTTTTTCTCCGCTGGTTATGACTGTTCATGGGCAAAATCACCACCCACAGCCAAAAGAAAAGTGTTTTTTAAGGTCTCTGTGTTCAAATTTTCTCATTTCTAGCGCATACCCACCTCGAAAAAAGGCATTTTCCATCATCTTTGGCCTTTTTGAGCTCAGATCCATTGAATCTTTGAGATTGTAACTACAAATTTTCACTTTCCAAGGGCAAAAAAATTATTTTTTCCACAAAAAATCAAAGTTTGGACAGCAAGAGGGAAACCTGATTTTCTTGGACAGCGAACACACAAAGGTCTAAATTGGCAATTTTCAAGGCAAAAAAGGCATCAGAACAAGACTTCTCCAAGCCATAAAGCCATCATGCAATATTTATCGGTCACCATTGAGGCCAAATCTTTGCTCAAACATGAATATTCCAAAGTCAAAGAAACAGACTTATGCCAGGTTTCACCTGAAGGTTTTGACTTGGAACCATTGATAAGCTTAGGCAATATGGCAGTGAAGAACTTGAAGAATTCAGGGCTCATCCAAGCCGGTTCATTTTCCATAGCCGCTCATTTGTCCAAAACATTCCTTGCACGTATTTCAGCGATGAAGGCGTAAATTGCCTTGTTCATAATTTGCAGGAGTTCATTCAGCTGATCCACGGAAAGTTTTGTGGTGATCCCCACATAAACAAGATGTATCTCCTGGTAGAAATTGCATCAAAGTTTGCCAAGGTTGAAAAAGAGTTTGAAGATTTTGCAAAAATCACTGAGGATGTTGCCATTGACCTGCAAATGAGGACAGTTCATCTTGATTCTATCAATATACCCAAGAGTTGATGAATTCGAGAGAAATCTCAATTCTCATACTTAACCACTTTTTCACTATCTGCAGGAGTGATCTATTTTTGGCAATGGGTGAGGTTTTCAAAGCAGTTTCTATTTTGAGAACTGACTTTGCTTTCTTAAGTTAAGTCTATTTTTGGATTTTGCTTTTGGAAATCATGCAAAAAAAAATTTGAGTGGAACTCATTGTGTAAAAACATACAAGTTCAGTTAACTGAATTGCATGACAAGATATTTTTATTTTTAATTGCTAATAAGCTTGCATGCTTCCCATGCAGCATTAGATTTAGAGTGAAGAGTGTTAGTTAACTCTTCCTTTTATTTCCTTGCATCTTTGCTTTTTAGGGTATAAATAAGTGTATTCTACACACTTAAACTCTCTAATGGTAAATGCTGAGACTACTTTTTGCTCGCATTTTATTGTTCAAGCAGTGTTATTTGTTCTTGTCTTTTGATTAATGAGAATATGCATCATGGTTTCTGAGATCTATCTTGTTATCGAGGGTTGTGAAAATCGTTCATGACTTTGTGCATGAATGATTGTTGTCAGATTATCATTGTTCCTTTGTGTTGAAATCTCCAAGTTGTCTCTTCAATTTCTTTATGCTCTGGATTTACTTAAAGGAATTGGAAGTGTTTTTAGATAGAGTTAGTTATTTTCTTCTGCAATAATTTAGAAAAATCTTTTAGCCTTCCAGAAGAGCTTCATTGCCTTGTGCTCGTGCTCTGAGAAACCAAAAAGATAGGTTATTTTGTAAACGTCTTTTTAATTTCCTTGTTGAGGGAGCTTCCCCTCCCAATTTGAAGAACAATCCTACTGTACACTCTGTCCGTTTATCTTTCTCACCGAAAGGTACGAAATTAAACGCTAACAAACTGTATCAACTTCTACTTTAGGGTTGCAAGCTGGTTGTTGATTGTCCTCCTCATGCCAATCACTATCAAATGATTCTTCATGATGCCACGAACTCTTCTTCTTATAATCGCTTCTTCCTCTTTGGCTTTCTCGCTTATGGTTCATGTAGACTTCAAAACTGATTTTGTTTTGCACACGCTCAGGTAGAGCATCATACTCATCGATCATAGCCATCAAGATTTCATTAAAGGGTACATCTTCTTCCACTTCTTCTTCTTTAGGCAGGAAGGTAGGACGCATAGGCCTATCCACTGTAGGTGTATGTGACCTCCAGGGTGATTCTGCTACGCTGCCAGCACTTGTACTCCTTGCATTGCCTTGATTGTTGCCTTGATTGTTGCCTCCATTGATATTTATCAAAGCTTGGAACATCATCTGAATAGACTGATTGGTATTCAGTTGTTCATCCCGCATCTCCCGTAATAGTTGCTCCATGTCTTCTCTAGGGGAATTGCCTTGTCTTCTATCTCCTATGTCTTCAGCTCTTCTCTGGTAGTGATGAAGAAATGGACTAACGTTGTCTTCCATAACCCATAGGCTGGCAAGATCATGGCTCTGATACCACTATCATATCCCCAACGGGATCTGCCCTAAAATTCTCAACTTCAATTTTCAAATTCTGCCCTAGATTTCTGCAATTTAGTTTTCTGCTCAAAATCCTAGATCGGCTTAAAAAAATCAGACTTAAAGCAAATATGAATTCACCACATAAAATGCCTTTAACTTAATGAAAATTATCATCAACCAGTTCGCACAACCATGAGGATCAATCCTATCATGAATATGCATGCAAATCTTGTAATAACATACCATAAACGTAAAATGAGCAGCCTGCTGAAACAATATCAGATCTGCAACTATCTATATAGCTGAAAGTATGAAATACGGCTTATAATAATGTCAAATGAAAGGCTAAATAGCCCAGCATACAAGTGCTTTCCAATGCGATGCTTACATACCAAAACGAAGAAGGAACAATGCAAATACAAGCCTATATCTTCTGCTGTAACACCCACTGATCAAACCCTAGGCACAATAGTCTGGAATCATCAAATATCAGTCCTCAATCTGCTTATAATGCTGGCGCTCCTTCTCTAGACAAGTCGCCCAAGGTTGGTGGTAACCCTAGGGCAAGTTGCTCCACAATGAGGGCTGATGAAGATGATAAAAACCTGCTGCTATAATCTGCTGTAACCCTAAATCAGTTCTGCAAGTCTGCTCCAAAACTCCTGAAGTGCAAGGAATGCTTCTCCAAGCTGATTTGAATGCTGTCCAATGGAATGCTCTTCAAGCTGATATGAATGAAGTCCAATGCTGATGAATGGAGTCATCACCATTCATGGTTGAGGGGCCATCTCCTCAATGCAAGACAAGGAAACAAGTCCTTAGCCAAAGAAGTGCAGTACACAAAACAACTTCCATGCTTGATGATCCAAATGCCTCAAGATCCACTTATATTTATATGCTTTTTCCCTTATTTATTCCAAGGGAGGTCGGCCACCTCATGTAGTGATAATTTATGCTAAATTACTCTCCCAAGGAGAGGTCGGCTTCATTTGTTCTTCTTTTCCAACGGATACATCTTGAATCTTGGCGCCAAAGCTCATACAATGCCTTGATGAAGTCGGCCTCTTCAAGGATACAATTAAACTCCACCAAGTTGGCCTCTTCAAGGATACAATTAAACTCCACCAAGTCGGCCTCATGTGCAAAGATCCCAAACGCATATAGATGACAAAAGAAGTATCGAAACTAAAGTCATAGGATCTCCTCAATGAGTGCTTAGAGAAGGTGAAGTTAATTCGTCCCATAGTGATATGATGAACGCCTAGAAGGATGATGTTGGTTCTTTGCCCAAGTGGATAATGATCCTCTGTGATGATGTACTCCTCGAGGCAAGATATCCATATGAAGGGGCCCATGATATAAAAGGATAGTATCCATGCTGAAGTTAATAAGCATGATGAACTCCATGACCTTATGATCCCGATGAAGCATTCGTATGAAAGCTCCGAAGAAAGCAAACCATCATAAGCCCAATATTCATTAGAAGGCATCCCAAAAGTGAAGTGATAGCATCCAAGTGATAAGTCGTCTCCACTGCTCGTGATGTCCTCAAGATGTCCCGGAGTGAGATGAAATGTTGGTCGGAGACCATAGGTGACCACTCCCAGAATGGGGACATGACATCGTGACCTTAGTCATTTTATACTTCTAGAATTTATGTTTTATTTTTTACTTGAAAATATAGTTTACTACTCCATAGTTTCCTATCCATCGAGGGATGATGAAACCAAAGTGGTAGATAGCAGCTTTCTTCATATCTTATATGTGCATAATCATGCTTATTCATGCACTTGAGATGAAAGTTTGTCATTCATTAAACATTCTTACAATCGTGCTTTGCACTTATCCATTGGACATGGCCCATTTCATAGATCTTATTTTCATCCCATTTCAAGTAGTGTATCATAAAATGTGATAATATTTGGAAATCAAGCATTATTCATAGCATATTTTTATGTAAATATTTCATTAGCAAATTCAAAGGTAGGGAGAAGATATTGTTGTATAGTATTTCCTCCAAAAATTTTAATGGAGATAAGTTACTCCTCCCATAATTATTGGGTTTTAATTTATTTATAGCAGTTTGCTTCATATTTGCTGAATTGACTAGACAATGATTTATGAATTGATTTGAACTGTGTTCCTCCTTGTTCTTTTATCGAATATTCATGTTCAAAAAATATCAAGAATGAGCTTATTTTCAAAACCAGTGTGAAGTTGAAATATTGTAGAAAGGAAAATCTATTAGGATATTATACACATCAGAAAAGTTCAAATCTTCAAAACTTGACTTAGGCAATAGAATTCCTTCTCAAATGAAGGATACAATTTGATGCTATTCAAAAAAATTGTTGCATTCTAGTGTGCTAGATAATATTGTAATTTTAATATTCACAAACGAAACCAGGCACAAAAATAAAAAGAACACAATATCAATATTAGAAGAACCCTGCATGCACAAATTTCAAAAGTAGCAGTTTCAAGGCACAATACATCAAACTTACAGTATTTCCAACTGAGTTAGGTTACCAAGCTCTGGTGGTAATGTTCCATTAAGATTGTTTGACGAAAGCTTCCTAAATTGGGGGAAAAAAGCAATCGTGAGAAATATTTGGAGTCTTCCCCGTTTGGATACTACTTTGAACAATTGTAAAGCTAATTGCTTATGAACAACATGAAAAGGATAAGCATACATAGATTTAAATAAATTATTCAACTTCAAAGACTGCACTTAGAAGTTTATGACATTTCTTCCAAAAAGAACAGGGATATAATATATGCGATTCACACAAAGAAAAATTAGTTGGAATGAATGATCCAAATTGGATCCAGTTGTGATGTAATTCACTTCACCATTCTTGTATCTGTATTGTTGTAGGAACTCTAAGAGGCTTTTATGATAACTAGAGAATCGTCCTTACATAATTTGTCCTGACTTACATTAGACTAAGGAAGAATTGTAAAGGTATCTATAAAGTGTCGAAACAAGTGCAAAGTATCTAGGAAGTAGAAGAGAAGCCCAACAAAATTTTCTGCAAATTCTGTTTTGAATTTTTATTTGAAAAAACAGGTCTTAGAGATGGTTTTGTGCTGGATTGAAACCATTCTAATTAACACATGATGTATTCAGTGATGATTGAACCTGTCCCAGAAAACTAGCAATGGGTTTGTTCAGAACCCAAACTGTCCTGAGTAAGACACAAACTAAAACAATCATCCATATTGGAAGATAGACCAGTTTGTATGTTGTCTATTGGGTTGGTATGTTGTTTGGAGGTTTCTGTTGTTATTCTTTCAGTATGCTTTGGGTAAAAGAGATTCTTGGAGAGGAATTGAACAATCATCTAGAGTTCTAGTTTGGTATTGCAGAGCATAGTGGAAATAGAGTAGCATAGAACAAAGATTGTGAGATGTAGACCAAGGAAGATGGGTTGATTATCGTTCATTATAGCCTTGTGGGCTTATAAACTTACATTCACTGGTGATAATGGATTGGAGATACCCACTTGCTAGTGTTTCCTACACTAGGTTTCTCCAAGGTAAATTTTGTGCGTTTACTCTTGTGGGTATGTTGTATATGTTTATTTTCCATGTTTACATGTTTATTTCTCAGCATTTCATGTAATTTATGCAATATGGTCACTCTATGAATTGATGTGCATGGGCATATTACAAAATTTGTGTATAGTCACACAATTCAATCATAAGACAAATATTCATGTTAAAGATATAAACATTAGTTTAACCAGTCTAATCACAAATCATATTGGTATCAAAGCTTTGCATGTAGTTGTTAGAGTGCAGGTTGTGGTGTTATAGGTTGTATTTGATGTCACTCAGCATATTGGCAAAGGCCAGAGGTGAAGGTAAGCTACCACCATTTCAACAGGATATTTTCCCTAAGGAGGTAGAACTATCAAATCAAAGGAGACATGGCTCAAGAAGGAAACATACCCCAGACATTAGAACATCAAGAAGAGAGAGTATTGTGTTGGTGTATATTTATTTTCTTGCATTTAGTTTATTACTTTATTACATTATATGCACCTAAGATAGGATAAGTTTACTTAGGTAGGTATCTACTTGAGTAGGTTGTACATGTGACTTGTACTTTTTTTGTTTGGTGGAGATGCACTACACATGTGACTACATCTCCTATTATCCCACATTGGTTGTACATTCACATCTCTTGGTGAAGTATCCAATAAATATTTGCTTGGCTCACTCTTGAGAATTCTTGCAAATACATTGTATTTGCATCTATATTGGAATAGTAGGGTGAGTGAGAGATCATGATGGGGAAAACAATACCCCTAAGTGGCAATGAAAATGCTAAAAAATAAATTTAAGCAATTTATGTCAAATATTGAATGGGTTATCTACAAAATCAAAAAAAAAAATTTAGCAATGAAAGTTATAAGAAATTGAATGTAGTTTATGGTCTGTTTTTTTCTTTTTATTAAAAAAATTAAATTAATTTGGTGAAAATAGGATATTTCAATGAGACACTACTAAAAATTTTGGAAAAAAAATAAAAAACAGGTGTCATTCTAGCCAACCTAAGTATGAGCCATTTTTTTTTCTAAACTATAGATATAAGTAAAGGACACACACATAGTTGTGACACATAGTTTTGTAAACAAAAATTGTAAGTAAATAATTAGTAATGAATTTTTTATTCTGACTTTTTAAAAATATTAAAAAATAATTTTCCGACATGTTGGTGCTCAAAGTTGTGTTGGAATGTTTGTCATTGATGTCAAAGGTAGACAAGGTTGTCAAAGAGTTTGTCGTAGAGATTGTTGGTTGGATGTCATGTCCCCACTTCCTGAGTGATCTTCAAGAGTGTTGCAGATTAGCCTATTCACCATTCCCATAGGCTAATTCAGGTGATTAGGGGATGATCTCGAGTTGAGTGGAGTGAGGAGTTGGATTTATTTCTATGGCTCAATTTATTTCTACTTATTATATTTTACTAGGCACTGGCGTTGGATTAAAATGTAATCTTTTATTACATTTTTTATTATTAAAGTCCTAGTAAAATTAATTTACCTTGGGAGATGTGCCTCAATGTTCTATTTTATTATTGAAAGTTGTAACTTAAAAAGTGACCACAAAGGGTCTATGCATCATGAGTTGTGCGCCTAGGAAGTGGTGGGTCCCTTTCTTGGAAGTGGCGTTCCCTTTTTAAAAGCCAAACATTAAAAAATAAAGTTATTTTTATGTGCTTTCTGGAGCGCTCAAGAGGGCAACGATTTGGGTATTCGTGGCAGCCTTGTTGGAGGTTTAAATCAACAAAACAAAATTGATTTGTTCTTGTTTTCAACGATGGACTTCAAAGGATTATTTTCTCTTGTTTTGGGCGCCATGTTTGAGGAATATATATTGCATTTGGAGCTTCATTTGGTTTTTTGATGTTATCTTCTATTTGCTGATATATGCTGAGAATGATCTCTTTTCTCTGGAAATGCTTATTCCAGACTCTCAGGGTGATGCTCCCTTGGAATTACAGGTTGTGGTGATGCTCCCACACCATATAGAAGGATGAAGTCAAGCAAATTTCGTCATAGAGCTTCAAAGATTGAATTTGATGTTGCTAGGGTTTGAAATGTTTAATTTGCAGGTTTATGACAGCGAGGTTTTATTGGAGATTTTGGCTTGCATGTTGGTATTTTGGTGTGCATGTTTGAGGAGTGATGGATTTTGATGTTGTGATGCAAATAATACATCTAGGTAGTTGAGTTTTGCAGATTTGAGCTATTGGGTGTTGCTACAATGTTCAGTTCCAGCTAGGGTTTGATTTGGGTGCTCACAGAAATCAGTTTTGGCATATGGGTATTGATGCAATATGGCTGCCATGAGGTTGGAATAACATATGCACTTCTGGATATTCTTCATTTCACTGTTTGATTCCAGAAATTATCGATCTTCCTCCCTTGTCAACTCAAAATTTGTAGCAGCGAACTTAGAAATGGAAAAAGATGCAAAATATGCATTTGGGTATGTGTTTCCAAGTTTGCAATGTGTTCATCTTTATTTCTAGTTGATTGTTCATCAATTATTTCATGTTTTTTATGGCAATCTCTTTCTCAAAAACACACATGCAATTCCAAAACTGAAACCCCTTCTGCATCCTCTGTGTAGTCTGAAAGACCACATTAATAAAAAAATACAAAAACACGCTAAAAAGACAAAAAAAAAATTACAGCAGAACATGTCAGCATATTACATTGGACGAGAATGTCAAGATAAGAATGAAGAGATTGTCACAATGATATTGATGTCAAATATGCATGGACAAGAAAGTTATCATTGATAACAAAGACCGAGATTGTTGATGAGATTTGTTGGTGCCCACCTGGGTTTGGGTTTCAAGCATTTGAATCCGCGGGCATTTCTCATTCAAACCCATAAAATTTCTAAGTCCCTCGGCCTCCAGCTATATGCATGTATCTTTGTATATGCATCGCTGTTTGTATGTACATTTGAATGTGCAAGTGCGAATGTACATTGGCGGGCCCAAAAGGATGTTGAAATCGGCTTCAGAAAAGTGCAAAAAACAGTTGTATAAATCGTTGTATGCAAATTGGGCTTGTATGTGTCGTTCAAATGCATTTTCGGGCGTGCAAAAGTGGTTGTATATCGTAGATTCCTGGAATATCCCGTGCTTGTATGTAAAAGGTTGCATGTATATGAGTTTGTATGTTCGAATATGCAAGAGGCCATTATACAAAGGGTCATCGGCGAGACAAGCCTCATCGGCAACTAAGTCCAAGGTTTCTCCGATCGGCAAGAAAATTTATATGAAATATATCTAATGTGAAGAGAAGATTGAAAATAGAAAGGCAAAAAGATGAAGTGCAAATCAGACTTGTATTAAATAGATGAAGGGGATGTTGATATGGTGAAAGAAGAACAACTGATACATCATTAGAGAGCAGAAAATTTGAATGAAAACATAGCCATGTTTGTGATCATATGTTGAAGGAAGATTGTGCATGATTGTAATCAGATTTGTGAAAGGAATTGGTGCATAAGTTAGATCAAATTTGTGAAAAGAGCATTGTGTAAAGGGTGTGATCAGATTTGTGAAGAAAGGATTATGTGAAGTGTGATCAAATTTGAAGGGAAGGAAGTGTGTGATCAGATTTGTAAAAGGTGTAAACAGTTTTGTGAGAGGAAGATCTTGTGGAGAAGTAAACTATATCAGCCATTGAAGGATTAATAGGTTGGAGCCTATCAAATAGAGGTTGGAGCCTCTTGCTGAGTTAGAGCTCAGTTTGTGTGGAGATTGGAGCCTCCAGTAGGTTGGTGCCTATAATTCTGTCAAGTGGGGATTGGTGTTTCCAATGGGTTGGTGCTCACAAAAAAAGAATTGTAAGATAAGTAGGTTGGTGCCTGCGAAAGAAAATATATATATATATAAGCAATATTTTGCTGTGGTTTTCTCCTGAAAGGGTTTCCACGTAAATCATGTGTTCTCTTGTGTTCATAATTGTTCAATCTTGCACGTGCATCATTGTTGTATTGATTAAGTTTTGAAAAAGTTAAAAGATTGTGTTATACTAATTCACCCCCCCCCCCCTCTTAGTATAATTGTGTGCTCATCAATTGGTATCAGAGCGGGTTCCTTCTGAGATAGCCTAGCCACTAGAAGGTAGATCTTAAGAGCACATATGGGAAAAAGAAAAGGAAATAAGGGAAAAGAAAATACCAAGCAGAATGTTGATCAACAAGCACCAATAAAATCAAATGCAAGAGATAACACAGAAGTAAGAAAAGATGATAAGGTGAAAAATGAAACACACATGGCAAAATAAACAAGGAATGATGTCGTGAATATCAAGCAAAATGCTAAACAACAAGCACCAACAAAACCAAATGCAAGTGATGACATAGAAGTAAGAAGAGGTGATGAGAAAGAAGCAAGTAAAAATGATGAGGTGGTAAATGGAACACACATGGAAATAGAAACAAAGAATGATGTTGTGAAAAATGGAGACAACTTTGAAAGAGAAGAGGAAATGGTGTTAGGAGAGAAATCATCTAAAAGAGAGGCAGCATTCAAAGCATCAAAGGAGATGAAGAATTCAAATCCTGAATCATGCGATAGCTCCAGAGATGAATCAAAGGAAGCCCATGTTGATAGAAAGCTCAAGGATGAATCCGACATATACATCCGACATATACAAAGGTAAGTATAAATGCTTTAATTATGATAAAACTGATCATTGTGCTTTTGAATGTGTGCAGGTCAAAAGTGAGGACCAAAAAAAGAAGAGAAAGATTCAAGAGAAGAAATACTTTTCATGGCGATGGAAGCAAAAGGTGATAAAGACAAGAAGAATGAGGATGATGAAGTGGATCTTGAGGAAGAACTTCACCTTGCATATGATGAGATTCATTCACTTAAAAGAAGAAATGTGTGTTTAAAATCAAAAGTTCAAGAAGAAAGTGAATCCAAGGCGAAGCTATCACAAGCCCTTGGAGAAGCGGAAAGGATGATTGAAGATCTAAAAGTCAAAATCGAAGAAGCAAAGAGGATCAAGGAAGAAGTAAGAAGTCAATTGAAGATATGAATTGTTGGTCAAAAGTGTGTTCAGAAAATGTGAAAAGCTGAAACCTTTCTTGGATATTGGGGAAACTAATGTAGCTACTAAGGATGAAGATGTGTGCAACAAAAGTGACAAAACTGCAGCCTTAGATACACATTCAGAGCTTCCCAATGAAGTTGATAACACTATGAAAATGTTGGGATAGTTGAGATCATTGATATAGCTTCAGATGATGGGCTTGTTGAAGGCAAAGAGGATGAGGTTTTCAAAACAACTATCAATGATGATTCCTTATCTTATTTTAGTGATGATGACACAGGTGGTTGTTGGTTTGACTATGTTGGTGACAGTACTAGGGAGTTGGAGAGTTATTTATTAACAAAGGCAACTGTTCATGAGGAGCATATTCTTTCTGAAGAGAGCAATCAACCTTTTAGCACTTGGGATCCAAGGGTGTTGGCATCGAAATATGACAAGGGCCCTGTTTGGGATGAATTCCCTTTTGCCTGTAGTGTTGTTCTATCTTCATCCCCACAGCTATGCATGGAGGGTGGTATGGATGGTATTGTTTTTTATCATGAAAACAAATCTGATTTCACATTGCATTTAGCTAATCTTGAGCAGAGTCCTAGTGACCTTGTTGATTTGGATCCAACACTCACTGTTGAAGATGATAAGGAAGAGGCACAAATGATTTGGGACAGCCTTGGAGTCATTGATGACAGGCATTGTAACATGCACTGTTCCTGCTAGGGTTTATGCTTGATTTTTTTGTTTTTGACTGCTGATGGGTTTAGGGTCTTATGTTTGTTTTTGCATGTATGGTTTTTGCATTGAAAACATAGAATAAAGTGCATATAACCAAAACCCAGAAAACTAAAGCATATATGAAAGAAATATTGAAGACCCAGATCATAAAATAGGCTAAAACTAAATACTATGACATACCCATTTTGAAATCTTCAACTTTGTTTTATTGCCATACTTGCACCAGCATTATAGGCTATGGGAAATCACAATAATCCGCATACAATGCAAGAAAGCTCAAATTTCAATGCTGCAGAGGTAAATATGTCCCTTGACGCCCAAGTAGAAGATGATAACAGCCATAAATTGGAGTAGAAACCTCATACCAAATGCCCACGTCCCATTCCAAGCTGTACGACCTTGCTGTGAGATATACCAACAACTAGAAGTCATGAAAAATCTCTGAAATCATTCACACATTCTTTGCAGACCTCCAATAACCCTCAATGCCCAAGGAGAATGCTGAAACACAATCTTAAGCACATCAAAATCACCACAAATGGAGTACGGCAGCAACCCTAGCAGTACGGCCAACCATATGAGGTACGGCCTGTCTAGAGGAGGTTGTAACAGCAGTAAATCTCCATCAAAATGTTTAAATCTACCCTTCACCAATCTGTATTCATCTGTATATCAAAAACTCCATAAAAATGTGATCATTCCAGCTCAAATCTTCATCAAAATGTACCAACTCGAAGCACAACTGAAACCCCTAGGCAAGGCTTCCAAGAATCCTTCCTGATGTGGTCTTTCACACACGAAGAAGGGGACTTTATAGAGGTTTTCGTCTCAGCAAAATCTGGTACAAACCCTCAAAGCTCTTCAAGCTCCAAGAATGCACGACAATATCCACAAATCAAGTGAGCGAACAATGAAAATAAACTTTCATTTATTTTTTTTATCACTCTTCTCCAAACGCCCAAGAATGAGAATATTTTATTATTTTATTTTATTTTATGTTTTGCACTTAAGTCCCCCATACTTCATGGGCGCCCACCTCCTAGTGTTATGACTTTAAGTTATAACTTGAATTAATAAAGTGAAAACACTTAATAACTTAAAGTCACTTAATCTTGCAACTATTATAAGTTAAATATTAAATTTAACTTATATATCAATAATTAATGCTCCGAGCCTCTCGAAACCATAAACCATATGCTAGGCCCTCTGATCCTGCCCTGCTATAAATAGCAAGTCGCTCAACACTGCCCCGACCTGACTTACTATAAATAGTAAGTCCTAGCAGATTGGTCCAATTAGACCCTCTAACCACTGTCATTAGCCTACGGGAGTCATGTGATAGGCTAATTCTCATCAACTGTCCACTGGGCTAAATGGGGGGCATTATAGGTATGAAGGTTCTGATTTTAGTATTCATCATAGCAGCAGTTCATTTTCTTTGCAGGAATATGATTGCAAGAATAAATTTGTGGTGATTGTTGATAACCCATTATTTGAGATGGGTGTTGATATGACTTATGACAATCCACTCTTTGAGTTGGATGATGGAGTTGTTTCCAGTTGTAGTATTGCAATTGGTGAAAATAGTAAGGTATGGGATCCAGGAGAAGATTCAGAACTTGAGTTGGAGTGTGGTTTTCGGCTTGGTTTTGATTTAGGTCCGCATTATGAGGTGAATGGTTACCCTCCTGGGAGACCACCGAAAATGAAATGTGTAAAGGAGGAGACAAAAGAAGATTGCATAAGAAGTGCTGTGACACTAGGAGATGCAGTATCTTCATGGAATGAATTGATTCATGGAGACTTCTTCATTTCTGATCTTGAAAGGTTTCCAAATAATTCTCTTGAGCTTGCTGCAAATTTCAAAACAGCAACAAGGAAAGGTGGTTTAAAGCTTTTTACTTACGTAGCTTTGGAGAAAGAAGGATTTAAGCATGACATCGACATGTTTGATAATCCATCCTTTGGATTGAGTGATGTTATATATTAAACTAATCTTTCCTTGGGGATGGTTTTGATGACAACAATTTCTCCTTGCATTTCAGTTGTTGGTGCTTTCATGGATGGGCTACAAGGGATTACCAAAGAAGTCACAAATTTCCTTGACATGCATGTTGATTTGGATGGCACTTGGAGGTATGTTGTGCACCTTTCTAGGCATGCTGGAGATTATTCTTGGTTGGGTATCCATGCTTGGGATCCTCGGGAAGGATTGATGGAGCTTATTGGGAAAGGTAGGTATGACCTTTGGAGGTATAAGGATGAAAATTTCAGAATTAACGATGCTTTTCCTTTCTTTACTAGCCATTTGGTGATTCCATTTGCTTATCTACAAATGGATTGGAGAGAGATTTTAAGGATTGGAGTAATGAACGAATGGTTACTTTTGGGAGTGTTACTCGACAAAGAATGGATCTGAATTTCAGTGTTGAGTTTGTTTTTGGGTTGTAGGTCAGTCACTTCACTTTTTGGTTTTCTCTCATTCAAGGGAGTTGGCACTTTCTTCTTTGTCAAGGAAGTAATAGATTTCAATTGGAGATTGCTTGGAGGTGTTTCTCAGCCACTTTTGAGTTGTTTTGGTAAAACACAATGTTTTTCACACATGCTTATACTTGGAAAACTCATTGGTGTTGTTGCCCTTTGGGCAGAGCACTAAAATCAGATTTTACTCCACTGATTTTAGTTTTGAACAGCAGACATTATTGTTTACTTCAGACCTTCCTAACTCAGGGAGTTCATCTTATGAAGGTTTGTGATGTAAACTTTGATAGTTTACTCTTGGTGTGGGTTCAGGACAGCAAACATCCGCATGCTTTGGTTCATCATTCAGTGACCTTTGGAGTTGGAACAGTAAGTGTTTTTGCTAGTCTTCATGGTTGTATCAGATTAGCATAGAGGGGACATATTAGATCCATATCGTGTAATGATGGTGAGTTTGTTGAACTCTTGCAAAGGATTGCTTTCCTTTTTGCAAGAAGATTGGAGGAGTTCGCATCTATAGTTATGACTTTGCATGACACCTTGAGGAGGTATATTGAGGAGTATGGTTTTGAGTTGAGCAGATATTTCTTCTAGTTGTCCAAGATCATGTCAGGTATAGGGATTGCAGCTTTGGACCTTACTGGGATGCTTCTGTAGGAGATGTTTCATGGTATAGGTTTTAGCCCTTACAAGTGTCTCAGCTTGGGATTTGATGATGATTACCTTCCTAGGTTCCAGGAGAGGAAAGTGTTGTTGTGGCATGATGTTTTTACAGTTTTTATCAGAGTGGCATAGCGTCAATGTGGTGGTTTTGTTTTGAGATTGACTTGGAACTCTGGGATCATGTTGGGTTGCAGTCCAGCAGTTGATGGGAGTGAGACAGTCAATGTTGACTTTTTGAAGATTAGCCCTATGATGTCTCAGTTTGGCTCTCTCGAAGAGCAATTTCCTGAGGAGCTGATTGACTATAGTCAGTCTCTGTGTACTCTTCTTACAGGAAATTTTCAGGAGGTCTCTTGTGTTGGTACCTCGCAAGCCAGTGCTTTGAGCAAATGGTGCTACGGATCTCCTAGGTTGACTTGGGACCCGGGAATCATCCTTGATTCCAGTCTGGATCAGTTGGTTGTTTGGAAGTTGCATTGGCGTTGCTTGAGGACAAGCAATCTTTGGGAAGGGCGAACTGTAATGTCCCCATTTTTGGGTTCTCTTGCAGCATAATTGGAGTTGACTTTCTGCGTTTGTGACAACTTGATTAGAGGAGTATTTCGATGTCACCAGTGTGCTCAAGTGATCCAGTGGAGCTGTATGACACTTTCTAGAGGGATTTCAGACAACTCGTCTGTATTTACTATTTATAGTAAGTGCTTGCATGGCGACAATCTTTTTGAGTTTTTCTAGGTTTGTTCTCTTTAGTCCTCGGAGAACACTGCTATTTATAGTGTCAGTCTAGACACTGTTTTGGTGACATGGCAGTTCGGTCGTCTCTGGGCCTTTCCAGGTGTTGCATTGAGCTCAGTATCCAGTGGAGTTGTATGACACTTTCTGGAGAGATTTTGGACAACTTGTTCGTACTTACTATTTATAGTAAGTGCTCGCATGGCGACAATCTTTCTGGGTTTTTCTGGGTTTGTTCTCTTTGGTCCTCAAAGAACACTGTTATTTATAGTGTCAATCTGGCACTGTTTTTGGTGATTTCGCAGTTCAGTTGTTTGGCTATCTCAAATGTTGCATTGAGCTCAATGATATCAGATGGTTTGTGGTGATGTCTTTCCGAGCGTTTTCGGACCTTTTTGAGCCATTCTTACTATTTTTAGCAGGGTCACCGCTCAGCACCGACTTCTTCATGTGGCACCGTTTCCATGTCACTGCATGATTGGTCACTCCTTTGGTTGTTCGTTGGGCAGAGTTATATTATTTTAATTAACATTAATGTCATTTAAGTTAAATTTAAGATTTAACTTAATGTTAATTAAATTATTAAAGGGGCATTGGGGAAAAAATGTAAAAGACATTTTTTAATATAGTAATATGGAGCGCCCAACTCAGGGAGACATAAGGGAAATAAAGTGAAATTTAAAATGTTATTTAATTGCCCAAGATGTGTTGGAAGTGAAGGAGAGAATAAAAGAGGGTTTGAGCTATATGCTTGGAAAATATTTTCTTCTACAGGTTGGAGACTGAACTTTGGTTCATGGCTTTTTGAGGACGAAAACCCTCAAGAGGAATAGTATTTGCAGGTGTGAAAGATCACCCAAGAATACTCTGCTAATAGCCTCACACAAGGGTTATGCTGGAGCTGAATAGTTGAAGATTTTTCAGTGATTTGAAGCAAGGGTTTGGATGCAGATTTTACAAAGTGATTTAGAAGAGCATAGCAAAGGTCATTGCAGATTTTAAGTGTTTCTTGGAGCTGTACCTTCTCCATTGTTGGCTGCTCAAAGTGTGTAGCTAAACATTGGGATTTTGGGAGTTATTTTCAGATGATTTGGTCAGTTCGCAAACCTTTAGGTTTGGTGAAACACAAGTTCACCGAAAGCAATGCCGCTGAAAAAGAATAAAGGAGCCTGATGGAGAAATGTAAAACATTATTAAGGCAGGTTTGCCGAAGTGCCAGTTCACCGAAAGAGTAAAAGTGCCGAAGGGAAAAGTGGAAAAATTTAAATTTCACAGATTTTTGAGTCTGCAGAAAGGGTCTCCAATGATCTTTTTAAATACCAAAGTGTGGGAAACACATTTTTTCGCATTTTCACTGTTTGATGGGTGCTAGTTCAATGCCCAAAACACCATTAATGCAGGTGGAAGTGGATTTCTAGGTAGCTAGAATAGTGTATGGGTTAATGCAGAAGGTACCTGAAATAAATATAGTGGATGAAATCTCTGCGACCAAGGCTTTGGCAGACCTCTCCACGACCAAATCGATGTACTAGGGTATGGGTAGCACCAAAAATCATGCAAGTTTCTCTAACAGGACCATGGGCCACGATTAATGGTAGCATGGGTGACCTGATAAGGTGTTGACCAAGTTTCCTCATGTCCAAGGTTGCAACAATTAAATGTAAATGCTATATATGCATGTGAAAGATGTATTTTTAAAAGGGGGTTGTTCTTTGGGTCATTGTACAGGCAAAGGGATTCATTTGTAGGTTTAAGCCTTGTATCTCTTCCAAGAGTTGAGTGGATTTGACAGACTGTGTCTTCCTTAGACCTCTTGTATCTCCATAAGCCGATTATTTTGTGCCTTTCCTCATTTGTATTCAATCATTCTTCTTTTGTAATGTCTATTTACCCTTCATGATCAACATAATATACTTATATTTTTGCCTTTCTCTATACTTCTACATTGTGCTTATTTGAAATTTGTAAGCTCATTCTGTGGATGAATGATCCTGTAGTTACAGTTTTCTATTCATACCTCTATTAAAGTTTATGAGTTTGTGTGAGTTTGTTTCAGACTTTGAGATCATTGTTGTGTTATCTCATGTTCAACTAAACACACTAATCTAGTGCATCACCTTTAATTTCAATTGTCCTTGTTCCCCTTTTCCTCGGTGGTGTTAGATTAGGTTTAGTTTGCAGCATTCTCTGAGACTTAGAATCAGACAGAGGAACCAACCTTCTCTGGAAGTCTAATCTCACTTCACAGGGTCCCACACCTGAGATAATTCCCATTGTGTCATTGGAATGTCTAGGCCTAGTTCAGGCAGGGTGCAATTTCATGTGACAACAACACCATTAAGTCTTCCACATGTGTCACTTTGCATTGTGCATTGCTATGTGCGCCAAGTGTGTCATCATTGGTTGTTAGGACACCTTGGGCATGTTAAAGTGTATAGTGGTTGCTTAATGTACATTTGTATAGTGAAAAATTTGTTTGATCGATTTTTCACGGTACTGAATGTCTTGAGTGTAAGCTTGGGGTATTACACATATGTCACTAATGGAAGAAAGTGGAGAATTTAATCTAGCAAAACTTGAGATCATTCTCAATTGTCTCAAGCCTTCTAGCTAAAACAAAGAGTTTTGTAGGTGTTGCACAATACTTACAAATTATGTAGCATCATTCTCCCAAATTGCAACACCATTGCATGCCACAAAGTTTTGCAAGAGGTAGGTCTCTTTCATCAGGTAAGAATCAACAACTTGCTTTTGATCAGCTGAATCATAAAATCAGCAATGCATACATGTTAACACTACCTAATTTGCAAGATCCCTCAAGCAACTATGCCACAACAGC
Source organism: Cunninghamia lanceolata (assembly GCA_027924645.1). Classification (NCBI taxonomy): domain Eukaryota; kingdom Viridiplantae; phylum Streptophyta; class Pinopsida; order Cupressales; family Cupressaceae; genus Cunninghamia; species Cunninghamia lanceolata. Next base: position 8,048,486 of record BSBN01000776.1, on the reverse strand, counting down.
ATTCCAACACAAGAAGGAAAACCCGAATGTTAAAATTCCAAACTTTTCCATGGGTCAATCCTAAACTATCCTATGTATGATAAGGAGTTGTCTGTACTTGTACAAGCAATCAAACATGGAAGCACCACTTGTTGAATAAGGAAAAAATCATTCATACTAACCATCAACCTCTCCTGCATTTGCAAGCACAAATGAAAACAAGAAGTGAGACATTATAAACGAATGAGTTTACTTCAAAGACTTCATTTGGTCATTAAGTATAAAAAGATGTCACTAATAAGTAGACTGATATTTTGCAAGACCATCTTCAATGACAGCTTTGGCAACTATATCTCAGTTAGGCCCATTCCTACATGTGGCCTATGAAGATGAACATGCACACTTGATGCAGATTTTGAGCATGTGCATAACAAATTTTGATGCTAAATAAGACTGCCACCTAAAATAGGGACTCCTCTACAAGATGGGAAAATAATGTCTACCTAAAAGTTCATGAGAGAAACTCACAATCTGAAAGCAGCTGGATACTTTGGAGTGGTGTTACAGGACTCGTAGTGACTTGCCAAGACTCGGCGAGTCCCAAGGTGAGCAGGTCAAAACAATTTTCGGGGACTCATGACTCAGGTACCTGGTGAGTCAAACTTGCCAAGTCTGCCAAACTTGTTGGACCCAAGTCCCATTGGGCAAACTTGGCCAAGTCAATAAAAACTAGGGAAAAAAAGAATAAAATTTTAAAAATACTCGAGCGTTAAAGTGTGAAAGCCAAGCATTTTTTGAAGGGTTTGGGGGACTTTGGAAGGCTATTTAAAAGCAATAAAATTAGGAAAAATGACATGTTCCATGAAGATCTATGTGGTCTCAAAGGTTTTAATTTGGGCTTGGTGGCAAGGACTCTATCCCTTGACCTTGCCCTATATCATGACAAGGAGTGCACTAGGGGCGCTACCACCAAACCCCGCTAGGGCGCTACCCCTTGACCCCACCAGGGGGTGCTGCTCCTAGATCTCCACAAGGGGCATTGCCCCTTGACCCCACTGGAGGCACTACCCCCAAATCCCCACTCTAGTTTTAAAAAAAAAAAAAAAAATCATTTTGGGCCATGTTGGATGGAAAAGCAACATTATTCTATTCTTTCGACTTTTCCCCAGTTAAATGCCAAGTAATTGAATTACATTTATACTTCTGGTTTGCTAAGTCAATCCCTATCCTAAGTAATGCTCCTATGGTTGTAGTAGCATTTGTAGACTTGTCTAAGATACAAACGCATGACTCCACATAGAGCTAGTAATGCTCTGTTGAGTAATACAATCTCCTTTCCACCAGTCCATCACTCCATATTGTGATTTTTGTTTTTGATGCCATGGATATCATAATCCACGAGTTTTGTACACTTAAAACACTTCAAAATATTTTTATATTTAAAAATGTTGTTTCCTTTGGCTAAAATCCGCTTTTATACTCATGTCATCGATGTATACTTGTGTATGTGATCAAAGTAGCTTATATTTGACTAGTTTATTGTATCTTTAAAGTTTATTTATTGAAGGATGCATCATAAAAGTTTTAAATCCTTAAAAATCTCTATATTTCATGGGTTTTTCAATTTTCCAAGTCTTTGCCGAGTCTTGGCCAAGTCTCAACACCAAGTCTATGTTTGGGTCAAAAATCAGCCTGCCAAGTTTGAGCCAAGTCCGAGTCTGGTAACACTAGTCAAAACGTTAGAAAAATGCAAAGATATGTCTATTGGACTAAGACACAATATGAGGTTTCTAAGTTCATAAAGGGATGTGTGTTATGTAGCAGAAGTAAACCAAATGATAGAAAGTTGAGGTTGTATATGCCTTCACTAGTTCTTTCTAATATATAGAAGAGCATCTTTGTAGATTTTGTGGGAAAGTTTTCTCTGTCAGAGAAAGGCCATGACCACCTTGTTATATTTGACTTACTAAATAAAATGTGCATTCTTATTCCATGTAAAAAAAAACATCAAGGGGCACAAACATCTGAATTAGTTTTTCACTATTGCTTGTGTGCATTTTATTTTTCGTAACTCGATTGTTTTCAATAGAGATGCAAAGTTTTTTGGCGGGTTTTGGACCACTTTGTGGGAAAAGATGTACACCAAGTTGAAGATATCTGTAACATTTCATCAACAACCAGTGGTCTTACCAAAGTGGTGAATAGGACACTGGCGTAACTCTTGAGAGGTTATAATACAGAGCATCCTAAGATTTGGTATGAGAAAGGATATATTCAACATTTCTATAATAGGGTTATGCATAAATCAACTATTAAGTCTCCTTTTAAAACATGCTTTAGGTATCTACCACCTTACTATTTTGATGTTGTGATGGGACAGCCAAGAGGGGAAAAATAAGGGGAAGATTTAGAAATTCAAAGAGTCTCAATGTTTAGTTAGAAAGCGAGGCAAATCCACTTGCGAGTGCAAGATAAACTCAAGGAGTCATAAGCAAGGTACAAGGCAAGAAAGGCATAAACAGCATACGACTGAGAATAAGTTCTAAGTTGGGGACCAGGTATGGTTGCATTTGAGCAAAGACAAAATCCAAGGATAGGCCAGAAAGATTGACCCCTTACGGTATATTCCTTTGAGACTTACAAGTAGTGAAAATTCTTTCGGATTTGACTTGCATCCAGTCAAGGGGATGTATATCACTATTAACATAGAAAGATAATGCCATTTTTTATCCTTCCATGCTAGATGAAGAAGAAACAAGTCTCATGCCACCTAAACTTGAAGAATTGGCACCTTGTGCATCAGAAGAGTTGCAAGATGACATGGTGCTGCAACAGAAAGTGAGGAAGAAAAGGATATGAGAGTAAGAATATTGGTAGAGTGAATGTAAGGCTTAGCTGCCAAGCAAAGCCAAATGGTACTCCAAGGAAGAAATGGGGTATTTTTAACCTCATCTTGCAGGAAACTGATATTTTAGAGATCAAAAGCCTCTTAATTAAGGTGTGATCCAAATCAACTTGTAATGTAACTCATAACATATTGTTACATCTATGTTTTTGTAACTTGTAGTCTTGTCTGACCCTTAAAGCATCATTCATATGTAATTCGACCACTCCAAGGCTTGTAATATGCTAAGGCAGAATTGCATATGTATATGGAATGTGTTGAAATGGGAAGCAAAGTATCTAGAAAGGAGTAGGGAGGCCTAAGAAATCTTTCAGAACTTTTTTTTTTTTCAAACAAAAGCCTCAAAGATAGGATTGTACTAGACTGATTCTAACACAATGGATTGGTCATGACCAGAACTGCACCTGAAAAATCCACGCAAATGAAAGAGTTTGTGTAGGACCGAACTCATCACAAGAACACTAGCAATGGGTTCGTCCAGCTTGGAAGATAGACTGATTAGTATGTCATCTATTGGGTTGGTATGTTGTTTTAAATTTTTTGTTTTCTGTATATTGTTATACTACCATGAATATTCCTTATCGAACAAAATTGCAGTCACATAACATAATCAGCGAATAAAGTACAAAAGAACTTCATTGCATAAGTAGTGTCCAATACAATGCTTTTGTTTGGTACAAGGACTCGTCACAATAGTACCCCTACCCTGACATTGGACATGCTATCAGTAGGACCAACGCTTCTTGTTTAAAACACAAACTACAATTTGAATTACACAACCCAATCTGACGATTAATTTACAGCAAACCAAGTCGGTTACAAAAAAGACAATTTATTAACAATAACACAACATGATAACAGTCTACAATTATGTGTTAAATTTTCACCATGCTTTGGCTAGAAAGAGTCTTAGAGGAGAACTAAATAGTCATCTAAGATTTGAATTCAGTATTGCAGAGCATATAGGAACAAGAGCAACAAATAACAGATTGAGGAATGCAAAACAAGAAAGATGGGTTGTTGGTTGTATGTCATAGTCTTGTTAACTTGTAACATTGCATTCACTGGTGATAGTGAATTGGAGGGGCAATCCTACTTTCTAGATTTTTCCTACTTGGTTTCTCCAGGGTAAATCTTGTGTTGTTACTCTTATGTATGTGTTGTACATGTTTATTGTCCACATTTAAAATCTATTTTTCAGCTCTTCATGTAATTCATGCCTTATGGCCACTCTAGGAATTTATGTAAATAGTCATAGTACTAAAATATGCACATAATCACACTATAAGGTCATAAGACTAAGATTTGTGTAAAGGAATTAGACATCAGAATAACCAGGCCAATTATGAATTGATAATATACTAAAGTATGAATGAAAAGATTAGTTCAACAATTGTTACCCTTTTCCTGCTTGGTAATCTATTTTGATTCATGAATTATTACAAAGCAGCTTGCACTCTTCTGAAGTGTGTGTATATATATATATATATATATAGAGATAGAGAGAGAGAGAGAGAGAGAGAGAGAGCGCTTACAATTCTTTCAGCTTCCAAAGATTTCCAAGCTCCTTTGGTACAGGACCAGAAAAGTTATTAGTGTCAAAGTTCCTGAAAAAATGAATGTTTTTTATTCTTTGAACATTGGATGGTGCAAGATATCTTGAGATGCAATTCAAAGTTCTACTAGTAAATAAATTTGAATGAGCTGACCCATATAACATGAATGAACCAAAGAAATTTAACTAATCAACATGATTTTGATTTTGATTTGATGCATTAAACTAACACAACCAGAACATTAGAGGAAGAGAAAGAGCCTCACAAGTGTTGCATATCGGTGAGGTTCCCCAAGAAAGCAGGAATGAGACCATAAAAACAATTTCGGTTCAGGTTCCTACCAACAAAATCCACAGATCCATCTGCTATCAAAATATTACTCTTTTAAGTGGCATCAAAAGAACAAGGTAATCTTTCTTAAGACAATATAATCAATTTATGTAACTTATTTTTTCTGATAGGGGATTTTAATCTGTCCTTCAGTAAGTTAATATTTACACATGGGTAATATCATTTTTATTATCCAAACAAGTGGAAGATAAACTTAGTAACAAACAAGCTTTAAACTTACAGATCGGAGAGGTAAGTCAGATTAGCCAGTTCTTTTGGAAACTCTCCTTTTTTGTTCAACATAACGACCTTCCTGAAAGAAGAAAGGTCCTCAATGGCTTAGCATTGAGCACACTTCAAATTTTCCATTCCACTTTGTAAAAAAGTTCTCAACCTCACTCTAGAAAAAATAAGGTAAATAACTAATAACTAACCATTAATCTTCATCTTTTAACTGCATAATGTTGACGAAAATTTCCAAGTGTAAGTAAATTCAAGAAATCTGAACAGAGATTTGAAGAATTTTTCAAGTCGAAGTAATACAAGGAAGCTGGATTGAAATTTGAGGAATTTTTAAGATTGAAACAAATTCGAAACAGCTGAGCTGATGTAAGAGGATGTTTATCAAGATGAACATATATCTTACCAATTCTTAATCTGTCTCAGGATTCAAACTAGGAAAATTGAGGTAACTTCCCATGGTTTATAGTGTGGGAGAATATTTAAATCTTCTTACTCCTGTGCATCTGCCAACGGAAGATTAACTTAATTCTTGTTAGATACAAAAAATCTAATTGCTGACCATCAACATCCGTATGGAGACTTGGAAATTGGTTTTTAAGAATACCAATGTAGCAAGATTTTGTCAACTTTTTACAAAATTTGTTAAGATATTGCAGTTCAAAGTGCAATAAACACATCAAACAACAACTGAATGTGATTTGATCTATCTGACAGACTGACACTGAAATATGGTCCTTGTTATGCCTAAAGCCTCTTTCACACAGCCTTACGTCTTCAAGCTAAATAAATAGTTACAAAGATTTTAAGCTTCTACAGTCCATAATGTTTAGGAAAAAGTTTTTTTTGAGATAACTGTGTATGAAAAGAAATAAAATTGTTTTTTCACTTCTCCTTCAAGATCCATCATGGAGGTGAGAACCAGTTATTCCCAGATAGATTGAGCTATTCTGATCCTTTTTACAAACTTTAAAGCTCCCCAATCTTAAACTAACCAACTAATTTAGCCAACTTTTATAAAATAAAATAACTACCAATTTTGCTTTTGAACTTGAGTTAAATCACTAAAAAGCCACACTTAGATGGAATAAATGCAGATAATAGTCAAAAGAAAAATGGTCAATTTATTCAGTTTTCATATGTTGGCTGCATCAGTTTGTAAGTATAATATTGGAGACAGGACAGGGCTCTGCATCAGGAAATCTCTTCAGAGCTTGACTTGGCTTAAAATCCCCAAACCCCTTTTAAGTTGTAACCATGTGGTGAAGCTGTGGTGTAACATTTAGAATGAGACCTAAGCATCCTGTCACACTGTGTTTGAGTTTTCCATTGAAACCCATTCCGGTTGGTGTAGGTGGATTGCCAAGTTCAAGTTTATCAAAGTTGTATTAGATGAACCGTTTAGAAACTATTCAGCTATTAACTTCAAGTTTATAACTAGGCTTGGTCATGAAGTTAGAACCATGAGTACAAAACTTGAATAATCTATTAAAAAAAAATGGAAAACAATCTTTTTTCTTCTTATTCCACAAAGGAAGTCTCAGACACCAAGTCAGTCTATCCATTGGCAGCGAGTGTCACCTAAAAACCCATCTTCGCCTCTTCGTTTTACCACCTCAACCAGACCAAGATTTCCCAAATAAAATATTAGGTACATATGATTTATGTTGCTTGAAGAGTTGGGAAAACACTACCTTTGACGGAAAAACAATCCACACTTGGGACTGCAAAGGGACCAGTAGGGCCTCATCTTACTAATAGGAGGTCCTAGTTTTAAGTTTTAGTTGGTTCATGGAAAATAGCAAATTATATAATTAACAATACAATCTATTGAGCAACAAAGTTACTGTAGGCATTACATTTGTCTAACATGGCAGATGGTTCTGTTTTTGTATGTGCAGTCACACTTAATGCCAGGATTTTCAATCGTTTCAGTAGAAATGGCTGGGCCAGAGCATGGATCTGTGATGTTCCATGTTGCAGAGTCATCAATATTCCACTTCACAGAAAGTGACCTTACTGCAGCAACTGTTAAATTCAAACAACAACACACATGGCAGAAAGTTAAGGAATAGTCAATAACAACATGCTACTAAACAAAACAAAATCTTGCATTAACTGAACTTGCCTTCAACGGGATCTGTGACTGCCCTTACTTGAGCTGCTTGTAGCAAACATCCAATACTGTAAATAACACAGAGAAACCAGACTGATGAAGTTGGGACTTCAATCTTTGTCATGATGGAGGCAAAATCAATGTTGGGTTTTAGTGCTTCCGAGGATATCAGAGCTTGAATAAACTCTCCAATACTTGAATTATAGGGACTGAATTCGTGAAGGGAAATCTCATGCAGACTACTGAGATGAAAATAAATTCAGATTTGTAAGCATGGCCAATCACATAGTTTGATGTTTTAGCTTTAGCTCGCGTGACAAAATTTGATGTAAAAGTCAAGACAGATAGCTCCATATATGTAACTTTTCGAAAACTTTTCAAAGAAGGTAATTTCTTGTATTGGATAACGTTTGTGGAGCCATCGCAGATTGACAAGGACGGCGGCTATTCTCTATACAAAATAGCATGGTTGAGACATCATAACATATAAAATAGCGTGCCTAAGACACCGTGACCATATTCTTTGTATACTAGTAATGGAAACAATAAATTGTGGAATAAAATATAGAAATAAAATTTCATACAAAATTAAACAATGACAATGGTGTTTTGTTTCTTTGTAATGTATAATAGACATTTTTTATTTACATTTAAAATATGGTGTTCTCTTATATTATAGTATTTAGAGTAGTTACAAATGCATGTGTATTGAAAGATAAAACATTAGTATGATGTTGTAGATGATAATATAAGGTAGAAATATTTTCATATTTTTAATGCAATAAAAGTCATTTGAAGTTGTAGTTCTCCATGGTGGTGCCACAAAGTATGTAGATTATATCAATAAAAGAAACACAATCATTGGTGTTAGTAACCACATCAAACATAGAAGGATGCAAAGAATATGGATCATTTAGTTTTTTTTTCCTAAAAAAGACATTTTTAATATTACCAATTGTTTAATTGCTAACATTACATATTGACCATCTTATAATACTAATAGAGCTCATCTTAAGCCAAGCAATTGTAATTGCATAAATAATAATAAATAAATCACTCAAAAATATACTATACAAGAATAAATACAATTATATTAGAGATTATATATTATATATAAAATAAATATAATTAAGTTATAAATACTAAATATTAACAATATCAATTACGACAGAAATTAACCAAATTTCAGCATAATTGTTGGTTTTTCACTATGATTTCTTAGTATTTATGTGTTTCTTTTGTTTAATTTTTTGTTACTATTATTCTTTTGTACCTAAAACTTTAAGAGGAGACAAGGCTTAAATTGCATTTTTTTTATGACAATTATCTATTCAATGATGCCTTTAAAATACTATGACATACCTTGGTATACGTAGATTGTATAAAAACCAAATATATATATATATATATATATATATATATATATATATATATATATATATATATATATATATATATATATATATTGACAGTTTGTCCAAAATCTCTCCTTTCATATGGTACAGTCTTTTTAAAATTTTGATTGTATTTTACAGTAAAAATGGCTAAATACAGCTATACAACCGTCAAATTTAAGCCCTGAGAGGAGGGCATTTGTCCATTTCCTTTGGATTCATATGTTTTGGAGTAGATTCATAGCCCTATGTTTGTCGAAGAGTGGAAAGCGTTATTGAAACTTTAATTGTATAGTGAAATCATTATTCTTCTCTAAATAGTACCATTTTGAAAAGTGTCAAGTAGGTGGAGACCACATTGCATTATATGGTTGACCATGCTTGTTTTCTAGTGTATTGTCTAGTTGCCTCCATTGTTTTGAGAGTGTTTTAAAATGTAATTGATAGCCTTTAAGTAATTTTAGTGTGTAGGAAAAAAATTTATGCAAACAATAGACTCATTTTTATTGTAATTGATGAAATGCATCCAATTAGTTAGCAAAACTAATCTCTCTCTCTCTCTCTCTCTCTCTCTCTCTCTCTCTCTCTCTCTCTCTCTCTCTCTCTCTCTCTCTCTCTCTCTGTATTCATCTATCTCTCTATCTATCCCCCTCTCTCTTCTTCTACCTCTCTTTCTCTTTTCCTCTCTTTCATTTTCTCTATCTCTATGTCTATCTCTCTGTCTCTCCCATTCTCTCTTCTTTTATCTCTCTTTCTCTCTTCTTTCTTTCTTTCATTCTCTCTATCTATGTCTCTCTTTCTATATCTCTCTTTCTCTAACCTCCTCTATGTCTCTCTATCTCACTTTTACATAATTTATATTATATAAAATATGTTATATAATAACAAATATAACTATATTAGATATTATATTATATATAAAATAAATATAATTAAATTATAAATAAATATTTGATATAATAAACAATTTTATAATATAATAGTATTTTTAAAATATATTAAATAATTTACATTATATGCCGATGATGGCATGGTTCGGTGGTTAAGTCGCTCGGTTGTAGTGGCGGCCACCAGAGTTCAAACCCCCGCTGGGCCAACGAGCTCGCAAGGCTTTACGCCTTCGCTGGGCCAATGAGCTCGTGGGTTTGAAGTGTTCTTCCTAGGGGATGAGGTCCCCCAATTGTGGCCTCACCGGTTCCTTGCTCCGGGCAAAAAGCATTCGCGTGGACTCGGAGGGCATGTCGCACCAGCGTCGCCGGTCACGTTAAAAAGTTTACCAGGTGCATTATCTTTAAAAAAAATAAAAATAAAAAAATAATTTACATTATATAAAATTTATATAAAATTTACTATAAAATAATAAATGCAATTATATTAGACTATATATTATATATAAAATAAATATAATTAAGTTATAAATATTAAATTCTCTCTCTCTAAATAATTTACATTATATAAAATATGCCAAATAATAACAAATATAACTATATTAAATATTAAATACTATATATAAAATAAATATGATTATATTATAAATAAATATTTAATATAGATAAACGATTTTATAATATAATATTTTTTAAAATATATATTAAATAATTTACATTATATAAAATATACTAAACAAGAACAAATACAATTATATTAGAGACTATATATTATATATAAAATAAAAATAATTGAATAATAACTATTAAATATGTTTAGTTTATCCTTCTTAAGACAGAAGACATCTGAGTGATGAAAACATAAAATAAAGGGATATTTAATGTGAAGATGTACTTTTGCGTCTCTCAAATCACCACCGTAATCCCAAAATAATTTCTCTCACAAAGCCACACAATCCAAGCCCACCATCCATTAACAAAGACCAAGTACACAAACTTGTAAGCTCTAATTTCCCACGATGGTGGGTAGCCCACAAGTGCTTTCCCTCCATTCTCAAGTCCAAGCAAAAATATTTTAAGCTCCAACAACTAATTGTAAACAGCGAAGAGCTCCTTGCTCAAAACATTCAAGTCATCCCAAATTGCCACCTATTTTGGGGCACCCACCACCTTTGAATTCCCCATAGACATAGCCATCGTGAGGCCATAGGAAATGAGATAATATAGGAAGGAGCACAAGTCACCTAGTTCCTAACCTTAGACAAAGGCACTTTATCCTCCAACTTTGCCAAGAAAGCTACCAAAATGGAAGCCCTTGACTAAGCCATGCCAATGTGGCCATATTTGTACGTACCCAAAATGCACTTACCTTGTATTTATACTTTAATAACATCTAAAACATTATTAATATAAGTTGTAAGCCACTATTTTTAAACTAGCAGTTGCATGGGGTTTACGCGCAACAAGTTTTCCATTTTTTTACTTACATTTAAATATCAATCTTCAAAAAGGAGGGACTTTCATAAAGGTTGATAGTTGGTAAAGATCGAGTAGAAGAATAAAAATCTGAAAAGAGGTGGTGTTGGATAACAAATGCATGAGATAAAGAAACTTTAAAATTTTGACAAACAATGTAGTTATTTCAATAATTTTGTGCTCCCATTGTATCCCAGGTGTTAGTAGTCTGGAATGGTTGCTATGTTAATTTTGTAGGAGATTTTTCTTGTCAACAAAATATTTGGAGACTTAATACTATAGAGCTAATTCAACTTTGGGGTAAGTGCACAAATATGAGGGACCAAAAGGGGGTCTTAAGATGCCACTTTTTTTTTTAAATCAGGAAACATTGATGTTGGATGAGAAATTGAAGATAGTTACACTCAAAATTTGAAGATACAACAAAAACAAGAGTCGTAGTGCTCTGAATCTAGTTTCTAAACTACTAATTTTTTTCAAAAATGGTTGAGATTAAGGGGTTCATAAATGGGGAGCACACAAATTGGTCTTGTTTTTCTCAAAAAAATATAACATAACGTCTGGTGTGCTCCCCCTAAAGTGTTAACTTTTTTTGAGTATTTCAAAAATTGCTTCGGTGAGAAATTAGCTAACACCATGTAGTTTATCCCTGATTTTTCTGATAATTTTTTCATGAATAATTAATTTTTTAGTAATTTTCAAAGTAGACACATCCTGAAAAACAAAAAATTGAGCATGCTCCCCCCTAAAAATTTTGAAAACTAATCAAAAATTGATTTTTTTTATACGTGTAGAATGGAGTCTAGTTTTCAAAAATGTAACTTATTTGAAATTTTGATGAATGGTTAAAAAAAAAGTCAAAAATACTTGACATTGGCTTTTGACAAAAAACGAATACACTAACAAAAGAAATTAAAGATGAAACCCTTAACGTACTCAAAATGTGAAAAAAATTATATGGTTAGATAGTTAACAGAGAGCTTAAGATTATGGTGGTATTTTTTCAACTTTTCATTGAAAAAAGTGCAATCCTGATGGGGAGCACGCTCCAGATTATCTAAATTTTGTTAGAAACTAGCAAAACACGTCCTTGGATGACCTAAACACATTTTAAGCCTTTGGGTTGGAATACCAAGGCAAATCCAAGCCTATGCATAATGCAAGCACGTTATAACACATTCGCGTTATGTGCTTTCACATAACATGTTTGTGTTATAACGCGTTCACATTATGCTGAACTAAATCACTCCCTTCCCTCCTCTCTTTCTCCCCTCCTCTCTCTTTCTCACCTCTACTTCCCTCCTCTCTCTCTCACTCTCTACTTCCCTCCCCTCCCTACATCCTACCCTCTCTTTCACTCTCTACTTCCCTTCCCTCTCTACCTCCTACCATCTCTCCCACTCTCTATTTCCCTCCCCTCTCTACCTCTACCCTCTCTCTCACTCTCTTCTTCCCCCCTCTCTACCTCCTACCCTCTCTCTCACTCTCTACTTCCCTCCCCTCTCTACCTCCTACCCTCTCTCTCACTATCTTCTTCCCTCCCCTCTCTACCTCCTACCCTCTCTCTCACTCTCTACTTACCTCCCCTCTCTACCACCTACCCTCTCTCATTCTCTTCTTCCCTCCACTCTCTACCTCCTACCCTCTCTCTCACTCTCTTCTTCCCTCCCCTCTCTACCTCCTACCCTCTCTCTAATTCTCTACTTCCCTCCCATCTCTACCTCATACCTTCTCTCTCACTCTCTACTTGCCTCCCCTCTCTACCTCCTACCCTCTCTCTCACTCTCTACTTCTCTCCCCTCTCTACCTCCTTACCTCTCTCACTCTTTACTTCCATCCCCTCTCTACCTCCTACCCTCTCTCTCACTCTCTTCTTCCCCCTCCTCTCTAGCTCCTACCTTCTCTCACTCTCTAATTCCCTCCCCTCTCTACTTTTTACCCTCTCTCCCACTCTCTACTTCCCTCCCCTCTCTACCTCCCTCCCCTCTCTACCTCCTACCCTCTCAGTCTCTTCTTCCCTCCCCTCTCCACCTCCTATCTTTGCTCTCACTCTATTCTTCCCTCCCCTCTACCTCCTACACTCTCTCTCACTCTCTACTTCCCTCCCCTCTCTACCTCCTATGCTCTCTCACTCTCTACTTCCCTCCCCTCTCTACCTCCCACCCTCTCTCTCACCCTCTTGTTCCCTCCCCTCTCTACCTCCTACCCTCTCTCCCACTCTCTACTTCCCTCCCCTCTCTACCCTTTACCTTTTCTCACTCTCTACTTCCCTCCCCTCTCTACCTCCTACCCTCTCTCTCACTCTCTTTTTCCTTCCCCTGTCTACCTCCTACCCTCTCTCACTCTCTACTTCCCTCCCCTCTACTTTTTACCCTCTCTCCCACTCTCTACTTCCCTCCCCTCTCTACCTCCTACCCTTTCAGTCTCTTCTTCCCTCCCCTGTCTACCTCCTACCTTCGCTCTCACTCTATTCTTCCCTCCCCTCTACCTCCTACACTCTCTCTCACTCTCTACTTCCCTCCCCTCTCTACCTCCTACGCTTTCTCACCCTCTACTTCCATCCCCTCTCTACCTCCTACCCTCTTTCTCACTCTCTTCTTCCCTCCCCTCTCTACCTCCTACCCTCTCTCCCACTCTCTACTTCCCTCCCCTCTCTACCCTTTACCCTTTCTCACTCTCTACTTCCCTCCCCTCTCTACCTCCTACCCTCTCTCTCACTCTCTTCTTCCTTCCCCTGTCTACCTCCTACCCTCTCACTCTCTACTTCCATCCCGTCTCTACCTCCTACCCTCTCTCACTTTCTACTTCCCTCCCCTATTTACCTCTCCTCATCATTCTTCCCATCTAATGAAATTTCATAAATTATCTTGTTTCCATTTCATCATCCCAATTTATATCCTCATCCTTCTTTGCATGTCCTAGTTTTCTTGTTTCCATGTTCTTTGTCGATAAGGGAGAGAGAGAGAGAGGGAGGGAGAGGGAGAGAGGGTGGAGAGAGAGAGAGAGTCCTAGTTTTCTTGTTTTGGAGAGAGAGAGGGTTGGTTGGGTTTATGAGTTTAGGGTTGCTTAAGTTTAGGGTTTAGGGGTTAGGATTTAGGGGAATTATTTAGGGTTTAAGAGTTTAGGGTTGGTTGGGTTTATGGTTTAGAGGTTAGATTTACGAGCATTATTTAGGGTTTTGGGGTTTTGGGAGAGAGAGAGGTTTAGGGTTACTCAGGTTTAGGGGCATTATTTAGGGTTTATGAGTTTAGGGTTGCTCAGACCTTTATGGGCATTATTTAGGGTCTACGTTTAGGGTTTCTCAAGTTTAGGGTTTATGGGTTAGGGTTAAAGGGGAACTATTTATGGTTTAAGGGTTTAGCCTGGTTGCTTGAGTTTAGGGTTTTAGGGTCAAGGGCATTATTTGAGGTTTATGAGTTTAGGGTTTCTCAAGTTTAGGGTTTAGGGGAATTATTTAGGGTTTAGGGGTTTAGGGTTGCTCGAGTTTAAGGTTTAGGGTTTAGGGGTTAGGGGTTAGGGTTTAGGGTTTAGAGAGAGATAGAGTCAGGGGATAGATAGAGATTGGGAGAAATAGGGAGATAGAGGTTTAGGGTTGCTTCCAGGGTTTATGATTTAGGGGTTTGGGGTTTAGGGGTTTAGGGTTGCTTAGTTTTAGGGTTCAAGGGTTAGGGGTTAGGGGTTAGGGTTTAGGGGCATTATTTAGGGTTTATGGTTTAGGGGTTAGGGGTTAAGGTTTAGAGGTTTGGTTAGCGTTTAGAGAGAGAGGACTGATAGGGAGATATAGAGGAGATTGAGGGGAGAGATAGGGAGATAGAGAGTGAGGGACATGGCCAGAGACATAGGCAGAGAGATTGCGAGACCTAGAGGGATGATAGAGACAAGGAGATAGGGGTTTAGGGTTGATCAGGTTTAAGGTTAAGGGGTTAGGAGTTTAGAGAGGGAGAGATAGGGAGATAAAGGTTCAAGGGAACTATTTAAGGTTTAGTTGTTTAGAGAGAGAGAGAGAGGGAGATAGAGAGATAGATATATACTTATACATAAAGGTTTGCATAGATATATACTTATAAATATATACTTATACATAGAGAGAAAACACTAAATTTACGTGTTTGCATGTGTAGGAAAGTTTAATGTTTTCATGCTTCCCAAAATACGCTCGCATTATGGGAAGAAAAAAAAATGGTAGAAAACCATGTGGGATCCGTGATTCAAACCCCACATGTCTGTTATTCCCTACTTTTCATGCATGCTATTAGACAAGAAAACACTTTTTCATGTTGTTTGACATATTAAGAATCATTTTTTGATCAATCTACCACCTTTTTTGTTTTTTCAACTTAGAAGTACTGATTTTGCATGTTTTTGGACAAAATTTGAGTATTTAAACTAAAAGTTTCATGTTTCATATTGTTTCAAAGCTAATTGCCATTGATATAGATTGAATTTGATGATATATGTTTTTTTTCCATAAATTTCACTAATCCTATTCTAGAGTTATATAGAATTCATAATCAAACTTGCGAAAAAGAACAATTTGAGGATTTTGAAGCCAAATTTTGGAGGATTGGTCAACTCAAATATTGAATTCTAAGGTATGTTCTTTATGCCCATTTTAATTCACTTTATGTTCTTTAGAACACTCACAACCACTAAATGTGGAACTATCTAAGTTAAAAAAAATCATCATTATGTGTATTAATAGAATTAGAATAATTAAAATATGATATGTACGTGATTTTGTTGTATCTTGAATCATTAATAGAATTTGTTGTATCTTGAATTTGAACTATGTCATTGATACCTCCCTATAACAAAGTATTATCATCAATCTCTCTAATGTACAACCAGTTGTATTAACATTTAAAATATAGTGCTATTGATGCTACAAATCTGATATATATTTGGTTCTCATATAGTAATGAGTTGTCATTATCATCGCCTTGGCCATTCAACAAATTCTCATCACTGGGACTAGGTGTGTCATCATACTTAATGTCTTCTTTAATGTCAATTGACTAATTTGTATTGATTGATTGTGATAATTCAACACTTTCAGTGCTTACAAGGGTGCATCGGATACTTAGCTTTTTTGTCATACTTGTCTTCATACTTAGTCAAAAGTTGTTGACCAAAACACATGAACCATGTATGTATGTCTTCCTACACTGCAACCAAAATTAAACTATGGCTTGCAATAACAAAAACAAACTCTCAATTACTTATCACTTTGATACCTCAAAACATTCTCTAGAACATATACATGTTCTCAATTGTCACTACATGCACTCCAACACTGCCACATGTGCCCTTGCACTACCATACATGCTCTAGAAACTCACTTATCTCATGATGCAATGGCTATTTCTTCACCAAGCATCTTGCAATTGCTACCATAGAAACACTTGGTTGTCATAAATATCCATGTCATAGCACAATGTCAAACTCTCAATGCATGGTTACCACATAGGCTTCTATCACTATCTTATCAATTTATGATCAAACTCTTGAACAAGATCTTGAACAATCCACAAATCTCAGTATGTATCAAGTTCAAGTCCTTAAAGGTCAATTGACCATACTGACCACATGACATAACCAATTTGTATCCTTAAGAGTTGCTTTTAGATCAGATCTATTTTTAATAAACACATTTGCAATAGAAACATTCTATTTGTTGTCATGAGAACTTCTTCCTTAGATATTCATTAGATCTTCTTCTTCTCATCTTCTCATCATTATAATCTTCTTTAATAACCTATCTCACCATTTATCCTTCAATGATCTTGTGATTACCCTTGTAATGCACCAATTTACTTTTGAAAGTCCTAGGGTTTGATCAAATTCTTATTTTGGACTATTGTTCAAACAATGTCATGTGATATTCCTAAGGTTACAATGAATGTCCTATACATTTATGATTCCTAGAAAACCCCTCCTTTACACCTTGACAAGATATCAAATTATCTTCATAGGGTTTGATGTTCCTATTGACTGTCATGATAGTCCTAGTTGTGTTGATAGCCCATTTAAGGTGCTTGACAATTATAATCTATATATAATCAATCCTTTTAATCATTGTCATCCCTTACCTTGTAATCCTAAGGAGTGCCATACAATATAGATGACCATGCATTGATATCCTCATAATCATCCAAAATTAGTAGAAAAATAACTATCCATAAACCTAGGCATGATAGACTAGCAAGTAGTTTGTTTCTAGGTGTTCTTAGGTCACTAGTTATTTTGCATATAATTGGTAATGTTCTTAGGGATTTATTCTTAGGGTTATCTTTTCATGATACATAACAAACAATATGAAATGAGGAGATCTCAACATCAATGCTATTGATAGTGTGCATTTGTTCAACTTACAAACTATGATTGTCTTCTCCCAAAGTGACAATACCTTTGCATTTGATGTAGTAATCTTTCATGTGAATAGGGTATTGAGAGCCTATTGCATATTTTGAATATTTGACCTTAATAGTGATCTAGAGTTTCATGATAGTAATCTATTTTTATGATGTGACAGTCTATGTGGTTGTTTGTAATAGTCATAGCGCAATTTGATAGTCTTTTCCCTCAACACCACCTCCATAAGCAATTTGTCTATCATTGTATATGATAATGTTCACATATGGGATATACTCAAAATATAGTTTAGGACAACTTGTTTTACATGAAATGATGATCTTCAGTCAAGTATATCATGATAATCCCAAATACCTCCAATAATTTTTATGATAGTGGCGGCTATCTTTTCATCATGGGACAATACCTTTGCATCTTAGGGTGATGGTTCTGTATTACTTGTGATAATTTATCTTGGAAACCTTGCACTAATGATCTACCTTCACCTTATTGATACCTATGGAAAAATATCAAAGATATTTGGACAAGGCACTATAAACAACTTCGTGACAGTCATGGTTGATAGGATAGTCCTAAAATTCACAAAAGATCCTCCTTTTCCATGTTTGGTCATGAGAACTTCTGCTGCAACTTTTTCCACCATGATTTTTATCAAAACATTTACAAGTAGGTCATCATGAAACAAAACTCTACCCTAAATTTTTGCACCTTGTTATTCTGCCCTAACCCTAACTCTGTTGAAAATCAAACTTGTAATGATGGCAATTATGAATCATAAATCATAGAAAACATTCATAAGATCATACCAAATTATTTGAATCAGTTGTTATGAATCTGCTGTTATGAATTTGTTGTTATGAATCAGGATCTGCTATTATGAACCAAATTACATATATAATTACATATATAAGGATCTTCTCTTATGAATCAACACATACATGTACATACCAAATTATGCAAGGATAGGCTCCAATGAGGGTTGATAAAGGAAGAATAAACCTATTGTTACAATCTACTCAAACTCCTCTATTCAAAAAGAATTGTCTACCATTTTCATTATTGGGAATTGTCTAGATCTAGTTGTTGCTTCCTTCTATAATTTTGGCTTTTGTTGCAAAAGCCCCCTCAAAGTTCTAATTATCATTGTCTTATTCATCATGCTTATATAAATCATCATCATGACAAGGAAATGAGCAAAGACTCTAACACCAGAAGAGCATGAAGTTGAGAATGAGAGGAAAAGAGAAAGAATGAGGTGAATTCATGAAATTAGGAAATTGTCAACCATACAAGAAGACATTCCACCATTGCCAATTGAAGAGGAACATGACACATCTTGTTGGTGCCTGAATTGACTGTCAATTTTCATGCAGGCACCTTCCCAAAAAATCCAAAAGGTTCTGAGTTTTGGCACCCCTTCATCTTTCCTGAGGAAGGGGTCATCATGTTTTGTCCATCAGCGAAAGTTTTATTTTTTTGAGTGCTCCGATTGTGTCTTTGAACTTTCGGTTTGAACCTCGCCGGCGAACCTCAGTGTTGAACCTCGCCATTGAACCATCTGTTTGAACCGGTTCAATGGTTCAAAGCTTTATGTTTTTGGTTTCATCGGTGTGATGGCAGCTATCGGCATAGGTTTGTGGTCTTGCTCCGACGGTCTAAGTCACACCAACGGAGATGGGAAGCCAAGTTGCCATCGGTGTGACTTTTGTTGTTGGCGAGCGTTGCTTTTGGGTTGGCCGATGGTTTTTGTCTTGGCGACGGGTGTTTTTTACTTGGCCATCGGTGAGACTTGTTTTATCGGCCTAGTCGATGGAAGTTGGCCCGATGGTCTATCTCTAGCCGATGATGGGAAATATGGAGTTTGCGATGGCATCGGCGAGACTATTGAGGTCGGTCAGAGGAGTTTCAGGTTGGCTGATGGGATTGGTCTAGCCGACAGGGGATTGCGATGGGCTTCATCGGTGTAACACATGAGGTCGGCCAGAGGATTTTTGGATGCTCCGATGGAGGGAGTCACGGCAACGGAGGTTGTGTTTTGTTTGCCATCGGAGAGACTTGATAGATCGGCAAGAGTTTTTTGGGGCAAGCCGATGGCTTAGCTTTGGGCGAGGGCTTGTGTGTCAAGCGCAGCAAAAGCGCTCAACACTGTGTATGTTTGTGGCCATGTTTATAAAACGTTGAAGTGGTCGTCTCACTATGCATGTGGGATTAATCTCCCTACATTATTTTGAACCTGCGAGGAAGCGCTTCTTGGCGGGAAGCTCCATTTTGAACAGTGCAACAGTTTCCAAGTAGGCCGCGGGTGGTTGAGCCATCAATGGCGATTGTAGCAGGGGTGTGGGCGACAGTACAAGTGATTAAACTACCTAATTTTTAGCATGAAGACTTCCAGATGGTGGCACAGGGCTCGAGGCCACCCCTGTCAACTCTCCTACCTACTGCATTGATAACTTATGGGCGCCATCTCTCATGGGCTGTATCTAGCAGTTTTTTGTAAAAATCATGTAATTAATTGCTGTGGGTACACTTTCTGGCCGATATAGGTAGACTGTGTTACCATTGTTTTGGTTATTGAAAGTTGAACATTTGGCTCTATAATACAATATAGCTAATTTGGTTGCTCTGTACAGCAAAACCTGTGAGTTTATGTATCTCTTGTTGTATGTTTTTTGCATGAATCCACTGATTTCATGGTTAATTTTATATGAGAAATGCTATGTTAGCATGTGTTTTGTTAATTCTGTCTCCAGTATTGCATGTATCTTTCTTCTGAGTCTGGATATTTAAGCAATGTTTGAGACTCTAGAACATAGAATTCCTGTGTTGAATGTCTGATCTCTTAACTTCTGCTCAAGGGGTAGATTAAATTGTTCTCAGATTGAACATTGGGAAGGGTATACTGCAGTAGGGATGCCATAAGTATAGATAGCTTAACACTCTGTATTGGGAGATATCTGTAAGGCAGGTATCATATGTGTCCCCCTGAAATCCAGTTTTAGTTGTTCATGCATATCATTCACAGGTGTATGTCTACTGACTCCAGGCCCTGGATAGGCACCGATCTAGCTTTGTGTTTGTGTTACAACCATGTCCAGCTTTGCATCCAAACTTAAAATCAAAATCAAACTCTAAAACAACCATTAGGACATTAGAATTAGTTTTAGGATCCTCAGTCCTCTGTCTACAACTGCAAATAGGCCCAAAGCTAGCCCCTTTGCTCTTATCTTACAGTTTTGGTCTACTTACATGAGGACTTATCTGCTTTCTGTCAGCATCCCAGCCTTGTATGTATATCCTCATGGATGTTGAGTAGGGAATACCCCCCTAGGTTTTGCAGAGCCTGAAGACGAAGAGGAGATAAAATATAGAGTTTATCTCCTACACTGTTGGCCCCTGGCCCACAGATCCTGTTGATCATTAATGGCTACCTTGTAGGGAAATCTGGGAATAAGCATCCAGTCTAGGAAAAAACCAACAGAAATTGGCGACTCTACTGGGGATGGTGATTTGAAAATTGTTATTTTTGTCCTCCCTGGTGAAATATCTGTGTGCCCATCCGAGTCACCAATAGAAATTGGCGACTTCGCTGGGGAGAGAGAGAGTCAAGTAACCTGAGGGCTGGAAAATCTAGTTTCCAGTGAAGTTGTTGCAACAAAAAGGAACCATGTGGTGCTCTGCTGGGGTGATGAATCTAGAAAACAAAAGTGCCTTGCTGACATTCTGTCCTCTCTCTGAGAGGTGGCGACTCTGTTGAAAGAACCTATCAATGCTGCAACATATATCCAGGTATTCATCTTTGATTCAAAATGTTGAGTTTAGAACAACAAGCCTGGTCGTGCTCTCAGAGAAGACCATTCTTTATTGAAAGATATAAAGCCCTAAATTTCACAGGGATATATGGTTACCCAAATATTATTCCCAATAAAATTAGAAGATGTTTGCCAAAATATAGTGGATCGGATTCTGAATCAGCAAACAAACATCTGCAAAGATTTTGTAATTTAATAGAAGATTATGAGGTAGAGGATGAAGATGTAGTAATGAGACTCTTTGTTCAGTCATTGGAAGATGATGCTAGGATATGGTTTTCAGACCTGCCTGTTTGTTCAGTTTCTTCATGGATAGATTTAGAAGTTGCATTC
Organism: Cunninghamia lanceolata; assembly: GCA_027924645.1. Classification (NCBI taxonomy): domain Eukaryota; kingdom Viridiplantae; phylum Streptophyta; class Pinopsida; order Cupressales; family Cupressaceae; genus Cunninghamia; species Cunninghamia lanceolata. Next base: position 8,027,089 of record BSBN01000776.1, on the reverse strand, counting down.
CTAGGGCAGTTTGGTGAAAGGCTTGATGTGGCCTCATTAATCATACATTTTATGAATATCCAAAGGGAAGATGAGGCGCTGGTTCCAGCCTTTAATCTTAGGTTTATTAAATTGCTTAGGCAGATCCCTGAATATATGAGACCTAATAATGCATTGTGCTTGACAATTTATTTGGCTGCATTTGATGAAGAAATGAGTTATCTGTTGAGGGATAAAGAACCAGTCACACTTCACCAGGCTTTCCAATTTGCTATGGACATAGAAAACAATGATAAATATGGAATGCTAGTAGGTTTCATGGCTGCAAGTTGTCAAAGCAGTTATCAAAGTGAATATATTTCAACTCTCCCAGTATGTGCATTGAGAAATGATTGTATAGAGGGAAATATATTTCAGAATAATGTGTGCAGCCATGATGTGATGCATGAAGAAAATGTTGTAGAAAATGTAAGCACATCTTGTAATAATGAAAACAAAGATTGTTATCAGCCTTTAGAAGACAAGCCTGCAGACACAAGGTGCCCTCCAATTGATCAAATGAGAGACATACATGAAGTTGTGTCTTGCAGCAGTGTGCATATCCCAGTTATGCCTGATTATTTATATGAAGTGGATATGCAGAGCTTCACTCTGAATATAGAAAACATTGATTCAAGGGATGGTAGTGAATATGCTAGTGATTGCCAGCAATCAGATGCATATGTGAGCCTTTCAGATAATGAAATATATTTGGATGCTGATTATGAATGTTTCCTTGAAGATTTTGGCCACCTTCATAGTGCAGAGGTTGAAAACTTTGCTTTTGATTATCAGGGCACTGGTGAAGATAAAAAACAAGGTCACTATTCAGAGGTGGATGGGAAAATTGCAGATGTGTGTGCTCATACAGTTGGGGATAGTGTTGATTGCAGGGGTGACTATGAAGCTTTCAGTGTAGGGCTACATTCTGAGTTATTTCTGCCTTCTCTTGAGACATTTCAGGTGGACATTAATGACAAAACTACCGTGCATGATGATGATTAATATCTGTATGTTCATCAAGATAAATTTGATTATGAGATGTTGCTTGTGCCTGAATATTGCATGTTTGATACAGAGGAGCTCTTATTTTTTGAGGAAGGGCAAAATTCTGATGTGGATTCATTTGTTTCATGTGAGTCTGTTATTTTTCCAAGAAACATCAGTGACTCATATGATGATGACATTCTACAACTGATAATTATATATGCTGATGAAGCTAGCTGTAGATTTGCTGAAGAAAATGAAATGAGCAGCAGCACAAATAATTGCCAAGGGGCTTGTTGCAGACAGTTAAATGCTTTTAGGCTTCATTTGAAGAAATCAAAAGAAAATCAGGTGTTTGACAAAGGAAAAGTCTGGTTTTTCCTTTTTGGTGGCCCTGGGCCACCATGTTTATTTTAAAATAATGTGTTTGGTGATGCAGATTGGTGCAAGTTTGACTCTGTGCCCAATGGATAGGGGACTGGTCTGCATCCCAGAGATCTGGGGTTCTCACTGCAGTCTTGCACCTGCACGTCCCCAATCAGAGCCACTGTTGGTGCCTGAATTGACTATCAGTTTCCAAGCAATTTTTCATGCAGGTACCTTCCCAAAAAATCCAAAAGGTTCTGAGTTTTGGCACCCCTTCATCTTTCCTGAGGAAGGGGTCATCATGTTTTGTCCATCAGCGAAAGTTTTGTTTTTTGGAGTGCTCCGATTGTGTCTTTGAACTTTCGGTTTGAACCTCGCCGGCGAACCTCAGTGTTGAACCTCGCCGTTGAACCATCTATTTGAACCGGTTCAATGGTTCAAAGCTTTATGTTTTTGGCTTCATCGGCGTGATGGCAGCTATCGGCATAGGTTTGTGGTCTTGCTCCGACGGTCTAAGTCACACCGACAGAGATGGGAAGCCAAGTTGCCATCGGCGTGACTTTTGTTGTCGGTGAGTGTTGCTTTTGGGTTGGCCGATGGTTTTTGTCTTGGCGACGGGTGTTTTTTGCTTGGCCATTGGTGAGACTTGTTTTATCGGCCTAGTCGATGGAAGTTGGCCTGATGGTCTATCTCTGGCCGATGATGGGAAATATGGAGTTTGCGATGGCGTCGGCGAGACTATTGAGGTCGGTCAGAGGAGTTTCAGGTTGGCCGATGGGATTGGTCTGGCCGACAGGGGATTGCGATGGGCTTCATCGGTGTAACACATGAGGTTGGCCAGAGGATTTTTGGATGCTCCAATGGAGGGAGTCATGGCGACGGAGGTTGTGTTTTGTTTGCCATTGGAGAGACTTGATAGATCGGCGAGAGTTTTTTGGGGCAAGCTGATGGCTTAGCTTTGGGTGAGGGCTTGTGTGTCGAGCGCGGCAAAAGCGCTCGACACTGTGTATGTTTGTGGCCATGTTTATAAAACGTTGAAGTGGTCTTCTCACTATGCATGTGGGATTAATCTCCCTACATTATTTTGAACCTGCGAGGAAGCGCTTCTTGGCGAGAAGCTCCATTTTGAACAGTGTGACAGTTTCCAAGTAGGCCGTGGGTGGTTGAGCCATCAATGGCGATTGTAGCAGGGGTGTGGGCAACAGTACAAGTGATTAAACTACCTAATTTTTAGCATGAAGACTTCCAGATGGTGGCATAGGGATCGAGGCCACCCCTGTCAACTCTCCTACCTACTGCATTGATAACTTATGGGCGCCATCTCTCATGGGCTGTATTTGGCAGTTTTTTGTAAAAATCATGTAATTAATTGCTGTGGGTACACTTTCTGGCTGATATAGGCAGACTGTGTTACCATTGTTTTGGTTGTTGAAAGTTGAACATTTGGCTCTATAATACAATACAGCTGATTTGGTTGCTCTATACAGCAAAACCTGTGAGTTTATGTATCTTTTGTTGTACGTTTTTTGCATGAATCCACTGATTTCATGGTTAATTTTATATGAAAAATGCTATGTTAGCATGTGTTTTGTTAATTCTGTCTCCAGTATTGCATGTATCTTTCTTCTGAGTCTGGATATTTAAGCAATGTTTGAGACTCTAGAACATAGAATTCCTGTGTTGAATGTCTGATCTCTTAACTTCTGCTCAAGGGGTAGATTAAATTGTTCTCAGATTGAACATTGGGAAGGGTATACTGCAGTAGGGATGCCATAAGTATAGATAGCTTAACACTCTGTATTGGGAGATATCTATAAGGCAGGGATCATATGTGTCCCCCTGAAATCCAGTTTTAGTTGTTCATGCATATCATTCACATGTGTATGTCTATTGACTCCAGGCCCTGGATAGGCACCGATCTAGTTTTATGTTTGTGTTACAACCATGTCCAGCTTTGCATCCAAACTTAAAATCAAAATCAAACTCTAAAACAACCATTAAGACATTAGAATTAGTTTTAGGATCCTCAGTCCTCTGTCTACAACTGCAAATAGGCCCAAAGCTAGCCCCTTTGCTCTTATCTTACAGTTTTGGTCTACTTACATGAGGACTTATCTGCTTTCTGTCAGCATCCCAGCCTTGTATGTATATCCTCATGGATGTTGAGTAGGGAATACCCCCTAGGTTTTGCAGAGCCTGAAGAAGAAGAGGAGATAAAATATAGAGTCTATCTCCTACACTGTTGGCCCCTGGCCCAGAGATCCTGTTGATCATTGATGGCTACCTTGTAGGTAAATCTAGGAATAAGCATCCAGTCTGGGAAAAAACCAACACATCTAATGAAGCTAAGAGAGATATGGAATTGGTGACACAAAGGGAACGAATGCAAAACCTTCGTTCAATGAGGAAACTAAATCTCCAAGTTAGAGGCACTCCATCGTCCACAGGTCAAGTTGAAGGAACACCATCATTATCTTCTCAAATTGGAGGCACTCCATCTTTCACAGGTGAAGTTGAAGGTACATCTTCATTTTCTTCTCAAGTTGGTGGCACACCATCGTTCACACGTCAAGTTGAAGGTACACCATCTTCTCCATCTCAACTTCAAGCCTTTTCACCTTTTTCATCTCTAATTGAAGGTACACCATCTATCCCATCTCAAGTAAATATTTAAGAAATTCCTAATGTTGAGTCAACTTTACCATTGAAAACACCTCCTAGAATTTTGCATAGGAAGCCTAAGTTTCTAATGAATATCGATGAGAATGTGTTGAAGCCCATGCAAGATAAGATTCCCAAGTGCACTTGCCAAAGATATGCGAATAATATATGGAAATCATTATTTGAGAATTTAAATGAAACTGGAAGATGTCAACTACTTGTTGAATTGATGAGAAATCTAAAATTTAGGCCCACTATGAAGATTCTTGGCCTAAGAATATCAAATGCCTTAAGTGAAAAATTAATTGTCAAGAATCTAATGAGTGCATATGAGAGTGTGGGTTCTACCTCACGCACCAAAGATAGTAATGTCACACAACGTGTCATTACATCGATAATAGTAAGCCAACAAACAAAGAAAGCTTGCCTCATTAGAAAGACAAGTCAAGCATTGAAAATAAGTAGAAAAACTCTAATGAGAGCTGTTGGAAGATGTGAAAGAGTTGAGGACCTAAACACCAATAAATTGTGGGCATTCTCTGGGAGACTCTCACAGAAAGACAAAGTTGTTGTTGAAGAATTGAGCTCCTTCATCGAAGAATTTTAGAAAAATAACACAAGGGTATCTCCTAATGCAAGAGATGTTGTGAGAAGGAGAATTGGTTGTCAAAACCGTGAGCCACATCCAAAGCATTTTTTGTATGTGACTCAAACACAAATTTTAAAAAAATTTCAAGAGATGTATCATCAAATTAAAATTTGTCAAAGATATTTTGAAATGCTAAAACCTTTCTATGTCAAAATAAATCACACACGCACTACTTGTTGTTGTAGATTACATATTGAATTTTATAACCATTTTGATGTTTATCAGTCTATATGTTTAGATTTGCATACTAATAATGTTTTGCAGGATTGTAGCATACATGCCCCACCAACATCTTCAAGAGACTTCATATCAACAATTTTATGTGAAAGAGAGGAAGATCAAATATTCTATAGGAAATTATGCTTGGATGGCACATGTCAGCATTGTGGTGGCTTGCAATGCATGCAAATATGTGAACATATGGAAAGCACACATGCGGTTGGAAATGAACTAGTAGAGCTCAGCAAGTATAAAATAGTGGCCTACAATACAAAAGATGGTAAACAAGCAAAGAGGTGTGATTTGGTTATTCAAAAGATTCTAGTATGTCTGCATTTCGTGACAGTATAGTGTACAAGTATGCAAGGCATACCCATAGAGCTCAATGGTTGGACACGCAATTGAAGTTATGCAAGGACACTTTTCCACTTGGTACCATCGTTTTAGTTGTTGACTTTGTAGAGAACTACACACTACAGCCACAAAATGAGGTGCAATCACAATATTACAACTCTACGCAGGTTGCTATATTTGTGCAAATAGCATTCATTCATGCAGAAGATAGTATAAAGGATGACAAGAAGATCTTGAGGGAATATCTTTTTTATATTAGTGATGATCGGACACATTCTACAAAGTTTGTGCAAGGTTGATTTCAGATGTTCTACCGTGATTTGGCTAGTAGGAGCATATCATTTTGTTAGCATATCATATTGTCAGATAATTGTGCATCACAATTCAAGAACGCGTAGATATTCTATTGGTTGAGCAGGATGCATACGATGAATGGTGTTCAACATATGTGGAATTTTTGTGAGGCTGGGCATGGAAAGGGGGAGCATGATGGTGCTAGAGCATGTATCAAAAGAGCATTAGCAAGAGAAGAGTTGAAGTACAAAGATAATGCAAAGTTGATAGATGCGAGATCTATTATCGAATGGTGCAACACTACAATGGGTCTAGGTAATGAAGGTAAGTCTACAATTCATAGATATTTTTGGTTGGTTGATGATACTAACATTGCAAAATATGAAGATTGTTGTACATTGACATGATCGAGTGAGCTACACTCTTTTAGAAGCTCTAGTGCAGGTTCATGGAGTATTCATATGTGGCGGATGTCATGCTTTTGTTCTTCATGTACATATGAAGCTTGGTATGATTGTGAGTCAAAGGAGTGGGTCGATGATTAGTGTACAAAAGGCCTAATCCTGATTGACATCTATCGACCACTGACAACACTACAAATGATAGAGATTGAATCATTAGTTGATTTTGACCATGTTTTGGATCTAGTTCAACTAGGTATTATCAGCATTCAAATTTAATATAATTTAATATGCCATCTTATTTTCTTGTTTTTCTTGTATTTTTGACTATATTCATCGAACTAAATGCACATATCAATGCAGGGCATGTTTATGCATTTATTGCAACTGAAGACAATGAAGAAGGAACGAAATATTATTTGTGTTGTTGTGTTGAGGTAAAAAAGAAATTAGATGCTCCTATTATAGATGGAGAAAACATCAAGTACCCTACATGATCAATGGTTGTTACTAGAACATGGCTTAGAAGGTACCTAGTGAAGAAGTCTGATGTGTGGTTGTTCGAGGACTTTGACACACATAGGAAGATTCTTCATTATTCTAACCTTGTTGCATCAAACATTCATTTGATCAAATATGGGGATAGACCATTAAACATGACCTTGTGGAAGGTTTGTGAGTCTGATCACGAGGCAATACTCGACACAATAAAGAGTAGAGTAGACCCTGATGGTTCATTGGATTGAATTGGTGGAAAGACAGAAAGGTATGTTATTTTTCTTTGCTATCCTCATTTCACCTTGTATATTTTAACTACTCATTTTAGCTAAATAGTGCAATTGCATTTGCATGCAGGATTTTAGTATGATGGAGGTAGGCATAATCCTTATGAAGTTGCCTTTGGAAGGAAAGTAAGATAGGTTTTCATGATTATTTCACAGTGATATGTCCTTTACTTTCTATTTCATAATGAGTTTTAATGATGTTACTATGAGTTTTAATTCGTTTTAATGATGTTACTATTTTATAATGAGTCTTAATGAGTTTTAATGACAAATAATTGATAGCAACGATAAGGGCAGCCTCAATTGATGCCCTACAAGATATTGGATCAAGTGAGAACACCTTTATAGTACTGAATTTTCATCTATCAGAAAGGTATTATGAATAATTTTTACATTCAACATCTCTTGGGGCCAAACAGATGGCACCAACGCATCCATGTGGGTGGGTAAATGCTAGGGGGATGTCTTTTTATTGGCAAAGCCTCATGGTCGTTCTTGACTATATCGATCGCAAACAATCTCTCAAGAGCCCTAAGGAAAAAAAAGGTGACAAAATTTGGATCAACTGTTCAATCAAAATGTGAAACCTAGGAACATCTTCTTGGCATGTATAGGTGGATGTCAAGTCCACCTACAAACACCTACCTTGATTTTTGCTAAACCAATTTCGTTTTCCTATGGTGGCAAGGAACTCATTGTTCCAAAATGCTTCAGTTTCATGTAGTGGAAAGGTGCTAGGAGTGACATTTTGCATTCCATAGCTCGTGGGGCCGAACGAACTATGCCAACGCATCGGGGTGGGTGGGTAAATGACAAGAGAAGTCTCATTTCACGTGCCAAGCATCCTAGTCATTCCGGGAAGCAGGCTATTGGTAAAATCTTTTAAGATCCCTAAGACCAAAAAACTAGCAAACTTTGATGGAGAATTTCTCAAAATTCATGGCAAATGGGAACATTTTGTTTGGACCTATAGTTGCATGTGGCATCCATCCACAATAACCTCTCTTAGTTTTGGTCAAGTCCAGTCTGTTTGACCATGCCGAAATCAAATGTATTCTTGTAAAATGCTTCAGTTTCATGTAGTGGAAAGGTGCTAGGAGTGACATTTCGCATTCCATAGCTCATGGGGTTGAATTGAATACGCCAACACATCTAGGTGGGTTGGTAAATGCTAGGCAAAGTCTCATTTCATGTGCCAAGTGTCTCAGTCGTTCCAGGCTACAAGCTGCCAACAAAGTTGAAAGGTGCTAGGAGTGACATTTTGCATTCCATAGCTCATGGGGCCGAACAGACTTTGCCAATGCATCAGGGTGGGTGGGTAAATGTCAGAGGAGGTCTCATTTCATGTGCTAAGCTTCCTAATCATTGGGGGCAATAGGCTACCAACAAAGTCCCTTAAGATCCCTAAGACCAAAAACCTGCCAAACTATGACATAACAGTTCTTGGAATTAGTGGTAGTTGGGAACATTTTGTTTATACCTACAAGTGCATGTGGGGTCCATCCATAATAACCTCTCTTAGTTTTAGTCAACTCCAATCCTTTTGACCATGCTGAAATCAAATGCATTCTTGCAAAATGCTTTAGTTTCATGCAATGGAAAGGTGGTAGGAGTGACATTTTGCATTCCATAGCTTGTGGGGCTGAATAGACTTTGCCAACACGTCAAGGTGGGAGGGTAAATGCTAGGGGAGGTCTTGTTTCATGTGCCAAGAGTCCCAGTCATTTGGGGCAGAAGGCTATTGGCAAAGTCACTTAAGATCCTAAGAGCAAAAACTGCCAAACTTTTACAAAGCAGTTCTCAGAATTTGTGGTAGCTAGGAACATTTTATTTGGACCTACAGGTGCACGTGGGGTCTATCTACAATAATTTCTCTCAGTTTTAGTCATCTCTAGTCCGTTTGACTGTGCCGAAATTAAATGCATTCTTACAAAATGCTTTAGTTCCATGCAGCACAACCTTGCCAAGTGCCATATTTTTTGTTCTACTCATCGTGGAGCCGAACGGACTATGTCAACACATCAAGGTGCATGGGTAAATGCCAGGGGAGGTCTCATTTCATTGCCAAGCATCCCAGTTGTTTCAGACAGTAGGCCACCGACAAAGTCCCTTAAGATCCCCAAGACCAAAAAATTGATAAAATTTGATGGAACAGTTCTCAGAATTCATGATAGTTGAGAATGTTTTGTTTGGAACTACAGGTGCACGCAGGGTTTATACATAATAACCTCTCTCAGTTTTGGTCAACTCTAATCCGTTTGACCGTGCCAAAATCAAATGCATTCTTGTAAAATGCTTTAGTTTCATGTAGTGGAAAGGTGCTAGGATTGACATTTTGCATTCCATAGCTCGTGGGGCCGAATGGACTTTGCTAATGCATCGAGGTGGGTGGCTAGAAGACATGGAAGGTCTTGTTTCATGTGCCAAGAGTCCCAATCATTCGAGGCAACAGGTTACCGACAAAGTCCCTTAAGATCCTAAGAGCAAAAACTATCAAACTTTGATGGAGCGGTTCTTAGAATTTGTAGCATCTGAGAACATTTCATTTGGACCTACATGTGCATGTGGGGTCTATCCACAATAATCTTTCTCAGTTTTGGTCAACTCAAATCCATTTGACCGTGTTGAAATCAAATGCATTCTTACAAAACTCTTCAGTTTCATGCAACACAACCTTGCCAGGTGCCATATTTTTTTATTTGCTCATTGTGGGGCCAAACTGACTACACCAACACATCTGGGTGGGTGGTTAAATGCTAGGGCAGGTCTCGTTTTGTGCGCCAAGTGTCTCAGTCATTCTGGGCTGCAAGCTACCGGTAAAGTGACTTTGTCAGTAGCTTACAACCTGAAATGACTGGGACCCTTGGCACACAAAATGAGACCTTTCCTGGTATTTGCCCACCCACCCCAACGTGTTGGCATAGTCAATTTGGCCCCACAAGCTATGGATTGCAAAATCTCACTCCTAGTACCTTTCAACTTTGCTAGTAGCTTGCAGCTCGAAATGACTGAGACACTTGGTGCATGAAAAGAGACCTACCCTAGCATTTACCCACCCACCCAAACCTATTGGCATAGTCAATTCAACCCCATGACCCGTGGAATGCAAAATTTTAATCTTAGCAACTTTCTACTTTGTCAGTAGCTTATAGCCCAGAACGACTGGGATACTTGGCACATGAAACAAGACCTCCCCTAATATTTACCTACCCACCCCAACGTGTTGGCATAGTTGGTTCAGCCCCACAACAAGCAGAACAAAAAATATGGCACCTGGTAAGGTTGTGCTACATGAAACTAAAGCATTTTGCAAGAATGCATTTGATTTTGGCATGGTCAAATAGACTAGAGAGAGGTTATTATGGATGAACCCCATGTGCACCTGTATGTCCAAACAGAACGTTCATAGCTACCATGAATTCTGAGAACTGCTCTGTCAAAGTTTGGCAGTTTTTTGGTCGTAGGGATCTTAAGGGACTTTGTCAGTAGCTTGTTGCCCGGAATGACTGGGACACTTGGCACATGAAATGAGACCTCCCTTGGCATTTACCCACCCACCCTAACACATTAGTGTAGTCCATTCGGCCCCATGACGAGCAGAACAAAAAATATGGCACTTGGCAAGGTTGTGTTGCATGAAACTGAAGTATTTTGCAAGAATGCATTTGATTTCAGCACGGTCAAATAGACTAGAGAGAGAGGTTATTATGGATGGACACCACGTGCACCTATAGGTCCAAACAGAACGTTCATAGCTACCATGAATTCTGAGAACTGCTCTGTCAAAGTTTGGCAATTTTTTGGTCTTAGGGATCTTAAGGGACTTTGCCAGTAGCCTGCTGCCCGGAATGACTGGGACACTTGGCACATGAAATAAGACCTCCCTTGGCATTTATCCACCCACCCTAACACATTAGTGTAGTCCATTCGGCCCCATGACGAGCAGAACAAAAAATATGGCACTTGGCAAGGTTGTGTTGCATGAAACTGAAGCATTTTGCAAGAATGCATTTGATTTCAGCACGGTCAAATAGACTGGAGATGAGAAAACCTGAGAGAGGTTATTGTGGATGGACCCCACATGCACCTATAGGTCCAAACAGAACGTTCCTAGTTACCATGAATTCTGAGAACTACTCCGTCAAAGTTTGGCAGCTTTTGCTCTTAGGATCTTAAGGGACTTTGTCGGTAGCCTGTTGTCCCGAACAATTGGGACCATTGGAACATGAAATAAGACCTCCCATGGAATTTAACTACCCAACCCGATGTGTTGAAAAAGTCCGTTCGGCCCCACGAGCTATGAAATGCAAAATGTCACTCCTAGCACCTTTCTACTGCATGAAACTGAAGCATTTTACAAGAATGCATTTGATTTCAGCACGGTCAAATGGACTAGAGTTGACTAAACCTAAGAGAGGTTATTTTTGACGAACCCCATGTGCACCTATAGGTCTAAATGAAACATTCCCATCTACCATGAATTCTGAGAACTGCTCCGTCAAAGTTTGGCAGTTTTTTGGTCTTAGGGATCTTAAGGGACTTTGCTGGTAGCCTACTGCCCGGAATGATTGGGATGTGTGGCACACAAAGTGAGACCTCCTCTAGCATTTACCCACCCACCCTGAGGTGTTGGCATAGTCCATTCAGCCCCATGACGAGCAGAACAAAAAATATGGCACCTGGCAAGGTTGTGCTACATGAAACTGAAGCATTTTGCAAGAATGCATTTGATTTCGACACGGTCAAACAAACTGAATATGACCAAAACTAAGAGAGGTTATTTTGGATGGACCCCACTTGCACCTGTAGGTCCAAAAAAAACATTCCCAACTATCATGAATTCTAAAAACTGCTCCATCAAAGTTTGGCAGTTTTTGCTCTTAAGATCTTAAGGGACTTTGTCGGTATCCTACTGCCCCAAATGACTGGGACTCTTGGCACATGAAACAAAACCTCCCCTAGCATTTACCCACCCACCCTAATGCATTGGTGAAGTTTGTTTGGCCTCACAAGCTATGGAATGCAAAATGTCACTCCTAGCACCTTTCCACTGCATGAAACTAAAGCATTTTGCAAGAATGCATTTGATTTCAGCACAGTCAAATAGATTAGAGTTGACCAAAACTGAGAGAGGTTATTTTGGATGGACCCCACATGCACCTATAGGTCCAAATTGAACATTCCCATCTGCCATGAATTCTGAAAACTACTCCGTCAAAGTTTGGCAGTTTTTTGGTCTTAGGGATCTTAAGGGAGTTTGTCAGTAACCTACTGCCCAGAATGATTAGGATGCTTGGCACATGAAATGAGACCTCCCCTGGAATTTATCTGCCCACCCCGACGTTTTGGTGTAGTGTGTTCGGCCTCACGATGAGCAGAACAAAGAATATTGATCTTAATGCATATTGTCCACCAAACAAACACCAAATTGAATAAAAACTGAAAGCTTCATTAAGATTTGAAAGGATCAAGATAACTAAACTTACACAATGAGAGTGCTTAAATCATATCCTACAAAGTAAAGACAAAGAAAATGCATCAAAATTTCAAAGAACTGAAACTAATACCTAACACACAAAGCCATGTAAAGCAGTCCCACTCCTGGCATTGAAATTCAAAATTATTTATGAAAAAACTAACACTAAATGATTAAGAAATATAACAGTCATGTTGCACAATGGCGTCGAAAAACTTTATTTCCTCATCACTGGAATATGAAGCACAAATGCTCATGCTTTCCTTCACTCTCCCACAATAGTGATCTTGAAGCTGCTTCAACAAGAATTGAAACTTTGACCTCAAATCTTGTATGCTTTTAAATTGTTCCATAGCTAGCTCATGGTCCCGTTCTTTTGGAAATTCAAGGTAATGCACAATCATTCGTGCATTCTTTAATTTCAGAGACACATCATACCATGTGTCATCAGAAGATTTGAACTCTAACCATATTGGTTCCTTATTTTCCACCGCCATTGCTCATGCAAATCTTTCTATAGATATTAGACCATTTAATGAAGCCTTAGAAGTGTTCTGGGTTGGAGATTTTGCTAGATAAATCAAACCATAACGGAACGACAAAATTATATATGGTGTTCTCTTTGCCTTGAGGATTCAATCAAGTAGTCCTTAGGTGATATGACCATTCTAAGCTTGACGTATGACTACTACCATTTACATATAATTGTGCATTTATAAGATGAGTGATCTAAGATATTTATAATAGCCTTCTCTATTTTGCTGGGACAACACTATCCTAATATGTGTTGATAGTGCTAAAATGTGAACAAGTGACTAGGTTTTGGAGAAGACTTTAATATCATGATAACAATCCCAAAGCTAAGTGTTTGCCTTCTTGCTGATGACTGTCACATTCTTAACTTTAAGACTAATTCATGATTGCATGATTGTTCATAAGTGTAGTGTGTCATAGTTGGTCTATTGGCCTTGCTAGGGTTGTCTTTATGTGGGAATGACATGCTTGACTTGATGGGACTATCTTCCCTTCTTAATTTAGGATTTCTACTCTCTGATTACCAACACAACTGTCTCTTCATTATGACAGTCCTCTTCTATCTCTCTTCTACACTCCCTACTTGTAGACTTCACATTTGTAATGCCATGGTATAAGTATCCTCTAGCAAGTCAATAATGTCTTTGATACATGATAGTCAACCTAGGGTTACGTTTGCCGATAAGGGCATGGTTCAGTGGTTAAGTCACTTGGTTGTAGTGGCGGCCACTAGAGTTCAAACCCCCATTGGGCCAACGAGATCGCGGGCTTTACGCCTTCGCTGGGCCAATGAGCTCATGGGTTTGAAGTGTTCTTTCTAGGGGATGAGGTCCCCCGTGTTGTGGCCTCATTGTTTCATTGCTCTGGGTAAAAGCATTCGCATGGAGCTGGAGGGCGTGTCACACCAACGTCGCCGATCACATTAAAAAGTTTACCAGGTGCATTTAAAAAAAAAACCTAGGGCTGTCTTTGATCTTTGTAAGACAAACACCTAATTAATTATAGCTACTTGTAGTACCTCTAAGCATCTCCTATAATATCACCATGTTCATAGTCATTACCATGTGTCCTCCAACAACAATACAAGTGTACCTACACTATAATAAATACATAGAATGACATACCTACAATTATACAGTTGTGATTTCTTCAAAATGGCTTGAGGTTAGAAAATAGCAACATTAGATTTGTGTAAGTTTCCATGCTATAATGCAACACCTAAAACTCATTGCTACCTTCTATAACTCACTAAAATTGTTTGCTATTCTACTAGATAACTATCAACATAAACCTAGAACAAAGTCCATCAACTTCTTTGATGAGAAACCGTACTAGGAACTTTATGTAGGTGAATAATGCACCAAAGTTCCAATAGTAAAATTAAATGTTTTAAAATATTGAATTGCTTAGAATTATAAGATGAAGTTTTCTAGGAATTTAGAAGGTCATGTAAGTTGATTTGTTTGATTTTGGACAAAGGGGCAGACTAGTCCTTATCTAACACCTATGTTAGTAGCCTAGTCCACTAGGGAGCAACCTAGTCTAGAGAGTTTCTATAGGTATAAAAAATTATAAGAGGTCAAGAATAGTATGTACAAGATTCTATTAGATGTAAAATTGTCAACATGTAGTGGAAGATGTGAAACCAACTAAAAACTGGAAGCAAGTCATAAAAAGGCTTTATAAGAAATAATGAAAAAGAAAGTAAATGGACAAGTTTCACTTCGTTTTCAAGGCTTGAAATAGTGGATTTGGAAAGTGACCATATAAAAATAAATATTAGAGATTTTTGGATGTTAAAAGGTGTAAGGACAAGGATGTCATTTATAGTGGTGCCCTGTATGAAGATCAAATCCATTACTATCCTAGTAATGCTCCTAATTGAAAAGATGTATGTTGTCTTGATTCCTTTAAGTATCCACTCAGATTTATCATGAAACTTTCAAGAAAATGCAATTGGTACGTGTAAATCCAAATTCCACAACCTTTGCCAGCATCCTCCCTATCTATACCAAAATAGGATCTTTGGAACAACGTATGGACAACCATTAAAGCATAAAGGATATAGGATTTTTGTCTCATGTAATTGTAGCTTCCCTTGTAGACATGTATGCAAAGTGTGGAAGCATAGACAAGGCACGTGGACTATTTGATACAACACCACAAAGAGATGTCCTCTCATGGGATGCAATGATTACAAGATATACAAAAAAATGGATTTGTTGAAAAGACTTTAGAAACTTCCAAGCAAATGCAATTGGCATGTGTAAAGATGAATTCCACATCCTTTGCCAGTATCCTCCCTATTTGTACCGAAATAGGATCTTTGGAACAATGTATGGACAACCATTAAAGCATAAAGGATATAGGTTTTTTGTCACATGTTGTAATTGCAACTTCCCTTGTAGACATGTATGCAAAGTGTGGAAGCACAGACAAGGCACATGGACTGTTTCAAAGAACACCACAAAGAGATGTCCTCTCATGGGATGAAATGATTGAAAGATATGCAAAAAATGGATTTGTTGAAAAGATTTTAGAAACTTCCAAGCAAATGCAATTAGCACGTGTAAAGCCAAATTCTACAACCTTTGCCAACATCCTCCCTATCTATACCAAAATCAGATCTTTGGAACAATGTATGGACAACCATCAAAGCATAAAGGATATAGGAATTTTGTCACATGTAATTACAACTGCCCTTGTAGACATGTTGTTGAAATGCACCAAACAATTGAGAGGGGGGGTGAATCAATTGTCCCAAAAACTCAAACACTTCTACACTTAAACATTAATCACCTATCCACACTTATTATGATTAAACAAAGAATGCATAAAATCAAAAACTTCAACACATATGCAACATTAAACACAAGAGACACCAGATTTTTACATGGAAATCCCCAAGGTGGGGAAAAACCATAGAGAGGATTAGCTCTCAAAATATATTGCAATCTTTGAAAAATGATGTTCAGGCTTGGTCACTCCACGGGCCTAGAACATATTGGCTCACTTCCATGAAGTACAACTAGGTCTAGGAAGCTCAATGCCTCAACCCTAAACCTAGAAAGATTACAATAAGGGTTGTTAAACCCTACTAGAGGCTCACTGCCAAAATCACCATCTTCTTCGTGTTTGAGATTAATACATTAAGTACAATAGTTCACCTACTATGCTCTGCCTTATATGCTTTCCCTTTTCCTTATCTTCCCATTTTCGTACAAGCACATCTTTTCCATGAATCAATTACAAGTATTTATACACTTCATCAACCTTGGAATGATCATCAAGGTCGGCATTACAATCATCAACCATTGAAATAATCTCCAAAGTCGGTATTAAAAACATTTACAAAATAGGTCTTGACCTAATATAAAATATTCTAAGGAATTATAGTATAAATATATGCGGACCATGCCATGCCTTAACTGGGACTCAAACACGATCTTCCACGCCACAACACACTTCCATAATCTTCAAGGGATCTCTGCAATTACTAGAATTAACCAAGTCGGCTAAGACTAGTTACACACTTTGTTAGTTGGGAATAATTCTTCAAACACAATCTCATCTCCTTAATGCAGACCAATGTAAAGGTAGGAACATGATTAGGAGGAATCCACAAGCACGTTGAAATCATTAGGAGCAACTACACAAACTCAAACCACTTTATTCATGAGATTCTTCACACCGGAGCACATGAACTTCACTGTCTTCAACTGTCATAAAAGAAAGATAGTTTTTGGACCACCAAAACATGAACCATTGCAATTGTAGGCACTTATCATCATCCTAGACTTCCCTTTAGAACTGCAGAGCAAAACAATTTAATGCAGAGGAATACAAAGCAAAATACTTTCTCCCTATCACCAGAGAATAATCAGAGAAAGTAGGTTTTACTCTGGTGAATGCAACTCTCTCAATTCTTCACATTAGAGGCTCAAACTCAGGATTTAGCATCTTCAAACATCCCTTTAAATAACTTCCCATCCTTAGACCAAGATCTTCAAGCAGTAAGAAATGTGGAGTAATCTACCAAACTATTCTTTAGCATATAACTCACTGTCTATACTGCAATTCACTATAACTCACTTGTCTCTTCCAGAGAGGCCAATTTTCTCAATATCCTCAACATACAAAGCATCTAAACAAGTAATAGAATAGGACATAGTTGACACCAATAACAACAAAGATATGTTGACATCAATGACAACACCGATTAGGCACATACTTGCAACAATCTCCCCCTTTGTCGTTTATGGCAACATATGATGTGAAAAATTGCAACAGCCATCAAGACAAGATTCTCCCCTATCTCTTTACACATCTGCATTCCCTATCTCTTTACACATCTGCATTCTTTCCTTCTGAGTTTTTCACATGATTTCTCTCCCCCTTTTACATCAATGGAAAAGAGCACATACTTGCACTCTTCTGCCCTGATTTAATTTCTCTTCTGAACTCTTTGACTACTCCCCCTGAGAAGTAGCCCTAAAACCATCAATTTGGATTTGAAGAAGGAAATCTAAGCACCATTAGACTGATGCACTCTTGTGCATCTTAGTTTAGAGCAGGAGGGTTAATAACCCCTAACTTTTCTTTGAGATACTCAAAAGTATCCTTAGGTAGAGGTTTGGTGAAAATGTCTACAATCTGGTCTTTTGTAGATACATATTCCAACTTGATTTCATTCTTTGTCACTTTTTCCCTCAGAAAGTGATATCGTATGGATATGTGCTTTGTCCTTGAATGCATTACTAGATTCCTTGATATGCTTATGGCACTTGTATTATCACAAAAAATTGCAATTGGATCTTCATACACAACTTTGATGTCCTTCAATGTTTGCTTCATCCACAACACTTGAGTACAACTACATGCTGCTGCAATATATTCTGCTTCTGCAGTGGACAGAGATATTGAGTCTTATTTTTTGCTTATCCAAGATACTAGCTTTTTTCTTAAAAAGAATGCACCTCTACTTGTACTTTTTCTATCATCTAGATCTCTGGCCCAATCTATATTAGTGTATACACTAAGAGTGAAATTATTGTCCCTTGGATACCACAAACCATAATCCATTGTGCCTTTCAAATATCTCAGAATTAATTTGACTGCTATCACATGTGACTCCTTAGGCTCTGCTTGAAATATTTCCACAAGACAAACTGCATGCATTATGTCAGATCTAGGTTGAGTCAGATAAAGTAATCCTCCAATCATAGATTTGTACCTTTTCTGATCTGCCATAGGTGAATCATCATTTTTTATCAACTTACAACTAGTTATCATGGGATTATTTACTGGTTTCGAGTCTTCCATCCCAAACTTCTTTAACAACTATTTCACATACTTAGACTGAGAACTGAAGATACCTTTATCTGATTGATTTATTTGTAGACCTAAAAAGTAATCCATCTCACCAAACATGGACATTTCAAACTCACTTTGCATTTCTCCAGCAAAAATTGTGCACATACCTTCATTGCCTCCAAAGATAATGTCATCAACAAAGACTGCAATAATTAGGATTTGTTCATTATTGGTCTTGAAACAGAGATTGTTTTCAGTGGTACCCTTGGTGAATTCTAACTGTATTAGATACTTATCCATCCTAGCATACCAGGCCCAGGGGTTTTTTTTAACCCATACAATGCCTTCTTCAATCTACATACCAAGTCACCCTGATGTAATGACTGGAATCCTTCTGGTTGTTCAATATAGACTTCTTCCAACTCTCCATTCAAGAATGTAGACTTTACATCCATCTGATATACCTTAAAATCTTTATAGGCTGCAAATGCCATAAACATTCTTATCGCTTCAATCCTTTCCACTGGTGCAAATGTTTCCTCAAAATCTATTCCTTCAACTTGAGAGTATCCTTTGCATACCAACCTTGCTTTGTTTCTTACTACTTCACCATTCTCATTCATCTTGTCTCTGAAAACCCACTTGGTACCAATTACATTTTTATCTGCTGGTATGGGAACAAGATCCTAGGTTTGATTCTTTCTTATCTATATTAATTCTTCTTCCATAGCCTTTACCCAATTCTCATCATTGCAAGCTTCATTCACAGTCTTAGGTTCAATCTTGGAAATCAGACAGAAATTTACTTGTTCTTCTACAACTCCTCTTCTAGTCAGGATTCCTTTACTCTTATCTCCTGTGATTTGATCCTTAGAATGATTAAGTTTTACATAACTTGGTGTCTTGGTAGCACTTTGTAGAGATTGATCCTCTTCATCTGAGCTGTTTTCATGCTGCACCACTTCTGAAACATCTAATTTAGCTAATTCATATCCACTTGATTCTGGAGACCTTTCCTTGCTTTCATCGACTTTGACATTTGCACTCTCAATGATCTTATTCAGCCTCTTATTATAACACCAGTAGGCCTTGCTCTTGGTTGAGTAACCAAGGAAGATTCCTTCATCGCACCTAGCATCAAACTTGACTAGATCTTCTTCTCTTTTGATATAACATTTGCTAGCAAAAATTTGAGATATTTCACAATAGGAACTTTACCATACCACAATTCATAAGGAGTCTTAGAACTATTACCTTTGACTTTGACCCTATTTAGGATATATACAGTAGTGTGAATTGCCTCTCTCCAATATACTTCCAGAAGATTAGCTTCCTTCATCATGGTTCTAGCAGCTTCTTGAATTGTTCTATTTTTCCTTTCAACAACTCCATTTTGTTGTGGAGTTCTACGTGTAGATAACTGTCTCTTTATATGATGTTCTTCGCAAAAGAAAAATAATTCATTTGATGTGAACTCTCCTCTATCATACCTTAAACATTTGATCTTCAAATCCATCTCATTTTCAACCATTGCCTTAAATGCCTTGAACTTATCTAGAGCTTCTGATTTTTCTTTGAAAAAGGTGACCCAAGTCATTCTAGAATAATCATCAATAAGCAACATGAAATACCTATTTCCTTGCAAACTTCTTCCTGTGGTAGGTCCACACAAATTTGTATGCACCAGTACCAGTAGTCCATCAATTGATTGGTCCTTGCTTTTGAAACTTGTTCTTGTTTGTTTCCCAAATTGACACTCCTTGCAAATAGGATTAGCAAGATTCACAAGCTTAGGAAAATCTCTAACAACCTGTGCATACTTATCTTCATAATGTTATCAAAATTGATGTGACAGAACCTTTTATGCCATAACCAACTTTCATCAATCTAAGCCAACAAATAATAATTATCAGTTCCTTTCAAGTGATAGATATTACCTCTGGTCTTCTTACCAGTTGCAATGACTGTTCCAAAGCTTTCCCTGATCTTGTATCCATTGTCCTTGAAGCTTAAGTCATAATCTTTGTCACACATCTTACTCACACTCAAAAGATTGTGCTTTAATCCTTTCACATACAAGACATCTTCAGTATTATGCTTGCCATCAAAAGAAATAGATCCTTTTCCACAAATCTTACCAGCGATATCATCTCCCAACCTAACCAGTCCACCATCATATTTTTACAAACTCACAAACTTACTTTTGCCACCATTCATTTGGTGAAAGCAGCCACTATCAATTACCCATTCATCTTTGTCTTCAACACTCTGAGCGGCCAAAGCACTTTCTACTAGTTTTTCTTCCTTCGCACAGCTAGCAGGATTAGTAGACATAGGTTCTTCTTTAATAGTAATAAA
This sequence comes from Cunninghamia lanceolata, assembly GCA_027924645.1. Taxonomy (NCBI): domain Eukaryota; kingdom Viridiplantae; phylum Streptophyta; class Pinopsida; order Cupressales; family Cupressaceae; genus Cunninghamia; species Cunninghamia lanceolata. Next base: position 8,006,674 of record BSBN01000776.1, on the reverse strand, counting down.
CAAGCATTCATTACCAGAAGTACTAAAATTATCTAGTTCACCATTATCTGAAACGCCTTCATCATCATCAAAGTCTTCAACATAATAACATTTCTTTTGGATCCTAGGCCTGTTCTCATATCTTTTCCTATTTCTTTCAATTCTTTGAGGACATCTGGAAGCAAAGTGGCCTACTTTACCTTAAGAAAAACATTTAAAAGGTAATTTACCTTTGAACTTACTAGATCCTCTTTGCAGTCTATCCATAAAGTTGGCTTCAATTTCATCAAACTCACCATCAGATTCTACCTTGTACTTTTCTAACCTGGAGGTTTTCCCAGAGGTACTGGCTTTGAAGGCAGTCTCAACATTTGGTAGGACATCACCAAAATCTCTCATCTCAAAGGCAGTAAGCTTACCAAGCAACTGATCTCTGTCAATAGCTTTTACTTTCATAAATTCTTCAATTGCAGTTACCTTGTGACTGTAGGACTTTGGTAGTGATCTGAGATTTTCATCACAACTTCCTTATCAACAAGAGTTCCCCCCATACCTTTTATTCTGGTGACAAGTTCATCAACTCTTTGCATAAAGGCTATTATGTTTTCATCTTCATTCATCTTCAGACTTTCATATTTCACTTTCAAACTTTGTAGTTTGGCCTCCTTCACAGAATCATCTCCCTCATACATATTTTTTAGTTTTTCCCATACCTCATTTGTAGTTTCAAGATCCACAACTTTGTCAGTACTGAGTCATTCAATGAACTTTATAGAGCATCTTTTGATTTAACATCCACTTCATATTATTTGATTTTGTCTTCAGTCATCAAACCATTTTGAGGCAAGCTGTATTTTGTTTCTGCAGCTTTCCATACTTTGTAACCAAGACAAAGAAGATGAATTTTCATTCGTGCCTTCCAAAGAGCATAATTCATCCCATCAAAATGTGGTGCTTCCTTCTTATAAGACATTTTAGATCTTCCTCAAGATATTAGACTTTCTTTAGAGGAACCTCACTCTGATACGAATTGTTGAAATGCATCGAACAACTGAGAGGGGGGAGGGGGTGAATCAATTGTCCTAAAAAATCAAACACTTCTGCATTTAAACATTAATCACTTATCCACACTTAGTATGATTAAACAAAGAATGCATGAAATCAAAAATTAAACATAGATGCAACATTAAACATGAGAGACTAGATTTTTACGTGGAAAACCCCAAGGTAGGGAAAAACCACGGAGAGGATTAGCTCTCAAAATATATTGCAATCTTTGAAAAATGATGTTCAAGCTTGGTCACGCCACAGGCCTAGAACATACTGGATCACTACCATGTAGTACAGCTAGGTCTAGTAGGCTCACTGCCTCAACCCTAAACCTAGAAAGATTACAATAAGGGTTGTTAAATCCTATTGGCGGCTCACTGCCAAAATTGCCATCTTCTTCATGTTTGAGATTAATACATTGAAGTACAATAGTTGCTCTACTCTGCTTTGCCCTGCTCTGCCTTATCTGCTTGCCCTTTTCCTTATCTTCCCATTTTTGCACAAGGACATCTTTTCCATGACTCAATTACAAGTATTTATACACTTCATCAACCTTGGAATGATCATCAAGGTTAGTATTACAATCATCAACCATTGGAACAATCTCCAAGGTCGGTATTACAAATATTTACAAAATAAGTCTTGACCTAATACATATTATTCTAAGGAATTATAGTATAAATGTATGCGGACCACGCCATGCCTTAGCTGGGACTCAAACATGATCTTCCATGCCACAACACGCTTCCATAATCTTCAAGGGATCTCTGCAATTACTGGAATTAACCAAGTCGGCTAAGACTGGTTACACGCTACATTATCTGGGAATAATTCTTCAAACATGATCTAATCTCCTTAACATGAACCAATGTAAAGGTAGGAACATGATCAGGAGGAATCCACAAGCACATTGAAATCATCAGGAGCAACCACACAAACTCAAACCACTTTATTCATGAGATTCTTCACACCTGAGCACATGAACTTCATTGTCTTCAACTGTCATAAAAGAAAGATAGCTTTCAGACCACCAGAACACAGACCATTGCAATTGTAGGCACTTATCATCATCCCAAACTTCCCTTTAGAACCGCAAAGCAAAATACTTTCTCCATGTCACCAGAAAATAATCAGAGAAAGTAGGTTTTACTCTGGTGAGTGTAACTCTCTGAATTCTTCACACTGGAGGCTCAAACTTAGGATTTAGCATCTTCATACATCACTTTAAATAACTTTCCATCCACAGACCAAGATCTTCAAGTAGCAAGAAATGCAGAGTAATCTATCGAACTATTCTTCAACATATAACTCACTATCTATACTGCACTTCACTGTAACTCACTTGTCTCTTCCAGAGAGGCCAATTTTCTCAATATCCTCAACATACAAAGCTTCTAAACAAGTAATAGAATATGACATAGTTTACACCAATGACAACAAAGATATGTTGACATCAATGACAACACTGATTAGGCACATACTTGCAACAATCTCCCCCTTTGTCATTGATGGCAACATATGATGTGAAAAACTGCAACAACCATCAAGACAAGATTCTCCCCTATCTCTTTACACATCTGCATTCCCTATCTCTTTACACATCTGCATTCTTTCCTTAGTTTTTCACATGATTTCTCTCCCCCTTTTACATCAATGGCAAAGGGCACATACTTACACTCTTCTTCTCTAATTCAATTTCTCTTCTGAACTCTCTGACTACTCCCCCTGAGAAGTAGCCCTAAAAGCATCAATCCAGATCTAAAGAAGGAACTCTAAGCACCATTGAACTGATGCACTCTTGTGCATCTTAGTTTAGAGTAGGAGGGGTAATAACCCCTAACTTTTCTCTGAGATACTCAAAAGTATCCTTAGGCAGAGGTTTGGTGAAAATTTCTGTGATCTGGTCTTTTGTAGATACATATTCCAACTTGACTTCATTCTCTGTCACTTTTTCCCTCAGAAAGTGATATCTTATGGATATGTGCTTTGTCCTTGAATGCATTACTAGATTCTTTGATATGTTAATGGCACTTGTATTATCACAAAAGATTGCAATTAGATCTTCATACACAACTCTGATGTCCTTCAATGTCTGCTTCATCCACAACACTTGAGTACAACTACATGCTGCTGCAATATATTTTGCTTCTACAGTGGACAGAGATATTGAGTCTTATTTTTTGCTTATCTAAGATACCAGCCTTTTTCTTAAAAAGAATACACCTCCACTTGTACTTTTTCTATCATCTACATATCTGACCCAATCTGTATTAGTGTATGCACTGAGAGTGAAATTATTATCCCTTAGATACCACAAACCATAATCCATTGTGCCTTTCAAATATCTCAGAATTCTTTTGACTGCCATCACATGTGACTCCTTAGGCTCTTGTTGAAATCTTGCCACAAGACAAACTGCATGCATTATGTCAGGTCTATTTTGAGTCAGATAAAGTAATCCTCCAATCATAGATCTGTACCTTATCTGATCTGCCATAGGTGAATCGTCATTTTTTCTCAACTTACAACTGGTTATCATGGGTGTATTTACCGGTTTAGAGTCTTCCATCCCAAACTTCTTTAACAACTCTTTCAGACACTTAGACCGAGAAATGAAGATACCTTTATTTGATTGATTTATTTGTAGACCTAAAAATAAATTCATCTCACCAAACATGGACATTTCAAATTCACTTTGCATTTCTCCAGCAAAAACCATGCACATACCTTTATTGCCTCCAAAGATAATGTCATCAACAAAGACTATAATAATTAGGATTTGTTCATTATTGATCTTGAAATAGAGATTGTTGTTGGTGGTACCCTTGGTGAATCCTAACTGTATCAGATACTTATCCAACCTAGCATACCAGGTCCTGGGGGTTTGTTTTAACCCATACAATGCCTTCTTCAATCTGCATACCATGTCACCCTGATGTAATGACTGGAATCCTTCTGGTTGTTCAATATAGACTTCTTCTTCCAACTCTCCATTCAAGAATGCAAACTTTACATCCATCTGATATACCTTAAAGTCTTTGTAGGTTGCAAATGCCAGAAACATTCTTATCACTTCAATCCTTGCCACCAGTGCAAATGTTTCATCAAAATCTATTCCTTCAACTTGAGAGTATTCTTTACATACCAACCTTGCTTTGTTTCTTACTACTTCACTATTCTCATTCATTTTGTTTCTAAAAACCCACTTGGTACCAATTACATTTTTATCTATTGGTCTGGGAACAAGATCCCAGGTTTGATTCTTCTCTATCTGCATCAATTCTTCTTCCATAGCCTTTACCCAATTCTCATCATTGCAAGCTTCATTCACAGTCTTAGGTTCAATCTTGGAAATCAGACATAAATTTACTTGTTCTTCTATAACTCCTCTTCTGGTCAGGATTCCTTTCCTCTGAATGATTATATTTTACATACCTTGGTGTCTTGGTAGCACTTTCTGGAGCTTGATCCTCTTCATCTGAGCTGTCTTCATGTTGCAACACTTCTGGAACATTTGGTTTATCTAATTCATAGCCACTTGATTCTGGAGACCTTTCCTTGCTTTCATTGACTTTGACATTTGCACTCTCAATGATCTTATTCAGCCTCTTATTATAGCACCGATAGGCCTTGCTCTTGGTTGAGTAACCAAGGAAAATTCCTTTGTTGCACCTAGCATTAAACTTGCCTAGATCTTCTTCTCTTTTGATATAACATTTGCTACCAAAAACTTTGAGATATTTCACAGTAGGAACTTTACCATACCACAATTCATAAGGAGTCTTAGAACTATTACCTTTGACTTTGACCCTGTTTAGGATATATGCAATAGTGTGAATTGCCTCTCTCCAATATACTTCCGGAAGATTAGCTTCCTTCATTATAGTTCTAGCAGCTTCTTGAACTATTCTATTTTTCCTTTCAACAACTCCATTTTGTTGTGGAGTTCTAGGTGCAGATAACTATCTCTTTATCCCATGTTCTTCGCAAAAGAAAAATAATTCATTTGATGTGAACTCTCCTCCACTATCAAACGTTAAACATTTGATATTCAAATCCATCTCATTTTAAACTATTGCCTTAAATGCCTTAAACTTATCTAGAGCTTCTTATTTTTCTTTAAAAAAGGTGACCCAAGTCATTCTAGAAAAATCATCAATAACCAACATGAAATACCTATCTCCTTGCAAACTTTTTACTTTGGTAGGTCCACATAAATTTGTAGGCACCAGTACCAGTAGTCCATCAATTGATTGATCCTTGCTTTTGAAACTTGTTCTTGTTTGTTTCCCAAATTGACACTCCTTGCAAATAGAATTAGCAGGCTTCACAAGCTTAGGCAAATCTCTAATAGCCTATGCAATACTTATCTTCATAATGTTATCAAAATTGATGTGACACAACCTTTTATGCCATAACCAACTTTCATCAGTCCGAGCCAACAAACAATAATTATTAGTTCCTTTCAAGTGATAGATATGACCTCTGGTCTTCTTACCAGTTGTAATGACTGTTCCGGAGCTTTCCCTGATCTTACATCTATTGCCCTTGAAGCTTAAGTCATAACCTTTGTCACACATCTTACCCACACTCAAAAGATCGTGCTTTAATCCTTTCACATACAAGACATCTTCAATATTATGCTTGTCATCAAAAGAAATAGATCCTTTTCTACAAATCTTACCAATTGTATCATCTCCAAACCTAACCAGTCCACCATCATATTTTTCCAAACTCATAAACTTACTTTTGCCACCAGTCATGTGGTGAGAGCAGCCACTATCAATAACCCATTCATCTTTCTCTTCAACAATCTGAGCAGCCAAAGCACTTTCTACTAGTTTTTCTTCCTTCACACAGCTAGCAGGATTAGTAGACAAGTTCATCAACTCTTTGCATAAAGGCTGTTATGTTTTCATCTTCAGTCTTTCATATTTCACTTTCAGACTTTGTAGTTTGGCCTCCTTCACAGAATCATCTCCCGCATACAGATTTTTTAGCTTTTCCCATACCTCATTTGCAGTTTCAAGATCCAAAACTTTTGTCAGTACTAAGTCATTCAATGAACTTAACAGAGCATCTTTTGCTTTAACATCCACTTCATATTCTTTGATTTCATCTCCAGTCGTCAAACTATTTTGAGGTAAGGTATATTTTGTTTCTGTAGCTTTCCATACTTTGTAACCAAGACAAAGAAGATGAATTTTCATTCGTGCCTTCCAAAGAGCATAATTCATCCCATCAAAATGCGACACTTCCTTCTTATAAGACATTTTGGATCTTCCTCAAGCTGTTAGACTTTCTTTAGAGGAACCTCGCTCTGATACCAATTGTTAAAATGCGTTGGACAATTGAGGGGGGGTGAATCAGTTCTCCCAAGAAATCAAACACTTCTGCACTTAAACATTAATCACTTATCCACACTTGTTATGATTAAACAAAGAATGCATAAAATCAAAAACTTAAACATAGATGCAACATTAAACACAAGAGACACTAGATTTTTATGTGGAAAACCCCAAGGTGGAGAAAAACCATGGAGAGGATTAGCTCTCAAAATATATTGCAATCTTTGAAAAATGATGTTCTAGCTTGGTCACTCCACGGGCCTAGAACATACTGGCTCACTACCATGAAGTACAACTAGGTCTAGCAGGCTCACTGCCTCATCCCTAAACTTAGAAAGAGGGTTGTTAAACCCTGAGGGATGTTAAACCCTACTGGTGGCTCACTGCCAAAATCACCATCTTCTTCATGTCTAAGATTAATACATTGAAGTACAATAGTTCCTCTACTCTGCTCTGCCTTATCTGCTCGCCCATTTCCTTATCTTCCCATTTCTGCACAAGTACATCTTTTCCACGACTCAATTACCAGTATTTATGCACTTCATCAACCTTGGAATGATCATCAAGGTCAGCATTACAATCATCAACCATTGGAACAATCTCCAAGGTCGGTATTACAAACATTTACAAAATAAGTCTTGACCTAATACAAATTATTCTAAGGAATAATAGTATAAATGTATGTGGACCATACCACGCCTTAGCTGGGACTCAAACATGATCTTCCATGCCACAACATGCTTCCATAATCTTCAAGGGATCTCTGCAATTACTAGAATTAACCAAGTCAGCTAAGACTGGTTACATGCTACGTTATCTAGGAATAATTCTTCAAACATGATCTCATATCCTTAATGCGGACCAATGTAAAGGTAGGAACACAATCATGAGGAATCCACAAGAATGTTGAAATTATTAGGAGCAACCGTACAAACTCAAACCACTTTATTCATGAGATTCTTCACACCGGAGTACATGAACTTCACTGTCTTCAATTGTCATAAAAGAAAGATAGCTTTCGGACCACTAGAATACAAACCATTGTAATTGTAGGCACTTATCATCATCCCAAACTTCCATTTAAAACTGCAGAGCAAAACAATTTAATGCGGAGGAATGTAGAGCAAAATACTTTCTCTCTATCACTAGAGAATAATCATAGAAAGCAGGTTTTACTCTGGTGAATGCAACTCTCTCAATTCTTCATATCGGAGGCTGAAACTCAGGATTTATCATCTTTAGACATCCCTTTAAATATCTTCCCATCCACAGATCAAGATCTTCAAGCAACAAGAAATGCAGAGTAATCTACCGGATTGTTCTTCAACATAAAACTCACTATCTATACTACACTTCATTGTAACTCACTTGTCTCTTCTAGAGAGGCCAATTTTCTTATTATCCTCAACATACAAAGCTTCTAAACAAGTAATAGAATAGGACATAGTTGACACCAATGAAAACAAAGATATTTTGACATCAATGAAAACACTGATTAGGTACATACTTGCAACACATGTATGCAAAGTGTGGAAGCATAGATAAGCCCCATGGAGTATTTGATACAACACCACAAAGAGATGTCCTTTCATGGAATGTAATGATTTCAAGATATGTAAAAAATGGATTTGTTAAAAAGACTTTAGAAACTTTCAAGCAAATGCAATTGGCACTTGTAAAGCCAAATTCCACAACCTTTGCTAGCATCCTCCCTATCTCTACCAAAATGCAGCTATCCTTATAGACATTTATGCAAAGTGTGGAAGCATAGACAAGGTACGTGAACTATTTGACATGATGCCTTGAAACAAAATGCCATTTCATGGAATGTAATGATTGCAAGATATGCAAAAAAAGGATTTTTTTGATAGGGCTTTATAAACTTTCAAGAAAATATGATTGGTTGGTGTAAAGCAAAATTCCACAACCTTAGCTAGTATCCTCCTTGCCTATGCCAAAATGGACATCCATCAAAGAATGAAAGGTATGGGAATTTTGTTAGATGTAGTTGCAACTGCCCTCAGAGACATGTATATGTTAGGAACCTGTGTTTAACCCTTCTCTTTACTTTGTTAGTATATTGATGTTGGACGCATATGCTTTGTAAGTCATCCCGTGAGTATATTGTATTATCCCACATTCATGGGAAGTAATAGTTATTTAGATTAGACTTAGTATATAAGTACTTGTTGAGGCCAATGAAGGCATCCATGAATTTATTGTATTGAGCTTGCTCAAAGGAGGTTGCCCCCTTGAAGTGGCCTACGATCAATAAATTCCTTCTGTGTTTCTGTTATTTCTGTTATTTTGTACATTTTTCATTATATTTTTGCAAGAGGTTCCTCTCATCTGGTATCAGAGCGCTTTCTTGGGCTCACTGGGTGGAATTTCTGCTAAATTTTTTTTCCACAGTGGCCTCCAAGCGTTGTGATTATTGTAGTTCTTTTTTTTTGCATTTGTATTGTTCATTTCAATTGCAGGTTCAGATCAAGGAATAATCCCTATCCACTTAACTATGGGAAGTGCCTGGGCATAGCCCTAAAACTCATTGTGAGGATTACCATAGGAACCCTAAAGTAGCTGGCCCATTGAGAGGACCTACCAGTGAAAAGGGCAACGGCCCCTACCTGATTGACTAGTTCCCATCCATGAGGTAAACCAAGAGCTTTTGTTTGTGGTAAAGCGGTTATTAGTTTTACCTAAGCCGTGGAGTGGGGTACTGCCCCAATACGCAAGTCGTTAGACAACATTGGTGGTCGAGTGACTTCCCTGAACCTTTAGGCAGTCAAACATACCTAGGGCCCATATTTATTGCCAGCTGACAAATCACAGATTGACTTTGTCTAGAGCCGTTTGCAAATCCCGTCCAGAGTTGTTTCAAAAAAAAAGTAAAAAAAATTCTATTTTTTTGCCATATATTCCTTGCTTTAGCTCCATTTCCTCTCAAAATCCACTGGAACCCCTGGAATTTCATTCTACATATTTCCTTCCTTGAGGACCATATCCCAAATTCCACTTATCGAAGCCACAAATCCCACATTTGTCTATTATTAGGGTTTACCATAACTTCTTCGATTCTCACCCAATAGCCTTCAAATTTTGCCATAGTATTCATTTCCTATTTCTGCTCCTTTGTCCCTCTTGGACAAATTTTCCCATTCTTTAACTCCGCTTCTAAAATCCCCATTTTCTGCTTCCTTGTCCCTCAAAAAGTGTCCAAAGCCCAGTCAAACCCCAATTACCCATCAGAGTTTTTCCCAATTCCAAATTTTCCTTTACTAAAAAAGTTTCCATTTTTGTTTTTCTACCCATTCCCAAAAAAAAAAATCTCCTGGCTATGGTTGTCACCCGCACAGGAGCAAAAAATATGGAGGATGAAATTGTAGCCCTCTCCAAAATCTGGATGAAAAAGTTCTCAGCCTCAATCTTCAGCATTTAGCCATGAACAATAGACGGCAGCTAGAGTCTTCTGCAGACACTGGGTTCTCTTCTTTCGGCAATTTTCATGGGCCGAAGCTTGATTTTCCTTGCTTCAATGGTGATGATCCAAATGGATGGATATACCAGGCAGAACAATATTTTAGTCTGCATAATACTTTTGATGTCAACAGAGCCCCACTTGCATCCTTTCATTTGGAACATGAAGCCCTTCAATGGTTCCGTTGGTACATCAAGGCTCATGATGAGCCAAAATGGATAAATTTTTACAAACTAATTTTGCAATGATTTAGCCCTAGTGCTTTTTATGACTTCATAGGAGCACTCACTAAACTTCGCCAAATTGGCACTGTGAGAGAATATCAAATAGAATTTGAGAAAGTGGCCAATCACACAAAGGGATTGTCTGATGAATTCTTTAGGAGTTGTTTTGTTAGTGGTCTGAAGTATGCAATCTGATCTAAGGTTAAAATGTTTCGTCCCAGCACAATGATGGAAGCCCTAGGGTTGGCTAAGTTGGTGGAAGACAATATCACAGCTCAACGCTCCAAATCCACTTTTGTTCCATTCAGAAATATGGTTTCCCAAAGACCTCCAATCACGCTAGCTCCTAGAACAACTCCTTGCAAGCATTTGTTTGAAGCAAAGATGCGGGCACGTAGAGAAAAAAGGGCTTTGTTATAATTGTGATGAGAAATTCACTCAGGGACATAGATGTGTTGAGCAAAAGCTTTATCTCTTGGATGTAGATTCTCCGCTTGCAATTGAAGTTTATGAAGATGCTCAGGATGTACAGTTGTGATAGGTGAAAAATTAGGTTGATAAGATTAAGCATAGCCATGAAAACCTAACCCTACCATCATCAAAGAATCTAATCCAAATGAAATTAAAAGCATGTAATTCAAGAACAATATCACCTAGATTATATGATTCCTTGTTTATGATGTGGATTGCTTCTTCAATAATGAACAATTATGAAGATCAAAAGCTGCCATAATGGATGGATGATAATGATAATAAGCTAGATGGATGCTAAAATGCTCAATATGCTCAAGATGATAATGTAGGCGCTATATGAATGGTGGATAGATGTAGTATGGAATGAGATGGTGTTTATATAGAACTCAACCAAAATCAATCAACGGTGGAGATTTGGTGGCTATGTGAATGGCTAAGATAAAAAGATAGTCATAGATGAATGTGTAGATGACAAGTGGATGGAAGATAAGGCTTATGTGTGATTGTGTACATAAAAAGTACTACATGTGAAAGATATTAAATAAAAGATGTAGTACAACTTATCTTTTTTTAAATGAAAGAGGCACACATGTCGACTCATTGAGATAAATGATAAGAGGAATTAATTAAATAAATAAAATTTATTTAATTAATTAGAAAGTGGGATTTATGAATGAGTTTTAATTAAATAAATAAGATTTATTTAATTAAAATAGATAGAAATAAGATAATTGAATATTTAAAGATTATTTAATTATAGATTTAAAAGAAATAGAAGAAATAGCTAATGAATTAATTAAATAAATATAAATTTATTTAATTAATAGAAGAAATAAGTGCTTTTGATGAATAGAGAAATTGCTCAAGTGTGTTAGACAAATGCAGATGGTAAATAATGAGATATTTGATGCTAATGATAATTAGGTCAATTTTGGGTGTCTACATTTTGCCCCTCTTTGATACAATGTTCATTAGAACGTTGTGTCAAAGAAGATACGATAATCACTTGATAAACAAGGTTATGCCCCAGTGTAACTGGCAAGTGATGCCCCCTCGAGAGGTAAACCAGGCTAACTAGGAAGGGCTGGGTTGGCTCGTGATAAGATGAAAGGCTAGAAACAAGGCTGACACAAAGAAAATGGGGGTTGGGTGGGATAGAATGGGATGGTAGAGAAGAATTAGGGTTTGGACAGGGGTTATAAGTAGATCCATCAAGGGCAAATAGGCTCATTTGTGCTCATTTGTATGCATTTGTGTTTAGAAATCTAGAGAGTTCTAGAGTTCCTTAGAGTTGTTGTGCGACGAGAGTTGGAGAGCTATCAAGATGGTGATTTCACACAGAGATCATTGTGTCAAGCAAGTGAGGACACATGGGCGACCAGAGGGAGCAGGAGTACTGATATGTATCAAAAATTTTACTAAAAGTGTGATTTAAATAGGCTAGAGGTGTCATAAATGCACACATGTCACCAGAAGTGACTAGGTTAGAGGCTAGGCAGTTCAGGTCGCTTGTGGGCTAAAAGTAGTCGCTTAGGGTAGTTTAGGTCACATATGGGTGTGGCTTAGTCGCTAAGGGAAAAAATGAATTGCTTGTGGTCGGCTAGAGGAAATAGATAGGCTAAATGCGCATATGGCTAGAATAGCTCACTTTTAAGGAACAGGCGGACGCATATAGCAAGTAGGTCGCTTAAAGACAGAAAGCATACACATGTAGTGTTTGAAGTCACGTGCATAGGGTAAGTAGGTCACTTGTAAGCTAAAATAGTGCACGTATAGTAAAATAGTTCGCTTATACTCAAAAGGATAGTGCTTATAGAAAAATGGGTTGCTTATAGTAGAGATATTCAGTTATAGCATGCAAAAGTCAATTTTGATAGCACAAAGATTGATGCGGTGAGCAGAATGATGCAGGATATACTACCACCATTGTTATCATGAGAGCCACATCCTAGAGATTTGTAGTTGCTTAGATTGCTGGATGTAGAGGAGCGACTAGTGCTAGAGATCCTCGGATTGGAGCATGTGTCGAGGTTAGAGCCAGTGCAGGCACATCAAGGATTGATAATGTCGATGGTGGAGCGATGGAGGAGCGAGAATAGTTCGTTCTTATTGCTGACATGAGAGGTGACTATCACTCTAAAGGATGTGTTCCAGATTCTGTAAGTTCTGATTGAGGGGACCGAGTAGATTATGATCCTGATATGGGTCCAGCTACATTTAGGAGATTGTTTGGGACTCCAGACATTGGGGCAGAGGGCTCAGAGATTCCTATGGTGAGGATGGAGGAGCTCTACGATAGACTACAATGGGTAGTGGTGGCTATTATTAGATGGTTGGTTGGAGACATGCGAGCTAGAGGTTTTCCAGTGGGATGGGGGACAGTGATGGAGGGGATGTTCTCCTACGGGACCAGACAGGGTAGTTATATCATTATCTGCATGACTGTGCATACATGTTTGGAGTGAGTATGTCAGCTGGAGTTACAGTTTTGTATGTGTGGGCATATGAGCACATCCAGTGACGAGGCCAGATGGATAGGTGGTGAGAGCAGTAGGAGAGCTGTATGCTAGGATGTATAGGGGAGCTCTAACATATCGACAATGGCAAGGAGTTGTATATTGGAGGCGGACACTGGATGAGGTGGATAGGTTTGTGTGGAGGCCATAGCTTGAATGTGAGAGATGGGATGAGGAGGATGCAGAGCTTGTCTATGCGAGGCAGGCGAGATACATTTTTGGATGTGACAGATATATTATAGAGTGCCATTTGCCTGAGAGGGTATTGAGGTAGTTTGGGTTACCATAGGGAGCACCGGTGGGAGATGCTATTTTTGGGAGGACACAGGAGGAGGTGTTTTATTGGGCGCCAGAGATTGTGGTGGACACAGCTTTGGTAGAGAGAGATGGGCTACTGCCAGTTATGTGACCATGGAGATAGGGTCCTGTAGATCCTGGGACTTTACCAGATTATGATGCACATTGGGTGACAACTAGACTGACTCAGTTGACAAGGGTGGGAGAGATATGAGAGATAGGTATGGAGAGGCCAGTGAGGAGGAGGTAGTGACAAGCTCCACTAGCACAGGTAGTTGTGCCAGCAGCTCTAGGGATACAGGTGCAGGGACAAGGTCATGTTCAGACATAGGTATTGGTACAGCCAGCAGCACAGATGATAGGAGATGATGATGTAGGCATACAACAGCTGAGGTAGAGGATTAGGGAGCAGAGGAGATGGAGATAGTGGGGATAGATGAGGTTGAGGAGAGCGGAGATAGACCACCATTAGGTGGTGATAGGCTTGTGACATGCTAGAGCATAGGCTCGGACATACCAGGCACAACTACAGGCGAGAGCACAGGGAGGTGATGGGTAGGATGATGGAAGTCTTGCGAGGGTGAATAGAGAGAGGGATGCAACTGTGCAACAGGTGCAACTAGTTACTACTAATAGGGATACAACTTTATAGCAGATACAGGCTATTAGAGTTGAGAGAGATGTGGCATTACAACAAGTGCAGCTAGTGAGGGTTGAGAGGGACACAGTTGCACAACAGTTATAGGAGATGATAGTGGAGAGGGATAGAGCTATAGCTTCTTTGGGGAAAGATGGGGCCATGATGTACTTGGCTACATAGTTGACTTAAGCCCAAGGTGAGTTGAGGAGAGCACAGGGCGAGGCTAAGTACTACAAGGGTTTGTACCATGGAGCAGTGCCTGCAGAGTAGAGACAACCAAGTTATAGGAGCAGGTGAGGGGCTTTAGCTTCTGGGAGGACATGTGGATCATGATCTGTGGCTTCGGTTATGGGAACTCCTAGAGATGGCAGGCCAGGTGCAGGACCCAGTAGTGGACATGGAGAGGCGGCTGCTAGTAGTCACTAGGGCTACCTTGTTGGTGTATATTATTGTATCATGATGAGGCCTATGGGCTGATTGTACATATATTATTTGATGGATTATGGATAGCCCTTGTTGTATTTGTAGACACTTGTATATGGACGCATGTATGTATATATATATATATATATATATATATATATATATATATATATATATATATGATGGCTTTGGTTCTATGTGATTATGGATGCACTTATGATATTATGATGGTTATGCATTTTTGTATTTTCATGGATTATATGGATGTTTATGCAAATGATATGAATATGCAAATGTAAATAATGGAAATGTATCATGTTAATGAGGATGCAAATATATAGATGGTAATGATATGATATGGACTTATGCATATATATATATATATATATATATATATATATATATATATGGTAATGATATGTTATGTCTAACACACTTATTTTGCAGGATAAGGAATGCAGAAAAGGACGATGGAGGAAAGATTGATCTTGGTTGAGGACTATATAGGTGTATGATGGAATGGATAGATGGTATGGAATGGAAGCTTTTGAAAGTAATTGCTCAAGAATTGAAAGAAATGCAATCCTTATGTTTGATATAGCATATGGATGTTATGCACCAAGGTATAGAAGACCAAGATGTCGAGATATCCAATGCAAAACTAGCATACTACAATCTTGTATGAATGTATGAGGTCAAGATGTTGAGCCAACATAAACAAGATATGAATAGCAGCTAGTGCTCTGAGATGGACTTTGACGCTACAAGCAATGGTTTGAGCTTCTCTATTACACATAGTGACACCTTGCTGGTTATATGTATGGACTAGTCTTAGCATAGAATAGTCTCAAGTGCATAAGAGACTGTTTACTTCTCAGATGCTAGAGATATTGATATGCAAGATGCTAATCCCAACACGTACAAGATACCAATACATATAGGAAGAGAATAAGATCATCACAAACACAACATATGAAAGCAATATGACCATGCCCCATTCTGTACTTTATCGCAACATACCAAGATATGATAGATCAAGGCAATCTTGATTAAGCTTAGGAAAGTGACAAATGATAAATCAAAAGATAAAACAAAAGATACTGTCATCATGTTCTCTTTCCAAATTTAAGTGCTCTTGGATGGATTTAAGCTGGCGCCTTGTTGAGAGGAAAGCTGCATCCTGTTGAAGGCTAAAGATGTTGATAAAATGCTATAGCAAATGTTGGCTTAAGGCATGCGGACAAATAGCTTCTGGCTTATCCTTGATTGGTTAAAGTGTTTGAGCTTTCACTAATACACATAGTCTGCTTCCTACTTGAGCTGGTCAAAGAGAAGATGGAAGATGAAAGAAGATGAAGATGAGATGGATCGTCTGTACTTGCGTACTAGATACATCCTTCGTATTCCAGAATGCCTACATACCCTATGTCCACGGGATCAAAGCACATTTACGATGGTGATAAGACATGATGAATATGTAGTTCTCGGTTTCTTGGTGATGTAAGTGATGAAAGATAGACGAAAGTGAGATGAAAGATCAAAGGATGATTAGAAGAAGGATGAAAGATGAATGATGAAAAGGGGCTATTGTCTATGCCTGAATCAGAGTGCTTCCTTCGCATCTCAGATTGCCTACATACCCTGTATCCATGCGATCAAGGCTTTAATGATAGAGCTGGTGATGTAGTTCTTGCTTATTGTGTTAATAGTTGATGTCAAAGGATCAACTTTATTGCTTGGATTTTGGTGATGTTTTGATTTTCAATTTTGATATGTTTTGATGTTTTTCGATGATGTATGTGCTTTAATCCTAGTTACAAATATTTTCCATGTTTGAAGTTGGATGTGTCATGTGCTTTGAAGTTAAATGTTTGTTGTGTTATGAGCTTGGGTGTTTACTGTGTTGTGAGCTAGAGCTATAGGTATCCACTTCCAAATAAGGCTCAACAAGTGCCCCCAGTGTGGGATGATGTTTATTATGGAGAAGCTACGATGGATGAGTTGGTGGGAACAAGATGCTAAGGTGCCAAATGATATAATTACCCCAATGAAATCCAAACTGTGAAAGCTAGTAGGGCAGAGGCAAGGGCAAAAAGGCTTTTTATTATGGGTAAATGGACAATGATGTTTGTACAAGGAAAATAGCGAATTATGATATGGATTATGTAGGTAAGATGGTGAAGTATGCTATGAAAAGTTGTGATCAAAACAAACTAAGGAGATGATGGGAGCTGGTCGCTACACATAGCACTTGTTTGCCAGGTTTTCACTATGGTACTTATCCAAGGCACCTTTTTACCAGGTTTTCACCAGAAGATGAATTATTTATCTTATACTATTTTTTTGTTATCCAAAGTGCCACAAAGTGGTTTTCACTGTTGGATGGATTTTTTTTTGGAATGCGCTAAGGTTCATGGGTAGAACTTCTTGAGATGGATGATGTTGACTAGTTCATCCAAGGGAATGCCTTCGGGTGTTGAGAGAGTGTATGCCCCTAATCCATAAACTGATGTGATGACAAAAGGACCAAGCCAATTAGGTTCAAACTTGCCATGTTTCTCCCGGTGTTGCTGATTTCTTTGATTTGCTTTAAGGAGAAGATCCCCAACTTGAAATCGGTGTTCTTTGATTTTCTTGTTATAGCTATAGTGTAGATGATTTTGATAGAGTTGAAGATGGTTGAGTGCTATAAGATGCCGTTCATCTAATAGCTCAAGATCATGGAGTTTGGATACTTGATATTCTTCATTTGAAATAGTATACTGTAGAGATACTCGCAGTGAGGGGATCTCAACCTCAATAGGTAAGATAGCTTCAGTGCCGTACACAAGAGCGTAGGGTGTAGCTCCAGTGGGAGTTCTGATACTTGTTCTATATGCCCAGAATAATGCCAATCACGACCAGTTTCATTGACTATCTTTTTAAGGATCTTGATAATTGTTTTGTTAGAAGCCTCAGCTTGGCCATTACTTTGAGGATAGTAAGGTGTAGAGAATCGATGTTGGATATGGAACTTGTTACAAAGATCTCTAACTTCTTGGTTCTTGAAGGGATGACCATTATCAGTAACAACGGCCTGAGAAGCTCCATAACAGCAAATGATATAGTGTAGGATAAACTTGGATATTTGCTTGCCAGTAACATAAGTCATTGCTTTTGCTTCCACCCACTTTGTGAAGTATTTAGTGGCGGTTATGATAAACTTATGACCATTTGATGACGTAGGATGGATTTTACCTATGAGATCAAGTCCCCATTGCAAGAATGGCCAAGGGGTAGTGATAGGCTGAAGTTCATGTGTTGGTGCATGTATTAGATCCCCATGTTTCTGACACTGTATACATCTCTTTGCAAATTGATGTGCATCTTTCTCCATAGTTGGCCAATAGTATCTAGCTCGTAGAAGTTTCTTAACAAGACCAGGACCAATGGAATGCGATCTATAGACACCTTCATGTACTTCACATAAGGCAACCTTTGCTTCCTCAGAATCAAGACATCTAAGAAGGATACCATCAAGACTCCGGCGATATAGGGGGTCTCCTAGGATAGTATAGTGAGAGGCTCTATAGATAAAGGTTTTCATTGAGTATTAGATAGTTGAAATGGAAAGGTTTGATTATGGAGATACTCATATATGTCCTCGTACCAAGGTGAATTGGGACCAACAATTTCACATATAAGCTTAGACTGCGGTACTTCAAATGCTAGGATTAGAAGCTGTTCAACTAGAAACTCATACTTGTGTGCATTGGAAGGCATGTCTAGAAGAGATCTAATCATAGCCATAGTAGCTGCTGCTTTGTTTATAACCTTGGGATTTGTTCAAAGGTGATACTATCAAAATACTTCTTGAAATCATCAACCATTACCTTATATGGAAGGAGCTTTTCATCTTTTGTTTGATATTCATCTAAGACCTGTTTGATAACCAATTGAGAGTCACCAAAGACCTCTAGCTATTTGATAGCCCATTGTACTACTATGCGTAGTCCTATGATTAAAGCTTCATATTTTGCTATGTTATTGGTACATGGAAATGCAATTCTGTATGACTTAGGGATACAATCTCCTTGAGGGGTGACAAACAATATCCCTAATCCTAATCCATGTTGTGTGTAAGATCCATCAAAATATAGCTACCACAATGTTGGTGAAGTCAGATTGAACAATTATTCATCAGGGAACTCTAGACGTATTGGATGAATATTTGTGATGGGTGTTGCAGCTAACTAATCAACAATAACTTGTCCTTTTATAGGCTTTCAATCCACATATTATATGTCAAATTCAGTTAAGATCATAACCCATTTTGCTAGTCTTCTCATAAGGATTGCTTTAGAGAGAATTCAGGGGATCAACGTGAGATATGAGCTTTTTTGTTTGATTCAACATATAATGTCGCAACTTTTGAGAAGAAAACACCAATGCTAAACATGCTTTTTCCATAGATGAATAATTAAGTTCATATCCCACGAGAGTTTTGTTGATGTAGTAAATGGCTTGTTCTTTTCTTGAATCGTCATGCTAATCTAATAGGCACCCAATGCTGTTGTTGTTGAAGAGATATAGAGTAATAATGGGCGATCAAGTACAAGAGGTACTAGCGCAGGAGGTGTTGCTAGATATTCCTTTATTTTGTTGAAGGTATGTTGATACTTTTCATCCCACTTAAAAGGTTCACCCTTGTGAAGAAGATGTTGAAAGGGATGACATTTGTTTGCTAGTTGCAAGATAAATCTGCGAATGGATTGTAACCTTCCTTGTAGACTACGAAGCTGCTTCAGATTTGCAGGTGATGGCATTTCCATGATAGCTTTTACTTTATCAAGGTCCACTTCTATTCCTCATTGAGACATAATGTATCCCAACAATTTTCCAGATGTTACACGAAATACACATTTCTTTGTATTTAGCCTAACTTGATACTTCTCTAGTCGATCAAAGATTTGTGCTAGTACCTGTAGATGTCCTTCTCTTGTCTCAGATTTCCCTAGAATATCATCAACATAGTCTTCCATGATACTGTGAAAAAGGTCATGGAAAATAACTATCATGGCTCGTTGATAAGTAGCTCCTGCGTTCTTGAGACCAAAAGGCATTACAACCCAGCAACCTGTACCCCATAGACAAATGAATGATGTTTTGTCTTGATCTTCCTTTGCTATTCTGATTTGGTTATATCCTGAAAATCTATCCATCAAAGATAACATTTCATGTCCAGCTATGAGATATACAATGTTATCTATGCTTGGTAGTGGAAAGTCATCTTTAGGGCATGCTTTATTAAGATCTCTAAAATCTATGCAAAAACGAATTCGTCCATCAGGTTTTTCTACAGGTACCAAGTTTGAAGCCCATTTTGGATAATCAATAGGCTTTATGAACTTTTCTTCTAACAGCTTCTAAATCTCTGCCTTAACCAATAGAGCTACTTGTGGATGCATTTTGCGTAATTTTTGTTTGACAAGTTTTGCATTAGGAGATACCGCTAGATGATGTACCACAAGTGATGGATCTAGACTCGGCATGTCAGCATAAGTCCATGCAAAATTGATAGCTCTTTTTATGAAAAATGCTGTGAAATCTCTTTTTTCTTGCTCTAATAGTGATGCTACCAAAAAAGTGATCTTTGGATTTTGTTCTGTGCCCAAGTTCATGTCTTGTGATTTTTCAACTAGCACTGTTGATTTCTCATGATAGTCAGTGGTGACAGGAAGATCAAATACCCCATCCTTGGGCACCTCAAAGAGGTTTTCACCCTCAGATACATCCTTTATTTTTACTTTTTCATGGTCAAGAGGCGCCTTTCGATTTTCACCTAGTGACCTATCTTTTTTTATTCTATTCATTTCACTTTTACGACAGAAGGATTTGATACTTCTGCCAAAATATGCTAGTTTAGGTAGATCCATCATGAAACCTGCTTTGTGATCACCTAATGGAATGCCTTGTCGTAAGCCCATGAATTCGGCGATAGCTTCATTATTTTCAAATGTGTCGAATATCGGTGCCCCCTATTGGTTCCAATCGATGAGGTCAGGATATACAAGTGAAAGGGTAACAGACAAAGGGTTTCAGCTAGATGAGGTTGTGGAAATCATGAAGATAGAGGTTTCTTGAAAAAGATCAGTGATATGAAGGGAGGAGTCATCAATGGTATCTGAACTAAAAGCCTCTCTTACCGAGGAAGTTCCAGCTTCCATATCAGAAATACACTTAATGTCCTTGGAAGGCAGTACCTCCGGCTGATAGCCAAGGCCTTGCTTATTAAACTTCTTAGACACAGAATATCCAAGAGTTGATGTCATCGATGTCTTCATCATCAAGGAATCCACCTTTAATGAACATTGTTGGTGGAGCTTTTATGACAGCTATAGATGAAGATATCTTGGATGTAGAAGGTTTACCATGAGATTTGGGAGACAAGGGAAGAGTACCAACACAACAAGATTCTTGCAATGTGTACTCACCCGCACCATGTTCGGTGTACTTGATATGGAGGTTGGAAGTGGATGTGCTAGATGATGGCTTGAGTAGGGTAGATGGATCCACATAAGATGAAGATGGATATGCTTTGGTGTTGATAGGAATATAGTTAGGACTTTGGTATTTAGCTTGAAAATCACGATAAAACTCAAAGGGATTAGGATGGGCATAAACAACAACTTCAACACCATTATGTGGAAATTTGAGGCATTGATGGTATGTAGAAGGAACTAATTTGAGAGCATGGATCCATGGATGGCCAAGGATGATGTTATAAGGAAGGTCAATATCAAGAACCTAACAATGGGTGTCAGTAGTGACATGACCAACTTGATAGGCAAATGAATAATTCCTTCAGTATCTCTCTCGGCATCATCATATGCTTTGATGGTAATGACCTTGGAGGTGTCAACATCTTTCTCAGAGTATCTTAATTGTTTTATTAATTTTAAAGAACATATATTAAGACTAGCTCCACCATCTACTAAGATTTGTTTGATACGGTGTTGGTTGACAAACACTTCTATGTGGAGGGCTTCGTTATGTGTTGGATTGATGGAAGGCTGAAGATCTTTGTCAGAGAATGTTAGGTGGCAAGGGGCTTCAATGCTAGCTACCATAGATTGGAATTGTGTGGTATTGATATCATTGGGCACCGAAGATTCTTGCAATGCTTTGTCAAGGATAGATTTGTGGGCAAGGGATATGTGAAGCAGCTCAAGAATGGAAATATGTGCAGGTGTTTTACCAAGGTGATCAAGGATATTATAGCTAGAAGATAGTCAAGGAGGATTAACAGGTGCCCCTTGAATGGTAACACGACCTCTTCGAGTAGTCACAGCACAGTCGGGTACTTTGCCTTGGATGGTGATGGTAGAAATACAAGCATGGTCAATGTGGCCAATCGTGGATGATTCATAGTTGTAATGGATAGCATTTCCTACATGGGGGTTATTTGTCTTATCATGAGATGGAAGTAGATTATTGAAAGCATCTAGGTCATAGTTTGATGTTGATTGTTGTACCAGCTATTATGTTGGCAGTATGATTCTGATTAGGCCATGATCAATGTAATCTTGAATGACATGTTTTAAGTGCATGCAACTATTTGTTTTGTGTCCTTTAACCCTACGATATTCACAATATTCGTTCTCTTTGTACCAAGGAGCTTTGAAGACCCGTTTGCCATTGGGTGGTGCATCAAGCATTATGACATCTCCCGCTTGAAGAAGCTTGTGAAAGACAACCTCCATGGGTTCCCCTAAGGGAGTAAATGGTCGTCGAGGATTGGAAGTTTGCCTTTGTTAAGTACGTTGAAAAGGTTGATTTGTTGTAGATGCGGCTTGGATGTTGATAGGAGATTTTACTGTTTGGATGGTCTTTGCATCTACAATGCCGTCATCGACAACATTCTTATTCTTGTTCCAAAAGTGGGTTTTATCGTTTGATGATTATGAATTGTTGTCTCTGAAAATATTGATAGTGCCTTTAGCAATTAAAGTGTGTTCAATGGTGGTTCCTTTGGATATGAGTTCATCAAAGGTGGTAGCACTTTGTAATTGTAGTTGGAATGACAACTCAAGATGAAGATTTTGAACAAAGACATCAAGTTGTTGTTTCTTAGGAATTTCCCATGATAGTTTACTAGCCATGTTGCGCCATCATTGAGTAAATGAGGAAAAAGCTTCACCATTGCATTGTTAGTTATTGACAAGATCATTCATGTTTACCTCGTGCTCAATGTTAAAAGCGAAATGAGATCAAAATTTGTTTGCTAATTATGCAAAGGTCTTAATTCCTGGAGGTAAATGAGAGAACCATTCAAGAATTTGCCCCGCTAAGCTTTGGGGGAATAGTCTCAAGAGATATGTGTCATCTTGAGCGACATCAAGACATGTGATATAGAATGCTCTAAGATGGTCATCTAGATTTCCTTTCCCTTTGTATTTGTCAAATTGTGGAACTTCAAAATGTGGCAGAATAGGTGTCATATGAAGTGACTTGTCAAATGGATAAGTACATATATCTCCCAAGAAAAAATGTCTTCTTGGTTTGCCCTACTGCTTTGTTAATCATTTGTTCAACATCTGCTTGAGATAATTGATGTTGTTGCAAAGAGGGTTGATGATTGGGAGGTGAAATGTAATGTTGTGTATATTGTGGTTGCTGTTGCGGAATGTATGTAGGTATGACTGTTTGTTGAGGTTGTGTGCTCACATTATATGTCAAAGGATTGGTATGCGACACATATGTGTTGAAAGAGTGTTGTCCTTGACACACAAGTGGTGGTTGGGTATATTGCGATGGATTAGCTCCAAGAGTTTGCATCACATGGGAAGTGGAGGATGGATTAGTGTTGGCCAATGGTTGCGAATTGGGAGTTGGATTTGTATTATGGTAAGCAATGGAAGGATTGGTGGATGAAGATGAATAGACACTTGGATTGGTGTGTTGGACAACATGAGGATTGGTGGATGATGACGGATGGACATTCGGGTTTGTGTTTTGGACAACATGAGGATTGCTATATGTCATGTGTTGGGTGACAATGGGTAATCCTTGAGTTGCATAACATGGATTGATGGTTTGCAAAGGATTATATGGAGGTGGATTAACATAAGAGATGGGGATGTTAGGAGTGGCTTGTCGTACAATAGGTGGATCCATCATGTCAATGAGACTAACATTGGGATTGTATGGTGTGTGGGATGGATTCGTGGAGATCACGGAGACCATATTGGAAGTGATAGGGATGTACGATGGGGTTTCCACATGTGATGCAATAGGAGTGGTAGTTTGCAATGGTTGTGAAACTTGTATGGTAGGTGGTGTTTGGGTAGCTTGGGAAACTTGTGGAATTTGTGGTATAGAGATGGCTTGTGAAACTTGTAGAGTTTGGACTTGTGAAACATGGATAACTTGTGACACTTAAGGCACAGATATGGTCATGGTAGGAGTCAGGGTGTGTTGTGAGACATGGAAAGGTGGAATGTTTAAGTTTTGTGAAAGAAAAGGGATTACATTAGTTGAAGTTATCAAAGGTTCTAAAGTGTACTCTGAGCATGGTGGGTTGGATGGTGTAGCTGTAGCTAATGAGGGAAATGGATTGAAAGGTGGATTCGAAGGTGTATCTACAATGGTTGGTCCCTTTGCAACAACAACATGAGTGCTAGGATCATGCTCTTGAATAACAGATATGTCAAAGTCACTTGGTAATTTGGCTCCCATGTGGGCAAGTTGCAAGAAGTAGCGATTATGATCAAATAAAACAAGATTCTCAACATGGTCCCATACATGTGTGTCTTGATATTCAAATAAGTCCTCTTGGGAATGCTCTTCATAAGTCACTGTAAATGGGTGTGATTGCACTTGATGTGAAGATGATGGTCTAGTAGTGTATCCTTCAGGTACGAACATGTAAGAAGGCATATCGGTTGTGAATTGGCTTGCATCTTTAAGGGGTGTTGATCGCGATTGTTGCATTTGGGCTTCCATATTAGCTCGCAATTTTGCTTCTATTTCAGCTCTATATTGGCTCCTAATTTGAGGCATGATGTTTGATGTTGAAAGTTAGACTTGGCTTGTTAAGGTTGAGACCCAAAGGTGATGGTTGGTTGGTTTGTTGTTTTTCTAGTTTGCTATTTTCTTTGGTTTGCTAATGGTTGCTTGGTTGCTAATTGTTGGCTGCTTTGTTGTTTGTTGTTGGGTTGTTGATTGCTAGTTGCTTGGTTGTTGTTAGTTTTTTTTCCTAGAGGATAGCTAAGGAAAAGTTGGTTGTTGTTGCTGTTTGTTGGTATTGCTAGGGCTAGGTAAATCCAAAAGATGATGTTTGGTTGCTGGTTTTATGGGTTGGTTGCTATTTTTGGGGTCTCAAAAGGACGAAAGCTCAAGAAGTCCAAGGTGTTGCTATGCTCAAGATAGAAGGCAATGCTTAGGTGACTGCAAATGATCAGAAGCAGGTCTAAAGGCTGAAGCTGAAGCTAGGCAGTCTGAAAATGCAGTTGGTTTGACTGAGTTTATACGAATTGCTGATAATTAGCTAGAGGTGGCAGATAATAGCTCAGATGTGGCTCCAATAAAGCCAAAAGTGACAAGTAATAGTTCAAAAGCGATTTGGTTTTGGTTCAGGTAATAGGCTACAGTATTGACCAGAGGTGAACAAGTTTTCCAGAGGTGATCAATTTTAGTTCAAAGGTGATTTACTGTTGGTTAAAAGCGACTCAGTTTGGACCAAAGGTGAGCAGTTATTGTTCAAAGGTGATTCAGTTTAAGCAAAAGGTAATTAACTACTGTTTAAAGATGATCTGGCTATCTATATGCGAGTAGTTAAGGTTCAAAGGTAGTCTGTGTCTGTCAGGAAATGTGTTGAATGATGTTTTTGACAAGGAAACAGTGATTTTAGTCACTCACACTCAACAATCACAAACTTGTACAACCTAGGCTAGGAAAGGATTGTATTTGTTGAGTCCCCTTGCCATGCTTATTCAAAGCAGATAGCTTCAGGATCTTGGTAGCATTGGCTCCCCTCCATGGCACTCACTTCTCACGCATACCAAGATATGGGTTTTCCAAGGCTTGTCCCCCCACCAAACCTTAGGATTTTCCCTGCTATCTCTACTAAGAACCACGTGAATCGGGGTGGCTTCAAAGATCCCACATTTTACATCAACAAATAGAGGATTTTTGGCTACTACACAAGGTTGCCAGTAAGGGCATCCATTCGGGTGGCTATATGTGCGACAACGCTACTCTTTGTTATGGAGTCTCCCAGCCTTCAAGGGTTATGCCTTGGAGGGTTTTAGGGGAGGTTGGTTGTTGGTATAACAGAACAACACTCATTGTTTGTGGCTTTCGACACAAACATTTTTCTTTGATAGCCATTTGGAAGGACTTGGCTTTAGCGCGTTATCGCTTGGGTCACACCCCTTCTCACACCGGGAAGGCAGACCCTCTAAAGATAATAACACGTTCTCATGCACCCAAGGTCCATTTGATAGGCAAGGGGAGAGGATTATTTTGCTATTAAATTTGGGTTACAAACATGCACAATCAAGCAATCAAGAAAGATAAAACAAACACGGAGCAAGCAATGATTCTTTTTAAGCACCAAGCCCAAATGTTCCTAAATTAGTGATAAAATGAAAAGTCTTGGATCAATCAGAGATGCAACAAATATGTTAGTAGTTTGATAACCTCCTTTTCTTGGACATTCTATAAGATGCTGCACAAATAACTGATTAGTAACCAAGAAAATTGAACTGCAAATGATAAAAATTGAAAGTGACATAGTTACCAGAGGTGATCAACTGTTGATCAGAAGTGATCCATATTCTACTACAAGTGAAATGTTGTTTCTTAGGAGTGATGCTGGTAAACCCAGATGCGAACTGATAAAGCTTAGAAGCGATACAAAAAATCAACAGGTGACTGATTGCAGGTCATAAGTGACTTAGATCTGTGAAAAACAAGATATAAATAGAAAACCCCAGTTTTGCAGAAGGTGATCCAGACAGCCAAAAGTGATCACTGTTAGGTTAAAAGTGATGCAAATAAAGACATAAGCGACCACTGTTAACTTGTAAGCGATGCAAGAAAGATAATAAACGACTACTATTTTCTCAGAAGTGATCCTAGAAATGTTAAAAGCGGTTGGTTTCAGCTTAAAAGTGATTCGTGTGTTCAGGACGTGATTGGTTTGCGCTCAGAAGCGATTGAAACTTGCCAAAAGCGCTCAGAAAATCTGATCTTCACAAAACAACTTCAAATAGCAAAGTTAATCAAGGACGTGAGTCCCACCGGGCGTGCCAAAATGTGATAGGTAAAAAATTAGGTTGATAAGATCAAGCATAGCCATGAAAACCTAACCCTACCATCATCAAAGAATCTAATCCAAATGAAATCAAAAGCATGCAATTCAAGAACAATATCACCTAGATTGTATGATTCTTTGTTTATGATGTGGATTACTTCTTCAATAATGGACAATTATGTAGATCAAAATTTGTCATAATGGATGGATGATAATGATAATAAGCTAGATGGATGCTAAAATGCTCAATATGCTCAAGATGATAATGTAGGCGCTATATGAATGCTGGATAGATGTAGTATGGAATGAGAGGGTGTTTATATAGAACTCAACCAAAATCAATCAATGGTGGAGATTTGGTTGCTATGTGAATGGCTAAGATAAAAGGATAGTCATAGATGAATGTGTAGATGACAAGTGGAGGGAAGATAAGGCTTATGTGTGGCCGTGTACATAAAAAGTACTACATGTGAAAGATATTAAATAAAAGATGTAGTACCACTTATCTTTTTTTAAATGAAAGAGGCACACATGTCGGCTCATTGAGATAAATAATAAGAGGAATTAATTAAATAAATAAAATTTATTTAATTAATTAGAAAGTGGGATTTATGAATGAATTTTAATTAAATAAATAAGATTTATTTAATTAAAATAGATAGAAATAAGATAATTAAATAATTAAAGATTATTTAATTATAGATTTAAAAGAAATAGAAGAAATAGCTAATGAATTAATTAAATAAATATAAATTTATTTAATTAATAGAAGAAATAAGTGCTTTTGATGAATAGAGAAATTGATCAAGTGTGTTAGACAAATGCAGATGGTAAATAATGAGATATTTGATGCTAATGATAATTAGGTCAATTTTGGGTGTCTACAATAGTAGATGATCAAGTCGAAACTCAGCAGCTGCCTATTGACCCTACTTCTCAGGAAGACCACCCAGAGATCTCTCTCCATGCTTTAGCAGGAGTCACCACCCCACAAATCATGCAGGTCAAGGGTTACTTCAAGAAGCTCCCTCTTACAATACTCATTGATTCTAGTAGCACTCATAACTTCATTGACCCTTGGATCGCCAAATAGGCTGATTGTTTTGTCCATCCTTGCTCTAGCTTTGAAGTCATGATTGCCAATGGGGGCACATTACCTTACAAAGGGAAGTGTCGCAATGTGCGTATCTCTATTGGAGATTATAACCTGTGCTCTAACATGTTTGCCTTGCCCTTAGGTGGATGTGATGTGGTTTTGGGCGCTCAATGGTTACGCACACTTGGACCCATCTTATGGGATTTTACTGAACTTTAGATGTAGTTTTTAGACAATGGGCAAAAACACACATTGAAGGGCTTACAACTAGGGTCTCTCAGCATCATTAGTTCACATCACATGGAAAAACTCCTCAAGAAGAATTCACATGGTGTCATCACTCAGCTCCATTCCATTCAGATGCAACAATCAGCGGTCTCCACTACTCCTTCAGATCTACAACAAATTTTGGATGGCTATGCATGTGTCTTTGCCAAACCAATGGGATTGCCACCTTCATGACCAGAGAACCATCGTATTCAGCTCCTTCTTGGAAGTGTCTCTCCCAACATCAGGCCCTACCTCTACCCATTTTACCAAAAAATAGAGATTGAGATGCTTGTTCGGGACTTACTGAAGCAAGGTATTATTCGCCCTAGTACTAGTTCTTTTTCTTCACCAGTTCTTCTTGTCCAGAAAAAATATGGGTCATGGCACCTCTGCATTGACTTCCGAGCACTTAATCACATCACAATCAAGGATAAGTTTCCAATTCCTATTGTTGATGAGCTTCATGGTGCTCATTTTTTCTACAAGTTGGATCTTCGTTCTGGGTATCACCAAATTCAGGTTCATGAGGATGATATCCCTAAAATAGATTTCCACACACATGATGGCCACTATGAGTTTTTGGTCATGCCCTTTGGCCTCACTAATGCTCCTTCCACATTCCAGGCATTGATGAATAAAATATTTCGGCCCTACTTGTAGAAATTCATCCTAGTCTTCTTTGATGATATCCTCATCTATAGTAAAACATGGGCTAAGCATCTCCAACATCTGGATCTTGTACTACAACTTCTCTCTAATCATCATCTCTGTACAAAATAGTCTAAATGTATTTTTGGGCAGCAGGAAGTGGAGTATCTCAGGCATATTGTTTCAGCCCAAGGGGTTCAAGTGGATCCTACCAAAATAGATGCTATGAAAAATTAGCCGCATCCTCAGACACTCAAGAGCCTCTGTAGTTTTTTGGGACTGACTGGCTACTATCACAAGTTTGTCAAGGATTATGGGAAGATTGCAGCTCCATTAACAACTATGTTGAAAAAGGATGCTTTTACATGGACACATGTTGCTGAGTGTGCATTTGAAAAATTGAAACAAGCTATGTGTACTACACCTATTCTAGCTATGCCAGATTTTTCCAAGACCTTCACTATTGAGAGTGATGCTTGCGGCAATGGACTTGGTGTTGTTCTCCTTCAAGATGAACATCCCAATGTGTTCACTAGTAAAGCCCTTTCTGGTAAGCATTTAGTACTCTCTACATATGAGAAGGAAATGATGGCTATTTTGCATGCAGTATAGAAGTGACGGCCATACCTACTAGGGAATCATTTTTGCATCAAGACTGATCAGCAGAGTCTGAAATATTTCTTGGAACAATGGGTCTCCTCCCCAGCACAATAGAAATGGGTTAGCAAACTCATGGGTTATGACTATGAGATCACTTACAAGAAGGGTAAGGACAATAATGTGGCGGATGCTCTTTCTCGCACATTTGATGACCAAGCTTCTCTTTCAACTATTTCTATGCCTATTCTGAATTGGTTGGAATCTATCCGGTAGGGCTATGTCAACGACTCTTCATTATCTCAAATCATCTAGTAGTTGGCCAATACCCTTCTGTTGTACTATATTATTCTTGGGATGGTGCTTCTCTAAGATACACGAGTCGTCTAGTGCTTCCCCAGAGCACAGATCTTCACCAAGTTGTCTTCTATGAACTCCATGCTTCTCCATCGGTAGGGCACTCTGGGATCCTCAAAACTTATGAGCGGGCACAGCGTAACTTCTTTTGGAAGGGAATGAAAAGGGCAATTCAATAGATGGTGGCTAAATGTGATACCTGCCAATGCATCAAGGGTGAAACGACACTCCTTGGATTGCTCGAACCCTTGCCCATCCCTACACGGATTTGGACAGATATTCCTATGGATTTCATTAAGGGGCTCCCTAAATTTGGAGGGAAGACAGTGATCTTGGTTGTGGTTGATTGCCTCTCCAAATATAGTCATTTTTGTGCCCTCAGCCATCCCTATACTGCCTCCTTAGTCGGACAAATTTTCATGGACCAAATCTTTGGTCTTCATGGCATCTCTTCTTCCATTGTCTCAGATCGTGATGCAACTTTCATCAGTCATTTTTGGACAGAACTATTTCAACACACTAGCTTCAAACTGAAGATAAGTTGAAGGTATCACCCACTAACAGATGGTTAGACTGAAATTATCAACAAATGTTTGGAAACTTATCTTCATTTCTTTACTTCAGAACAACAACATCAGTGGGCAAAGTGGCTTCTGCTCTCTAAATGTTGGTACAATACCTCCTACCACATTGCATCTAAAATGACTCCATATGAAGCAGTCTATGGTTAGGCACCGCCAGTGCTCCTTCCATACACCCCCAGCAGTTCACCAGTTCAAGCAGTCGACACAGTTCTCCGAACCTAAGACTAGATTCTTCACATTTTGTAGGACAGTCTTCACATGGCCAGAAATTGAATGAAACAACAAGCCAATCAACACCGTTCTGAGCATACTTTTCAAGTAGGTGATATGGTTTTTCTTCATCTACATCCATACAAGCAATCATCCCTGAAACTCAAAGGGCATCCTAAGCTGGCTTGAAAGTTCTATGGGCCATATAAGGTTCTTCAGAAGATTGGGTCAGTTGCTTATAAACTAAGGAGCTTCCTCCTTCTTCCCACATTCATCTAGTATTTCATGTCTCTTGTCTAAAGAAAGTTCTTGGCACCAACATCAGAGCACAAACTATTTTACCAGAACTAGATAACGAAGGATCCATCATTTTGGAGCCGGAGGCAATCCTCGACAGGCACACTCGTCAGCTTCGCTCTTGATCTATCACAGAGGTATTAATTTAGTGGCACGGAATGCAACCAGAGGATGCTACATGGGAACCACTCCTTTAGATTCAACAACAATTTCCACATCTTAAGCTTTGAGGACAAAGCTTTTCTAAGAGGGAGGGGATGTTAGGAACCCGTGTTTAACCCTTCTCTAAGTTACTTTGTTAGTATATTATTGTTGGATACATATGCTTTGTAAGTCGTCCCATGAGTATATTGTATTATCCCACATTCATGGGAAGTAATAGTTGTTTAGATTAGACTTAGTATATAAGTACGTGTTGAGGCCAATGAAGGCATCCATGAATTTATTATATTGAGCTTGCTCAAAGGAGGTTGCCCCCTCGAAGTGGCCTGCGATCAATAAATTTCTTCTGTGTTTCTGCTATTTCTATTATTTTGTGCATTTTTCATTATATTGTTGCAGGAGGTTCTTCTCAGTATACAAAGTGTGGAAGCATAGACAAGGCACGTGAACTGTTTGGCATGTTGCCACAAAGAAATGTCACCTCATGGAATGCAATGATTGCAAGATATGAACAAAATGGATTTTTTGATAAGGCTTTAGAAACTTTCAAGCAAATGCAATTGGTGGGTGTAAAGCCAAATTCCAAAACCTTAGAAATGGTATGTTTGGAACACATTATAGACATCCATCAAAGCATAAAGGATATAGGATTTTTGTCAAATGTTGTAGTTCCAACTACCCTGCGAGACATGTATGCAAAGTCTGGAAGCATAGACAAGGTACGTGAATTGTTTGACATGATTCCTTGAAATCAAATGCCATTTCATGGAATGCAATGATTGCAAGATATGCAAAAAAAGGATTTTCTTGAAAAGGCTTTATAAAATTTTAAGAAAATGCAATTGGCGGGTGTAAAGCCAAATTCCACAACCTTATCTAGTATCCTCCTTGCCTATGCCAAAATGGACATCCATCAAAGGATAAAAGATGTTGTAGTTGTAACTGCCCTCGAAGACATGTATGCGAAGTGTGGAAGCGTATACAAGGCACTTGAACTGTTTGGCATGATGCCTCAAAGAAATTTTGACTCATGGAATGCAATGATTGTAAGATATGAACAAAATGGATTTTTTGATAAGGCTTTAGAAACTTTCAAGCAAATGAAATTGGTGGGTGTAAAGCCAAATTCCCAAACCTTAGAAATGGTATCGTTGGAACACGGTATAGACATCCATCAAAGCATAAAGGATATAGGAATTTTGTCAAATGTTGTAGTTGCAACTACCCTGTGAGACATGTATGCAAAGTGTGGAAGCATAGCCAAGGTACGTGAACTATTTGACATGATGCCTTGAAATGAAATGCCATGTCATGGAATGCAATGATTGCAAGATATGAAAAAAATGGATTTTTTTGATAAGGATTTATAAACTTTCAAGAAAATACAATTGGCTGGTATAAAGCCAAATTCCACAACCTTAGCCAGTATCCTCCTTGCCTATGCTAAAACAGACATCCATCAAAGAATAAAAGATGTTGTAGTTGCAACTGCCCTCAGAGACATGTATGCAAAGTGTGGAAGCATATACAAGGCACTGAACTATTTGGCATGATGCCTCAAAGAAATTTTGCCTCATGGAATGCAATGATTGCAAGATATGAACAAAATGGATTTTTTAATAAGGCTTTAGAAACTTTCAAGCAAATGAAATTGGCGGGTGTAAAGCCAAATTCCAAAACCTTAGAAATGGTATCTTTAGAACACGATATAGACATCCATCAAAGCATAAAGGATATAAGAATTTTGTCAAATGTTGTAGTTGCACCTACCATGCGAGACATGTATGCAAAGTGTGGAAGCATTTACAAGGAACGTGAATTGTTTGACATGATGCCTCAAAGAAATGTTGTCTCATGGAATGAAATGATTGCAAGATATGCATGAAATGGAGTTTTCATAAGGCTTTAAAAACTTTCACAAATGCAGAAAAGAAAATTTCAACCAAATGCAATTAGCAAGTCTAAAATTAAATTGCACAAGCTTATCCAACATCCTCCTTGCCTATGCCAAAATGGGATCTGGGGAACATGTTGTGGACAACCACCAAAGCATAAAGGATATAGGAATTTTGTGAGATATTGTATTTGCAACTACCCTTGTAGACATGTATGCAAAGTGTGGAAGCATAGACGAGGCGTGTGAACTGTTTGACATGATGCCTCAAAGAAATGCACAGTCTCATGGAATGCAATGATTGCAAGACATGCACAAAATGGATTATTTGAAAATGATTTATAAACTTTCAAGCAAATGCAATTGGCACGTGTAAAACCAAATTCATGTAACGATAACTGATCATCATATTAAATATTTAATATAAATTATCGTATACATAATGTCATGAACATAACATCTAGTCTATATACAAAGCCATATAGGCATGTCCAAAGAAATCCATACAGACATATACAAAAATATACACCAGTAACATACAAAGTATGTATATGTTGGTATTTCAATTCGCACCTCTGGAATGCAATTTGGAAATGGACAGCTATGCACAGATAAACTGCTCTCATATTGGAAGGGGGAGTTCCCTTTTTGCTGATGTTCGCTGAAAAAATAAATTAAATGAAACTTCACCTATCTTCTTTTTGATTCTTAGCTACGAGCACAAGGTTATAAAACTCTAAACATTGCAGAAGAGGTTTTTTCCTTTTTTTAAACTTCTACTACAACTAAGAAAAGACTAACAATGCTTTTAATCTCCTGAGTAAATTTAGAGCAAAGGAAATTAAAAGTGAACAAATAATGATTGTTAACACAAAAACTTAAGTAGTTTTCTTCCAAATTTACACCACAAGACTAAAAGTACTTTAATGATGAAACCTAAAATGAAAGCTACAAAAGCTACACATCTGACGATGATAACTTGATGAATTGAGATAGAATATCAAAGTAAAATAGGCATGAGACTTCTATTTAGTATCATAAAGTTGGCACAACTCTAGGACAACAATGCTACAGCAAAAGGCAGGCATACAACAAGCGATCAAACACCAGAGAACAGATTACACGAAGTGAACAGACACTTGGAATATCAAGATTTGCAGGCTAGAATAGGCACAAAAAATTTGCTATCACAATTACCATTCCATACAATGGGCAAGGATGCCCTTATTTATACTAAAATCAAAGGAGTAGGGAACCCTAAAATCTCCTTGATTAACCCTAACTTGCCAACTCGCAAGCTTTATTACTATTCTAAGACAAAGATAAAATAAAAAAATGCTTTAAAGCAATTTGCTTTAAGCAAAGAAGATTCCAACTATCACAAGGTGATTTCTTTTCTAAAAATAGAATGGATGAGCTTAGGATGAAAGCACATCTGTTGATATTCTGGGAAACAATATCTTCTAAAAAGTGAGTGACTGCATCTTTGCCAGGAACATTGATATTCTCTAGAATGATATTCTGATTCTCTAACATTTCTTCACCATTGGCAACCATCTGAAGAAATTCATGAACTTCGCCAACAGCCTTGTCGAACTTTACTGTCATTGCGGCAAAACGACTCATCTTGCCGGCATTGATATCATCATTAAAATTGCTACGAATGAGAGTCTGGAACTCTGCTTGCACTTCCCCAAGATCATACAGGGTACCATCTTCTTTTTCATATGAAGACAGGATCTGAGAGATAAAAGATTTGACGAACTTGAGGATGTTGACTACCTTTTCTTTCCATTCTGTCAACTCTGAAATCGTACTGTCATAAGTTTTTACTGTGAAAAGATATTGCGCTTTCCAAGTAGAAACTGTCTTCCTATCTTTAACTGAATCAATAGAATCAAATGCAATCTTCAAGTTAGAGATAATGATCTCAAACACTGGTCTATTTTCTGCCATGGTCTACTGCAATCCCTGTATGCCTTGGTGTAAATCATGAGCGTTGTACTTTAATTGATAAATCTCTGAAAGCACAACTCTCCCTTTGGTCAGAAATTCTTCCACCCAACTGTTCATGTGCCTCTCATAGAGAACTGACTTACTAAAATGCCACTGATCAGCTGGTGATTCAAGATTTGGTGGAAGCATTAAATCAGCCCATGAAGTACCATAGAAAAGGTTGGAAATGTACTGCCGCAGCTGTTGAACTTCAGCTTTGAGAGTTGCCTTGTCTTCTCCATCTTTCAACACCCTTTGCTTCAAATTATCCGCTACAACCTCGAAGAGATTGATATCTGTATGGCGGGTACTTCTACCAAGGTTAGCTTTGACAACCATGAAATCATCAACCTCGACATCATCAGCACTTCTATTTTCTGGCGGTGTTGCAATTTTAAGAATTATTTCTCCCTCCACATTCTTCTCAATGCGAACTTGCTTCTTTAACTTCTTATCTGGTGTGTCTTGGTAGATGCTTTTAATCTCTGTTAAATCTAGTTGATATGAGGGCTTTCTCCTCTTCCTTCCCAGAATGTTTTCAAGCCAGGATGAGCCATCCTCTCTTGGAAACTCGGTTCTAACATCATCAGCTCCTGATGAATCAATGTGTGCATCAAAGTTACGAACTGATGAATCTGGCTCTGAATCTGTGGATAGGAGAAGTGCTCAGTGAAGGAGGAGAAACATGATCTGAAGGTAACACTTCAACATGCGGCGTTGTTTCAACAGGAACTTCTGGTTCAATTGGTGGTTGTTCCTGCTGGACATGATTTGGAGACTCATCATTTTTCCTATTTAACTTAGCCATTTTCGTTCCTTCTGGAAGAACACTCATAGCTTTTATCCTTTGTTTTGGCTTGGAAGTGGAAGGCTCTGATGGTTACACAACTGGCGGCTCTGCTAACGGAATATCATCCTTTCGCTTAGTCTTCAAGAATATCAAACTATTTTTAACCACTCAACTTGTTCTTTCTTTAATGGAAGTGCTCTCTTTTACTGATCAATTAACTAGTGTCAACGGTTGTTACTCAATTTGGTCTCTAAAATACATGGGAAGTAGAACTTCACCACTCTTTGTCAAACCCTTTATATCTTTTGGTAGGATATCAGACATCTGCTGAAGAGTGAACTTGCTATAACTGCGTTTTCACACTTCAAACTCGTCAGCACAATTAGCCTAGAAGTCTTCAACCGCAAATTTGTGCGTACAAATTTGACCAAGATGTGATGCATAAACACCACGGGGATCATATGAAGATCTCCTGTCAAAAAACTTAAGACCATATCTGGATGATTCATTACCGATTGCCTTGGCATCTGCTCTAGATCTGTATATATATATACTCATCCCAAGTGGAAAATTGAAAGTCGTCTTGCGTCTGCTACGTAAAAATGTATGAACTTCATAGGCTTGCCTCAAAAATTCCATAAATGCTATTTCATCCGTAGGATATCGTGGCAACATGGATGGCTCTCCTGAGAAGCCATATACTTTGATGTAGGAAAAAGTAGGAAATTAGATAAACCAATTAGCCCATTCTGCCATTGCTATTCTAGCATCTGCTGAAAACTGTATATGCAACTCGTTGTCCATATCTCGCACTGCATGCATCAAGAATGAATCATTCACCCACCTGTAATGTCGTTCAACTTGAGAGATCTCTAACTATGGGAAATGATGATACACATGCTGAGTACCTAGAGTTCCAACAACATTCAAACCTCTTAATTGACCCTAAAAAGCCATCAAATACACAAGGTATGATATCATGTGGAATTCATGAGCTCTTTGAAAATCAATTATTTGTTGGTGGAGACTATCATTGATGAGTGCCGACTAGTCATAAAATTTGGTTCCATCAACAATCTGGGACATGATGTAAAACATCTAAGGCTGGAACTTGTTAGCATCTTCTTGACCCGTGATCTGAGTTAGCAGAGTAATCATTATTGCATGTTCCTCCTTGAATTCTCCACGTCCAATGTTCTTTGGCATGACATTCTGCTTCTCTTTTAACCACCTCTGACCAATCTTTTTTCGATATTTTTCTTTATCATTGTTCCAAACCCTCTTGCATTCTTCGAGTGAAACAGTTAAGTTTTCTCTCCAAATAGGTATTGTAAAACACTTCTCTATGTCATTTGGCCTCAGGATGCAGAGTACACGTCCATCTCTTGATTGGATTTCTCTTGTGACCGAATTGTAATGTGTCATGCAAGCAATTAAAAACTTGATTCTTTGCACTGTGATGGGAAAGGATGCCACTGCAAGCAAACCGAAGTGTCCTAGATTCTTGATAGCATTATTTCCTGCATCCTCCAAAGAGTGTAAATTGATTACTAGAAGAACTTTATGCAAGTATGTTTCACAAGTTCTTAGGTAATCGTGAACCAATGCCATTTTGTGCTTGATTTGTGTTGGAGAGTACTGCATATTGGAAGATTTGAAAATTGACTGTAAACATGCCTATGTCAGAAAAATCTTGGACAAATGGCTGAAAATTACTTGCTGATTTTTAGAAAAAAGTAGAGTGTGAGAAAAAAAACTAACACATGGGTTTTGTAGACAATTCTGTTTCGAAGCAACCCAGATTGTCAGATTTTGAAAAAGTGGAGATTTTCTTGAAAAAGCAGGAAAAAAGTAGTTTCTCGAAAAAAAGCAAAACTCCAATCTTCAAGAGATAATAACCTGGATGGACCCATCTCGAGGAAAACTGAAAAAGCTCTAGTCAGATTTCTGAAAAATGATCCCCTTAAAATGAGGACCCTGAAAAAGTGAGCCTCTCTTTTCCTTAACTCGAAACTATGAAGAACGCTAAAAAAGCACTTGGTTTGGGTCTTCGAATCTTCGTTGTAAGAAAAATAAAAAATCTTCCTCGTGATGCAACCTACAAAAGATAATGAAATAAAGAAGCCAAATGCTTGTCTTTCTAAATCTTTAGGGCAAAAAAGTAGCTTTATTTGTGTGAGAATAAAACTTGGACCTCATCCATGAAGAAAGCAACTTTTAAAGCACAAATCCAAGTGGATGTCTTTGAATAGGAAGAATCCCTATTTTGTAGCTACCTATGGCTTCATGTGCAAGATGATGAAAAATATCTTCTTTTGATGATGTCATCGAACATGCGAGTTGAAAGAAGTGCTAGCTAATTTTTCTTCATTTTTGACACTTCAACACTCGTTTTGACTTAAATATGGCATGTTTTTGACTTTAACAAGGTGGCAAAATGTCACTATTAACTGAAAAAGTTGACTGATCCTGTCATTTTAGAGACCTATCAACTGAGATTCCATTTCCAGCCTCTGATTGACGATCTGACATTGTTTGACCAAGTTTGACCTCCTGAAAACTGCCAATGGGTGAAGATTAGGCACAAAACTATTAGAAAACACTGTGGACATGGAAAATATTCTAACATTGCTCAAGTTGGACCCCCCAAGTCACCTGGGACGCTTGGTTTCACGAGACTTAGCCATTTTTTCAATTTTTGCAACTTCTTCAATTTCTTGATTTGTGTGCACGTTCCAGTGGTAAAGGACCCCTATTTGGCTATCGATTTCTATCAACTAGGATGAAACTTAGTCTGATGATTTGGAAGATAGGCAAGCCTGATGAAAATTGAGTTGACTGTACCTTCTGTTCACCTCAAAAAATGTGTCAAACTGATCAACTCTAAACCTGACTGGGCTGACGGAAGGAGATTCACATTTTTCAAGAAAAACTTCAAAAATAAACTAACTCTAGAGGTTTTGGGCACCCCAAGTCACTTGGGGCACCTGGTTTTCCATGCCTTAGAATTTTTTTTGAAAAACTCAATATTTGCACCTTTTCTCGTTTTCTGTGCCCACACCTCTTGTTCGATCTTTGATTTTAGTTGTTCTGATGATTGTTGAGGCAGGACAAAGGGTGATTTGAGTAGTCTAAACATATCTATGATGAAATCCTAGCTTTTACTGACTTTTGACTAAGTTTGACCAAATTTGACCAACCGAAAATAGGCTGACTGAAGTATTTTTGACGTTTCTCAAAAAATGTGAAAAAAAAACTAACACAAGAAAGGTTGGGTACCCCAAGTCACTTAGGGCACCTGGTTTCACCAGACTTAGTCAAATTTATGATTTTCCAACCTCTCATTCCACCTTGGATCCATCTTGCATCGTTTTGCGTGTGTCATCGAGTCGATGATTGTTCATCAGTTCTGCGTTGTTGGAACAACGTTAAAAACTTGTCGACGAGCTCTGGTAGATGAACTTTCTCTGTTGATGACCTCTAAGCTCATGCTTCACCTTCTAAAAAAGTAGAAATGACCAAGTAGAGAAAACTTGGTCATTTGAAGATTCGGTCTGAACTGCGCCGATCGTGAAGCAAAATCGACTAATGAGAATCGAGCGTGACACCTAAGTTGGAGATTCTATTTTTAGAAAGTTTTTCCAGCATTCATATCTTAAGAAACCCAGAAAACCTAATTTGATGTCTATTTTTAGAAATTTTGTTTTTTTGGCTTTTTGACGAAAAAATTTCTAGACTTGTTTCAAAATGCCTTAATGAAGCAAAATTTTTGGTTGGGTACAACAATTGGCTCTGTCTGGGGACCATGGTAGATACTTACGGCATAGGAGAACCAAGAATCTCTAGACTTTTAAAGCTTGGACTAGTGCCTTATCCATTGGGCAATAGAGTCAGGTCACATTTCTAATCACCTAGAACAAGAATTTTCCCTACATCACCTAAAATTGGACTTCCTAAAATCACCTAAGAAGTTGGAACTTCAGAACACAAGGAACACAACTGTCACATTACGGAAAGGGGAAAAACATTACGACATAACGATTACATTATAGAAAGGGAAAACACATTACGAGAACAAAAAGTATTTCACGTGCTCTTTTCCCTGAGCAAGGATGAAATGAGATTAGGATTGTCACATAAAACCATCAATTGACTCAGAAAAGTAAGAACCATCTCTCTTTAGCTGTGAATATTGTCTTGGTGGCACAAAACTTTTCTTTCTCTGCAACATCTCCTCAAAGAGCCATGATTCAGGAGGGTATTCACGTTTAGGCCACGAGAAGTTCTTGAGGAATTGGTTGATACGCCAGAGTTCAGGTTGAGCATCTTCCTCTAAAGCAAGAAACCTTTGTAACAGGTGAAGGTACAAAACTTCCTTCTGAAGATACACAGGAAAGTCTTGTGGCCAAAGTATATCCGTGGGAATGGTTATCACCACATATTGAATAAGAGTTTCATTTATATCTTGTACACATGCAACTTTGTACTCAGTGAATGCATCATCTTTCAGAAAAGGTGCAAGCTGCTCATACACAACTCTCATTACGGATTCTTGGCTTATAGGATCCACAACTGTTGTTGCCCATTTTTCAAGTGCTTCAGGGGCTTCTTCATTGGTTGTGTTTTCGTTCATCCACTCTCTAAAGTCTGATGAATTATCAAGATCTGAATGCTTAAACTCTTAAACATCTTCACCTGACAGCTCACTTTCCCATTCATTATCTGGAATCTCGTCATCCTTTGTAGAGTGATCTTCAATGTGGATATCCAGCATCACTTCATCTTCAGCATTCATGTATCTTTATTCTTTTGTAAAGGGAGTAGAATCAAAGACAGATTCATCTGAGTCATATGTTTCCTCTTCTTCTTCTTGATCAATCTCACACATGACGTATCTCACAAGACATTTGTCAAGAATTTTTTATTTTTCAATATCATCCTCTTTAGTGACCAAAACTGAATATTCCATGAACTCCTCTTCTCCATCAACCTCTTTATATGTTGCATTCCACATTGGTTGCATAGTATCAATAAAGTCTTTTTCTTGTACAGGTTCATAGATGGATTCAACATCGTCTTCTTCACTTGTGTGTATGAAAGCTTCTTGAGACAAAGATGAAAATGAGCTAAATTGCAAAAGAAAATTTACAATATCCTCTACTGAAGAATCACTCTCCAAGTGATGTAGAAAACTGTCGAGATCCAATGATGAATCTTCTATATGATCTCCAATTTTGAGAAATTCCTCCAATGATGAATCATCTTCAAAACAAAGATCTTGTTCTTGCTCCAATTGCAGCGTTTCTTTGGTCTCTTCTTCTTTGAATGTATCTGACACAGGTTCTTCAAACCAACCTTCAAAAGATGAGAAGAACAAATTGGATTCATCATTGCTCTTTGAAGCATATTTGATCTCTTCCTTGTAATTTTTCTCTTGAGAAGATTGTTGCACTTGTTCTTCTTCAGAGAAAGTATGCAAGTTGTGCATTTCTTCAGGTTCTTCCATCAATGATCCTTCTTCATATTTGAAGAAATTATGCAAATTTTTAGCTTCCGATGAACATTCATGTTCCATATGCAAACACATTATGTCACTTGAAATAGAGTTAGGAAAAAAATCCTTTTTAATATTTGATTTACACTAGTAAAATCCCTTCATAGAGCTGCCATCAGATTCGTCAAAGAGATGTTCAGGATTATCCAAAAATCCTTGATTTTCATTTGATGCTTTTAATATTTGCATGAATCTTCTCATCTCAGGGCAATTTTCTCCATCATGTTGGTTTGTTGTGTGGAACAAGTAGTAGATTTGTATTGTAGAAGACACATCTGCCTCTTGATACATAGGTGATACTTGACACATAGGTGAAGCAGGTTGATCACTGAAATAGTTAATGAAATAATCTGGTATACTTGAAGGAGATGGAACTTGCCGAAGCGGTACAACATTCAAGAGCACCAGTGGTTTCATTAAATCTCTTTGGATCTTTCCTGAAGTGATCATATGATCTACTAATTCAATAGCATACTCCTGAGCTTCTTGCAGTTTTGTAGCTTGTCTTTGCTTGAGGTAAAAATAAATTTCTGAAGATTGTGCATTGGTGAAGCAACTTAGCAGAATTTTTGATGAAGGATTTAGGGTGTTTGCAATTTTTCCAACCAAACGGTTGAATTTGGCCACGAACTCTTGCATCGGCTCACTTTTGTCTTTCTTGATATTTGAGAGTTGTGTAAACAAGACATGACTGTCTTCTGCAGGTTTGAAACGGGTGAGAAATTTCTCCCTCATCAACTCCCAACTTGTGATAGAGTTGGCAGTGAGGTGATTAAACCATTCAGCTACTGAACTTTGCAATGATTCCACAAACAAATGCACTGCAACATCTTCATGTGCAACGCCAAGAATTCCACAGGTGGTGGTGAAGGAAGAAATGTGCTCATCAGGATGTTGCTTACCATCACCATGAAACTTTGAAAAACTGTTTCTTGATCCTTCAGGAAGCTCATGATATTCTGCTAGTGCCAAAGGTCCAATGTTGTTACCCCAAGGTAATGGGGGTGGACGCCGCTGATTCTGATTATTGCGAGCATTATTATTAGCATCACCCATTGCTCTGGGCTAGATTACGAGTTCCTCTTGTGATTCTTCCTGCTTGACTTCAGGAATTGTCTGAACTTCTTGAACTATGTTGGATGTTTCTCCAACTTCTGTAGAATCAAGATCTTGAAAGAAAGGATCCGTAGCACTGCCTTTTCCCCTTCTTGAATAAACCCTGTGAGCCAGGATTATCTATTGCCATGCGGGAGATGGTAATACTGGTCTTCTTGCTGCAAGATCCACTTTGTGTTCTTCTTCGTCAAGGATAGCAACCGTATTTCTCCACTGATCAGGACTTTCCTTTTGCGCAAATATGAAACTCCTTAGGTTACTAATGATGTCTGTTTGCTCTCCTTCCACTCATACAAGATTTGGTTGAATAACAGGTGGTGTAAGATTTGGTTGAACTGGAGTAGAAGGATGCCAGAGAGTCATTCCCATGACATAAGCCTAAGTTTGTTTGAATTTTTATGCCTTGTGCCCCACGGTGGGCACCAGAAAACTGTTGGCATTTCAATTTGCACCTCTAGAATGCGATTTGGAAATGGATAGCTATGCATAGATAAACTACTCTCCTATTGGAAGGGGGAGTTCCCTTTTTGCTGATGTTTGCTGAAAAGATAAATTAAATGAAACTTTGCCTATCTTCTTTTTGATTCTTAGCTGCGAGCACATGGTTATAAAACTCTAAACGCTACAGAAGAGGTTTTTTCCTTTTTTAAAACGTCTACTACAACTAAGCAAAGACTAACGATGCTTTTAATCTCCTGAGTAAATTTAGAGCAAAGGAAATTAAAAGTGAACAAAGAATGATTGTTAACACAAAAACTTAAGAAGTTTTCTTCCAAATTTACACCACAAAACTAAAAGTACTTTAATGATGAAAACTGAAATGAAAGCTACAAAAGCTACACATCTGACGATGATAACTTGATGAATTGAGATAGAATATCAGAGAAAAATAGGCATGAGACTTCTATTCAATATCATAAAGTTGGCACAACTCCATGACAGTAGTGCTGCAACAAAAGACAGGCATACAACAAGTGATCAAACACCAAAGAACATATTACACAAAGTGAATAGACACTTGGAATATCAAGATTTGCAGGCTAGAATAGGCACAACAAATTTTCTATCACAATTACCATTCCATACAATGGGCAAGGATGCCCTTATTTATACTAAAATCAAAGGAGTAGGGAACCCTAAAATCTCCTTGATTAACCCTAACTTGCCAACTCGCAAGCTTTATTACTATTCTAAGACAAAGATACAATAAACAAACGCTTTAAAGTGATTTGCTTTAAAGCAAAGAAGATTCCAACTATCACAAGGTGATTTCTTTTCTAAATATAGAATGGATGAGCTTAGGATGAAAGCACATGCTTTAAAACAAAAAGCATATGTTTTAAAGCTACTTTATTTTGAAATGCATCCTCATCATCATTCATGCTTTTTGGTGATGTCATTCGTTGATATTCTGGGAAACAATATCTTCTAAAAAGTAAGTGACTGCATCTCTGCCAGGAACACTGATACTCTCTAGAATGATATTTTGATTCTCTAACATTTCTTCACCATTGGCAACCATATGAAGAAATTCCTAAACTTCACCCACAGCCTTGTCAAACTTTACTGTCATTGCGGCAAAATGACTCATCTTGCTGGCATTGATATCATCATTAAAATTGCTGCGAAAGAGAGTCCGGAACTCTGCTTGCACTTCCCTAAGATCATACAGGGTACCATCTTCTCTTTCATACGAACACAAGATCTGAGAGACAAAAGATCTAACTAA
This sequence comes from Cunninghamia lanceolata, assembly GCA_027924645.1. NCBI lineage: Eukaryota > Viridiplantae > Streptophyta > Pinopsida > Cupressales > Cupressaceae > Cunninghamia > Cunninghamia lanceolata. The sequence goes on along the minus strand of BSBN01000776.1, from coordinate 7,962,648 downwards.
CTTGAGGATGTTGAATACCTTTTCTTTCCATTCTGTCAACTCTGAAATCGTACTGTCATAAGTTTTTACTATGAAAAGGTATTACACTTTCCAAGTAGAAACTATCTTCTTCTCTTCAGCTGAATAAACAGAATCAAATGCAATCTTCAAGTTAGAGATAATGATCTCAAACACTGGTCTATTTTCTTCCATGGTCTGCTGCAATCTCTGTATACCTTGGCGTAAATCATGAGCGTTGTACTTCAATTGATAAATCTCTGAAAGCACAACTCTCCCTTTGGTCACAAATTCTTCCACCCAACTATTCATTTGCCTCCCATAGAGAACCAACTAACTAAAATGCTGCTGATTGGCTGGTGATTCAAGATTTGGTGGAAGTAGTAAATCAGCCTGTGAAGTACCATAGAAAAGGCTGGAAATGTACTGCCGCAGCTGTCAAACTTCAGCTTTGAGAGCTGCCTTGTCTTCTCCATCTTTCAATACCCTTTCCTTTAAATTATCCACTGCAACCTCAAAGAGATTGACGTCTGTATGGCGGGTACTTTTGCCAAGGTTAGCTTTGACAACCATGAAATGATCAACCTCGACATCATCAGTACTTCTATTTTCTGGCGGTGTTACAGTTTCAAGAATTATTTCTCCCTCCGTATTCTTCTCAATGCGAACCTGTTTCTTCAGCTTCTTATCTAGTGTGTCTTGGTAGATGCTTTTAAGGTTTGTTAAATCTAGTTGATATGAGGGCTTTCTCCTCTTCCTTCCTAGAATTTTTTCAAGCTAGGATGAGCCATTCTCTCTTGGAAACTTGGTTTTAACATCATCAGCTCCTGATGAATCAATGTGTGCATCAAAGTTATGAACCAGTGAATCTAGCTCTGAATCTATGTGGATAGGAGAAGTGCTCAGTGAAGAAGGAGGAGAAACATGATCTGAAGGTAACACTTCAACATGCGGCATTGTTTCAATTGGAACTTCTGGTTCAACTGGTGGTTGTTCCTATTGGATATGATCTGGAGACTCATCCTTTTTCCTCTTTAACTTAGCCATTTTCGTTCCTTCTGGAAGAACACTCATAGATTTTATCCTTCATTTTGGCTTGGAAGTGGAAGGTATGATGATTGCACAACTGGCGGCTCTGCTAACAGAATATCATCCTTCCCCTTAGTCTTCAAGAATATCAAACTCTTTTTAACCACTCGACTTGTTCTTTCTTCAATGGAAGTGCTCTCTTTTACTGACCAATTAACTGGGGTCAATGGTTGTTGCTCAATTTGGTCTCTGAAATACGTGGGAAGTAGAACTTCACCACTCTCTGTCAAACCCTCTATATCTTTTGATAAGATATCAGACATCTGCTAAAGAGTGAACCTGCTGTAACTGCATTTTTGCACTTCAAACTCATCAACACAATTAGCCTAGAAATCTTTAACCGCAAACTTGTGCGTACAATTTTGACCAAGATGTGATGCATAAACACCATGGGGATCATATGAAGATCTCTTGTCGAAAAATTGAAGACCATATCTGGATGATTCATTACCGATCGCCTTGGCATCTGCTCTAGATCTGCATCTATAAATACTCATCCCAAGTGGAAAATTGAAAGCTGTCTTGTGTTTGCTACGTAAAAATGTATGAACTTCATAGGCTTACCTCAAAAATTCCATAAATGCTATTTCATCCGAAGGATATCGCGGCAACATGGCTAGCTCTCCTGAGAAGCCATATACTTTGATGTAGGAAAAAGTAGGAAATTGGATAAACCAATCAACCCATCTTGCCATTGCTATTCTAGCATCTGCTGAACACCATATATGCAACTCATTGTCCATATCTCGCACTACATGCATCAAGAATGCATCATTCACCCGCCTGTAATGTCGTTCAGCTTGAGAGATCCCTAACTGTGGGAAATGATGATACACATGCGGAGTACCCAGAGTTCCAACAACATTCAAACCTCTTAATTGACCCTGAAAAGCTATCAAATACACAAGGTATGATATCATGTGAAATTCATGAGCTCTTTGAAAATCAATTATTTGTTGGTGGAGACTATCACTGATGAGTGCTGACCAGTCATAGAATTCGGTTCCATCAACAATCTGGGACATGATGTAAAACATCCAAGGCTGGAACTTGTTAGCATCTGCTTGACCCGTGATTCGACTTAGTAGAGTAATCATTATTGCATGTTCCTCCTGGAATTCTCCACGTCCAATGTTCTTTGGCATGACATTCTACTTCTCTTTTAACCACCTCTTACCAATCTTTTTTCGGTATTTTTCTTTATCATTGTTTCAAACCCTCTTGCATTCTTCAAGTGAAATAGTTAAGTTTTCTCTCCAAATAGGTATTATAAAACATTTCGCTATGTCATTTGGCCTCAGGCTACAGAGCACATGTCCATCTCTTTAATGGTTTTCTCTTGTGACCAAATTGTAATGTGTCATGCAAGCAATTACAAACTTGATACTTTGCACTGTGATGGGAAAGGATGCCGCTGCAAGCAAACTGGAGTGTCCTAGATTCCTAATAGCATTATTTCTTGCATCCTCCAAAGAGTGTAAATTGATTACTGGAAGAGCTTTATGCAAGTATGTTTCACAAGTTCTCAGGTAATCGTGAACCAATGCCGTTTTGTGCTTGATTTGTGTTGGAGAGTACTGCATATTGGAAGATTTGAAAATTGACTGTGAACACGCCTATGTCAAAAAAATCTTGGATAAATGGCTGAAAATTACTTGCTGATTTTTAGAAAAAAGTAGAGTGTGAGCAAAAAAGCTGACACATGGGTTTTGGAGACAATTCTGTTTCGAAGCAACCCAGATTGTCAGATTTTGAAAAAGCAGAGATTTTCTTGAAAAAATAGGAAAAAAGTAGATTCTCGAAAAAAAGCAAAACTCCAATCTTCAAGAGGATAATAATCTAGATGGACCCATCTTGACGAAAACTGAAAAAGCTCTGGTCAGATTTCTAAAAAATGATCCCCTCGAAACAAGGACCCTGAAAAAGCAAGCCTCTCCTCTTCCTCAACTTGAAACTATGAAGAATGTTGAAAAAACACTTGGTTTGGGTCTTCGAATCTTCATTGTAAGAAAAAAAATAAAAATCTTCCTCTAGATGCAACCTGCAAAAGATAATGAAATAAAGAAGCCAAATGCTTGTCTTTATAAATCTTTAGGGTGAAAAAACAACTTTATTTGTGTGAGAATAAAACTTGGACCTCATCCATGAAGAAAGCAACTTTTAAAGCACAAATCCAAGTGGATGTCTTCGAATAGGAAGAATCCCTATTTTGTAGCTGCCTATGGCTTCATGTGCAAGATGATGAAAAATATCTTCTTTTGATGATGTCATCGAACACGCGAGTTGAATGAAGTGCTAGCAACTTTTTCTTCTTTTTCGACACTTCAACACTCGTTTTGACTTAAATATGGCCTGTTTCTGACTTCAACAAGGTGGAAAAATGTCACTGTTGACTAAAAAAGCTGATTGATCTTGTCATTTTAGAGACCTATCAACTGAGATTCCATTTCCGGCCTCTGATTGATGATCTGACATCGTTTGACCAAGTTTGACCTCCTAGAAATTGCCAACGGGTGAAGATTGGGCACAAAATTGTCGAAAAACATTGTGGACATGGAAAATATTCTAACACTACTCAAGTTAGGTGCCCCAAGTCACCTGGGGTGCCTGGTTTCACCAGACTTGGCCATTTTTTCAATTTTTGTAATTTCTTCAATTTCTTGATTTGCGTGCGCGTTCCGGTGGCAAAGGACCCCTATTTGGCTGTCGATTTCTATCAACTGGGATGAAATTGAGTCTGATGATCTAACAGATAGGCAAGCCTGATGAAAATTGAGTTGACTGTACCTTTTATTTGCCTTGAAAAATGTGTTAAACTGATCAACTCTGAACTTGACCGAGCTGACGGAAGGAGATTCATGTTTTTCGAGAAAAATTTCAAAAATAAACTACCTTTGGAGAGTTTGGGTGCCCCAAGTCACCTGGGGTGCCTGGTTTGCCATGCCTTAGAATTATTTTTGAAAAACTCAAAATTTGTACCTTTTCTCATTTTCTGTGCCCACAACTCTTGTTCGATCTTTGATTTCAGTCGTTTTGATGACTGTCGAGGCAGGACGGAGGGTGATCTGAGTAGTTTGAACATATCTATGATGAAATCCTATCTTTGACTAACTTTTGACTAAGTTTGACCAACCAAAAATAGGCTGACTGAAGCATTTTTGATGTTTCTTGAAAAACGTGAAAAAAAAACTAACACAGGAAAGGTTGGGTGCCCCAAGTTACTTGGGGTGCCTGGTTTCACCAGAATTAGTCAAATTTATGTTTTTCCAACCTCTCATTCCACCTTGGATCCATCTTACATCATTTTGCGTGTGTCATCGAGTCGACGACTGTTCGTCGGTTCTGCATCGTTGGAACAACATTAAAAACTTGTCGACGAGCTCTGGCAGATGAACTTTCTTTGTTGATGACCTCCAAGCTCATGCTTTGCCTTCTAAAAAAGTAGAAATGACCCAGTAGAGAAAACTTGGACATTTGAAGATTTCGTCTGAACCGCGCAGATCGTGAAGCAAAATTGACCAATGAGAATCGAGCGTGACACCTAAGTTGGATATTCTATTTTTAGAAATTTTTGCCAGCATTCATATCTCAAGAAACCCAGAAAACCTAATCTGAAGTCTATTTTTAGAAATTTTATTTTTTGGCTTTTTGATGAAAAATTTTCTAGACTTGTTTCAAAATGCCTTAATGAAGCAAAAATTTTGGTTGGGTACAACAGTATACAAAGCCATCTAGGCATACAAAAAATGTCCCAAAAACTAGTTTCCTATGGACTTTCATCAAATAATCGGCAGCCCTTGCTTGACTGTAAAGATGGAGAACCAATCAATGACTCATCCTCTCTTTGTCGTCGAGTAGACCTCCTCGATAGACATTCTTGTAGCTCCACCTATTAATACAATCAAACAATATGCACATTAATATAGAAAACATGAAATATATAACATCACATATGTAATCAATCACTTACCGCTATTTGATGATCACTCTCAATCATCTTTTCTCTCTCTTCGTCCATAGTTGGACGGGCTGGAGTTGTGACCTCCTGTGAGAAGCATCAAGAAGCAAAATTGACTAAACATAAATATCATTTATGTACATCAAATGACATGAGATAAAACAAGAAATATAAAATTATGACATTTTCATGTTATTGGCTCATACCTTAGTCAAAGGATTTGAAGACATCATGGCTATAGCAATGCCTACCTGCACTGACTCATGAAGATGAGGAGTCTCCATATTCAGCATCTGAAAATAGAGTTCAAGATTAATCAACCAAAATAAATACATAACATTATTTAAATGCATAATGATTACAAATGGTTAAATTTACCTCTGTATAAGTGGTTTTGTGTCTAGGGCACCAAGGAAACTGTGGAGGTGCCAATGAAGCTCCCTGTTGAAATCATCAAATTGTCACAAAATAATATTACCATTGATATATGTACAATAATTATGATCATGTGATAAATTACATACCTGTTGACTTGACCTCCTCTCATAAACTGCCAATGGATGACTAACAAAGGTAGGATGAAGACTCTGACCCTGAAATTTCATTGCGCAGACAATTACGTACATTATTTTTGACTTATAATATAGATAGTCATAAAATTTATTACAAATTTCAAATAAGAATATATTAAATCAAGATGAAACTTGTAAAAAATTACCTGAGAGTTAATACCAAATGTACGCTGTAAGACATCATCAGTGAGAACAATATCATCCAATATGGATGTGTCCATCATTGGATACTACCCCTACATCGCAACATCCTATCGAGAGTCTTGCTGTGAGTCTTGCGTCCCATAATCGCATAGATTCCCACATGAACTGCACAAATGTGGGGACAAATGACTCCTACTGCTCTCACCCTCATCAGCCTGGGTAAGATCATCAGTGTGCTGTGCTAGAGACTACGTGAGAGTAGTCAATGAATGTAATGTCTCCACCTCAACACTCTCCTTCAAATTCGAAGGGAGTGACACACGTTATGGCCTCAATATGGGTCTAGGTACACCATTTTTGTCTCGCTAAGCCTCCTATCTATCTTGGGCAAAGCCACCACCTCTACCCTAGAACTCTCAAATGTCAAAATAATTGGGAATCTTCTTGAGGACGAATTCGCAATGGAGTTTCCTCAAGAAGTATTGTGGCACCTCATTGTTGTTGCATGGGCGCTCATCGAAGACCATGTACCATCTATCCCAAAAGTTTTGGGATATATCTTGATTCCTACACCAATGAATAGGGAACCGTTTGCAAGTTTCTTCTAATCTTTGGCCAATTTTAGGATTAATAAAGTATGCACATAATTGAGATTTTGTAATTTTTTCATTCCTCACTTGTTCATAAGATAATTTGTTGGCATAGTATTGCCGACACCTCTCCCTATAGTCTTGAAATTCGGTGATTTGTTTTGTCACCGATTCAGTGTGGGAAACAATCTCCTCTAATGACTTCGCAAGTGCTCTCCTACAATCGGTGCTTGCACTTGGATTGTTTAACATTTTAATAAGAGTTAGAAGATGTCTTTTGTTTTCCTCTATTTGCCCTAGGTAGTTTTCTTGAGTATCTCTTACATTGCGAGGATGTGAAGGTGGGTTTTGAGTGTTTGGAGGGTTTTGGGGGTTGTTTTGACCCTCCTCAGCTGGATTTGTGTTTTCTCTTTCCTCATTAGCTGTAAATGCAATATAAAAAACTAATCAACCATTGCAAAAGTCAAAACTTCTTTTCAAAGTCACAAAAATTAATCAAACCCTACCTTCTTCAGCTACTAGACCCTTGACATTTGCTTCATGACATCTTTCGGAGCGGGTTCGGCGAGGTGGCATCATGAAAACATCAATTTCTCTCTTGCACTTACTTGGTTGGACCTTCCTTAAATGCACTCATGCTATATTGTTTGTTTTTTCTGCATACTAACTCCTTTGGCCATGGGTAATGGGAGAAAGGCCTATTTTTTGCACTTTTAAGGCAAAAAATAACACGAGCACATTATAACGAGCTCGCGTTTTGATGTGTATGGGACCAAAAAGTTGTCCAAAAAGTCATTTGATGACTTTTTGGTCCCTCATCTTGGTGCATGTACCCTTTGAAGAGACCAATTTAATAGACAAATGGGAAGCAGCGACAACTGGTTCCCAGTTGTCGCTACTCTTAAAAAATAATAAGAAAACCATGCCTTTATAGTCAATTAAAGAAGAATGCCTACTATAGGAACTTTGTTCATATGTGCAAATAAAATTCACTTGGCCAGATAATCAAGTATTCTCTACATAATGTGTGAGCAAAGTAGGTGTTTGCATTTGTATTTTAAAATCTAAGAAAAATAAAATTTAAAAACTCTAAAATAAAAAAATTAGAACATTTTGATTGACTACACAACTGAAATAAATTATACACTTCCAATAGCTTTCCATTGGAATACTTGCATAAAAAGAGGATATCATATAAGTGGTAACACCAACAACATTACATTTCTTAATATGTATTATATTCATTATTTTATATAGTAAACTTAACCAAGTCGATAAATTTAAACATAATCAAAATAAAATTTACATTTAAAAAAGTTATCATCAAGGCTTCCTCAATATGGATACGTGCAATACATCCTAGCTTAGTTACATCCTAAACACAACCAATACAAAAATGGTAAAATAATTAAAGACAACATAAAAGTGAAAATGAATAGGGAAAAACAAAACCTAGCATCAATGGACACTTTTCTGGGTTTGCTCAATATGGATTTATGCAACCATTTGGTATCAAGTTCACTTCCCTAATTAAAAACTACAAAACATAAAACATGGTGATGCAAGTTATGAGGAGTTTTAAAATTTTACCTTTTCCAATTACTCTTGAAGTGGATTATATTTAAAACTAATTTCTAGAATAAAATATTCACTAAACAAGGATCTTCAAAGTGGGGTCACTTCCTACAGGATATCAATCACCTAATATTTTAGCCTTTGTATATAATTTGTAATGTTTATTACAAATTTTATTTCTCATATTTAGCCGAGAAATATTTTCTATGTATAAAAACAATATTTCAACGAAATATTCAGTGTCCCACATTGGAACCACATTAAAAGAAATGATTGATGAGATAATACATTTTTATTTGAATGAAATCCTACCATAAAAGAAATTTTTAAATGATTAGATTTTTATACAAGTTTTTAAATGATTTTTCAAGTCTTCTTGCCATCACATATTTTAAACCATTTTAATGAATGACACATACAATTAAGATACAACCAACATGAATTTATTATTCTTCACCCCAATAATATAGAGCTTACAACCATAATAGAGGTTATCCTAAGTTATCTTAACTCTAACACCTTATTACTTATTTTTCAATCCATTTCATTAATAATTACCATTCTATTATATTGTTTCTAATCATACACTTTATAAATTTTAATATTACATTTTATTAACTATAAATAAACCATTATAATTACCAATTATATTTACCCCTTTATTAATAAATTGTTCTCATAATTATTAATAAATTTAATTTTATATTATTTATTAAATCTATTTTTACCCCTTTATTAATAAATTGTTCTCATAGTTATCAATAACTTCAATTTTATATTATTTATTAAATCTATTTTTTAATCTATTAGTGATTCCTCATACATTATTAATATTACACAATGTTTATTAAAATCAAGAAACAAGTAAATATAAATATAGTTAAAGAGATAAAATATGAAGGAAGCTTAAGAAATAAAAAGTTTACCTCCCTAAATATTATTACAGCTATGCAAATCATGTATGATGTATTAAAATTATTGTTGCTTCATTGGCTAATGGCTAGTGACGGGACCATTATATTTGGTGATAGAGGGTAAATTGAAGTCACTCATTAAATCAAAAAAATATGTTTGAATATTAAATCAATGCTCCTTTCTCATTACTTTGTTGTGTATGAACACATGGCAATTTTCCATGAAATAGTATGTAGAAGATCCGAAATCAACGGAGTTTGATTACATGATGGAAAACAAAAATTACCAAAATCAACGGAGTTTGATTACATGATGGAAAACAAAAAATACGGACAAGCACAATATTCACCTTATATTAATGGTGAAAATGAACGAACCGCAAAAACCAAAAAAGAGGTGACGGAAAAAAAAAATGGCGGCAATTTTTTAGTGTGTCCCACATATAAGCCTATTAACTAAAAATTACAATTAACAAAATTTAAAAATAAAATTTAAAAATACATCAAAATTATCTCACCATTTAAAAGACAAATTAATTAGTCAATCATTTTAAACTTTTTGTTTTTTTATTTTTAATTCTATAAAATTGTTTTTTTTTTAAATTATGGATTCCACCTTAACACATATTGTGTTTACCACACAAATTATGTGAAAGATACATGGTTGCCTTTAAAACATCAACTTTTTATTGTCTCTTATGAATTATGGGCTATTTTTTAGACATTAAAAAAGATAGGAGGATACTTAGTTTTTAAATAATATATGTGCATTTTAATATTAAAAATTATTTATTATTTAATATATAAATATATTTAAACATTTATTATTAAGAAGAAAAATCATCAATATAATTTATTATTTTAAATATTTCACTTTCTAATCTTTTTTATTAAATTTTCTTCAATATAAAATTAAGAATACATCATGGTATCCGTAAATTATTCCAAATTTATAATAGTCTTTTAAGGTATGATGTTATGTCTTATAATATGAAGTGATTAAATTAGTAATAAGATAGATTCAAAAGTTAATGATGTGATAATATAGGGATTTGTCTTCTAATATAAATTGAGTTGTTGGGGAGAGATTTGTCTACCTTTCTTTCTTAACTTGAATGTGAGTATAATATTTCTCAATAGATTTATTTATTTATTTATTGTTATATTTCCATACAACTTTAAATACATGTAGTTTGACGAATCACGGGAGGACAAAAAATGGTAAAAATATTATGTTTTACTTTTCCTCACAAATAAATTTTAAATTATATTTGTTAACTTATGTAATGTATCCTTAGACTTGTCGAGCCCTATATATGTCACTTTAGTGAGGGTTTTGCATCTATGTTATGCAAAAAAATAATGCCTTTGGGTTCTCTCCACATGTCAAATCTGTTACTCTTAGAATGCTTAGAACCTAGCTTACATACCTCAAGCATACAATGGATTTTGATGCTAGACTTTCATGATTTTAGAACATTTTAACACATGTATGCATATAAGGTGACTACAAATTAAAATTAAAAGGGGTAAGCATTTGATTTGAAGGCAAATCGTGAATTGCATAAAAATAAATAAATATCAAAGAATCGCATTATCAGAGCTTTCCTAGGTGCTGCCTGAACACATATAACATTTAATGAAATTAACGAGTAATGGAAGATTATTGATGCTAGCGGCAGGAATGAGAACCAAAAAAATAGTAATTGGTAAAAAACGGTCAGTGATCGACAATTTACGAGGAGAAATCTCCCACATATAAGCCTATCGGCTAAAAATAGTGTCGGTGATGGGACCCACAACAATCACTATGTTTAACCATTTTTATTTGTTGTTTTCCATCATGATGCCACCCACTACGGTTCCCTTCCCGCCATTAACGTGATGGCACCCACATTTCACAAGAACTTTCAAATCTTTGTAGCTTTCAAGCATTGTCGTGATTTGTTTTAGTTCAAGAAATTAAAATTGTGTTGCAAATGATTCTGCCAACTTTATGAGGGACAAATTGCAGTGGACCAAAACCCAAAAATGAGAGCCAAAAATCAATTGCAACCAACCATAACTCTTCTAGGTAGGTTAATCTACTCTATATCAATGTGCAATGCCAAAATATTTTGCTGAAATTGTGAAGTAGAGTTCAATTCATGTCAAAACAAATTAATTGTGTTGTGCCCTATCTCATTAAGCTATAATCCACTTTAATCTTGTCATCTCACACTTTAAGTTTATGGTAGAGCATTTTTATTTTATACTACAAAGGCAAGGTTTTACCCTTAGGTTCTATGAAATTGTTTGAGGGATTTCTTCAATGGCTCCCATGGGGCCTTTTGGGTCTTGAAAGTATCTTTTTCTATATGCCCTTGTAGGTAAAACTAATTGGTTTTGTATAACACATCAAGTTAATCTATGAAAATATACATTTGTGGGTTCATTTAAGATATGCCCAATATACCACTTTTTTGTTTTTTTAAATGTTTTAATTTTTTCGTATTACATATAAATAGGATGTTGTTTTTTCATTTTTACAAATCAATGTAACAAGATAAATTTGCATTTTTGTTTTGTAAGGGAGGAAAAAATCTTTGAGAGAAGAATTTTCAAGTCATATTTTACAAAGAAGGAGATGCGAAACAAAAAGACAAGATAAAATAAGACTACACGAAAGTATTCCACAGAAACTACATAGATTAAATGAAGAAAGATTGCAAAAATATTATAAACAAAAATAAGGTATGCATATTTTCTTTTCTATTTTTAATCTAGGTCATTTTATTTATGCTTAAATATATAAATGTATTGATGAATCATGTAGCTAGGATGTCATTTAATCTAGGTCACTTGATTTATGCTTAAATATATGCACATTGATTTCATGTAACTAGGATGTCATTTAGTTTAAGTCATTCCTCATTCTTGGCTATAATCCCCACCCCTCTACCTAGAGATAACTACCTACCTCTCCCTCTTTGTCCACCACTCTCTCTCTCTCTCAGGTTGCCCACTCTCTTTACCTCTACCTCTCCCTCACTGGGGCCTCCCTAGCTATCTCTCTCCCTCTCTAACTCTCCATATCTCTCTCCCTCTCTCCAACCTTCTCTCTCTTCTTCCTTTTATACTATTTTTCTCACCTCTATCTTTAACAAGTGGGTTATATGTTAGTAAACCTAGGAAGTGTGTCATGCTTCTAATCCAAACATTACCAAAAGGAACCTTTTACTTGTGGTAGCTTATATTTTGTCACCATATTTTATAGTTGAACCTCTAACTTAGCTACTAGATTAATTATCTTGTAAGATAGAACTCCATTTAGAGCCAAAGGTTAGTCCTTAAAATTCTAGTCTCATCCTTCTTTTCATTAGTTAGTTCTCTAGAAAAAATTGTATAGGAAAATTTTCTTGTGCTTATCTTGAATGGAGATGATAGTACTTGTTGCACTAACTTGGAGAGATCTATTTCTTTTATCTCATTTGATTTTCCTTGAATTCAAATTGAGCTTAATGAACTTCACTACCTTGAATCCATGGTGGGGTTTCTCTTCACTTTAATCTTAGGCCTATTTTGCTACATTATGTTGCTACTTATATAAGCCCTATCTTTTCTTTACAAGTATTCTTATTTCATTTGATATTATATATTCCAACAAAGGATTGCATGCTTCGTTAAATCATTCAAGGGTCTAAGAGCTATCTTACCATATGTATGGTCCATATTGAGGGCAATCACCCTTATAGGAGATTTCATATATATCAAATTGTACATCTTACTTGAATATTTATGCACACTTACACAATTATCCTAAATGGTATAACTATTTATGTATCTTGTACTCATATTTCTCACTTGTGCATGAGGATATATATCACTTGTCATCATAAATACTAGTTATTACATGTACATATATTAATTTTTATAGTAATTTGATATGGAGGCTCTTTAAAATATAGCAAGACTTTGAACTAAATTATAAGTTTTCTTTAATATGTATTCCCTTGATGTGTGATACAGAAACTGAAGTTGACCCAAATTTAGATACTAGAGAAAATGAGGTTGAAGAACACATAGTTGATGTTAGCCCGAAGGAAGCCCAAGTGCAAACAATGGATGTTGGAGAGGGGTCAGGATCACTTCCTTTGACTGGTATGGATGAGCATATTAATCTAGCTAAAGAGGTGAAGAGAAAATTTTCTTATAGAAATTTAGATCATTCGCTTGAAATGGATATTGAGAAATTGAAACTTTATGTTGGACAACCTTGACATACTAATAGGAGGTCAATGAATAAAATTGCAAAGGAAATAATTGCTCATTTCATTAATCTTGATACACTTGGGCCAACCCAATTGTTATCAATTGTACTTCTTAGTAAGGAGCTAAATGAGCCATTACAATTTTTGGGTGTAGATTCGTCATTGAAAAAGGGGAAAGGTTCACACCTAGAAAAAGATATTGTTAAAAATGTTAAAGAAGGTTTGGCTTCCATTGGGAAACAATCTTGATTTGTAGATAAGTCCATTTCAAGAAGAGTGATGTTGATATCTATTTTAAGTGAAAAAAGTTCCAAAAAAAGACAATTGTCTTCAATTTCAACTGAGATTGGTTTCAGTAGAAAGACACTAACACAATGTGTGAAAAGGAGAAAATTATTGGATGATAGTACCTTGGAAGGCAATCGGGAAATTATGTGTAGAGCTCCTTGATCTGACAGGATTCAACATGTTGTTAGGAACTTGATCTCAACCTTTTGGAATGATAATACTCATGCTTCATCAAATAGTAGAGATGTTATCAAACACAGAACTAGGCCTAATAGTCAAGAACTACATACAAAACATTAGCTAGACATAACATGACATGAGATGTATGTGATGTTTTGTAATTCAAATCCTCATATAAAGATTGGGCAAACAATGTTTGAAAGGTTAAGGCCGTATTATGTGAATACAAACAAGGTTTTTGAAACTTGTTGTCATTATCATATTGAATTTGATCTCTACTATTAGGTGTTTCGAAAGATTAGAGAAGACAGTGATGGTTTTGTAAATGCACCTCCTAAACAGGCAAGTCAGTTCATAACATCCATCTTATGTGATAAATCAGATGATGATAATGGAATTGGTCAAATAAATTGCATAAAAGTTCTTTGTGAAACATGTGGAAATTTGGCTAAAATGCCTTTGAGAAACAAAGATATCGACCCAACGAAGTTGGTAAATTGCAAGAGTTACATGTATATAAAGTTTTAAACAAAAAATGGGAAAGAATCCACAAGGTTAGATTATGTAGAAGAGGAGATACTTATTGGAAAATTTTCATAAATTGATACAACCATACATACATCATGTTTTTTTTGCTAAGTGGCAAGTACAACAATTTCAAACATTAAGAAATACTTTCCCACCTAGAACAGTTTTATCAGTAGTCGAGTTTGCAGAAAATTACTCTTTTGTACATCAAAAAGAGATTCAATCACAATATTACTTTTCAGAGCAGATCACTATTATGGTGCATGTGTGTTATCAGCATGGACAATTGGATTTGGATGGTGTTGATAGTATATTTGAAGCACAAGTCATTAAGAAAGAACAACACTTTTATATTAGTGATGATAAAGAGAATGACACACATTTTGTAGAACATTGCTTTAAGAAGTTTTTTGAATATTTGGAAAGCATGTTTGTAAAACTTGAAAAGCATTTTGTATGGTTAGATAGATGTGAAACACAATTCAAATCATCGAGGTCATTTTATGCACTATGTAGATATCATCGAAATGACAATATACCACATGTTTGGAGTTTCTTTGAGAGTGGGCATGGAAGGGTTGAACATGATGGCACATGAGCTTGCATCAAACGTGCTCTAAGAAAACATCAAATGAATTATGAGGGAGATTGTATAAATGATGCACATGATGTTGTTGAATGGTGTAAGACACACTTGGCATCAAATGAGGTCAGCACATCTTCAAGAACAAACTGATACATTCCACATAAAGTGTTTTGGGAGATATTAGGTATGTATTGTTTGAAAATTTAATACTTGAAATATATATATATATATATATATATATATATATATATATATATATATATATATATTCACATATGATATGTGTACATGAGTTTGTTTATTTTAGTTTGAGTTTAATTATTTCTATTATATTCATAATGTACAATATAATAAATTTGTAGTTGTGGATAGAAGATCAATGCATGGATGCAAGAGGGTAGAGAAAACAAGATCTTTGCATTGTGTCATGAGTACAGATAGCCAGACATGGATGTTGCACACTAGGGATTACTCTTGCTTTTGTTATGACTGCATGTTGGGAGATTGTGAGAATTGTAAGAACCAGCAACGTGGATATGTTAGTGAATGGAAAAATGTGTGACTAGTTACCAACACATACAACGAAGATGAGGATGAAAGATTTGAAGACATTACTTTGATTTTAATTGATTATAACCATATTTCAAGATTGATTAAAAAATGTATGTGTACATATATATAAATTATATAAGATATCTCTAATTTTTTTAAATTACAAATTTTGGACATGTAAATTTGGTGCAGGAGATGTTTTTGCAGTCATAGCAGAGGCTTGAAATATAGAAGATGTTAGTTATTATTTATTGTGTTGCATAGAAGAGAGGAAAAAGCTAATAAAGCTAGACACAAGTGATGGAATGTTGTTTCCCACAGGTTTAACTTTATTTAATATATTTTTAAATAATTTTGAATTTGTTACATATGTACATGTCAATACCTTGAGTGATTTAAACATTCAATTTATATTATAATTTATGTTATGTCTTACCGAGCAATGAAAATACTATACATGAACTATGCATGTTACATTTACCTTGAAAATGTTATGTCTTACTGTGGAATGTTGTTTCCCACATGTTCAGTTGCAGTGCAAGGGACATATCTCAAACAAGTCAAGATTGTTCAACATGGGATTCACTTTGTTGATTATCAACCTAAGAACAAGGTATATCAATATAGCCACCTAGTAATTGCTACCGGCCTATCTCTTCATTCAGTTCCACATTCACGTGGACATTGTAAGTGGAGACTAGATAGTGATGATCATCAAAGAATATTAGATGTGATTGAAGAGCGAGCTGAACCACTTGATGTGGTATGAAAAATATGGATGAAGAACTTACAATTTTTAATGTTTTGAAGACCTAAATTCACTATCTAGATCTATGTTCATGTATTAATTGTTTGACAATTTATGCAAGTTAAATTAATAGTTCTTTCGTTGAACAAATTTTAATTCCAACATGTGGTTCTTAACAAATGATCTCTCTATTAGAATTCATGCAGTGAATGCCCTAGATTCTTATTCAAGCATGTGATATGATAATTTTTGAATGCTTTTATTTAATGCTATATGCTCTTTGAACATGCTCTCTAAGTGTTAGGCACTTTAATGTGTTCAAATGAACTAGAGTTAAAGTCCTTAGATATAAAATTACTCGAGGTTAAAAAAGAAACATTTCATGCATTTCAAGTTGATGCATAATGGTTAGTTGGGAGGGTTTGGTTGGCCCTAAATTTGAAACTATATAAATTACAACCATAGACAATGTACACAAGACCTAGATTCAGGGATGTATGTTGATCTAGACACAAGGGGACAGACTCAACATTAGGCTACATGTAGTAATTAGCCAATTAATAGGAGTCAGTAGCTACTTGTACTTATGGATCTACAAGGCAAATGAGGGTGGTCATAAAGGCCATTGACATGATAATTAAAGGGAAATAAGAACATATAATAGTTTTTAAGAAAACCATACCCTTTAATTGTAACAATCACAAGCTCTCAAGATATTTATAATAAGTTATTTTCTAGGTTACATATAATTGAAATTATTCTATATTCATAGTCCTATGAATATGTTTTAGATACATGGGCACACAAAATATTTGATAAATACAATGTTTATGAAATTGAACTATGTAGATTGGCAAAGATTAAGACTATACTATACTACTACTTGAGGACATATGAATATGATTTATTAAAAGTATTTGATCATTCATCATCAAACATTGGTGCCTATCCAATGGGAAACAAAGTCCAAATGATGTAGGAGCATCCCTAGACTTGAATAATCATGTTGCACCAAAAATATTATCTTCTAAGATTTGTTAGTTTTGTAGCTACTCTAGGTGTTGTCTATTTGTGCTTTTAATAAAGTGTAACAAGTTATTAGGACCACATTCTTCTACATATGTTATTTATTATAGATTTAATCTCAATATCTTTACTGGATAGAAACATTTAACGTATAGTAGCCTTATGACAACACATTTTGAGAATCCTTTATGTTCTTTTTATGTTTCATGAAGATGTTATTATCACATCTACATGATTTCTAAGACTTTGAGCCTAAGAAGCATCAATTAGGGTAAATTAGCATGGTATGCTTAACCTTCATGTTATTGTAATAATGGAAATTGCATACTGGACACATTCCATTTTAATTTCAATAAAGGAGAAAAGTGCAAGGTATGTAATTTCCACCATTTAATAAATTAAAGTTTAAATATTTTATACCACATCATAAGATATTTTTTTAAGGATTAGAATGGAATGTAGTAGGACATGTAGGAAGCTCTCCCCAACAAGAGTATCATGTCTATATATACAAATCTTACAAGTATATCAAACATATTTTCTTCTAAGATTTGTTAGTTTTGTAGCTACTCTAGGTGTTGTCTATTTGTGCTTTTAATAAAGTGTAACAAGTTATTAGGATCACATTCTTCTACATATGTTATTTATTATATATATTTAATCTTAATATCTTTACTGGATAGAAACATTTAACATATAGTAGCCTTATGACAACACATTTTGAGAATCCTTTATGTTCTTTTTATGTTTCATGAAGATGTTATTATCACATCTATGATCTCTACTTTGAGCCTAAGAAGCATCAATTAGGGTAAATTAGCATGTGTTATGCTTAACCTTCATGTTATTGTAATAATGGAAATTGCATACTCCACATTGCATACTTATATGTAGTGTGTTTTTATCCATGTGGGCAAGTTTAACATATTTTAAAAAATCATGTGGGCTTATTCTTGATGGACACCGTTCACAATAAATTAAATTAAATGAGTTAATTAGATTCTTCTATCCAATGTGATTACATGTATTCTAGATCTATTATAAATTTAATATATATATATGTATGTATGTATGTATTATCAAACATAAATTTGTACACAAATATATATATATCATCAAACATATAAATTATGTCCATATAAATGTATTGAATCAAACATGTAATCAATTCCATTTTAAATTATGTATCATCATTTAACATAAATCATGTCCACAAATTATCATCAAACATGCAAACATGTCTACAAACATGTGGACATAAATATATATAATCATAAAACACGTGTAAATGTAGATAGAAATGTCCACGATCATGTATATAGAAATGTCCACAAACATGTAGAAATGTCCACAAACATGTGATGCAAATATAGGTAGAAATGTCTACAAACATGTAGAAATGTAGATGAAAACATGTAGATCTAGAGAAATGTCTGAAAACATGTAGATAGAAATGTCCTCAAACATGTAGAAATGTCCACAAACATGTAGAAATGTCCACAAACATGTGCAAATGTAGATAGAAATGTCCACAAACATGTAGATAGAAATGTCTGAAAACAAATATCTAGAGAAATATCTAGAGAAACATGTCTAGGCAGTGCTGGTAGCCTAGTCATCATGTTGCCTGCGAGTTGAGCGACCCTCTAAGTGAGCATCCTGCTTTGATGGATGTGCTGAGCCCTGGAGATAGTACAACACATGTACATAAAAGTGTACATTATGTTAAATATATATGTACATGCACATACAAATTATATGCAAACATGTAAGTACATGATTTAAAAATTTAAAACTTGCCTATCCACTAACATTATTAGCATCAGTTGAATCCTGCCTATGTACACGGTCCGTCCCCAGACTAGGTGTAACATGAGCTAACCCCTACTATATATATATAATTATAAATGTTTACATTAGGACTCTATCTAGCAAAGTAATTTAACTTAATTTAATTTAAGTTCAAGTTTAAATCATGCATGCATGCACATACCTGTGTATCAAGTGGTGCAGGATCCGCTGCAATGATCGTATCTAATGCCTCCTTGGCTAGCTCTAGTAATGATGAGTGAAGTGGACTATGTAGGAAAGTTGGCATCGAAGAGCCTAAATGTAGAAGCATATCCACATAACTTGATGATCCCATTGCAACTGCAACTCCTCAAGTGAATCTAGAAAGGGTTGGGATGTTTGATACTCAACACTCGCAGAAGGAGGGGTAGGTGTATCTGCCTCTGCAACAACCAAATGATCTGTGGGTGGATCAGGATGTGGAGTATTACCAGGCACCTGATGAGAAGGTCTCGCAGCCTAATTAGATCATGACCCAGTCTGTGAACGACAAGCTCTACCCACATGTCCTCTAACCTCATGTAAAGGGATATAAAGCTCTGATGTAATGAAAGCATATGACTCCAATAGGTCCTTAGAAAGAAAACTCATTGTAGTCGGAAGCATATGGTCTCCTATAAGACTACCTATGTCTATGGGTGAAGGGACACCCATGATAGCATAAGGATCAATAGCATGATCCAATGGTCCGGATCGTCTAGGATGACTTATCAAATATCTTCCCACATGATCAGAAGGTATAATAGATGTGGCAGCTGCAATATCACCAACACTGTCGATTGCTTCCCTTTGGGAAGCAATGACAACCTAATCAGCAACAGGGGCTAGGGCTGGGGAGATAGCAAGCATCCTCTCCCCAACCAAGGACCTATAATCTGTAGCCTGTCAACCTGATCGATGATGTTGGGATAGGTGTTGTACACCTTGCATAATATTGTACTATTTTATTCGGTTACCACTTGTATAAGTTGTATTGTAACATTGGGTTAGTTATTTTATGTGTGTGGGACACATATGGTAATGAATTATTATTTGTATTATTTGATTAGTTGGGAAAAGTTAGTACCAATAGTCAAATGTGGGGTCAAGTGGTTTTATAAGTTAATGGTTTTGTGTTACCATGGTTTTTGGGGCACATGGTTTTATCCAATACCACAAGTTGTATTTGTGTGAGCTTGGTATATAAAAGCAAGTACATGGTTAGCAGTTTGGGTAATGTTGGTTGTTTCATTGTAGATGGATTGGAGGTTTGTGAGAGGCGGTCATTGTATTGAGCTCTCTCTTGTAAGTGCATATTGTGAAGCATGGTAGGTGATGTGTGGATTCATGCTTGTACACATGGAGGTTGCATTGGAGGTGCTTGATGGTTCAGGGGTATTCATGGAGGCTCATGGATTGTATTGTAATATTCTTATTGCTGAATAATACATTTGAGCATGGATGCTTTTGGAGGCTAGGTTTTTCCCTGCAAAGGGTTTTCCCAGGGTATATCTTGTGTTCCTTGTTGCTTGTTCATTTGATCTTTGCATTATGGTTTGTTTTAGCATCTTATTTCTCCTATTGGGTTATGTGGAATTGGTTTAATTAGACCTACAAATTCCTAACAGTTGGTATCAGAGCCATATTTATGGTTGAGGGAGGTGTGAGCTCCCTGGATATGTATAACCCTTGTTTGTGTAGATCAGGTGTAAAGTGGAAGCCATGGAAATGCATGTAAGGATTTGGAACACTACAAGGTTTTGTGCAGGTTGTCTTGTAGATTGGGGGTTCTGGGTAGTGGAGATTTGCTGTGCATGTTGTAGATCAGGTGATTGAAAAATCATGGCTGAAGAGGGTTTTCAGGTTTTGGCTTCATGAGGGTTTTGAGGAGGAATTTCTATAGATGACCTCTTGGGACAAAACAAACCTCGCCATTGAATCCAGGAGGCCTGAGAGATGAAAAATCATATAAAATTTGCCATGGTTTGGTCACAGAAAGAAAAAGAAAAAATTTGGCCCCCCAGGTACGCCGTATAGAATTTTTGTTTGCAGAGGCAAAATTTTTTTAGAAAATAAAAATTCCTATACAATGCTATAGTTTGAAAAAAATGTTTTGATTAAAAAAAATTTAACTATAGAATGTTTACCAAAACAAATCACATTTGAAATAAAAAAAATGGGGGAATTTTGGGGGGTACGCGCCTGCAGACCCGTACCCTGGCCCTACACAGGCACTGCAGAGGGTACCAGCCCCGCCAGTCCCCCATACTTCCCTGCCCCTCACGTGTTCCTCTGTGCCTTTGGGCCCGCGCCCAAGGCAGCCCCTCACGCGGCTTTTAAAACTTAAAAATTTCATTAAACCTTTTAAAAGGTTTGAAGGGGGGTGGGCAGTTTAGCCCACGTACGGGCTTAAAATAAAAATTTTCATTAACACTTTTAAAAAAAGGGAGGTTGTACGGTGGGGTTAGCAAAATATATGACAACATTTTATTATTTATTTGGACCTATTAAAATATTAAACCTCCTTTGTATTATATGCAATTTTGGGGTCCAATGAAATTAAAACAAATTGGAAAACTTTTTGGAGTCCACCGATCAAAGATGAAGATGCCAACTCAGACGCCACATCAGTAGCCACCTAATTTGCCCAGTCAGCAGTGATGACATCAGCAATGACGTCATGCCACGTCATCAGGGTATAGGGGCCCACCAGGGGTCTAGTTTTAGCCCTTGGAGTGCCTTTTCTTTCGGGAGGCATAACTTTCACATACGGTATTGGTTTTTTGACTTGTTATAGGCGTCAGAAAGCTCTCTCCGAGCACTATGTAGTGGTATAGGTTTCATGATCAGATTTTTCTGTTTGTGTCAGAATTTGGTGTTTGAATCCCGCATTACTCTGGTACAGTTTTATGCTCATAACTTTCGCATACAGAATCAGATTTTGGATTTCGGATAGGCATTTGAGAGCTAGTGCAGTGTACTATAGTTTGGATCATGTAGATTTTAAGTTTGGTGTGTAGAGATAGAATTGTACTTGTTTGATCACTTGTGGGAGCCTGAGATTCAGAGTGCATTTACGAGTGCATTCGGATGGATTTGTTGGCACAAACTTGTGGGAGTACATGTTGCTATGAGACCATCAGTATGGTATAGCAAGATTTTAGTTTTGGTGCTTCCTAATATAGGTTTACAGGTGTTTTCAAAGTTATGACTTTGATGGAGACAGGTACAGGTTGTCTTTTGGTTTGAAGACGTAGGTTGATACTCGTGTGAGAATTGGAGTCTTGTTTCAGTGGGAGTTGAGTACATGTACAATGATGATGATGATTATGGTGTCATGGATATGCAAGCATACTTTTGCATTGGCATGACATGATCATGTATGCGATTGACAGGTATGGGCTATGATGTTCGATTCATGGTTACAGGTGGTGTTGTGGTGTTGATTTAGGGGATTGTTCTTATCTCTTGGATTCTTGATTAGTTAATTGACTATGGTATTAGTTTGTGGACTTGTTGGCAAATCAAATCTAGAGTTGATTTGGTGTTTGAGTCTTGGAGTCTACATGTTATCTTCTTTGATATCTCAGTTTGCAGTTTACTAGTGTGATGATGATTTTGCATGTTACATCTGTTTTGGATCTATGAGTTATGTAGTTTTGTGGATTAGCTACCCCTTGGCTACAGTGGAATGACTCAGATGTGGACTGTCTATATCCACGAGATTGATTCAGTGTTTATGCAGACTTTGTTAGTTGGCCTTGTCTGTGGTCATTTGTGTATTGGTATGATTGCTTTGGGATAAGAGGATGGATAATTAGAGTGCCTAGATAGTTGGTTGTTGGGACTTGTAGCATGTTTATCACGATGTCATGGAGAGCTTGGATACATGGTTCTATGTTAGCTTTTGACAGTGATGATTTTATCTTCTTGTTTGGAGATTTTGGTTCACTAGACCTTTTAGGAGCTGTTGGCGTTACAATGGTATTCCTTGATTAGTTTGTGGCCATGGATAATCTTCATTTAGATGGTTATTTTGTTGTCATGGATAGCTTGGTATCACAGTTCAGTGGGAGCTTTGGCAGCATGTTGGATTCATCATACGTGATGGATGATCTTCTATAGTGGATGTTGGTGTCATGGAGGAGCTCTTGGTTTTGAGAGTTCTTTGACATTTTTAGTTTAATTGTTAGGAGATGGTTATCTTCATATGATTGGAGATGTTGACATCTTGGTTTAACATGGAGGACTTCTTCGAGTCTTTGGTTGAGGTGTCAGGTTTATGATTTGTCAGTATGACATGTTTATCCTCGATTTGGAGATGTTATTGTGTCTTCATGGGCTCTTGATTCTAGATTAGAGTATTGGCATGATATAGGTTCTCTTGAGACAGGATGTATGCATCATTGTACACTTTGTTGCATGTGATCTTCTTACAAGGAGATGGTTAGATCATGATGTCATGATGAGCTTCTTGATTATGCAGATGCGCAGTACGAGAAATGATAGTGGTCTTGTTTGTTCTCTTGGTATTGAGTACTTCGATCATTTGCTTGATTACTTCATGTTGGTGCTATGTTGCATTTGGAGTTTGACATGTATTGGTCAGTTATAGGTGCTCATGGATACTTGGAGACTTAGGTGAGGCTGGAGTTCTCTTTTGATCAGAGACACTTGTTGAGATAGTTACTCTTTGGAGGTTTCAGCAGATAGACTAAGGAGCCTTACAACTGGATATGGACAAGAGTTCATTATGGACCTAGAGGAGATTGTTTTTGGAGAGAGTCTATGTGGCTTGGTGTATCTTGTTGGAGCATTATCATTCCCCACTCTTGGTCTACTTAGCAGTTTATCATCTATGAGGTATTGCCCATCCTTTTAGATGTGTTATGTTTCATCGTCTCATATATATGGATCTTAAGCTACAATTATTGGTTTTGGATGGTTTAGTTGAGGGATGTTAGCATGGTTATCTTCTTGTTCATATAGTTTGATTTATGATGTTCATTATGAGGAGTGTAGGAGAAGTGATTGGGCTTATTCCTGGTTATGGAATGGTTATGAGTTTTATCTACCTTGATTAGAGAGGCTTACATCCATGTTGGTTACATGTTACATATGTTCATTTGGTCTTATGAGATTGAATGGTTGGGTGTTGTTGAGGCTTTTCATTTGGGGTTGTAGAGGAGATCATACTTGGCACAACTTAGCACTTTGAGGTGTTTTGTAGAAGGACATTATGAGTTACAGGTTTTCTCTCTTTGTCTTATGACTTCTTCTTGGAGAATCATGTTGATATGGTTGGACTTTGGGAGAGTTATGGTGACATGTTGTGAGAGAATATGCAGCAATTTATCATGCATGTGTGGATCTTTATGATTGTTCTTGGTACTACATTGGCTTGTTGATTAGCCACACATTGGTTTGATTGTTGACTGATAGACTTGGTATGCCTTGGATCTATTTTTAGATTTGACATTACCCATGTAGTGGGAGTTCCTAGATGCATGTGTTCTTCATTGACAGGTTTTATTCATGGAGCTTATGATTGAAGTATATGAGTTGGATATGTTGTTGGCATGAGTTTATTGATGTTGTTGATACCTATGAGGTATGGATGGTTGGATGTATTAGCATATGTTGTGGGTGCTATTTACAGTCATGTGGCTTTTTACCTTTGGCAGTAGCTTGGAGCCTATATGGTTTTACTTGGATTTGATGCTTATGTTCTTTGGATTGGTGCATCTTCACCATGTTCTTTTTCTTCCATAGGTGGCATGTTGGAGGATGACAGGAGTTCTTGCTTGAGATGGTGGTCACTTTGCTTTGTTGTAGGTATCTTGATGGAGCACGAGAGCATTCTGGAGATTCATGTGATTTCATGTTTTACCTATGATGATGTATTTCATGTATTGACCCTTATGCAATGTATACAACAAGTGGGAGAATGTTGGGATAGATGTTGTACACCTTGCATAATATTTTACTATTTTATTCAGTTACCACTTGTATAAGTTGTATTGTAACATTGGGTTAGTTATTTTATGTGTGTGGGACACATAGGGTAATTAATTATTATTTGTATTATTTGATTAATTGGGAAAAGTTAGTACCAATAGTCAAATGTGGGGTCAAGTGGTTTTATAAGTTAATGGTTTTGTGTTACCATGGTTTTTGGGGCACATGGTTTTATCCAATACCACAAGTTGTATTTGTGTGAGCTTGGTCTATAAAAGCAAGCACATGGTTAGTGGTTTGGGTAATGTTGGTTGTTTCGTTGTAGGTGGATTGGAGGTTTGTGAGAGGTTGTCATTGTATTGAGCTCTCTCCTATAAGTGCATATTGTGAAGCATGGCAGGTGATGTGTGGATTCATGCTTGTACACATGGAGGTTGCATTGGAGGTGCTTGATGGTTCAGGGGTATTCATGGAGGCTCATGGATTGTATTGTAATATTCTTATTGCTGAATAATACATTTGAGCATGGATGCTTTTGGAGGCTGGGTTTTTCCCTGCAAAGGGTTTTCCCAGGGTATATCTTGTGTTCCTTGTTGCTTGTTCATTTGATCTTTGCATTATGGTTTGTTTCAGCATCTTGTTTCTCCTATTGGGTTATGTGGAATTGGTTTAATTAGACCTGCAAATTCCTAACAGATGATAGGCATCTCTATCCGCAACCCTGCCTCGCCCCTGACCAAAATATGCTAGAAAATCTAAGTAGTTGACCTTGAGGCCCATATGAAGCTCTCCATATAATTGTTATGCAAAATATAAAGGAATTTGGTTGTTATTGGGATAACGACCATGAGCAGCAAGAAAACATGGATATATCAATGGGGCCATAAGAGGGTCTACACATATAGTCACTTGGTAGCCCTTCACATTAGGCCTACCAACATGGAAAACATTGGGATTTGATGGTGTCTTTTGAGACGCTAAGCTAAACAGAAGCAAGAGAAACATCACCAGTCACCTCTTGCCGTATTTGGGAAAGAATAGCAGCAAGAGTATCACTTGAATAAGCATGGGTACCTCCTAGACTCTGCCTAATGCACTGCAATCTAGATAAAATTGATTGACAAGTGTCCCCCTGTTGTGTTGGGGTCATAAAGAACACCTCTCATTCTCTAGATCTCAGTATCTGTATGAGTAAATATAGAAGGTCCAAGAGGTGAAGGTGCATGTGCTATGATATCTTGACCTGAATTGTGCACACAAATAAATCACTAATTCCAATGTATGTGTGTACATCTAGTATGTATCAAAATTAATTTTTAAATTTAACATCCAAGCTCACATACATTCTAGTTCACTAAGTGAAAAAATTTATATACATGTTTGAAACAAGTGATAACATGAAAAGCAAGTACAATAACTTAAAGGACCACATGGTAAATAATTTGTATCATATCTAGATAGATACATCACAGTTGTATGCAAGTTTGTTTGAATGGATGTGTTGTCTACCATCAAATTTGTTGCATGCCAAGATAAATTTAAAAACACATAATGCAAATTTAAATGATTAATCATTTTTTTTAATTTAAAAAAAATCATAATTTTGTCTAGTGATTAATATTGCTTTCAATAATGCTATGAATGTAAAAAATGGTGGACAAGAAATATGTGGTTGGATTTAAATTGGGTCTACTCAACATGAAGTTTCACGGACTTGATTATCCATACACATGCTTGTTGCGGGTCTTGAACTTTGGTTGATTCAACATACTATAAATTATTAGGGTAGAAGGTTTTTTTGTGAGACTCAAGATTTTTTTGAAATTATTAGCGCTTGGTTGACAATCGTTGCCGTTCTAGGGCATTCATCCATCTTCCGTCTGGCTACATGGATAGAGAGGGGATAAAAAGACCAACATCGAGTCATTTAAAGAAGGAGCACTGTTGGCTCATAGAAGTGACTCTCATGTTGTGAATTCAATCATTTGAATAGAAGGTGCACATTTATAGTTCTTGTGATTGTAGAAGCAAAGTACTAGGGGAGATTAAATAGGTTCATATAATATAGCTCTAAAGACTATTGAAAAGGCCATTTTACTCCATGTAAATTTCAAAGTAACTGAGCACTCAAAAACATGCACATGTAAGATAAAAAATTCCATCCTTTGTAAAATTTCTTTTATTGCATTTTGCACTCAAGTTTATGAATATTAGAATCGCATGTATGTTTTTACCCCCTTTTCAACCCTCTTTTTTTCTTTCCTTAGCCTTATCCTAGCTTACCTATGTCACCTTGCTCTCTTCTATGTGTTCATCCTTTTGATTTATAATTTTTTATTTTCTTTTGTCTCCTCATCTTAGGTATTTTTCTCTTTCCCTTTTCATGACTCATCACCCCTCTTTCCATGTCACCTTTTTATCCTTTTAATCAAATTATTTAATGGGATCACATGTCTTAAATCTAGTGTAATGAACACCTTGTAGCTCCTAAAATCTCACTTTCCAAATCTTAAATCATGATTTGGAATCACCACCCTTAGGTGGGAAACTTTCTCCTTCATTTGTCCTAGGAAATTGAGCTTCAGGACTTCTCCTCACCATTGGATGTAGGGGAGAGGTGTCATCCACATCCTCCAATCACACTCAGTTTTTCACAACAACCTCATTTGATCATGCCAAATAGGGCACGAACTATGTTTCTAGCCCAAATCCCCTCCAATTTAAAGTCATCAAAAAGCCTCCCAATCTCACTTTTTATATAACTTAAACAATAAACTTTCACATTGAGAGAAAATTTTGAGTAATATTTTCTAAAGAAGTTCAAGCCTAGGATATTAGTGACTAGAGCATTTTTAGAGTGAGTTATCTTTTATTTGAGCTCTTGAAAGATTTTTTGGAGCCCTATGTATTTAGTCCATATAGTTGAATCAGTTAATTGAAGTATCTATTTTTTGTATTTTTGCACTAGCTAGCTTAGGTTTCTTGTTACAAGGAGTCAAAGCACTTTATTTTTAGGTGTCCAATGTATTATGAGATATGTGACAGGTTTGACTACTTCTTTAGAGAAATTCATGGCTCTCACTAAGATCTTATTCATTATGAGGATCAAAGATGTGTACAGTTGTATTCATTAGAGACACGACCCAACATAATCTTGCATTAGATTAAGAGCTCATAACTTGAATTATGAATTTTCTTTCAAATTTTTTGTTAAAATACATTTTTCTTGCAACTTCCCATTAACCTATTTTGGTTACTACAAATGGACATTATTAATATAAATTTCAAATTTCAAAATTTTCATACACATTGTAGTAATCTAGTAGACATTTTTTTATTTTCCTATTAGATGATTAAAGTTGGGTAATATATATAGGATAACCTTAAAACACATTGAACTTGAAGTCAACCTTTTATCCTTAAAGAATATGTTAGGCGTGCACATAATACTACATTTGATAAAGGATACCTTGATCATAAGTTCTCTATTTTATTGTTGAATATAAAGTTGTATAGAAATAAATATATTGTATTTATGCTTTAGATAAATAATATAGGCTAATAAATAAATGCACCTGGAATTAAACACAATTAACCTAGATTAAATCAAAGCTGGGTTGATAAATTCTTTTCATATATAACAAGGTTGCAAGTGCAATTGTAGTAATATATCTCTTCACATAATACTTGGCATGTACAATAGACCATAATACTTATTCTATACAATCTCCTGATAAAAAATACAATCAATGGTGACATAGAAGGAGAGGAAGATCCACTTTACCTACACATGAGATCTATTCAAGGGTTTTAACTAAAACCTTGTTTTTGTTCCCTTAATTATATTTAATGATATGTTTTAACAAAATACAATTTGACAAAGTGTAAGTAGATAGATTAAAGCTACTTAAACTCTCAATGAATTTTGAATTGAGTTAGGAGGTATAAATAATATATGATTTATGTGTAAAAAGATTGGTTATAATCATAGATATTCATAGGACAAAACCAAAGATATGATAATAATTTATTCTAATAAAAAATAATATATAATATATAACTATCTATATGTTATAGTTTTGGATGACATAGTAGATAACATATAGAAGAACACAACTAGTGCTAGTTGCATCTCACTCCACTTTACCTACATGTGAGATCTATTCAAGGGTTTTCATTAGAGCCTTGATGTTGTTCCCTTAATATATTTAATGATCTATTTTGATGAAATTGAATTTGGCAAAGTGTAAGTACATAGATTAAAGCTACCCAAACTCTCAATAAATTTTGAATTGAGTTAGGATGTATAAATAATATGTGATCTGTCTATAAAAAGAATAGGTGTATGAAACTAAGACTAATCATCCTAAGAATAATAAAGAGAACATTAATATTGTGTTTAAAAGTAATGGATCTATTTAATAAAAGAATTAGGAATTTAATAATTATAGGTAAGGAAATTAACTTTTTTTAACAATGGGTGATTAAGATAAAGTCAATACATAAATTATACAAGTTAAGCTCTTATATATGTTTTTGATATTATAAGGCGGCAAGGCAAAAACCAGGGGCCGAACCCTTACAACAAAAGCCCAAAAAGGAACAACAAAGGCTCAAAAACAAACCATTCCAAATTAATAGTTGTTTAGGTTAAAGCCCTCAAAGGTTGAGTTACACTTGTTATGAGCCTTGTTGAAGTCTTGGACTTGTCTTGTGTGGAATGCAGATTGGCTCATGAGATAATTATTATATAAAATTGATCGTTCACATTGGTCACCCTTAGTGCTATGAGGCAATTAGTACGATTGAGTTGAGGTTAACATTTCATTGCAATCATAATGATGTTGCACACTTAAAGCACTTTTGGGGTCATGAGGATTGATCTAATTCTCAAACATTTACAAATTCCTAAAAACTCATTTCCAAGTTGTTTTATCATTGCAACCTTTTACTACAACATATAGATGCTAATCACTCAACAGGGGTTTGTTTCATCATGAGATGATTTGACCATATGTTTATGTATGGTTCACTAGGTTCTAGTGGTTAAACCTATCTAGGTAATTGATATGTCAATCATTAGTCCTAGCCAAAGTAAAATCATAAGACACTTTAATGTGGCATTAGATTTGACCAACATCATCAACATCATTATCGTCGATAACATTATTATTAACAATTGTATGTCTATGTTAGAATTTTTTGAAAATGGATTTATATATATCTTTAAATTATTTTTAGCAAGTGCCACCAATGGATTTCTATTGTCATATAACATTAAATAATTAATAAGATAAGGGATTTTGATACCTAGCACATATTAAGCTGAACATGATACATCTAAACTGCATGTAGTTACAATTTTTGAATTGGTTCTTTGCCTTTAGGTGCAAAAAGAGAGATTGGTTGTATGGCTAGAGACGTCTCATTGCAATGAATATAAGTAATTCTCTTGTAATTTGTTAAGTAATATAAGAGGCATGATTTCATAAATAATAAATGAGCTTTTTTTATAAAGTTGTGAGCTATTGAATGGAATCTCTCTTTTAGCTATAGTCATTCATAGTTGCATAGAGCAAGAGTGATTTTCATGGCAAATAGATTCTTTTTTTCATAACATGGATCTCTATTATTTGTTATCCAAATAGAGAGAACCTATATGGTTGAGAAGGTGGCATGAAAAAACCCTAGTTTGCCAAACTTGGATTTGACAGTGAACTAAATAACTACTCAAGAATTCAACAATGCAATGGAATTTTTCATTCATAGGTGTATATGTAAATGAGAAACAACAAATATTCTATGAGAAACGGTGAACATATATAGTGAAACGACAAGCTTATATAGTGAAACGAGGAGCATTTATAGCAAGGTCTGCACCTAGAGGGACGCTGGAATCCTGATGTGGGGCCTTACTATAGCCTTTTTTGTTGTCCCCTTCGACCCCTTCAAACGTGTAGTTAGTCCTGTTGCCTTTGTTCGTCGTTCGTGAACACTGTGCACTCTCAAATGACCAAGAAAACTATCATTTGAGAGTTTTAACCTTTTTATTAAAAAACAATAAAATAATACCTTTGATCGAAGAGGGTCTTCAATCGAAGGTATTATTTTATTGTTTTAATTTGGTGCCCAAAGAACTTCAAACAGAGACCCCCTTTGAACAAAGGTTCTATTAATTTAAGATTTAATAAGGCCGATAGGGCCTTCAAACGAAGGGAAGTACCTTCATTCGAAGGTCCTTGCTATAGTTTTTTTGGCACCTTCAATTTTTATTCGTCCACAAAAGTGTAACCCACTATTGTGGGTTGACCTAGTGGCTATTCTCTGTACAAAATAAAATTAGACCTCTACAGTTAAAACCTATTGGGTTTGTATAACCCATCAACTTAATCACTTGATTGGAAAATCATGGATGTTTAGAGGGTTCATTTTATTTTTGAATCAAAACAAAATGAGACCTCTAGACATCCATCCTCTCTTCCATAAAAAAACTACTATTTGATTTCATATCTAGGGTTCATTTTATTTTTGAATCAAAGTACAATGAGACATCTAGACATCCATCCTCTCTTCCATTAACACCACTATTTTATTTCACATCCTTTCTTTTGATGTAATGGAGTTTTGTGCACCCAAGTGTATCCCCAATTGAAGTGGTTGCCTAATTTCATGTTTTGTAGGGTTGTATAGAAACTATTAAATTTGATTTTGTATATAAATTTGTTGATTGAAATACACATTTTCTATTTCGAATTGCATAAGTTTAGTTCATGATTTCTAATATGTCTTTCAAATTTATGTTTTTCTTAGTTGATTCATAATGTGTTGAAAAGATGAAGATGTAACATGGTACTGAGTTGCTCGGTTGGTAGTGTTGATGAAGGGAGTCATTATTATTCAAAGTTATCTCAAAGCCATGATTGGATTTCACAACCTTTCTCTTGATGTAATGGAGCTATGTACATCCCAACTAAAGTGGCTACATAATTTCACATTTTGTAAGGTTGTATAGAAATTATTAGATTTGATTTTGTATATAAGTTTGTTGATTGAAATACACATTTTGTATTTCAACCTACATAAGTTTAGTTTATGATTTCCAAGATGTCTTTCAAATTTATATCTTTCTTAGTTGGCTCATATACTGATTCATAATGTGTTGAAAATATGTAGACAATGCAATATTGAGTTGAGGTTGGTGGTGTCGATGAGAGGAGTCATATTCATTTGAGGTTATCTCAAAGGCATGGCTGGATTTCACAACATTTCTCTTGATGTAATGGAGCTATGTGCGCCCCAACTAAAGTGGCTACTTAATTTTATGTTTTTAGGGTTGTATAAAAAAATTAAATTTGATTTGTTGTGTTATGATTTTATTTTGTATAGAAAGTTGCAGGTTAAAATACACATTATATTTTTCAACCTGCACCTGTCTAGTTCATAATTTCTAAGATGTCTTTCAAATTTATGCCTTTCTTAGTTGGTTCATATACTGATTCATAATGTGTTAAAAATATGTCTTGAGTTGAGGTTGGTGGCGCTGATGAGATCAGTTGTTATCATTTGAGGTTATCTCAAAGGCATGACTAGATTTCATAGCCTCTCTTGATGTAATGGATCTATGTGTACCCCAACTAAAGTGGTGGCCTAATTTTCTATTTTTGGAGGGTTGTGTATAAATTATTAGATTAGATTTGTTGTGTTAGGATTTTGTTTTGTATAGAAATTTTTTGGTTGAAATACACATTGTGTTTATCAACTTGCACAAGTTTAGTTTATGATTTCTAAGATGTCTTCAAATTTATGTTTTTTTAGTTGATTCATATATTGATTCATAATGTGTTGAAAAGATGTAGACAATGTGGTAATTGGTTGAGGTTGGTGGTGTTGATGAAAGGAGTTGTCATTGTTGGGATAATTTGTCATTAAATTTGCAACCTAATTGTTGATGCTTGCACCTAGGGTTAGGGTTTCGAGATTGAAAAAATCCATTGGTCTTTTTATTTAAACCCTAAAAATTCTAAGTCCTTCGGCCTATGCATTTTTATGCATGTATCTTTGTATATGCATCACTATTTGTATGTACATTTGAATGTGCAAGCGTGAATGTATATTGGCGAGCCCGAAAAAGATAGTCAAATCGGCTTCAAAAAGTGCAAAAAATGGTTGTATGCATCTTTGTATGTGTATCGGGCTTGTATGTGCAATTTCAAGCATGCAAAAGTGGTTGTATATCGTAGATTCCTAGAATATTCTATTCTTGTATGTAAGACTTTGCATATATATGTTGTTGTATATTTGATGTACAACAGGTAAGATACAAAGGCGATATGCAAAGTCAATATGCAAAAGGATCATCGGTGAAACAATGTATATCGGCGACTCATGCAACAGTCTCACCGATAGCCCGATGCATATACAAAGGCAGTAACATACAAGGCCGACATACAAGAGGGTAGGTACAAAGGGTGGATGCGGCCAGTGAATTAACTATGTTTGTGAACTGGGTGAAGTCTGCCATTGTATATTGGGATCGTATGTTCCCAATATACAATCGAACATGCAATGGGCACATACATAGGGAATATACAAGGCAGATTGTATGTTAGTCTATACATAAGCAAAGAGATACAAAGCTAATGTGCAAGGAGAAGACATGCAACCCAGACCTGACTGGAGAATCAAATGAAGTGAATAATCATTTTGGGGTCCACAACTTGTATAATGAAATGCTTGTATATGCCGATATACAAAAGGAAAAGATACAAGCTGGATTTCAAAGGTTTTTCCAATCTGACTGATAAATGAGTTAGAATCTGCATTGTATGTATATTGCAATCTACAAAGTGATATACAAAGAATGAAGATACAACGATGGGACCCGATAGTGATTGCGATCTGTTTTATGAAGATTTGGGGTCTGTACCTTGTATGTACTGCGAGCGGTTGTATGTATATGCATTTGCATATACAAAGGAAAAAATGGGTGAAAAAGGAAAAAGTGTGTGTTGCGATGAGAAAAGTCAAAGGAGAGAAAGATACCTGCATGGCACATTTTCATTGGTTATGGACTTTTCAGCATGATTTGAAGCCACAGATCTCAGCAAGAGAGGGAAAATCGATGGCCATCATTCAAATGTTCATGAAAGCAAAGGATTTTATGTGTGTTCATTGCATCTTCTCCAGGCGGGAAAAAACTTCAAGAACACGCAAACCACTGTTGCATTTCGAAATGGGTAGGTTGGCCATTAATGACAAATTTGTAGGGGTATGGGTCTTGATTGACAGGCTAGCTACTTTCTTCATGAGGAAAATCTTCAAATGGCAGCACATCTCCCAATTTCACCTACTTTTCCTTCCTTTTTTGCATGGAGCATTGAATGTTTTAAGCACCATTCTCATGATGCACTATATCTGGCAAAATTTTGAAATGACCATGTAATTAATTGTTGAGTACATGTTCTGGATATAAGAGAACTGTGTTACTCATTTTTTTGGGTTGTTGAAGACTTGGGCAAAATTTTTGGGGAAATAACGAAGAACAAAGCTTTTTGGCTGTTCTATCTCTTTTGGAGTTTATGAGTTGCATCTGAGTGCATGTTGCACATTTTTTCAGTTTCATTGTTGTTTTATATGAAAAATGCATTGTTGCATGTGTTTAGTTATTTGTCTCCATTGCTGTATGTATCTCTTCTTCTAAATCTGGTTACTAAGGGTTCCTTAGATTCTAGAATATAGACTTTCTATATTGCATGCTTGATCTGTGACTTCCATTCAAGGAGTGGATTAAACTGTTTAGGTTAAGTATGAAGAAGAATGTATGTTAGTAGGGATGTTTGTCAGTAGAGACTGCTAAATACTCATTCTTGGGTGGTGTTTGTAAGGAAAATACTAGTCCTTACCCTTTGAAACTTGAATCCCAGTGCAAATCATTCACTTGTATACGTCTAGTTGACTCCTTGCCCTAAGATAGGCACCGGTTTGCCCTTGTGTAGTAGTTATGATCCAAAACCCCCTGTCTTGCATCTAAAATATCAAAACAAATCCTTTCATAGTTCCAACCTGTTAGTTTGTAGTAGAAATAGGACCTTTGCATAGTCTCATTCCTAACTAGTTAGATATGTCCAAGAACACTGCCAAACTTGTGATTTATCATGAATATCTTGGTCCTAAAATGAGAGTATTCTACCTGTTGTTGTAAAGCTAAATCTTTCTGTCATTGGGTGAGTCAAAGAAAAATCTTTAGCTATAGGGATACCCCCTTAGTGTGGCAGAACCAGAAGTGAAGGGGAGGTAGCTCACGCAACCTCTTGTATTTGTTGGCCGAATCTGCCTGTGAATTGGAATTGGCAAACCCTTTGTCGATTCGGAGAGAAAGAACCGACACTAACCAAATTCATTATTTTCCAAAGTTCTTGGAAAGTGTTCTCCAACACATATGAACTTGAGAGACAAAATAATATTTAATTATAGCATTATGACATGTTGATAACTCATATGAGGTAGGACACAATCTGGGCACCCACTTTGGAAGTGGAGTCCATGGAGACTTGTAGTTGACTCTTCGATGTCTATCTTGACTTGATGATACTTCCTAAGAAGTGGGAGCTAATTTGGGCACTCACTTTGGAGGTGTTTCCAATGAAGACTAGGAGTTTTCTTTTTTGTGTGCATGAGTTGATAATGTTGATACACTTTGTATGAACATGATGTAGCAGTTAACAACGGAGTTAGAGATGCATGATATTTGCATGAACATGATGTGGCAGTTAACAGTAGAGTTAGAGATGCATGATATTTGCATAAATATGATGTGGCAGTTAACAGTGAAGTTAGAGATGCATGATATTTGCATATTGCTTGCATGAACTCATAAAAGCTTGCATGGACTTGTATGTTGTTGCATGTTACTTGCATGGACTTGCATGTCACTTATATGAACTTGCCTGTCACTTATATGAAGTTACATGTTGTTGCATGTCACTTATATGAACTTGCATGTACTTGCATGTTGTTGCATGTCAGTTATATGAACTTGCATGTTATTGCATGTTAATTATATGGACTTGCATGTTGTTACATGTCAGTTATATGAACTTGCAGGTTATTGCATGCCATTTATATGGTGTTGCATGTATCTTGCATGACACTCTAACTCAGGATCAGTTTTGGATAACTCTTGCATGGTGCTACAGGTGGTTACATGACTCTTGCATGTTGCCTAACAAGTTGTTATAGAATAATATTGGGGACATCAATGATGCATGTTGTTTGCATGACATTGTTATGTGTTGGTACTTAAGTTGACTATGTCTAATTGGGAGTTACTAGGCACTCATGAAGAAGGTTTTAGTTCAACATTGTTATTGTCACATAATACTTTAGTTGACTGAGTTTGAGTTTGACTTCTTGGGTGCCCATGCTAAGACATTCAGTTGTACCTCGTTGTTGTCACATAACACTTTAGTTGACTAAGTTTGATTGGGACTTCTTGGGTGCCCATGTTTGAGACTTGTAGTTAATAGTTGATTTCTACCATGTAGCTTTGGAGTTCACTATATTGGGCGCTTGTATTTGCATGAGGTTTCTTCTCATGCTATTGGATATAGTTTATTGTATGTTTGAGATCCATGGCTTCTATATAATGATGCCTTAAGTTGGTAGAAATAACATTACAGGTTACAAACAGGTAATGGCAGGAAGGACAAGTATTTGAAGATTGAAGAAGTAAAGGAGTGTTGCAAGAATCCAAAGAAGATTTCAATATTATTGTAAACTCAATTACATGAATTAATACAAGAATAAATCTCTTTGGGTGTGGAGTTTTTTCCTGCAAGGGTTTCTCCATGTAAATTTTGTGTCTACTTTTATCATGCTTTTTTCTTCTGCTACATTGATTGAATTGGAGAAATACTATTACATCTAAACTGAAAGTAAGTTTTAGATTTACACATGCTTTTATTTCATATTTGAAAATATTTAAAAGCTACATAGTTGCAACTTTAAACCTTGTTCTCTCTCCCTTTTTCCAATAGTCATTCGAGGTTATCTTAAATGCATGGTTGGATTTCACAACCTTTCTCTTGATGTAATGGATTTACATGCATCCCAACTAAATTGGTTGTCTAATTTTATGTTTTGTAAGGTTGTATATGATTATTAGATTTGATTTCTTGTGTTATGAATTCATTTTGTATAGAAAGTCGTAGGTTGAAATACACATTGTGTTTTCCATCTTGCACATGTTTAGTTCATGATTTATATGACATCTTTCAAATTTATGTCTTTATTAATTGATACATATACCAATTCATAATATATTGAAAATATGTAGACAACATGATATTGAGTTGAGGTTGGTGGCCTTGATGAGAGGAGTCGTCATTCAAGGTTATCTTAAAGGCATGACTAGATTTCACAACCTTTCTCTTGATGTAATGGATTTACGTGCATCCCAACTAAAGTGGTTGTTTAATTTTATGTTTTGTAAGGTTGTATACAATTAGTAGAATTGATTTCTTGTGTTATGAATTCATTTTGTATAGAAAATTGTAGGTTGAAATACACATCGTGATTTCCATCTTGCACATGTTTAGTACATGATTTATATAACATCTTTCAAATTTATGTCTTTATTAATTGATACATATACTGATTCATAATATATTGAAAATATGTAGACAACACGATATTGAGTTGAGGTTGGTGGTCTTGATGAGAGGAGTAGTTATTCAAGGTTATCTTAAAGGCATGACTAGATTTCACAACATTTCTCTTGATGTAATGGAGTTATGTGCACCCCAGCTAAAGAAGATGCTTAATTTTATGTTTTTTAGGGTCATATATTAATTATTACATTTGATTTGTTGTGTTATGAGTTCATTTTGTATATAAAGTTGTAGATTGAAATATACACGATGTATTTTTCAACCTTCACATGTCTATAGTTCATAATTTCTAATATGTCTTTCAAATTTATGTCTTTCTTAGTTGATTCATATATTTATTCATAATGTGTTGAAAAGTTGTAGACAATGTGGTATTGAGGTGAAGTTGGTGGCATTGATGGAAGGAATTGTTGCCATTCGAGGTTATCTTAAATGCATGGCTAGATTTGACAATCTTTCTCTTCATGTAATGGATCTATGTGCACCCCAACTAAAGTGGTGGCTGAATTTTATGTTTTTGTAGGGTTGTGTAGAAATTATTAGATCAGATTTTTCATGTTAGGATTTCATTTTGTATAGAAATCTATAGATTGAAATACACATTGTGGTTTTCAACCTACACAAGTTTGATTCATGATTTCTAAGATGTCTTTCAAATTTATATTTTTTTAGTTGACTCATACATGCAACATGGTATTGAGTTGAGGTTGGTGAAATTGATGAAAGGATTTGTCATTATTCAAGGTTATCTCAAGCACATGGTTGGATTTCACAACCTTTTTCTTGAAGTAACAAAGCTATGTGCACCCCAAACAAAGTGGTGGCCTAATTTTATGTTTTTTAAGGGTTGTGTAGAAATTATTAGATTTGATTTGTTGTGTTATACTTTTATTTTTTATATAAATTTGTAGATTAAAATGTATGTACATTATGTGTTTTCAACCTACACATGTTTAGTCCATTATTTCTAAGATGTCTTTCAAATTTATGCTTTTCTTAGTTGATTCATTTATTGATTCATAATGTGTTGAAAACATGTAGATAACATGGTATTGAGTTGAGGGTGGTGGGGTTGATGAAAGAAGTGACATCATTCAAGGTTATCTCAAAGGCATGGATGGATTTCACAACATTTCTCTGTATGTAATGGAGCTAGGTGCACCCCAACTAAAGTGGTGGCCTAATTTTATGTTTTTGTAGAGTTGTCTAAAAATTATTAGATTAGATTTGTTGTGTTAGGATTTTTTTATTACTGAAAATGGCTTTAGAGAGACATACCCATAAAGAAAAATATAACAAAAAATATTATATTATTATCTACTCCAATGGAGGGCCATATTAATAGTATTTCATTACATTAGATAGTATATATCAATGTATCTCCATCTACATCTACCTACAACATTTCTACTATGCCTGGACCTATCAAAATGCCAACCTTTCTACATAATTACATATGGTGCCCTTACTATCAAAACAAGGCTCCATCTATAGACTGGTAATATCTATCTGTTATCTGCACCATCATAGTTGCCTCCTTCTACTCCATTACCACCTTTTGATGTTGAACTTGACTCCATGATTGCGTCCGTCCAATCCACCTCCCCACTGGGCTTGATCCATGTCACCTCTTTCAAAAAACCAATCCCCCACTTAGCCACCCACCTCTGATTTGCTTCATTACCACCAACCACTAGAATAATAAATGATATCCATGAGCTTGAGTATGCATGAATGATTTGCGGCCATCTCCCATCTCACGGATGAAGATCCAAATCTAGAATAGCCTTCTCAATTATATTTAACATCCCACCCCTCCATCTCTCCCTAACAATCATGTTTGCCATCATTTTGATCACTTAATTCTCTACACTATCGTCGAGTAAAACTACTAAGAACATGGAGGCAATATCAAATCTAACACGATACCTATGGTCTACCTCTAAGAAAGCCTCCTCGAGAACCATCTTGATTGCATAAAGCACCACACCACACCTCGTTTGAAATACTTGCTTTAGCCTTTGCTCTGTGATTTTCCCCTTAAACACTACTTTCCTTCTCCTAGCTCTCAAACAAATTGTGGTATCCATGGTGTCGTTCTATTTACAAAATTCCCCATGCCGGTTTAAAAAAACCCAAATATCACCGACAAAGTGTGTGATCCTCGCTCAACTACCATCATTCCTTAACAAATTTGTCCTCATTTGCCCCCTTCCTCCTTATAGGATCATAATTGCGGCTTCATTGATTTGCATGCTCAACCCTCCTGATCTCCTGCCAAAGATCTACATCATCCTCCTCCGCATAGAGAGTGACATCACCATCAACCATATCAACTACCTTGTTGGCCAGTAGATTAGTTGACTTGTTTCCTTCCCTAAACACATGACCGATGGCATAATCCTCAAGCCCCCTCAAAATTCCCCATATTGGCCCCAAATATTTGTTTAATTTCTAAATTTGGGGTCCCTCCATATGTAATTGCATTAATTGCAATAGCCAAATCTCTCCCCACAAAAACCTTTTTCGAATTCATTTTTTTGCAAATCTGTAATCCTAAGAAGGGAACCTCCATTTCTACCTCATTGTTTGTTCCACTTGGGAGCTTCTTAGCTACTAGACTAGTGATTTTCCCAAATTGATCCCTTATCCCACAACCTGGCCCTGACTTCCCTGGGTTTCCTCTAGAAGCCCTATTAAAATTGACCTTATACCAATCAGTCCCAAGGGTAACCCATCTTGTATCCCCCATTATTCTTTCCTTCAAATTAACTTGAGCAATCCCATGAATGGGGGGATTCTTTAGCCCTGTCCACCTCTTCCTCATCTCCTCATCCCAAGTTGTGAAAGAAAAAGACCTCAATGTTTGGTTCTTCACCACATTATTCACTACTTCAATTATAGATCCTTCAACTTTCCTTATAAATGTCTTGATGTCCATCTCTTTGTCATGGAAAACTCTTCTATTCCTTTCCTTCCATATTTTCTAGACTATCGCCACTAGGCTCACCATCCACAAGCTTGAATATGTCACCTTTTTATGTAGATGTGGCCATGCATTGAACGTTGTAATCAAGTCCTCTAGTACGGGGCTTTACCACCCAAGGTTATTCATTATTTGTTTCTAACAGGCATCAACGTATTCACATCCCAACACAATGTGATCACTTATTTCCCCTTATTTTTTGCATAAGACACACCTTGAGGGTCCTAAGAACCTAAGCTTCCTCAGTCGATCTCTTGTGAGAATTCTACATTTTATCACTGTCCATGCAAACACACCTGTCTTTTGTAGGCCTTGCTTGTTCCAACATAATTTCATCATCCAATCCTCCTTTTTCACTACTACTTCTTCGAACATATAACCTAATTTGACATTATAGTTTCTTGATTTTTCCCCACTCTACTTAATTTCATCCTCCCCTATTGTGATTAAAATTCTCCTCTCTACTAGTATCCTTTCAATAATTCCTTGTTGATCCTCCAAGATCCCCAAATCTCTCCACAAATTCCACTTCCACTCCACCACTCCCTCCTTATCCTCCCTCTCAACATAGTGTTTGACATGGATTCCCCATCTATTGCTCAAGATCTCCTTGATTTTGTCCAATCCTTCAACCTCATTTAGCGCTACTAACCCATTCCATGAGTCTTCCCATAATAGAGCCTTCCTTCCATCCTTAATTTCCCAAGTTAAGTGCTTTGTAATGATCTCTACTAGTCATTAATAAATTCCATACTACTAAACCTTTGGGAGGGTCTATCATTGTGAGAACTCTATTCAGGATATTTAAGTCTAGGTACTTATGTTGAAGAATCTTAGCCCATTTTTGCTGAGGAATGCTAAACACACTCCCAACCAACTTAGCCCCAAATGCCTTATTCATTGACGACCACTTCCTCAGCCCTACGCCTCCTACTTCTTTTGGTCTACAAATATTCCTCCAAGAAATGCAAGGGAATTTTTTAGCTTTGAAGTCCCCTTCCTAAAAAAGGTTTGTATCTTCTGATCCAGAGTATCATAAACCTTCCTTGGAATTTTCATACAAGACATTATGTATGTTGGGATTGCAGAGATCACAGACTTCAACATGGTTATTCTTCCCGTAGCTGAGAGCCATTTCCCCTTCCATGATTCAACCTTAGCATTACAACTAGCTAGTAGAGAATCTCATAACTTTGACCTGCTAGCGCTGACAAAAGGGGGGATTCCTAGATATTTCTTTGGTAGCTGACTTGTTCTTAGACCTAGGATTGTTTCCACAGTTCTTTGTTTCCTCATATTTGTATTGAAAAAGAATTTTTTTAATTTCCTCTAATTCACACTTTAACTCAATGCTATACAATACGTATCTGAGGTTATCCTTATTGATGCAAAGCGCACAGTGGAAGCGGACAAAATAGATCGAAATAGATCAATTCATATACATCACTTGACTTGTTATCACCGGTTCACATGCACCGATCCACCATTACACCTAGTCACTAGTTGTATGTTTCGCCACATACAATCTCAA
This sequence comes from Cunninghamia lanceolata, assembly GCA_027924645.1. Classification (NCBI taxonomy): domain Eukaryota; kingdom Viridiplantae; phylum Streptophyta; class Pinopsida; order Cupressales; family Cupressaceae; genus Cunninghamia; species Cunninghamia lanceolata. Next base: position 7,920,678 of record BSBN01000776.1, on the reverse strand, counting down.
TATACATTGATGATATACATTTGGGGAAACCTCTTTTCTTCGGCACGACTTCAATCGTCGGCAAACTAAAACTTCTATCAGCCGATAGGCTGATGCTACGCTGATTCACTCATCCCTTCGACTACTCTTTCAACTTAGCACTTCTTGCTTTTCTGGCCAGACAACCATCGTCTGGGCTTTCTCCGATAGTTATTGTGCATGGAGATGCTAAGTGATTTACTGTGCAGCTCACACTGTCTGAATCCTCTGCACTGCTGAACAGGAAAACAAAATAGAAAACAAACGAATATGGTACAATGAAGCCATTCCACTGATTTCGATAGAAATCTCACCAATGGAATGCTTCACATCGACATTTTGCAACAATGGGAAAACACAGAATGGAAAGGAAATCTACAACTATGCAATTCATATTTACAGAGAATGGGAAACAAATTGATGACACAAAAATAGTTCGATTCTCCTTAACAATGCTCGATTACATTCACACAGTTACATTCAATCACAATAGCATATGACTGATTACAACCTCAAACCCTAATAATACCTGATTTTGTTCATTTCCCTGGTTTTTATAGATTCACCCAGAGTAGTACCAAACTGACTCTAAGTGGCTGGGAGATCGATTCCAAGCAGCTGGGAAACACTACTGCCTATTTTTGGCATTATTGCTATTTTTAGCATTATGCGATTACAACTGACAAATGTCACTTGGGACTTACAAAATGAACCTTGATTTATTCCACTTGTACTCACACATGGCACTAGGTCTTACAATTGGTCACTTGGACCTTATACAATGCCAAAACATCAAAATGAACATGAAATTAATTAAAGTATATAGGTGCCCTTGCACCATACTCCCGGGGTTAACATAACTCAAGTCCCTTGAGGAACCAAGTCTAAAATATTAACCCCATGCTTGATGATGTCTTCCTCGCTCATCCAGGTTGCATCCTCATCAGGTAAACCACACCATTTGACCAGATACTGCTTGTAGGTTTTATGTCTGGTCTTCTTCTGAACTTTGGTGTCCAAAATACATTCCAGTTGTACTGGCTGACTTGGTGGAAAATTAGAAATACATTCTGCATCCCCTACTTCTATCACATCTAAACCAGCAACATTGTCTCCTCTGAATGGAAACATGTTGGACACATTGAAAATGGGTGATATTGCTAAACCTGGAGGAAGTTCAATTTCGTATGCATTAGGCCCAAACTTGTGTACAATCTTGCATGGACCTATCTTCTTCATAAGAAGCTTCATGGACTACCCCTTTGGGAGTCTTTCTTTCTTCAGATATGCCATTGCCAGATCCCCAACTTTGTATTGGACATCCCTTTTCTTCTGATCAGCTCTCTCTTTGTATTTCCTTGTGTGCTTCTGGAGAGTTTCCCTTACAGCATCATGGATATCCTTCATGCTGACTGCAAAATCTTCTCCTTGTGCACTCCTTTTCTCCATATTCTAGAGATCTCTCAACTCCAAAATTCCCCTAGGGTGAATCCCATATACAACTTCAAAAGGACTCTTTCCTGTGCTCCTATTAGCAGAATCTTTATATGCAAATTCTGCCCGTGGGATGATCATATCCCATGCTTCTCCATGTTGTTTGGTCAAACATCTCAAAAGATTACCTAGTGATCTATTCACGACCTTAGTTTGTCCATTCGTCTGAGGGTGATAGGCTGATGTGAAAGATAATTGAGTGCCCAATTTCTTCCACAATGTGCGCCAAAAATGTCCCACAAATTTGGGATCTCTGTCAGTGACAATATTCAATGGAAAACCATGAATTCAAACAATCTCCTTAAAGAATAGACCAGCAATGTGTGAAGCATCATTGGTACATTTAAATGGCACAAAATGAGCCATTGTACTAAATCTATCAACTACAACAAATACACTGTCAAAACCTCTGTGAGTCCAGGGAAGACCCAAAACAAAATCCATACTTATACACTCCCATGGCCTTTGAGGAATTGGAAGTGGTTGATAGAGACTTGGATTGGATGAAATCCCTTTGGCTCTCTAGAAAATGTGACAACTGTCTACAAATTTTCTGACATCTATTTGCATCTTAGGCTAGAAACCTTCTCACTTGCTCCAATGTTTTGTCCAGTCCAAAATGACCTCCAAGACTACCGCAATGTTTCTCTTTTCTGATGTTCTCCCTCATGGAACATCTAGGTACACACAACTGGTTGCCTTTAAACAGTAACCCCTGTTGTAGCAAAAATTTAGAAAAATTAGAATGATAGGAATCTAAAAATTGTGAACAAACTGCATATATCTCCTTGAAGTCCTTATCATCCTGGTACATATTCTTGAGAGAATCCACTCCCACACTTTGCAACTGGATTTCCTGTATAGTGCACACTCTTCTGCTTAGAGCATTTGCCACCTTGTTGGCTTGTCCCTTCTTATGTTTGATGGAAAAAGTATACACCTGGAATTGTTCGAACCACTTCATGTGTCTGTGATTTAGCTTCTCCTGCAAATTTAGAAAACTCAAAGCATGGTTGTTAGTATAAACAATGAATTCCTTGGGCAAGAGATAATGTCTCCATTTTTTCAATGCTTGAACCATTGCATACAATTCTAGATCATATGTGGAATACTTCCTTTTAGCATCATTCAGCTTCTCACTAAAGAAAGCAACAGGTCTACCTTCCTGACTCAAGACAGCACCAATGGCAAGGTTACTGGCATCACATTCCATAGTAAACAACTTATTAAAATCAGGCAAAACCAAAATGGGTTTCTCTACTATTTTCTGTTTGAGAATCTCAAAAGACTCATCATCTGCTCTATTCCAAACAAACTTACATTTCTGTCCTCCTTTTATGGTATCTAGAATGGGTGCACAAATATGACTGAATCCTCTTATGAATTTCCTATAAAAAGTTGCCAACCCATGAAAACTCCTTACATCACTTACTATTTTAGGTGCTAGCCAAGACATAATAGCATTTACCTTCTCTGGATCCATTTTCAAACTACCCTGGGATATCACAAATCCAAGGTATGTGAGTTCTTCCTTCATGAAGATACTCTTCTCCATATTGATCATCAGTTTCTCCTCATGCAACTTCTTCAACACCTCATTCATTAGACGCATGAAAGTACTGGGAGCATTGGACAGACCAAATGGCATCACCAACCACTCATAAAGACCTTCATTAGTCTTAAAGGCTGTCTTCCATTCATCCCCTTGTCTAATCCTGATCTGGTGGTATCCACTCTTGAGATCAATTTTAGAAAAATACTGAGCTCCACCCAAACAATCTATGAGGTCTTCTATTCTGGGCATAGGAAACCTATATCTGATGGTGATCTTATTTATGGCTCTCAAATCAATGCACAACCTCCATTTTCCATCTTTCTTGGGAGCTAAAACTGTGGGTACAGCACATGGACTAAGACTTTTCCTCACCAGGCCTTTATCCAACAGTTCTTGCACTTGTTTAGCAATCTCTTCATTCTGATTAGGTGTCATTTTATAAGCTGGTTTATTTGGCAGTGTGGATCCTGGAATGAATTCAATCTGATGACTTATGTCTCTCACAGGGGGTAATACATTGGGCATATCCTCCACCATGATACCCTTATATTTGTCTAACAACTCCTGCACTTCCTTAGGGACTTTTTCCTTGTTGTTTTCAGACAAATCAGAATTGTCTTTAGGTTTCAAAATTAGAGTGTACCCCTGGGTTCCCTCTTCTTTTAGAGTATGGAGAAACTCTTTCCCACTCATTAACTTGATACTTGAGCCTACATTCTTGTCTACACCCTCTTCTGGTAAAGGATCCATCTTATACTGTCTACCATTCTTGGTGATCACAAAGGAATTTGACTTACCATCATGCTGGGCTTGTACATCATACTACCAAGGTCTACCTAATAGTAAATAGCATGCATCCATGGGAATTATATCACACAAAAGTTTGCCAATGATGGCATGGTTCGGTGGTTAAGTCGCTCGGTTGTAGTGGTGGCCACCAGAGTTCAAACCCCTATTGGGCCAACGAGTTCGCAAGGCTTTACGCCTTCGCTAGGCCAACGAGCTCGCGGGTTTGAAGTGTTCTTCCTAGGGGATGAGGTCCCCCATGTTGTGGCCTCACCAGTTCATTGCTCCGGGCAAAAGCATTTGCATGGAGCCAGAGGGCGTGTCGCACTAGCGTCGCCAGTCATGTTAAAAAGTTTACCAGGCACATTTTAAAAAACAAAATATCACACAAAAGTTTATCCCCATATTCCCCTATCTGAAATTCTACCCAAGCTTGTTCATCAACCAAGACTTGCTGCCCTTTGTTCAGCCATGACACTTTGCATGGACTCACATGTGGCAATCTTTTCAAATTCAATTTCTCTACCATTTCTATTGAAACTAAATTTTTAGTGGAGCCATAATCAACAATTACCTTACACCTTTTGCCGAAAACTTTGCACAGAGTTCTAAATAGTGTCATCCTTTGTGGTGGTTCTTTGTTCTGTGGTACCTTCAGCATTGTTCTTCTCATCATGAGACTCTCTCCATCTTGTGCTAGAGCTGTGCTTTCCATAGGTGAGTTCACACTCTGACAATCTTCTTCTTGAATCAGCTGGCTCCTTCTCTCTCCTCCATGAGAGCTTGAGGCTTTCTCCGGACACTTGCCTGCTATGTGCCCAATTTGGTTACAATTATAACATCTTCTCGTGAAGATGTTAGGGCCTCTGCCTGGTCCACCAAATCTACCTCTCCCATTGGGTCTCCTTCCTCTGAAACCCTCTCTGGAACCAGATTCTCCACAGTGTTCTTGCTGACTGGACTCCCCTCGAGTCTTTTGGAACTGGTTTCTGCCACCAAAGCTATTTTTGCTCCTAAAATTCTTTCCACCTCTGCCTTTATTCTGCTGTTCTCCTTTTCTTTTTTGCTTCTCTTCTACTCTCAGTGCCACTTGGAAACATTTGTCCACAGTTTCTAGTGTTAAGATGGTAATCTCATCTTGTATACTATACTTCAGGCCATTAATATACCTGGCAACTCTTCCTTTCTCATCCTTAGAATGTCCACACCTTAGAGACAATTTGTGAAATTCCTCTATATAGGTGGATACATCCATATCCTTCTGCTTGAGATTCTGCATTTTCCTGTATATTTGCACTTCATAATCCGCTGGTAGGAACTGAGCCTTGATCCTCTCTACCATCTAACTCTAGGATGAGATCATGCTCTTGCCACTCTTCACCCTTTCTCCTTGGGTGTAGTTCCACCACGTGAGTGCAACGCCCTTCAATTTTGTCTTTGCAAACTTGACTCTTCTATTCTCTGGTACCTCCTTGTACTCAAAATAGTTATTCAGAGCCTCGATCCATTCAATGACTTCTTCTGTGTCCATCTTCCACTAAACATCAAAATCTCCATTTTTGCCTCAGATGACTCCTTACCAAGTGATTTTATGGCCACCAGAAATTGTTTCTGGTCTATAGATATACTCGTCTGTTCTGGGGTTGTTTCCTCTTCCCCATCTTCTTCTTCATCAAACTCCTCGTCTGATTTCCTACCTTTTCCCAAGGTCTTCAACTCATCCTAGAGTGCTTCCTTGACTCTAGTCTTGATCATCTCCTCCATCTCCTTGAATTTCTTGACCACTTCGTTGGTCATTCCCTTTGGAGGCATATCGCTAGCCCCTTCTTCACTTTCTTTGTCTGACATAAACATTCACAGACAACACCAACACTTCTGCAGACCTTTCGCTAGCTCTGATGCCACAATGATGTAGAGTGCACAGTGGAAGTAGATAAAATAGATCAATTCATATACATCACTTGACTTGTTATTGTCGGTTCACATGCACCGATCCACCATTACACCTGGTCACTAGTTGTATGTTTCACCACATACAATCTCAATATACATTGATGATATACATTTGGGGAAACCTCCTTTCTTCAGCATGACTTCAATCATCGGTGAACTAAAACTTCTATCGACTAATAGGCTGATGCTACGCCGATTCACTCGTTCCTTTGACCACTCTTTCAACTTAGCACTTCTTTCTTTTCTAGCTAGACAACCATTGTCTAGGATTTCTCTGACGGTTATTATTCTGTCGATAACAAACTTTGCAATGCAGACACTTTCTGCCTTCACCGAACCCTAGCACATGGAGATGCTAGGCGATCTACTATGCATCTCACACTGTCTGAATCCTCTGCGCCACCCAATAGGATAACAAAACAGAAAACAAACAAATATGGTACAATGAAGCCATTCCATTGATTTCGACAGAAATCTCACCAGTGGAATGCTTCACATCGACATTTTGCAACAATGGGAAAACACAGAATGGAAAGGAAATCTACAACTATGCAATTCGTATTTACAGAGAATGCGAAACAAATTGACAATACAGAAATAGTTTGATTCTCCTTAACAATGCTCGATTACATTCACACAGTTACATTCAATCACAATAGCATATGACTAATTACAACCTCAAACCCTAATAATGCTTGATTTTGTTCATTTCCTTGGTTTTTATAGATTCACCTAAAGTAGTACCAAACTGACTCCAAGCAGCTGGGAGATCGATTCCAAGCGGCTGGGAAACACTACTGCCTATTTTTGGCATTGCTACTATTTTTAGCATTATGCGATTACAATTGACAAATGTCACTTGGGACTTACAAAATGAACCTAGATTTATTCCACTCGGACTCACACATGGCACTAGGCCTTACAATTGGTCACTTGGACCTTATACAATGCCAAAACATCAAAATGAACATGAAATTAATTAAAGTATCTAGGTGCCCCTGCACCACTTATAACCTTTTCTTCCTTTCTACTTGCAACCCCAAATAGGATTGTATTGTCAACAAACTATTGATGTGTAGAGGCTTCCAGACCCCTGGCAATTTTGATTCCCTTCCACAAACCCCTCCTTATAGCTTCCTAAATGCTTCTCCCTAATGCTTATACGATAATTTTAAATAGAAAAGGCAACAACAAATTCCCCTGCCTAAAGTCATTAATGGCTTCAAGGAATCCCTGTGGGCTTCCATTTATTAGAAATGAGAATCTAGGGTTGGAGATACAACTTTTGACCCAATTTATCCATTCTTTGCAAAAACTAAATCTTTCCATAACATCCAAGAGAAATTTTCTATTAACTTGATCATAGGCCTTTCTTATGTCTAGCTTAATGACCATTCTCTCAACCCTATCCTGTCTCACCATATGAATCACTTCATGTGCTATAATTATTCCTTCTATAATCGACCTTCTAGGAGCAAAACCACTCTGCTCTTTTGAAATGATGTCTGGCAATATCCCTTTCAGTTTGTTTGCCATGAGCTTTGTGATAATTTTGTATAAAGTAGTGCATAGGGATATTGTCCTATAATCATCCATAGATTCTAATTGCTTCTTCTTAGGAATAAGGGTGATCATAGTGTTGTTGATTTCTTTAAGAACCATTGAATTTCTTCATGATTCCTCGATTAGACCTATTACCTCTTTCCCACTTATTTCCCAAAAGGCTTGGAATAAACTTGTTGGGAAACCATTTGGACCTAGCGTCTTGTCTACTCCTAGATGATACATGGCCACTTTCATCTCTTCTTATGTTATCTCTTTATTCAATAACTTATTTTAGTCTTGATTAATGATTAGTTGAATGTAGCTTAGAATTTCCTCCTTTTCTAGGCTCTCCCCTAGGTCATCTTGATTGAGAATTTGTTTCAAATGCTCCACCGCCACTTCCCCTATCTCTATCGGATCCTCAATAGTGCTGCCATTTGCTTTCTTCAGACAACTTATTCTATTCAGAATCCTTTTTATCTTTGTACTATTGTGAAAAAAATTGGTGTTCCTACCTCCTTCCTTTAACCAACATTCCCTCAATTTTTGCTGCCAAAAAACCTTTTCCCTCTTCAAGATTTTTGCATACTCATTTTTTAGGTCATTTTCTTTTTGGAAGGAGGCGTGATCCATTTCTCTCTATATAACCATTTCATTAAGTTCCTCCAATTATTTCTCTAGTCTTTCTTTTGCCTTGAAAATAATCATGAACTGAGTCTTGTTCCATTCTTTCAGTTGACCCTTGATGTATCCCAATTTTATATAGAGTTTAAAAAATTTTGTACCTCTAAATTTTGGCGCATTCGACCACCATTTTTCCATCATTGTTGACATATTTGGATCTCTTAACCACATATTTTTGAATTTGAAGGGGTAGAAAAGTGGTGTAGTATCGTCATGAAATTGTAGCTGAATTGGAAAGTGGTCAGACCCCAAGCATGGGAGGATGGATGCCGTCAAGGATCAGTTTGTCCAATTTGCCCATAACAAAAATCTATCTAGCTGCTCAGCAATACTTGTAAAATGTTGTCTCTTATTTGTCCACGTATAACACCCATTCTTCATAACAAAATCAATTACTTGGTTATTTCTAATGAATTCTCCAAAATCCAATTGAGTTTGTGTGATCCTTGTCATCCCCCTCTCTTTTCTTGAATTATCAATAGTTGCATTGAAGTCTCCTAAAATTATACAAAGATCTTCCCATATAGACTAGATTAATCTAGTTATTTGATTATAAATTACTTTCTTCTTTGTGTTGCTTGTGGTTCATACACAATGATGAGGAAAAATTCACACTTCTATGTTGTGTATTTGATTTTAACCATCTGCCAATGATGTTCCTTCTGTGTTTCTTCTACATTCATCTTCCTTGAATCCCATAGAATTTCTAGCCCTCCTGAAGCTCCCATCATAGAGACAAAACATCCTTACCACTGTCTCCATTTGCTTATTATTGCCTTGTTTTCTTCCATCTCCATTTTAGTTTCTTGGATTAGTACAATATTTGGTTTGGATATCTCTATCTGGCACCTAATCAGACACCTTTTGTTAGCGACATTCCAGCCCCTAACATTCCATGCTAGGATATTCATGGCTCCTCGAGAAGGGGTTTCCCCTTCCCTGATCTTAGTTTCATCTGACCCTTGGCCTACCCTGGCAACTCTAACTTTGTTCTCCTATTTTTCTCCTTTTTCTCCCCAACCTTGGGCTTCTTTAGGATGGATTTTGTCTATTTAATTTTTCTCTCTGAGCTAGTTCCTAAAATTCCCCTTCTAAGCAAATTTTGTCCTCCTCCACATTCTCCTCTATTTGTTTAAATTTTAGGGGCATATTTTCCTTGTCATCAAATTCTACAAGCCACCCCTCCATCCTAGCTACTTCTTCATCTACCTTCAACCTATCAAGATCCCCTACAATCCTCTCCTCCACCATCATCTCCAAATCACCAATCCTATTTTCTAAATTTTCTTCCCTAACCTCTAGGCTTCTTGATTACCCTTACCCAACATTATTATTGCCCTCCCCTACATCTCCCCCAAGATTAATCAGAGATCCGCCTTCTTTTTATTTTCCTCTTCGAATCCTTTCTCCCCCTCATCCTCCTCTACCTCCTCTCTAGTCTCCTAACATTTCCCCTTACCTACCATGCAATCTTCTTCCAAATGACCAATCTTGTGACATTTCCTACAATCCTCCTGATCTTTTTCTTTTACAATTTTTTGCCTCCATATACCTCCCGCAAACCTGATCTTGATTTCTGTGGGGATTGGTTCTTTAGGGTTTAATTTAATGCATATTCTTGTATACACTCCATAATCTCGATCCTCTAAATTCTCATCTACCTTTATGACCTTCCCGATCTTCCCTCCTATGGTTCTCAATATGCAAGGATCCCAATATTTTGTGGGGAGGTTATACATACGGATCCAAACTGGGGTTTTTAAAATTTCATGCTTCAGGGGATTAAATTTGGTTCCCAATTTTTTAGATACAATCCATTTCCCCCGCAGTGTAGGGGCCTTTGCTAAGAATTTCTTCCTTCTCTTTTGAGGGACATTCCACCAGGTAAAATCCTTTAGGTAGGGTTTTTATTTTCACCTCTTTGCCCTAGTGACTTCCACATCAATTTTTCACTCTATTCTTCAATGGCCAATTCCCCGTCCATTTCATGAGAAAAGCACACTCATCCAATTTTCGAGTGGTTTAGGGAGAGGAATTTCATTCGCACCTGTTGACGGATCCAATTTTTTTACCCACCAGATCTGCTACTCCAATCTTCTGTAGTCATTTTGATCTTGATTTGCCGCCCCATGAACATCTCTATCTTTGCACCTCTCATTTCTTCTTCCTCTGAAGTGTTGCCCTTGAAACTTCTAGTACTACCCTACCCAAGGCAATTCCTTTGATCTCGAACTCTCGGATTATTCCTTCGATCCCCAAAAAAATTTTGGTTACTCTCCCATTATCCTCTGCTTCTTCCTTTGTTTCGTTCCTCCCATTGCCTTCGTTCTCCATCTTCTACTATTCCTCACATGAATATTTTTTATTCTGCTACAAATCTTCGGTATCAAGCCATAATTGTTGTGCTAGGATTTTATTTTTTATAGAAAGTTGCAAGTTGAAATACACATTATGTTTTTCAACATGCACAAGGTTAGTTCATGATTTCTAAGATGTCTTTCAAATTTATGTCTTTTATATTTGATTCATATATTGATTCATAGTGTGTTGAAAAGATATAGGTAACATGGTATTATGTTAAGGGTGGTGGGGTTGATGAAATGAGTTGTCATCATTCAAGGTTATCTCAAAGGCATGGATGGATTTCATAACCTTTCTCTTGATGTAATGGGTTTTTCAAAAAAATTCTTGATGTAATGGAGCTATGTGCACCCCAACTAAAGTGGTGGACTAGTTTTATGTTTTTGTAGAGTTGTCTAAAAATTATTAGATTTGATTTGTTGTGTTAGGATTTCATTTTGTATAGAAAGTTGAAAGTTGAAATACAAATTGTGTTTTTCAAACTGCACAAGTTTAGTTAATGATTTCTAAGATGTCTTTCAAATTTATGCCTTTCTTAGTTGATTCATATATTGATTCATAATATGTTGAAAAGATGTAGGTCCAATGTGGTATTGAGTTTGGGTTGGTGGTGTTAATGAAAGGAGTTATTATCATTTGAGGTTATCTCAAATGTATGGATGGATTTCACAACCTTTCTCTTGATGTAACAAAGCTATGTGCACCCCAATGAAAGTGGCTGCCTAATTTTATGTTTTTTTAGAGTTATGTAGAAATTATTAGATTTAATTTGTTGTGTTATGATTTTATTTTGTATATAAAGTTGCAAGTTGAAATACACATTGTGTTTTTCAACTTGCACATGTTCAGTTGATTGTTTCTAAGATCTCTTTCAAATTTATATAATTTTTAGTTGATTCATATATTAATTCATAAATTGTTGAAAATACAATGTAGTATTGAGTTGAGGTTGACCAATGGCATTGATGAAATGAGTTATCATCATTCGAGGTTATCTCAAATGCATGGTTGGATTTCACAACCTTTCTCTTGATGTAATGGAGCTATGTGCACCCAAACCAAAGTGGCTGCCTAATTTTATATTTTTTTTAGGGTTGTGTAGAAATCATTAGGTTTGATTTGTTGTGTTATGATTTCATTTTGTATAGAAATTTGTAGGTTGAAATACACATTGTATTATTCAACCTGCACATGTTTAATTCATTGTTTGTAAGTGTCTTTCAAATTTATGTCTTTCTTAGTTGATTCATATTGTGTTGAAAATATGTAGACAACATGGTATTAATTTGAGGTTGGTGGCATTGATGAAAGGAGTCATTGTCATTCAAGTTTATCTCAAAGGCATGGTTGGATTTCACAACATTTCTCCTAATGTAATGGATGTACACTCCAATAAAGTCGTGGCCTAGTTTTATGTTTTGTAGGATTGTATAGATATTATTAGATTTGATTTGTTGTGTTAGGATACCATTTTGTATAGATTTAGGTTGAAATACACATTGTGTTTTTTAACCTACACAATTTTAGTTCATGATTTCCATAATGTCTTTCAAATTTATTCATTTCTTAGTTGACTCATATATTGATTCAAAATGTGTTTAAAATATGTAGACAATGTGGTATTGAGTTGAGGTTGGTGGCATTAATGAAAGGAATTGTCATCATTTGAAGTTATCTCAAACACATGGTTGGATTTCACAACTTTTTTCTTGATGTAACAGAGCAATGTGCACCCCAACCAAAGGGGTTTCCTTATTTTATGTTTTTTAAGGTTGTGTAAAAAGTATTGGATTTTATTTGTTGTGCTAAGATTTTATTTTGTATAGAATATTTTTGGTTGAAATACACATTATGTTCTTCAACCTAAACAATTTAAGTTCATAATTTCTAAGATGTCTTTCAAATTGTATGCATTTCTTAGTTGATTCATAGATTGATTCATAATGTGTTTAAAAGATGTAGACGTCATATTGAGTTGAGGTTGGTGGTGTTGATGAAAGGAGTTATTATCATTTGAGGTTATCTCAAAGGCATGGTTAGATTTTACAACCTTTCTCTTGATGTAATAGAGCTATGTGCATCCCAACCAAAGTGGATTCCTTATTTTATGCTTTTAGTGTCAAGTGTAGAAATGATTAGATTTGATTTGTTGTGTTACAATTTTATTTTGTATAGAAAGTTGTAGGTTGAAATACACATTCTATTTTTCAAATTGTGCATGTTTAGTTCATTATTTCTAAGATGTCTTTCAAATTTATGTCTTTGTAAGTCTATTAAGATTTTATAATGTTTGAACTATTTCACTTCATTGTCTATTAGGAAAGTTGGGTCATGTTAATGTATGTCCTTATCATATGTTGTTATAAAATGTCATGTTATGAGATCAAGTATGTTGCTTTCTATCAGACCATTACATATGGCTAAATTCCTTTGGCCATAGTTAGGGCATGACTCTTAATTTATTTTTTTATTTTCAATGTCAATAAAAGGGAGAGGACCTTACCTATCACTTAAATTATCCAAAAAAAACTAGTGTAAGTAAATATGTTTGCATGTTTATTAAGAACTCGTAATTAATACATTTTAATTATTAAAATCTTGTAAATAACAATAATTTTTTTATTTGTAGAAATTGGAAATGCTATTTAATAGAGTTTAAAGATTATATAAAACATAAGATATGAAGCAATTAGATTCTATCAGGATCTATTCCTAAAATAACATATCTTCTTTTGTTAACAATTTTGTTGTTTGTTTAGGATTTAATTATTATTTACTATTGTTTATTACTATTGAGTTTTTAACTTTGATAATAAATTGGCACTTCTACACACATTTGTCAAAATATAACTAATCTATATTTAACAATTAGAATCCTTTCAAATTGAGATGGACAAATTCAATGATGATACAATATAAACATAAGTATGTTTGTAATATCCCCATTTTTGAGTCCTATTGCAGCGCAGTTGGAGCTGACTCTCTGGGTTGGTGACAACATAACCCGAGGAGTATTTCGATGTCACCAGGGTGTTCAGGTGATCCAGTGGAGCTGGTTGACACTTTCTGGAGATATTTCAGACAACTTGTCTATACTTACTATTTATAGTAAGTGCTTGCATGTCGACAATCTTTCTGGGTTTTTCTGGGTTTGTTCTATTTGGTCCTTGGGAACACTACTATTTTTAGTAAGTGTTAGTTTGGCATTGTTTTGGTGACTTGGCAGTTAGCTATTGGCTCTCCCAGACTTTGCATTGAGCTTAGAGTTATCAGATGGTTGTGGATCCAATTGCCACCCTTTGTGTTGGCTCAGTTTGCTTATGGCTGTTACTATTTTTAGTAAGTTCAGGTTTGGTGTCAGATTGGGATTTTTAGAGTGGGGTTGGATGCGTCTCATCGAGACCTTTCCGGAAACCTATAGTTCACTGAATTAGAGTTCATTTGGGCCTCTGTTTTAAAGTCCGTAAATTAATATTATTATTTAATATTGGACTTTGGGTTTTATTGGCTAAGTGATGAAAAATAAAATATTTAAAAGTCACTTAAATCATTTTATGGAGTGCTCACATTGGGAAATATTAAAAGTGAAATTAAAAGAAATATTTCCCTCCAAAGCAAAACATCCCTCTTGAAGAGTTATAAAAGAGGGAAAAGTGCCTCATTTGAGATATGCTTGATTATTATTTTTCTTCTCTCTGAGATTTCCCCTGCTAGGGTTTTGGAGCTTGGCTCTAGGGTTTGAAGATTCAAACCAGAGGCTCTTGGAGACGAAAACCTCCCTGAGTAATAGCATTCTATAGGTGTGCAATACCACCCAAAGGTGCTTTCGAGGTGAATACCCTCAGTGTTCACGGATGTGCTTCATTGGAGTTTGATTTTTGAGGGTTTGAGAAACAACTTGCTACATCATTTGCAAATTTGTATTGAACAACGAATATCCATAGAGATGGAGCGATTATTAGTAGCTGAAATAAAGATTGTTGTAGCCATGTCTTGATCCATGCTGGCCGTACTTCCTTATGCAGGCCATACTTCCTCTTGGCAGTTGTTTGGAGTGATATATTTGCATAAAACTCTCTCTAACTTGGTCGCTTAGGGTTTGCAGAAGAAATCAGAGGTAATAGAGGGTTTTTTGAAGAGGTTACAATAGAGTGGTGACTAATTTTCTCTTCCAGCCATGGTTGTACACATCCAGGCTTGACGTTGGGGCTTTTGGGATTCATTTCTCTTTGTGAGCAGCTTTTATTCTGCATTGTATGAGGCGTCTAGAGCCTTATTTATTGTTGTTATCATTTGTATGCACAATACTTTTAGTATATTGGAGATTTGGAGTGATTCTAGCCATACCCATTGTTGGTCTGGTGACATCTGTTGTATGAAGCTGCAAATCTAAACATGGGTATGTGATAGTAAATAATATTTGGCCATTCTGCTATCTGGGTCTTTATTATTTTCTTCATATCTATTGTACTTTTTTTGGGTTTGCATTCTATGCTCTATATTGTATGCTCTGACAACATGTTTGTAGGAAAACTGAAAACCCCTTTTGCATTCTTCTCTCTAGTTTGAAAGATCACACATAAAAAGATCTTAAAAATATACAAGTACGACACATTACAGTGGTATCAGAGCTAAAGACCTTGCCATCCTGTGAGGTCAGACTCAAACATGTAGAGGAAAATATGAGACATATAGCTTAGCTTTGCATGTGAGTGATCAACACTTGCATGAGTATTCAGAGTCATGGATAGGTTTAGCGAAGAATAATTACAAAAGAAACTATATAATGCCAGTAAGAAACTTGAACACCTACCTCAGTCAAAAAGGGTTCTACGCAGCATTTTGGAGGAAATAGAATTGTCTCTTTACAAGGTTGAACACCCACCTTCTAAGTTGATGCAACTTGCTATGGCTCATGTGGTGCATTCTTTGGTTAAGCTAATGCTTATGAGACATCATAGTAAAAGGGTAAAGCTTTTAGTCACTAGTTGTCTTAGTGAGATCACAAGGATTATAGCTACTAAGGAACCTTACGAAGATAACATTTCGAGAGAGGTTCTACAGCTGATTGTTGAGAGCTTTCATGGGTTTCATCATGATGAAGGCCCTACCTTTGGTAGGAAGGTTAAAATGTTATAAGTGATGGTAAAAGTCAAACCTTGTTATCTTTTGATTGATTTAGAATGTGATGATCTTATTCTTCAATTGTTTCAAAATTTCATAGCATCGATCTGTGAGGATCACGGACATACTATTTTTTCCTACATGAGAACCATTATGGTCCAAATCATTGATGGATATGTTACTATTCCCCAGCCACTTATATCCATGTTGATGACTATTTTGAGGCAAGAACATGACGTCTCTACAGCTGCTTATGAGTTGGTTGAAATAGTGTCCAAACAATGTGAGGGAAGGTTGAAGCCTTTCTTGTATATTGGGAAACTAATGCAGCTACTAAGGGTGAAGATGTGTGCAATAAAAGTGACAAAACTGTAGCCTTAGATACACATTTTGAGCTTCCCACTAAAGCTGATAACACAAATGCACATGTTGGGATAGTTGAGAGCATTAATATGCCTTCAGGTGATGGGCATATTGAAAACAGATGTGAAGAAGCCTTCAAATTAGCTAATAATGATGTCTCTACTTATATTTTCAGTCATGATGATATAGGTGGTGTTCTTGATTTTGAAAACAAATCTGATTTCACATTGCATGTAGCTGATCTTGAGTAGAGACCTTGTGGCCTTGTTGATTTAGATTCACAATACACAATTGAGGATGGTAAGGAAGAGGTACAGGTGATTTGGGATAGCCTTGGAGTCATTGATGATAGGTATGAAGGTTCTGATTTTAGTATTTGTCATAACATCAATTCATTTCCTTTGCATGAATATGATTGCAAGAATGAATTTGTGGTGATTACTGATAACCCATTACTTGAGATGGGTGTTGATATGACATATGAAAATCCACCTTTTGAGTTGGATGATAGAGTTGTTTTCGGTTGTAGCATTGCACTTGGGTAAAATAAATAGGTGTGGGATCTGGGAGAAGATTCAAAACTTGAGTCAAAGCATGGCACTCAGCTTGGTTTTGATGCAAGTTTACTTTATGGGGAGTTTGGTTATCCTCCTGGGAGACAGCCGGATGTGAAATGTGCAAATGAGAATGATGTATGTGGGGAGTTCCCTAATGTTGACACTCAAGATTTGAGTGTTAAGAATGAATTATGTGATGTAGATTCAAGCCATAGCAAATCTGATTTTGCAAATCAGACCTTAGAAGATGTGAACAAATCAGAAAATTTACTTGTTAATGATGGGTCCCAGGAAAGCTCTTTAGATGAACATGCATCTACATTGGAGGCAACAGTGTGTAATGATTATGTCTAATCAACTGCTTCTATTATGTCATTGGAGCCATCCCGTGAGGTACATAACAGAGTACCTTTTTTGAGGAAGTGTGCAGAGATGATAGCACACATGAGGATGCTTACCAATTGGTGAGTGATGATGATTCAACCTCTTTCCATAGTGCAAAGTACAAATCAGAAAATTTGTATGGAGACAAATTGTCAGAGGGGTCTAATCATTTGGCAGAGCAATTAAAGGTGAACAAAGGCATGGTTGCTTCATCCTTAGAACACTTTGACGTTGCACAACAGTTGGTGACACATTGTTGTTGGACTCCAGGTATATATGAGCACCTTGATAATGGACTTTCCCTTGCTAAGTTTCAGGCACTTAGAGATGCAGTTGGGATCATGAAGAATAATTACCTATAGTTGTTATCTGATAGAGATCACTTTCTCAGGATCGATGGTATTTATCATGATGCTCTAAGGGGAAAGGAAGAGGAGGTTGATGAGCTCACCTATGAGCTTGAGGTTACCACAGACTCTTTGAAGAGCACTCAAACAACCCTTCAGGAGTCAAAGCTATGGATAGATGAGCTTATCGTGGAGTTGAGCTTGGCGCAATCTTCATCACCTGTAGATACAATTAAGATATCTATGGCAGCGTGTGGTGATGAGTATACATCCAGGGATAGTGGTAATGAGTATGTGGAGGATGTGGCTACATCCATTTCATTTACTGGTGCAGGTGACATAGATGGGATGATTATTTTAGATGAGTGTAGCAGGGAACAATATTTTGCACCAGGTGTTCCTGAGGTTAGTCCCATTTCAAGTGATGCAGAGCAGATGATTGATGGCTCTTGTGGTGTAGTAGTAAGTTTTCTAGAGAGTTGTGTGACAGATCATCACACTACTCTATCCTTTTCAAAGGAGATATGTAGGGAATCATTCAGTGGGGAGATCAACTCTTATGTTGATTTGTTTCCCCCTCTTGGAAGCAAATCAGAGTCTACATCCCATGCAACTGATTTTGATCAATTGCTTATTGAGCCATAGAGATGAAGAGATCAACTGAAGGTTACTAGAGAGAAGGTTGATTCAACCTTATCTCGTTTAGATCGCACTCATAGGAATGTTGAGAACCTTCTTTGGATAGTAGAGTTGGAGGCGAGACAGTATGGGGTCTCGGTTGGTACTCACATTCATGATTTGCAGACCATCAGGAGTGCTTTGGAGGAGGTAAAATCAAAATATCTCCAATTGTATCGTGATAGGGAGTATGCTATTGGGTACACAGAGAGGGCTGCCAAAGTATCTACCCAATTAGCCATTTAGGATCAGAGACATGAGCCATCTTCTGATTTGTGTGATGAGAGTGTTGAGTGTGTTTCCCATGACTACGTCGGTCAACTGTTGACATAGGCAGGTGCTTTTTATTTTGATTGCATAATGAGGAGTGCTCATCATTTCTCCTTTAGTCCACACAGTGATGACCTAATGATGCGTAAGTGTGGATTGGCTCAAAATTTATACCATCCATTGTGGGATGAAGGGTTGCATCTATAGAGGATGGAACTAGGGATTGCAGGTGGCTGACTCAGATACATTCAGAGGATTATTTGTGGGGTCAGAGTCAAATTACCATCATGGTGATATGTATCTGACATAGTTTGCATCTTCTTTGCCTCAAAAATTTCCATTGGAGACATGGTTTCTCAGAGGTTGCAGTGTCAGTAGGCATGATGGCATGTTTAGTTTTTACAACGGTGATGGAGGAGAGTTTTATCATTCTCTCGATTTGAGAGGAGTAGTTTCATATCTTCCAACACCTATGTTGGATAGTCAGTACATCCATAGGAGTTTTGCAGAAGATGATAGGGGATGTTGTGGTTCAGACACTTCGAGATTTACTTACCCCTTCATGATTGTTAGATGTGAGGTTCTGATGTGTTGGGATCTAGGTGGTGACAGGTTTGGCATGTCAATTCAGTTGGATTCCATTGTGTTGCTTCACCACTCTCTGCATGGTGAAGATTATATCAGAGTAGTGCAGTGGAAGTCAATAAGTGATGTGTATGGCAGACTTCCATATTGGCTTTGGGACCCATGGGCTCCTATGTCTAGCAGATTGTTTGATACTGGGGTAGCTACTTACATTGATGTTGAGCATGGTTTTACCTTTACCTAGTAGATGCAGTGGAGATATTGTACATTCTTCAGATTGATTTGGGATCCTGGTGTTTCATTTTGGCATGCAGGTGCAGATTGCTTGAGGGCAAGCAATCTTTGGGAAGGGTGGACTGTAATGTCCCCATTTTTGAGTCCTATTGCAACATAGTTGGAGATGACTCTTTGGGTTGGTGACAACATAACCAGAGTATTTAAATGTCACTAGGGTGTTTGGGTGATCTAGTGGAGCTGGTTGACACTTTCCAGAGAGATTTTGGACAACTTGTCTATACTTACTATTTACAATAAGTGCTTGCATGTCGACAATCTTTTTGGGTTTTTCTGGGTTTGTTCTATTTGGTCCTCAGGGAACACTGCTAGTTTTTGTAAGTGTCAGTTTGACACTATTTTGGTGACTTGGCAATCATCTGTTGGCTCTCCCAGACTTTGCATTGAGCTCAGAGTTATCAGATGGTTGTGGATCCAGTTGGCACCCTCTGTGTTGGCTCAGTTTGCTTATGGTCGTTACTTACTATTTTTAGTAAGTTCGGGTTCGATGTTGGATTGAGATTTTCAAAGTGGGGTTGGATGCGTGTCATCGAGACCTTTCCGGCGAGCTATAGTTCACTGAATTCTGAGTTCATTTGGGCCTCTGTTTTAAAGTTCATAAATTAATATTATTATTTAATATTAGACTTTGGGTTTTATTGGTTAAGTGATGAAAAATAAAATATTTAAAAGTCACTTAAGTCATTTTATGGAGCGCTCACATTGGGAAATATTAAAAGTGAAATTAAAAGAAATATTTCCCTCCAAAGTAAAACATCCCTCTTGGAGAGTTATAAAAGAGGGAAAAGTGCCTCATTTGAGATATGCTTGATTATTATTTTCTTCTCTCTTTGAGATTTCCCTTGCTAGGGTTTTGGAGCTTGGCTCTAGGGTTTGAGAATTCGAACCAGAGGCTCTTGGAGACAAAAACCTCCCTGAGTAGCAGCATTCTACAGGTGTGCAATACCATCCAAAGGTGCTTTCAAGGTGAATACACTCAATTTTCACGGATGTGCTTCATTGGAGTTTGATTTTGAGGGTTTGAGGAACAACTTGCTACATCATTTCTAGATTTGTATTGAACAATGAATATCCATAGAGATGGAGCGATTATTAGCAACTGAAATAAAGATTATTGTAGCCATGTCTTGACCCATGCTGGTCGTACATCCTTATGCAGGTCGTACCTCCTCTTGGCAGTTGTTTGGAGTGATATATTTGTATAAAACTCTCTCTAACTTGGTCTCTTAGGGTTTGTAGAAGAAATCAGAGGTAATAGAGGATTTTTTGAAGAGGTTACAATAGAGTGGTGATTGATTTTCTCTTCCAATCATGGCCGTACACATTCGGGCTTGATGTTGGGGGTTTTGGGATTTATTTCTCTTTGTGAGCAGCTTCTATTCTACATTGTATGAGGCATCTAGAGCCTTATTTATTGTTGTTATCATTTGTATGCACAATACTTTCAGTATATTAGAGATTTGGAGTGATTCTAGCCATACCCATTGCTGGTCTGGCGACAACTGTTGTATGAAGTTGCAAATCTAAACATGGGTATGTGATAGTAATTAATATTTGGCCATTTTGCTATCTGGGTCTTTGTTATTTTCTTCATATCTATTGTATTTTTTTGGGTTTGCATTCTATGCTCTATATTGTATGCTCCGGCAATAGATCTGCAGGAAAACTAAAAACCCCTTCTACATTCTTCTCTCTAGTCTGAAAGATCACACAAAAAATTAATAAAAATCACACATAAAAAGATCTTAAAAATATACAACAGGTACGACACATTACAATGTGAATCTCACTATTATAGATATCAAGATAGATAATAATTTAAGATTTGTTTAGACTTAGCTTATGGACATTTAAAATTTACTTTAGAAGAAAACAATAATGGTTTTAGATATAACTATGATGAAGGGGGTAAATCATAAAACACACAATAACATAAATTGTGCATAGAAAATAGAATGATATTTATTAATATGGGCAAAACATTACATTACAGAAGCTCAAATAGAATCAGAGGATGAATCCCCTATAGGCTGCAACACATTATAGCTCCCTCTCTCAAGACTCTAGAATCATCTACCTTCTGTAACCCTAAATCAGCTAGGGTTTTTATTTTTCCGCCTATTCTTAACTCTACACTTTCCCCCTTAAAGCTACTACCCCAAGGGTTCCCAAAAATGGTCATATATAGCCCTTTTTAGCGGCCACCAGCTTAATTTCGAAATTTGCATCTCCCTCTAAAAATAGGTCAACTTCGTGGGGCCATAACTTTTGATCCGACCGTTGGATTTTCAATTATAATACCTTTTCGGAAAGCTCTTGAAAAGACGGTTGTGTACAAGCAGTACCTAAAGGTAGATTGCTTGGGTTTCCCACCAAATTTCAAGCCCATCCAGAGCCTCTAAGTGCCTCAAATTTGACTTTGAATATTTCAATAGGATTTTTGGAATTTGAAATTTTAATATCTCACAAACGACAAATGATATTGAAGTGATTTCTTCACCATTAGCTTTAATTCACCATTCTGGAGGTCTGTGTAAGATTTTGTATCCAACTGTGCACAAATGCAAACTTACTAAAAATAGTAACCCTGCCAAATTTAGCCCTTATTGAAAAGAAACAACATTTTTTTTGGTTGATGCAAGGTTGCTCTTACACCCTGGATGCTCCTACATCAAACTACCTAAGAGTTTTTACATCCACATTTTAGATCATACTCCATGGTTCATCATCATGATTCAGAAAATAAATGGTAGATTGCAAACTAATTTAGTTCTATAGGACTGAATAAGAATCCAAGCACAAGCCTAGATCTAGGTGATTGGAGAAAGTTATAAAAAGCTAGATGCAAACAAAAAATTATGTAGAAAATAAATATTAGCTATAATCCAATATTTGAGAATATGGAGAGATTAAAATGAAATTGATTAATTGATTGCAAAGTATGACATACAATTATATAGGCCTCTAGGATGCATGGATCAAAGAGATGATGTTCAATGGTCATGAGTTTATCTGCCAATCAATGGATTAATTAACTCACTCTAATTGTGAGTTCAAGAGATCAATTACTAATCAGAGGATCAATTCACTAAATTTGACTAAGACAAAGGTGTTGTTGACTAAACAAATTTTGTACTAAATTACCATCAATTAAGAGTTGATGAGCTAATGGTGAAACTCGTGGGTCGCACTTATGTATTGTTATCACTTGAAATTATGCCCTGCCTGAAATGGGTTTAGGCATTCCAATGACACCATTAGATTTATCTCAAGGTGTGGGACCTTGCAGATGAGATCAAACCTCCAGAGAAGGTTGGTTCCTTTTTCTATTCTTAAGGTCTAGAGAATGTTGCAACTAAACCTAATACTAATAATCACAGGGAAAAGGGAAGATAGAGATAACTAGAATGTAAAAGGAGGTGATATAGCAAGTTTAATTTGTTCAATTGCTCCAGCAACAACACAACAATGATCTCTAGAATAGATAACAAATTACATAGACTTAACTGACTTAGCAAAGGTTCGAGCATAATATTGCAACTTAGAAGGAAAATTCATTCACAATGCAAGTATGCATAAACCAAATGAACACAGAGTAAGGATGTCAAGAGAGGTAAAATATCAGATCTTATTGATCATGAAGGCTAAAAGCCATCACAAAGGGAAGAAGAGTTAGATGCAGAATGAACATACACAGTAATCTTTACAGTCATAAGTGGACAACAAGTGAAGACGTGAGAGGCTTGAAGAAGAGAATAGTCCATCAAATTCACTTAGTCCCTACAAATCTTTACAAGGTCTTAAATTGCAACTAAAATCCTCTACCCTTGTGATAACCTGGGAAAATAGCCAAAAACTTTCAAATATCTTGATTACATGCTTATATAGATCTTTGCATACACTTTCACAGGCTTAGATGGAGGAAATTGGGTCAAAAATGGATGTGCAACCACCCATATTGCAATTCAATTTTGGCCCATGTTATTGTCCAGAGAAAATCTAGATCTGGAGTGTCACCCATGCCCTACAAGTCCTTTAGGATGATCGCCCATGCTCTCAGGTACTTGTGCATACTGATGGCCTGTTCAAATTCATCTATTCATCCTCATTCCTGGCATGACATTAACCATCAACACTTTCACCAACCTGCAACTGCTCGTGACCAATATTAATGGTGCCTTGGCAAGAACTGTGGACGTTTCCTTAACTTTCATGCACCTTTGCGAGGGTTGGGGAGCCAACCAGACATGAGGAATATGTTTGCCCCTATTACTGATTTTCTACATTGACTAAATCAAATCCCATCATCCATGATATATTGGGCTCCTGCACATTGAGAATCAACATGATTTAGCCATCGCTTCTAGTTGCATTGTTGATTTCTTCAACTGGATATGTGGATGACTAGATATGCCAACATGATATATCAACATATGGATACAAAGAGGTGAAGATCCAGTTGGAATGTATGTTTGGTTCAACATCAGGTTGGAAATATGAAGTGCATCCAAATGTATTCACAATTGGACATCCGATTGAAATAAATCGGGATGGAAATGTTCAATTGGAAAGAGTGCGGTATCAAGATGTCTGGTTGGAAGTACAGGTTTGAATTTTCTACGTTGAACCAGACATCTTTCATCTGGACATCCAAATGGAAACAAGACATCCACATCCAGACACATGGAAAATATTCATTGGTTGAAGAAACTAGATATGAAGCAGCCAAATATTTGGATGGAATATGGGGTCCGACTGGAAGTTGAAGGTCTAGTTGACTTTTCAATGCATCTGAATGAGAAAGGAGCATGTGACATCAAAAAATACATCAGGATATAAGGTAACTAGACATGATGTTGAAATAAGGATATGGATGGAAGATCCAGATTCATTTGGTGAATATGTCTGGTCAGAAGTTATTGATGTCATATAGATGTATCAGTATTTGGATGTTATTGTGCAACCCGATGTCCAGTTAAAAAGGAAACATCTACATCCAATTGGAATGGAAATGTCATGTTGGCTAAGAAAGCCTTGCAATCAAACATTCTAACTGAAAATGACATTTTAACTAAACTAGATCTTTAACTTGAAATTTCCACATCTACTTGAACATCTGCATCTGGTTGAAGCGATACTGACATCATCATATCTTATTGATGCGTCTAATTGAACATGACCTTTATCATTTGAAAGTTCCACATCCAGTTGACTTTTCAACATCCAAATGGAAACTAAGGATCCAACTAAACCCAATATTTGGATGGAAGATCTAGTTATAGAAAGGGTCCAGATGTAGCAAGGACTTAGTTGATTTATCTTTCCTTTGCAACTTTTTCATACATCGGTGAGATTGTTGATCGACGAACAATGACATTCAAAAACTTTTCTTTTCTTCCGATGACATGTCTTTCTCCTTCTTTCCTTAGCTCCATGACTTAGCCACCTCGCAATTCATCTTTCCCTTCATCAACCAATTGCCCAATTGATGAATCATGAAACCTTTGAATGCCCAACAGTAGTTCACGAGTTCACGAACCTGTCGATCGACTGATGTGAGAAAATTTTCTAAGGCAAAAAACACTTAAGATTTTGAGTTTTACTTGGGATCATGAGGGGAGTTATACTCAAGGCAAAGCACTTAAAATTCTTTATGATTCTACACAGGGAATTCCCTTCCATTTAAGGAATCTCATATCAAATTTTTCTGATGGAAGGAATGCAAGATTCAAGAGTTTCCGAACTATTTTGGCTTGAAGATAAAATAGGACAACATGTACCTCAAGTGAATGTGTACACATGTTATTGTTTTCTACCTAGATTATGAAAATTAATTATTATTAATATCGTAAGTAAACTTATTCAATAGGTGCAATATCACACTTAGGAAAGATACACATCCAAGGTGAAGAAAATATAACACTAATAGTTTAATAAATACAAAGGGATAAAAATAAGTAGCAAAAAAGGAAAAAAAAAGTTAAATGAATGATAAAAAAAATATAATGATTGATATTAAAAAAAGGTTATAATATTCAAATTTATTACTATCTGTAGCTCATACTAAAAATTAATTCCCCTACTATTGTAATAAAATTATTTTGCAATTGCAAAAAAATAACTCTATTGAATCATACAATGAATGATCAAACAAACAGTAAATGTAATAAAATATAAATTATAAAGGGTTAAGTCTGATGAACTTCAGAAAGGGTAAGAATGCATAGCCTTTTCAAAAAGTTATCTTGATATTGAACTTTTGATATTGGTTTGTTGGTATGTTGTAACCAATGTCTACAATTTGGAGATTGATTTTGGATTTGTATTGTGGAACCTATGATGAATCTTTATATGATAATGTTTAGATTCAATATTGGGTCATATCAAGTGACCCAGTCTAGGACTAGATCACACCATGCAATTTTGTCCTAATGTTATGACCTTGTCTATTATCAAAGCAACCTTCTACAATGTGCTCATGCCTTCTATAGAATTGTTGCTCATAACATGGTGTGGTTGTCAACCATAGTGGGATTTCTGGTATGATAAATGGAAGATCTTGGATTTCCTTGTTAGTAGTCAAACCCCTTAGGAGTTGTACAAAATCTATAAACATGTTAAGTGATAGTGCAATGCATGAGGATGTTGAAGTAATATAGAAAATAATGCTTTAACTCTCTTTTATGCTTTTGATTTGTACATGTGGAAGTCATGTGTGTTCTAGATGATTCCAAGATGTTCTTTTTTGATGAGATGTAATGACCTAGGACTATCTATAAATATATGGTTTTAGTTGTTCACTTTAAGATATTTAGTGTCAATTGATAAGGTAAGTGTCAAATTTATATTGTTTAATGTTTAATATATGTTTTGTTTTGTATGCAAAAGAAGGAATAGGAGGAAATAAGTTTTCCAACATTGAATCATTGAGTCCTAATTTGAATCAAGTGTGCCTTTCTTAAATCCTAGTTTGATATATATGTTCCATGTGTGATTTTATGAAGTTTAAATAGTTTTTACTTGAAGCCAACAAATAATTATAAAATAGTTTTAAAGATAAGAAATTGTATTTTTTACTATTTAGAAATCCCAAACAAAACTTCTATTGGTTGAGTTTTTTTCAACCTACATATTTTTTTAATAAATAATAATTAGACTATCACCATTTATATATTTTAATAATCCTAAATTTTTAAACACAATAAATTTAGAATGAAGTAGAGGTAAAAGTTTTCAAACAAAGAAAATTATGTTATTTTAATTTTATCTTTTTCTCTTTAATTTCTTTTGAATTTATTGGATTTTGAACTCGATAACATGCACCATGTGGTAAATTTGATGTGGTATTTGTTGACAACATCTATTTCTCAAATACGATGGAAAGTTGTAGTTCATGATTGATATTACTTTGTAAGGATTCCTTTTTATTACTAATTCTCTTTAAGTGTAGTAAATATTGTGTGGTGAAGACCTACATTTCAAAAATACTAACATATGGTGTGCAGCTATACTACATGAAGACTAGAAACCAAACAAATTAAAAATCATAATCAAAATTTTAAATTTATTTTATTATTGCTTGTCTATGTCTTTATGTGTGGTCTAAACCATGTATTCTCTTCTCTTGTGCTCTAGAGTGATCTTGAGAATTAGAAATGGTTTGATCACTTGTGTATCCCTAGTCCAACTGTGTATGCTCTTTCCTCATGCCATAGGACGATCTTGGAAATCATAAATAGTTTAGACTTTTATTTTATTTTTCTTATAGGTTTACTCACTTGGATTTCATCACCAATCGCTAGCTAAAGTTCATGTTTCAGTGGACTATAAATATTCCTTGAAGGGGTTGTCATTTTTGGCTAAGCGGTTGTGTGTTTTAAGTACACTATGAAGTGAGGTACTTAGACATCACCCTTGTATCATATATTTGGGCATCATGTACCATAAGGTATATCAAGGATTCCCCTAGTGATCCTATTTATCCTAGATTAGGAATTGTTGTCCTATTTTTCCCTAGGCCAAAATAGCCCAAGGATCCCCTGAATTCTACAAAAATGTTGTAAAATTACCTTCAAATATGTTGCATGTCTGTTATATGTTTTTCCTTGCAAAAATTCCCCCCAAAATCCTAAAATATCCTAAGTGTTTTATATTAGCACAATTTGCCTTATTAGCAGGTTTGGCATTTTGCGAACCTGCCAGTTGGTCGATTGACAGGTTCGCTAATAGGCAAATCCATTGATCAAAAGCAAATAATTTTCTAAGGGAAGAACAAAAGAGGGTTAAAGAAGAAAAGTAAATTAGTGGATTGGCTAGTTCATGAACTTGTGAACTCACCAATCCATTCACCAATTCATCAGTTCATCGATTCGCCGATAGGAACAAGGAAGATAAAGAAAAAAAGGGAATCAAAGAGATGCCTTATCGGTGAACTTAGAGGTTCGTGAACCTCTTATTTCATTGATCAACAAGTTTGTTGATGGGCGAACTCACCAACAAAAAAGGGCAAGTTCAGAAAAAAAGAAAAGGAGCTAAGTGTTCATAAGTGAAGTGGGTAGTTCATGACTCGAAAGGTTCATCGATTGACTTAAGTCACTAACAAGTGAGAAGACAAAGGAAAAGAAAGAAAGACAAATCAACTAAGGAGAGTAGTTCATGAACTTGATGGTTCATCGACTGAGGAGTTCACTGATGGGTGAATAGGCCGACAACGAGAAAATCAAGTATCATCAGTGGATCACTAGGTTTACATACCTATGAACCAAATGATGAAGAGGCAAAGGTTGGATAAAGAAAAAGAAGAAAGAAGACAAACAAAGTGTACATTGGTGAACTGGCAAGTTCGCTAACATGCAAACCTGCCAATTAGTTCATCAATTTAAAATACCACCAATGAACAAAATTTAAAAGATATTAAAGTGTTGTAAAATCTTGTGTCTTTCCTTTTCTTGCCTAGAAACACGTTTCATGTATGTAGGCTTATGTTCAATGCCAATCACCATTACTGTAGGATAGAGATGGACTTCAAGGTAACTGGAACAATGAAGATCTTCAATACGCAAGTACAAGGAAATGAATGTTGTGGATGAAATACCCCTACGATCCATACTTCTGTAGGTCCTTCCAAGGTCAAAAATCAACAAACAGGGCATGGGCATCCTTCCAAATTGTACAGATCTCCTGACAGAGCCATGGGATAAATTTATTACAACATGGTGCCCTAAAACACATGTTGTCTAGGTTTTCTCATGCCCAGGGCTGCACAATGATTTGTAAAATCTATATAAGCATTTGAAAGATGCAATTTTAAGGGGTTAGCTACTTCCTAGGTCATCACACAGGCAAGAGGGATTCATTTGCAGACTTGGACCTTGTGTCTTTTCCAAGAGCTAGGTAGATTTGATGGATTGTACTCTCTTCTAAGCCTTTCATGTCTCCATTACTAGTTCAACTATGAATGGAAGTTATCATTATGTGTCTATATCTCTTTGTATTGAATCATTCCTTCTTTTGTAATAGATTTTTGACCTTCGTGATTAATATAATAGATTGATATTTTACCTCTCTTATACTTCTACACCGTGTTTACCTAAAATCTGTAGGCTTATTCTGTGGATGAATTCCTATAGTTACAATTTTCTATTCAAACCTTTATTAAAGTTTATAAGTCAGTGTGAATTCATATCAATATTTGAGATCATTGTTGTGTTATTTTAGGGTCATCTAAACACTCTAGATCTGGTGTATCACCTCCCTTTTCATTTTAGTTTTATTTCTTCCCCTTTCCCTTAGTGATGTATAGAATTAGGTTTAGTTATTTTCTTTGAATCTTAAATTCAGAAAGAGGAACTAATCTTCTCTGGAGGTCTGATCTCAGTTGCAAGGTCCCGCACCTTGAGATCACTCCAATGTTTCACTGAATTTGTTGGAACTACCAAAAGCTTCAACAATAGGGTTGAAATTCAAGTGACAATAATTTCTAGCATACCTGGTGGGACCCTTTGTTCTAATTAGGAGTTGAACTAAGAAGATTTGGTGCTATTCTTGGTTCATTTGCAGCTGTGAAAGCATTCAACAAGCACCTGGCAACTCTTTTGTTCCAGGATTTGAACCATTTCCACATTTCATCCCTAGATTACAAACAAGGTCTTCTTCAGGAGGTAACTTTCAATCTTTTGAGCTACCTTTATCTACTTCAAAAAGAAGAAATCGATTATCTAGGTCTCCTATGAGAGGAAATGATAGTGTTGTGTCACCTCCTCCAAAAGCCCAATCCACCCCTCTTCTGTTAGATTTTAGTATTGTGGGAGAGGTCTACATATACCTAGAATAAATTTGAACATCTTAAGCATGGCTCAACCAAGAAATAGGGCTTTTGTGGCCTTCAATGGAGGGAGTCCACTTGATCTAGGATAATATGATGAAATTCCTACTGTAGCCTTGAAGGCAATTCCCTTCTTCACTGGTGAAAGTTCCACAACACCCATTGAACATATCCAAGACATTGCTAGTGTGTGTTCTGTCCATAATGTCATTGAAGAAAATATCACTATGAGACTCCTTGCTTCTTTTTTCAAAGGAAAAGCACTCCAGTAGTATAGTCCGGTTTATCAACAAATTATATTCACAATTGGGATGAGTTGGGTGACAAACTTTGCCAATACTTTGAAGATTAAAGTGACCACCCATCTCTTATGGAATAGTTGACAATAATCAAAAGAGATCCCCATGAATTTATGGTTAACTTCAACTATAGATTTCAAAAGACCTAGGATAGGATTCCTTTATTGGTGAAGCCCTCCCCTAATACTGCCTTTTTATATTATTTGAGATCTTTAAATAGTGGCATTGTTGTCATGACTCAGTCTATGGGAGGAACTGTGTTACCAAATGCATATGACACAGCAATAAGGGTAGAAATCAGTTTGATTCATGCCGGAAAGATTGCCCCAAGGCCCCCAATGCCTCTATTTCTAGAAGCTCCTGTTACCCAACAAGCATGACTCCAATCCCCACAACAGTCATCCCTACAACCTCTTTGATTACACCATCAAATGATTTGCATGAGGTCAGGACTCTACTGTAAAACTTTGGAAATAAATTAGTGGCAATGAAGAGGCAATAGGAACATGTTAGTAAGTCATATCAATCTTTTAATTAGGCTTATTAGTCTAATAGACAATCCTACCAAGGTAATATGTAAAGGCAGAATAAGCCTAGCTATGTCAGGGCTCTAAATGTTATTAAACCAACTATTGCAAGTACATCAGGAGCTCTTTTTCTTGTTGTCATATTCTTCACTAGGACAAAATAGCCCAAGGTCCCCCGAATCCTACAAAATGTTGTAAAATTGCCTTTAGTTATGTTGCAGATTGTTATGGAGTAAAAAGTGGACACATGCCTTTTTACCTCCTAGTTTAGCTCCTAGGTCCTATTTGCTTCATTATACATTCTAATTGATCATCTCAAGGGAAATTGCCTAACACCCATGACATTTTGGACCCTTGGAATCTCCTTTAACTTACGCTTGACCTAATTTGGGCCCTTGGACTTGGACACAACCGCCCAAGTCTCCCCTGATTGGTCGATGCTAATTAATGGCATGTCGGCTTGGGCCCTTCCAAAATGTTCCTACTTGGCTTTTGTAATTTAAATTCATAAATGTTAGTGGGAAAGCATATATAAGTGAGTTTATGACTTCATTTTAAACCTAGATGGATAACACAAACTTATGATATTGGAGCAAAGAGCATTCAAGGCATTCATTGTGTTATTGTTGTAGATTTGTATTTGTATTTGTGTGTTTGTTTTAGATATGGCATCATCATCCATCTCCTTATGAGTTGAAGAGATTTTATCATCCTAAGAACTTCACCTCTGACGTGACATCATTGTTATTTGAATAATTTGAATCATTTCATCATTTAAATTATCTTTAGCCTCTATCTTGCAAGGACACACTCTCTATCTAACAACGGTGTTGGGAAATCTTGAATGCTAAACCAGGATTTGACTAAGGCAAATCCCTAAGCACCACAAGCCCCAAACCCCTCTCTTGTCATCTTGTGTGTGGGTTACATTTACATGTTTTAGGAAAAGTAGAGCTATAGGAAGGCAGTGCATGAATTAGAGTTTTGAGATCTGAAAATAGTTTCAGATTATCTCTCCGAAGAGACTTGGCTGGTTGGTGCCCTAGTCCACATGGCTTCCAGGTTCTGGATTTGGTTTCTGAGAATCATTTGCAGCATCTTCTTGGTTTTGACCACTGGTAGAATCTCACTTCTAGACTTTGGCAGTTGTCGAATTTGTCCTTTTAACACCTCATCTTTTGAGAGACAGGTTTCAACATCTTACTGATCATCCTTGTACTTTTAGTTTCTAGATTTCTGTTGTTGATCATTTGTTTCAAGATGATTACCTATTAACTAAGGTTTCATTCATACTTAACCTAGGGTTTGATAAAAAGTTTGGTTGAATCTCATCTTTCCTTGACAAACATTAGCACAAAAACTATAGTTGAGTCCTCTTCCATCTTGCAGTGACTTAATGGTTTTGTCCTTGAATGTTATAGTGAAAGGAGGGTTTGATCTAGTGTGTGCATTCATCAACTTCTCTCTCTCGTTCACTATTAAATATTTTGGTGAACCCATAGCAGTGAACCTTTGCATCTTACTGAGTGTTGAAATCAGTCTTTGCATTAATTTATATCATACTTCTCATTCTACATTAGAAAATCTTACATAAATTTGAAAAAATAAAAACAATAAGCATTCTAGGCTTGCATAAAGGCATAGTTTTGCATTATTTTCATTACATATAATTAGAAGCATTTGAAAATCTGATTTTTACATCAGATCTAAGATAAATTACACCAATTAATCATTTCATGATCTCACACCTTGCATTTGCATATCTCACTTGTTAGGGTTTTGTTAAAATTGACATTTTTTATATAACCTAGTTTTTGCAAGAAGCTAGGGTTGGTGGTCAAAATCTTATTTCAGACTTTGCTACTCCTTTACACACTCATTCAAATCTGATTTTGAGTTGTAGTGTTTCTTCATTGTGCATTCTTGCATTAAAACTTAAAATCTTGTAATTACATAATGTGTATTTCAACATTAAGGGTTTTACACACTTTCTTCATAATTATTTGAGCAAATTCTACATCTTTCATCTTGCCTTGTTTTGTAGCACTATTTAAATCATATATACTTTGTTTGTCATGAAATTCATGTGTTTTTCTCTTTAAAAACTTGATTTCCTCAAACAAGTGCTTTGGTGTGAAATGGTCTCACATACATGGCTTCTCATAACAACAATAATTCTATGGTCCCTCCTTGAGTTTATAGAAAGAGGAAGACTCTTGAACCTGAAATACCATTCACACAACATGATAGAACAATTGAGGACATTGAGGGACCTCTTTACGTCACCACACATATAAGTGAAAATCCTACAAGAGGGGTCCTTATCGATCCTAATTGTATGATGAATGTGATTACTGAAGATTTCCTCTATGTGCATGATTTGATACAAGAATCTTATGAACCTACATATATGATGATTAAGACACAGATTGGAGCTTTCCTCCCAGCTCTAGGAAAGATTGCATTATTGATTAAAGTAGTGAATCTAAAGCCCTAGAACAATCATTTGACATCATTCCTACATCCGATCTATTTCGTTTGAAACTAGGCCATCCATGGCTCAATTCCATGAAAGCAGTCCCCTCTACAATTCATAAGTGTTTAAAATTTTCTCACCAAGGGAGAGTGTATGTTTTCCACCATAGTAGATGGAAGCCTATGGTACTCATGGAAATTTCAGCCTAGACTACTTTTGGCCACAACCTACTGAGCCTTTTCAACCAAGAGAAGATCAATTCTTCCTGGGATATCAAAGATACAAAGAAAAGTTAATAAAAAAATTGGATGGACCTCCTATTGAACAAATCGTAAGTGAAGAGAATCCTAAATTGAAAGAACCTCCTCGACCATGAGGTAAGGGAGTCTTTGCCGAGGTTCCTCCTCTGCCATCCTTACAAGGATCAGGATATACCCATAAAGAACAAAGCATTTCATCACAAAAAATCAATTATGTAATGACTTCCTCCACTGAGATGTTGAAGATTGTGGAAAATCATGACAATCCTTTTGCAAACATCATTAATAAAACAAAAAGGAAGAGACAAGAAAGAGAAAGGAGGAAGAGACAAGCCTTAGGCTCTTAGCTCGACAAGCAACACCTAAACAAGAAAACATTTCACCAATTAATATTGAATAAAAAAACAAAGAGCTAAAGGTTGAAGAGCTAAAGGATGATGATTTCAATCAAGAAATTGTACCTTATGTACCTATTTCCTCTTGCATTCAATATTGGGAGGAAGATGATTTGCTTGACGACAATTGCTAGTTCTGTTGTGTAATAGGTAAGTATTTCTAACCCTTCTTAGCCACCTTTGTTGTAGCATTTCTTTGCATTTCTCACTTATGTGGCCTCCTCTTATATGTTGTGTTCCCCCATGTTGTGTCATATGTTGTTTAGGTCTCATTGGATGACCCTTGATACTCTTGTAAGGTCAAGGATACAAGGAGACCACCTCTGTTGTGACCATTCCTCTATTTGTTTCTCTATTCTTCTATCTTTTCTCTCCTCTATTTTATTGTTGTGTGTTGTGCCTTGGGGGCATAACATTGTGGAGGATGTCTTGGGGGCATCTTATCATGTTGTAAACCCAAGTCACTCTTGTCTCCTCTCTCATTTTTTTTATTGTTTCCATTCTTCAATGACTCTACTAGTTGGCAGATGATGAAAATAAACAAATATTGATAAGGACCATGTGTCCCTTCAACAAGAAAGAAAAAATGGACCTAGTCCATATATGAAGATGGGGTTGATTTATATATATCTAACATTTGACTAGTAGAATCACTCCATGTGATGTATCATGTTGTAAAATCTCTTATAACAAATCTTTGCAATACTCTTAATCTGCTTCAACACACTTTGGATTGTTTTGTATCTCACCTTGTTGCTACACTTGGTTCTAAGATACCTATAGTATAGACTGGTTATACTCAGTATCGAACCCAAAAGTGTAGCCTTAGCCTTAAATGTGATCTAATATATGATTTATGCATAGCTTTCATGAATGGATTTGGTTGTTATCTTAGAGTAAGATTTCCTAACCAAAGCTTATATCTTGTTGATTATCTTAGCAAATCAAAACAAAGTGTTTGTGGGAACATTCAATGATCATGGCACATGTCACCTTTGGGGGCATGGGCTTTGCAAAAGCCCTTGTTCCCTTGCGTGTTTTCGCTCTACCTTAATGTGCTTGATACCAAAAAGTATGATCAACTGCCTTAAGGTGGGGGCATATATAATGGCATCTGCTTGATTATCTAATATTGACAAAGCATGTTTGAAAGCCCTCATCACGAGACATGATGGTGTATCTCTTGAGCTAGTGCACATCCTTTTTAAGAAAAAAATTCCTCATCATGAGGCGGGATGGCGTATCTCTTGAGCTAGTGCGCATCCTTTTATACAAATCCCTCATCGTAAGGCAGGATGGTGTATCTCTTGAGCTAGTACACATCCTTTTATACAAATTACTCATCGTGAGGTAGGGTTGTATCTTGAGTCATTCACCCGTAAGTGCATCTTTGGTGGTTGTGGTAGTGTAGCTAAACTGTCAGGTGTGTTTGGCATGTTTTAGATAGTGGAGTAGTGATGAGCTCCTCCCTATCACTCGTGTTTGTTGTGTATAAGACGTATAGTGTGTCTATGGCATACTATATGGTTCTCATGTATTCCGTGTGTTTTCCACGTCTTCTGCGTGTTTTCTTTGCGTGTCTTACATGTTTGTGGCATGGTCTAAAGTTGTGTGGCGATGAGCCCCTCCCCATGCTGTATGTGTTTTGCATGCCTTTACATGTGTGTTTTGTTTACTTTAGTTAGCATTATATATAGATATTTAATTGCTTAATCATGTCTTCTCTTCATGTATTCTTTGTGTATTGCGTGACTGTGTTCATGTCTTCTCCATGTATTGCATGCTTTCACTATCTTCTTTATGTATTGTGTGCTTCCTTATTGTATTCATTGTGTCTTATGTGACTATTAAGTGTTTTCTTATGTTTGCCTAAGCTTTGGGGCTAGTGATAGTCTTCAAACTCAGGGTGTGTCTGATGTGTCTAATGTGCTTTGGTCATACCTTAATACACGTATGGATCATAAGATCACACATTAAAGTGGGGGCTAAATGTTATGGAGTAAAAAGTGGACACATGCCTTTTTACCTCCTAGTTTAGCTCCTAGGTACTATTTTATTCATTATACATTCTAATTGATCATCCTAAGGGAAATTGCTTGACACCCATGACATTTTGGACCCTTGGGACCTCCTTTAACTTATTTCTCGCCTAATTTGGGCCCTTGGACTTGGGCACCAACCGTCCAAGTCTCCCCTAATTGGTCGGGGCTAATTAATGGCATGTCAGCTTGGGCCCTTCCAAAGTGTTCCTCCTTGTGGGATTTTGTAATTTAAATTCATAAATGTTAGCAGGAAAGCATTTATAAGTGAGTCTATGACTTCATTTTAAACCTAGATGGATAATGTGAACTTATGATATTGGAACAAAGAGCATTCAAGGCATTCTTTGTGTTATTGTTGCATATTTGTGTTCGTAAATGTGTGTTTGTTGTAGATATGGCATCATCATCCAACTCCTTATGAGTTGAAGAGCTTTCATCCTCCTAAGGAATTCACCTCTGAGGTGACATCATTGCTATTTGAATCATTTCATCATTTAGATTATCTTTAGCCTATGTCCTGTAAGGACACACTATCTAACAACAGTGTTGGGAAAGTTTGAATGCTAACCAAAGATTTGACAGAGGCAAATCCCTAAACACCACAACCCCCAAACCCCTCTCTTGTCATCTTGTGTGCAGGTTATAGGTACAAATTTTGGGAAAAGTGGAGCTATAGGAAGGCAGTGCAGGAATTAGAGTTTCAGGATCCAAAAATAATTTTGGATTATCTGTCCAAAGAGACTTGGGCAGTTGGCACCCTAGTCCATAGGGCTTCTAGGTTCTGGATAAGGCTTTTGAGCATCATTTGTAGCATATTCTTAGTTTTGACCTCTAACAGAATCTCACTTTTGGAATTGGGCGATTGCTGAATTTATCCTCCGACACCTCAACTTTTGGGAGATAGGTTCCAACATCTTACTAATCATCCCTATACTTTTAGTTTCTGAATTTTTATTTTCAATCATCTGTTTCAAGATTATTACCTCTTAACTAGGGTTTCATTCATACTTAGCCTAGGGTTTGATAAAAAGCTTGGTTGAATCTCATCTTTCCTTGACAAACAAGAGCACAAAATCTATAGTTGAGTCCTCTTCCATATTGTAGTGACTTAAGCTTGGTTTTGTCCTTGAATGTTATAGTGAAAGGAGGGTTTGATCTAGTGTGTGCATTCGTCATCTTCTCTCTCTCTTTCACTATTAAACACATACCTATTGTGTGTTTTTCCTTGTAGGATTTCCCCCAAAAAAATCCCAAAAAATTTGAAGTGTTTTCCTTTAAAGATTTGCCTTATCAGCAAACTTGGTTGTTCATGAACTTGCCAGTTCACCTACCAGCTAGTTTATCAACCAACTAGTTTGCCAACTAGAAAACTTGTTGATATGAAGGAAGAAGTTTTGAGAAAGGTTAAAAAGACAAGGAAAAAAGGGGAAAAGTTAAGTGTTTACTGACAAACTTAACGGTTTGCAAACCTAATGGTTCGCCAACCAACAAGTTTGCTGACAGGCCAAATCACCGATTGGGTAATGCACTGATAGGAAGAAGTCTTTGAAGAAAGAAAATGAGCTAAGTAAATAAATTGACAAAGTAAACATTTCGCAAACCTCTTGGTTCACTGATCAACAAGTTCACTGATAGGGCGACCTACCGATGAAGAAAATGAAAGATCTAAAGATGCTTCGTGAAAGGAAGAGTTCATCGATATAAAGAGTGCTCGATAAATCAAGAGATGTGTTAGAATAATCAAGAAAGATCTATTGAATCTAAAATAAAGCATTAAATAGAAGAAACTCGGATATGATTAAATAAACTCTATTTGTATGAATTGCATAATCAAAGTGTGTGAAATAACAGAGACCATTGCTTATATAGAGCAAGGCAAAGCATGAGATAAACTAGGAACTCACACAACACATGGAGTTTGATTGAAGTCTACATCCATGAAGAGTGGAGTGGAACTCCACGATGACAAGATAGGTGTCAATCATTTGCTACAATCATGCACATGTTGACTAATAGCTAAGTAAGATTATCCTATCTGGTTCATGATATTAATTAAAGTATTTAACTAATAAACTAATTACAAAAGTAATTAGTTACACTAACATAAATAAAAAAATGCAATAAAGAAAATAAATAAATGCACCAACACCCCCCATAAGTGAAACTTAGGTAGGGTTATGCAGATAAGGGTCTCGACAATGAGTAGCCTGTTGAAAATGAAGGTAGAACTGTTGCTATAAACTTTAAAATTTATAGCAGCGGTCCTACCTTCATTTTCAACATTTGGTATGAGAGCTAATGGTTGTGTATAGTGAGGGACACCTTTCTCTTAAAGTTTTGAAGGTTTTTTGGCTATAGTGGGAGCTTTGTTTTGTAGGTTTTGCAGATCTATGAAGGAGATTGTATACAATGGGTTCTACCTCTCATATGGATGTTGATAAATCTAATTGTTCAAGCTACGAGATGTGGAAATTGAAAATGGAAGATCTCTTGGAAGAAAGAGAACAATGGGTTACTATTTCAAATGAAAAGAATCCCTCTACAACTATGAAAGATGAAGAATGGTTGAAACTTGATAAAAAAACATGAGGAACCATAAGGTTGTGCCTTGTAGATGCCATCCTCTTAAATGTTTCTATTAAAGCTACAACATACAAGCTATGGAAGAGGATAGGTGATATTTATCAAATCAAAAGTTTAACAAATAAGTTATACCTCAAAAGATAGTTGTATTCATTGAAAATGAAGAATGGAGATTCTGTTGCAAACTATTTGAATGCATTTAATTTGATTATAAGTCAACTTGCATTTGTAGATGTTAAGCTAGATGAAGAAGATAAATGTATCTTATTATTATGTTCTTTACTAGAATCTTGGGAAAATCTAATTGTTGCTATCAGTGGTAGTGGTATAGATTCAAAGATGGATAATCTCATTGCTACACTTCTTTCAGAAGAAATGAGAAGAAAGTCCAAAAATGGTGGATCCCAAGATGCTTTACATGTAAGGGGTAGGACAAAGGAAAAGACACCCAACTGGGATAAGAAGAAGGGTAAGTCTAAAGGTCGTTCTAAAACCCCATCTGGTAAGAGCAAGGTAAAATGTTGGAACTGTGGCAAACGAGGACATGTGAAAAAAGATTGTAAGAGCAAGAAAAAGAGTTCCAATTCTTCCACTAAAAAATCCTCGAAGGATGGTGACAATGATGCATTAATTATTTCAGCTAACACAACAAGTAATGATGCTTGGCTTATTGATTTAGATTGGTCCTATCATATGAATCCCAACAAGGAGTGGTTCTCAAAATATTCAACATATGATGGAGGTGAAGTTTTCCTTGGCGACAATAGTACAAAATAGATAATTGGAAAAGGAAAGGTAAAGTTGTATTTCAGTGATGGAAGGGTTAAAACCCTTCATGATGTTTTGCATATTCCAGGACTAGCAAGAAATTTACTTTATGTATCAAAGTTAAATGATTCCAGAATGAATGTGACATTTGATAAGTCTGGTTGCAGGTTGGCAAGAGGAAATTGGGTGGTTGCTAAAGGATCTTATATGGGAAACTTGTTTAGATTAAATGCATCTACTTTGAATAATTTAGCCAATGCAAAAGACACTAAAAATACATGTATGTTGTGGCACCATAGATTGGGTCACATTTGGACCAGTAGATGTTGACTCTTTTGCAAAATATTGATATTATGTCACATTCATTGATGGTGCATCAAGATACACTTGGATTTATTTTATGAATGCAAAATCTAAAGTTTTCACTAAGTTTAAAGAATTTAAGGCCTTAGTTGAGAAGCAAACATATTGTAGAATAAAGGTGTTGAGATCGGATAATGGTCATGAATATTGTTCTAAGGAATTTGATGAATTTTGTAAGAATGCAGGTATTGTGAGACAGAAGACAACACCTTATACACCCCAACAAAATGGGCTAGTAGAAAGAATGAAATAAACCTTAATGGAAGAGCTAGGAGCATGTTAAGAGGTGCTAAGCTAGATCAATGTTTTTGGGTTGAGGCTGTAAGTACTTCTTGTTATTTAATTAATAGATCTCCTTTCTCTAGTCTTGAAGATAAAACTCCTTATGAAATGTGGTTAGAAAGAAAATCTTCTATTTCACATTTAAAGATATTTGGTTGTGAGGCTTTTGTTCATGTGCCTAAAGAAAAAAGAACTAAAGTGGACCCAAAAGCTAAAAAATGCATCTTTGTAGGTTATGGTGAGAATGTACAAGGTTACAAACTCTGGAACCCTCTAACCAAGAAAATGATAATATCAAGAGATGTTATTTTTAGAGAGTTTAGAGCTTATGAAGGTGAAGAACAACCAAAGGAACAAAAAAAGGGTAAAACAATGCATTTTGAAACACATACAAATAAGCAAGAAGATGCACATGTTGAAGAACAACTAGATGGGTTTGAGATTGGAGAAGAAGAAGAGAGTTTAGAGGGTTCAGATAATGATGTTCAGGATAAGAATACATAAGAACAAACAGATCCTCTTACTCCTACTGTAAGAAAATCTACAAGGTAATGAGATCCAATTAACAGGTATAGCCCTCCTGATTTTCATTGTATATTTGCTTTATTGAGTACTAATGATGAACCTAAATCTTTCAAGGAGGCTCTTTCTTTAAAAGAAAGTGAGTCTTGGTTCCAAGCTATGCATGAGGAAATGAATTCCTTGGACACTTGTGACACTTGGGATCTTGTGCATTTGCCCAAAGGAAGAAAGCCCATTGGTTGGAAGTGGGTTTATAAAAAGAAAATTGGTGCAGATGGTAATCTAGAAAGGTACAAGGCTAGCTTGGTAGCTAAGGGCTACTCCTAGAGAGAGGGTGTTGACTTTAATGAAATTTTCTCTCCAGTTGCTAAATTAACTTCTATTAGATTCCTTTTATCTATTGTTGCAAATTTTAATTTTGAGATAGAGCAAATGGATGTTAAAACTACCTTCTTGCATGGGGATCTTGAAGAGGAGATTTATATGAGGCAACCTGATGGTTTTGTTGTTAAAGGGAAGGAAGACTTAGTTTGCAAATTGACAAAATCTTTGTATGGTTTGAAATAGTCACCTAGAGTGTGGTATCAGAAGTTTGATGCTTTTGCATTGAAATTTGGTTTTGTTAGAAGCGAAGAAGATCATTATGTTTATCTTAAGATTATTGATGATTAGGTTCTAATTATTGTCTTGTATGTTGATGACATGTTGTTTATTGGAAACAACAAGGTAATGATTAGAGAGCTTAAAACTTAGATTTCTAAATCTTTTGATATGAAGGACTTAGGGGCTGCAAAATACATTTTTGGAATGGAGATCAACAAGAATCATGTTTACATAAAACTATGGTTAAGTCAGAGTAAGTATGTTGATACAATTTTGCAAAGATTTAATATGCATGATTGCAAACTAGTTAGCATTCCTTTTCATGTTGGTACTAAGCTAAAATTAGACATGTGTCCTACCACTGATGATGCTTTTGAAGAGATGTCTCATGTTCCTTATGCTAGTGTT
Source organism: Cunninghamia lanceolata (assembly GCA_027924645.1). Classification (NCBI taxonomy): domain Eukaryota; kingdom Viridiplantae; phylum Streptophyta; class Pinopsida; order Cupressales; family Cupressaceae; genus Cunninghamia; species Cunninghamia lanceolata. The sequence continues at coordinate 7,879,828 of BSBN01000776.1, read as the reverse complement.
ATTGGTAGTTTAATGTATGTAATGGTTTGCACTAGACCAGATATTGCACAAGCAGTGGGAGTTTTAAGTAGGTTTATGTCTAACCTTGGTAAAGAAGATTGGAATCATGTTAAGATGGTGTTTAGATATTTGTGAGGAACTTCTGATTATTGTTTGGTTTATCATGGTATTGATAGTGTTGATAGATCATTGGACATACAGGATTTTGTTGATTATGATTGGGCAGGTGACTTGGATAGTCGAAGGTTTACAAGTGGCTATGTGCTTACTTTGTTTGGAGCTACGATAAGTTGGATGAGTAAGAGGCAAACCATGATTGCTTTGTCTAGTATAGAAGCAGAGTCTATGGCTGCTACACATGCCTCTAAAGAGATAGTTTGGTTACAGAGACTTGGGAAAGGTATTGGTTTTGATTGCAGGATAGTAAGACTTAATTGTGACAGTCAAAGTGCCATTTGTTTAGCCAAAAATCCTATGTATCATGCTTGTACTAAGCATGTTAATGTTTAGTATCACTTTGTGTGAGAAATGGTTAAGAATGGTAAGGTTTTGATTGAAAAAGTTGACACTTTGGTTAATTCTATAGATTATCTTAGGAAGCCAGTTACTATAGATAAGTTCTCTTGGTGCAGGAAGGCCATTGGCCTTGATCACTGTACTTGATTTAAAGTTTGAATTATATCATTTAGAGTTATTGCAATGTATAATGTCAAGTGGGAGAATGTTGGGATAAGTTGCCATTAACTTGCAATCCTAACCAATTCATGTGTCTCCAAAGTTCTTGGAATGTGTTCCCCAACACATTAGGACTTTGAGAGATTAATTATTTATTAATTATATCACTTTGACTTTTGCAATTAAGTTCTAAATGGATAAAGTCAAACTTGGGCGCCCACTTTGAGATGGGAGCCATGAAGATTTTGTTGACTTCTCTTAAGTCTAAAAATAAAGTTTGATAACTCCTAGTGAGTGGGAGTTAGACTTGAGCATCCCCTTTTTCATGGGACTTATTTTTAGACTGGGAGTTGTGCTTTTTTATGTACATGAGTAGATAATATTGAGACACTTTGCATGGATATAATGTTGAAGCTAAATACAATGTTAGAGATGCATGAATTAGATATTACTTGCATGTGGTTAGAATAGCTTGCATGGACTTGCATGTTTTTGCATGTTGCTTGCATGTAATTGGATGTTGCTTGAATGTACTTGCATGTTGTTGCATGTTGCTCCTATGGACTTGCATGTTGTTGCATGTCACTTGCATGTGCTTGAATGTTGTTGCATGTCACTCCTATGGACTTGTATGACCTTGCATGTTGTTGCATGTTAGTTTTGTGAGTTTACTTGCAAAACAGTCCAACTCCAGAAACTTGCAAGATGATACATCTTAGTGATTCAAGAAATGGGTAATGGTTGCATGTTGTTGAAAATGCTTGCATGTTAGTTGCATGTCAGTTTTAAGATATTACTTGTAGAACACTCGAACTCCCAAAAGTTGCAGGATGATACATCTCAGTGTTTCAAGTAATGGCTATCAGTTGCATGTTGAATACATTGTTTGCATGTCACTTGCATGTACAGAACAAGATATTTAAAAATAACCTTGGGGACATCAATCTTGCATGTTGCTTGCATGAAATTGATGAGTATTGATCACTTCAGTCAACAGAAAGTAACTGGGCAAGCATGGACGCCCATTTGGAAAACTTTTTGTTGTTGCTTTTATTTAGTGATATGTTTGATGTTGGCACAACTATTTTTAGCCATCTTGGGTGCCCACATCATGAAGGGGCAGTTAACTCAAATCTTGGACTTTATTTGAGTTTAGTTTTCTCAATTTAGAGTGCTTGGTTTTTGCATGAGCTTTGGAAGCTATGTTATTGTTACCATTTTTTCTCTATAGCCCAAATTAGTAGAGGTGGAGTACATTCAGTTCATTTTAGATGAGAAAGTTTTTAACATTTGCCTACTATCTTGTTTTGCATAGTTGGAGTGCTTGAAAGAATCAGTTATGATGTATTGTTATAACAAAGGAAAGAGATTCACTTCATCATTTAATGCTTTGTTGAGTATTCCTCAGTGTTGCAAGTTATTTCATTTCATTACAATGATCATTCGATTTATAAATGAAATATATACAAATGGAAGAAACATTGTATTGAATGAAAACATGATAGATCAAATGTCCCACACAAGCCGTGGGAATAGCTGAACTAGTACAAACATAGGAAATATACTATGCGTCTAGAATTAAGAAAGGGAAAGAACATAGCCATAATTGCTTGTTCAATGCCTTTGGTTTCCAAGGTTGCTTTCTGTCCTTGCTCTCGATCTTCATAGGAACCTACAGGATTGGAAGAGATTTGTTACAACTCCGGATATGAGTTCCCTATGTGCGTATCAACAAAGGCATAGTTCATTGCCTATGGTGCACTAAATAATATACAAATCATTCACATACAAGAGAGACTGAAAGAGAAACAATCATTGAGCTTCATTGATTTTACCTAACATGTTTGTTTCCTGTGCAGGTATAGGTGAAATCATGTTGCTATTTTTGAAGATCACTTCAACATGTGGTGCAAAGTGGGCTCTCACAAGGGTTGAACTTAGAATGCTACCCTTGAGTCTCAAGGGGAATGAGATAGGAGTACTTATTCATACTATGCAAAGAGGAACATTTCAACTGAATAGTAATCCACAGAGTGTTTATAAGAGTCTCAAGTTCAATGTCCATCCATGAGTGTTAGTTCAGGGTGACTTGAAGTGAGAACCATTAATGAATAGTGAGCTTATTCAATGCTTCCTAAAGAGGCATGAAGCTGAATAAAAGGTATGAACATCATCTAAATATCCATTTCTATTGTTTGTTGTCACAATATCATCGTATTGTCCTTTGTATGCATTTAAATCATATAATTGGAACAACAAGAGTCATGGAGTACAAGTGTCAAATGAAAGGATAGCTATACTACATTAGGCATGTTTCTAAATCTTGAAAAGACACAATACAACTAAACAAGAAGTGGGAGGGCATACAATAGACATATGAAGTGATTGTACAATAGACTAGAACAACAGTTTGACAACTATGAGATAGATGCAATTATAGTGATCTATGCCAGGTCACTAGCATGAGAAAGGAGTTTTGATGAAGTCTTCATTGTGTTTGTATGCCAAAGTAAGTTCAATCATGAACAAACAACACTCAATGATTTATAAGTACTTCAAGTAGCAACAGTTGTAAAAATAAGCATCCTTATCACATATGAATGATCCAACTAATAAGTAGTATAGTTGCAGCCATACACAGAAATGTCTATGCAAGAACAAGTTCATTGAAATGATAGCTACAGGTGCAACATTTGAAGGTACATCGAGCTCGAAAGCATAAAAATAAACCACATATCAAATGTCAAGCATAGAATGTATCAGTTCAAAAATATCAACAAGGCACTGTCTCAAGAGTTCTAATGTTCATGAAGCTACAGGAAGTAACCATATAAGTGCGGTGAGCAACTTATTTTAGACAAATCAAAGAGGCATGAAGCAATGTGTGAACAACAAACTCCATTTTCATGATGGATAATAGTGTCGAAACAGTCACATCTTTAACACATGTAGTCATACCAAGTATATACAAGATAGATAAGCCATATCACTGTGAGCACATAAAGTGCATACCAAGTGCAGTCATGTTGATATAAGCATACAGTTCTAGTTCAGAAACAATACAAGAGAGTGATTGAAAAACCAGTCCATATTCTTAAGATTTGTTGTCAGGGAGTTATTTTTACAAACCCTTATTTTAGAAGTATGGAAAAATTTTAGATATAGAAGATACTGTAAGTTTCAAGCTTATAAGGGTTTGGTGAAATAAAGAAGAATTATCAGACATATGTACCTGCAACTTGATATAGTGCCAGTAAGAAGTTTGTATAGAAGAAAAATATGATTCTATTATCCTCTACACATAGAAGCGGGAAAAAAAACCAGTCGGTGGTCTCAACTTTTCAACTAGAGCAAATCTTTTCCTTCATAGCAGTTTAAAACCATTTTGGGTTTCACATAAAAAATGGATACAGGCTAGTATAGAAAGAAATATTAAATCTTTGAGCTCAATACAATGAAGGAACACTCAGAAATAGATAACTCATAGCAGCAAGATGAAGATATACAGAGCTTCTTTTAGTATCTTTTCAAAAGGGAATAGTTTCTGGGTTCATGGTAAGTCTCATAACAAAAGAAAGGGAGAATGTGATATAGCTGCAGCCTCTAAATGTCTTATCAACTCTCACTTGCCAAGGAGATACTAAAGAATGATGTAGGGCGTAAGAATAGAAAGCTCACCTTGATCTGTGTCGATAGAGCTATGGTTTACCCACATGTTTTGCCTTCATTTCACCATCGAACCAGCTTTGGGATGTTGTTCATGGCGGTCCAGGATACAGAAACAAGATGTCATGTTGACAAAGGGTAATAGAAAACAAAGAAATGCATCAAGACCTGCCATAGCCGTGGCTTCAAAGCCAGAATATGCTTCAGAAATGTAAGGAAAATGGACTAATTTTGTATAGAGGAACCTTACCTTGTTGTTTCTTGGCGACACCTGTATAGAGATCCATGAAAATTGCATGAAAATCCTTCAAAAATGCAGAGGAATCGATGGGTTTTGACTTCAAACCCCATCCATGGCGGCGGCAATATGCAGAGCTCTCTTTCAAAAGTTCAAAGGTTAAAATGATCCTGAGATCATAGGGTTCGAAGGGTTTTGTGTGTTAGGGTTTCATTTAGTACTAACTCCAATATAATTTTGTCACATCAATTTCTATTTTTCAGCTTCGACTAATGCCCATTGTGGTGTTATGTTCACTTTGCCATGCCTAGGCTTTATGCCTAGAGGACTATTTGACCACCTTTGAAGGTGAAGATGAATATATTTTCATGATGCCTTTAAAATGTAGATTGAGTGGAGGTTGAGCCCTAGGGGCTTTTAATTTTTCAAAACCTCATATGCCCTTAGGAATTTTTTGGAAGCTAGAAAGACAACCCTCATAGGTTTTCATTTTTTGCAAAACCATATATTATGTCATGATATATTTTTATGATTTTTATAGAAAATCATATATCCATCAAATATAAAATACTTGGCATGTGTAAAATAAAAGCCTTGTATTGTTTTTTTTGTGAAAGATCAAATCGAGACAAATTAGGAAATAAAAACTGCAAATCATTGTAAAATGATGTTTTAAAGCAATATCTTATAAATTGCTTTAAAATTTTCATTATTTATGCAGTTAAAATAAGTAAAGCAAACAATATCTTGTTTTTTTTAGTTTGCTTTCTTTTAGGCAAATATGGACAAAAATGGACTCTTTATTGGGAAGATAAAGCATATTTTCTAGTGGGACCACCTCGGAGGGCTTTTTGGGTAGTTTCTTTCTTCAATTTGGAGAAAGTTTGGTGGTAGTTTTCAAGGCTTTTTTATGGAGCTCAAAAATAGATCAGGATAACTATTTTTAGGAGCTTTCACCAGCTTTTTCTTTAGGAGTTATTTTTAGCAGGCATATATTGGAGAAAACTTAATTTTTTCTCAGTCAGTTGATACCTTTGTTTCTTCTCTCTTGAGCACAGGCAGAGAGTTTGTAAACATTTTTTACTCAATTTTTGTCATATTTTCATGTACTCCTTTTAGTTCAATACAACAGAGCATTCCTATTTCACTTTTTTGCTTTCATATTTGCAGCTTTTGATATGATGTTTCATTGTGACCAATACTATGTTCTTTGTTATGTCTCATTACTATAAAATTGCATGCAGATAGTTCATACGATCCTAGTTACATGTTGTGTTCAAATTGAACCTTCATATAAATCATTCTTGAATCGTATGATCTAAGTGAGGTTGTGAGAGTTCATGTTTAAGGAGCTATTTGTGAGTGAAAGTATTGAGATAGGTTAGAAATCAAGAGCATATTCTATTTAAGTTGGAATTTCATTTCAGTTCATCCTCTCACCTTTTCCCTCTGCAAATCATTTAGATTAGAAATAATCATTAGGAGAACTAGATTACTCTAGAGGTTCACTAGGAGTTTAGACAACCCACAGGCCTAGGAGTGTTCCCATGTGTCAACAGATAGTTAAGTTGAATAACTTAGCATAGGGTGCATATCTGATTGATAACAATTTTTGGCACGCCCGGTGGGACCTATTGGATTGTTTTAGTCCAATAGCATCTTCATATATCACTGATATTTGGTGTGTGTGTCAGTGATCTCAGCCTTTGGAGGTAGAAAATTGAACACATCTAGTGACTCTGAGCTCAAGTTTACTGGTTTTGGTATGATCAAGTGCTGGTATGTTACAAAAAATCATCAATTCACTCTATTTTCTAGTTTTCATGAGTAAAAATGTCATATTTTCATAGACAATATTAATATCCACCACCATACTATGAAAATGTTGTCCATAAGGCTCCTTTTCAACCATATTAGACCAGTCATGCTGTTGTTTTCAATTCCATGGCTATTCAAAAGTAGCATGCACAATATAATTGCCACCCACCCACCCCTGCTCAGCCTCCTTACCATCCATACACAAGTAGCCATAATGTTGGTTTTAGTCCAAATACTCATGATGCTTACTACATACCTATTCCTGCCCAATCTTCCAATCAGCTTAAAATTTTTGAAATTATGGAGCTTAAAGGCATTATGTTAGACTATAACAAGCATATTGATGAAATTAAGAGGCAACATGAGTATAATCAACAACAAGAGGAGATTGCAGGTATAAAGAGTATGTTGTTTGATTTCATGCATGACTTCACGAAGCAGGTAGAGGAAATTAAGAAGCAGCATGAATATAACTTACAGTAGAAAGAATGGGCTTGCTCAAGTTATCAGTACGAACAAGAAGGGGAATTTCAAGGAAGGCCATATGAATAGTTTAATTTGCAGCAGCAAGAGTTAGATCACCAAGCCTATCCCTAACAGCAGGAGCAGCAACCTTGTGAGACCTTTAATTCTAACCAGGAGTTGGAGACACGAAGGAGACAATGCGAAGAGAATCTTGAAAAGGAGGTAGCCACACAAACAAAGCTTTTGCTTGCTTGAGCCCAAGCATCTCATGTCATTCTAGAATAGCCTACTCAAGAAGAGGTTTGTAAGTATAAATTTCCAAGTTTTAAATAGAATGAGCCTCTTAGTGTTTCTAAAGTTGAGATTCTGAGTTTTAGGCAAAATAAAGTCCTTGATTCCCCAAACCAGCCTCGCAAGCTTGAAATACTGAGTTTCAGAAGCCCTCACCCCTTGCAAGTTGAGGAAAATAATCATTTTTAGCCTATTATAGTTGCAGATTAGCCCCTTGAGCAACATTTTTTCTCGCAACAAATCCAAGAAGCTCACCAAGTTTCCCCACCTAAGGAATCCAATGATGAACCTTTTGATCAGAATACCTTACTCTTCATCGAGGAGCTTAGAAAGGTAAACCTATTGCATTTAGCTTTGGAGGTTTACTATTTGCAGTAGCAGAAGATCGAACAAGAAAAGACTCCTTGTGATGAATCTATCAATGTTTGCACTAAAGAGCTTCCTTGTTTTGTAGAAAATGATAAAAAAATCCCAGACGATCAACCAGCACAAGAGGCTGATTCACATGGAAAGGTCGCTATTGTTTGTGTTGCTCTCCCAGCTAAATATGAGCATAACGCGTATGTAGCGAAAGTTGATTCAAACTTGACCTTGGATCCTTTGCATTTTGATTCATTTGAAAAAAATTATAATGTTGTTTATAAGATGAATCAAAGTAGGATGTAGAGATTGGAGGGCGAAAGTCTCCAATTGCAAAGGCAAATTGCCTAGGTTCAAATGGAGAATAAACTAGATAAAGAGGAGGATTCAGTTTCCTTGTTTGATCAGCTGCCTACTTTTGTTGGTGATGATGAAGACAGCATGTAGGAATCCAACTTACTAGTTGATTTGGGATAGCTAGAAGATATTGTAGAAAATGATGTACTACTATTTTGTAAAGGCAATGATGAGATTAAGGCCTCAATTTAGTTTGAAGACCAAAGAGACAACTTTGTTTCAGAGTCTAGCATGCTTGTTTCGCATGAATATCCTGACTACTAGGCTGAACATGAAGTTAAATCAGATCAGATTCCCCATGATGATGAGGCATCTAGTTTGTTCTCAGAACTCCCATTGTACTGCAATGAAGAGGCTAGCATGAATGAGACTAAGGTAGATTGCCTTGAAGAGAAATCAAGTGGACCAGCTAAAGATGATCAGCCTTTTCAAAACAACTTTATGCTTGATTGTCAAGATCCTGACTGTTCAACTTGTAGAGAGCTTGCCACTCTGCTGAATTCTTGTAGCGACCACATGCCCAGTCCTAAGCAGCAAAATGATGAAAGCCATTCTGACGAGGGACTGGTTAATAAGCAGGTAAATGAGAACATCCTTATTTTGGATAGTCAAGAAATTGATGTACATGCAAACATTGTTCAAATTGAGTAGAAGCATGAAACTACTTTTCAAGGTATGGCTTTTGATATTTTTCCAAGTTCTCAAGAAATCCGTCGGGAAGATACCTCAGAGCCTATTATGGATCACGAAGCTAATGATCGGTTTGATGATATTTTTTGTACTTATATAATTGATGAGTTTTGTGCAAGGTTGGGTGACATGTTTTCAAATGATCTAAATTAGAAAAATGAGATTGAAACAGTGGGTAACCAACAAGGAACTAGTAATAAAAGTTTAGGTTACACGCATTCAAGAGGTTGCCCCATTAGGGATTTAGCCGATGAGGTGACCAACAAGTTTCAAAGGATTTTTAGTGCCCCAAAGAATGAGATTGCAGTTGAGGAGCAACAAATCCAACTTGCCCATTCATGGCAAACCAGAGGTATGTTTGAACAGAATCAAGGGATTCAAACCTTACAACAATTTATAAGGTGTGTTCTTGTTTTTCACTCCTTATTGCTAGTTTGTAAGCATGAGAAGCATTCTCGGTTGGTTAGGAGGGGAAGTTATTTCACTGAATCAGTGAACAGGTTTGTTTGACCAACTTCTTAGGCTGGTTAGAGTAGGTTAGAGTTAGTGTTTTCAGTCAATAAGTGCTTCATGCACATTTCCTTTCAGTAATTTTCATTTCCCTAAGTGCTGCTCCACATGTTTTCTAGCCACCAGGGCCTTCTAGTTTATTTTTGGTTTGGTTTGGTTTTATTTTCTGCTGCTGTTTGGAGTAGTTTGCAGCTGAGTTTTAATTATTTCTAAGTTGAGATGAGCAAAGTATGACTCAACGCCCATTGGACAATTTAAGGCAACTGGTCTTGACACTTAGCAGGTAAGCATATAGCAGAAGTCACCAGAAATCTTACCGATTTTTCTCTACAGCCCAAATTAGTAGAGTTGGAGTACATTCAGTTCATTTTAGATGAGAAAGTTTTTAACATTTGCCTACTATCTTGTTTTGCATAGTTGTAGTGCTTGAAAGAATCGGTTATGATGTATTGTTATAAAAGAGGAAAGGGATTCAGTTCATCATTTAATGCTTTGTTGAGTATTCATCAATGATGCAAGTTATTTCATTTCATTACAATGATCATTCGATTTATAAAAAAATATATACAAATGGAATAAACATTGCATTGAATGAAAACATGATAGATCAAATGTCCCACACGAGCCGTGGGAATAGCTGAACTAGTACAAACATAGGAAATATACTATGCATTTGGAAATAAGAAAGGGAAAGAACATAGCCATCATTGCCTATTTAATGCCTTTGGTTTCCAAGGTTGCTTTTTGTCCTTGCTCTCGATCTTCATAGGAACCTACAGGATTGGAAGAGATTTGTTACAACTCCGGATATGAGTTCCCTATGTGCCTATCAATAGAGGCATAATACATTGCCTATGGTGCCCTAAATCAGATACAAATCATTCACATACAAGAGAGACTAAAAGAGAAACAATCATTGAGCTTCACTAATTTTATCTAACATGTTTGTTTCCTATGCAGGTATAAGTGAAATCATGCTACTATTTTTGAAGATCATTTCAGCATGTGGTGCAAAGTGGGTTCCCACAAGGGTTGAGCTCAGCATGCTGCCTCTGAGTCTCAAGGGGAATGAGATAGAAGTACTTATTCATACTATGCAAAGAGGAACATTTCAACTGAAGAGCAATCCACGAAGTGTTTATAAGAGTCTTAAGTTCAATGTCCATCCATGAGTGTCAGTTCAGGGTGACTTTAAGTGAGAACCATTAATGAATAGTGAGCTTATTCAATGTTGCCTAAAGAGTCATGAAGCTGAATAAAAGGTATGAACATCATCTAAATATTCATTGCTATTGTTTGTTGTCACAATATCATCACATTGTCCTTTGTATGCATTTAAATCATATAATTGGAACAATAAGAGTCATGGAGTACAAGTATCAAATGAAAGGATAGCTATACTACATTAGGCATGTTTCTAAATCCTGAAAAGACACAATACAACTAAATAGGAAGTGGGAGGGCCTACAGTAGGCATATGAAGTGATTGTTCAATAGACTGGAACAATAGTTTGACAACTATGAGACAGATGCAATTATAGTGATCTATGCTAGGTCACTGGCATGAGAAAGGAGTTTTGATGAAGTCTTCAATGTGTTTGTATGCCATAGTAAGTTCAATCATGAACAAACAACACTCAATGTTTTATAAGTGCTTCAAGTAGCAACAATTGTAAAAATAAGCATCCTTATCACATATGAATGATCCAACTAATAAGTAGTATAGTTGCAGCCATACACAGAACTGTCTATGCAAGAACAAGTTCATTGAAATGATAGCTACAAGTGTAGTATTTGAAGGTACATCAAGCTCGAAAGCATAAAAATAAACCACATATCAAATGTCGAGCATAGAATGTATCAGTTCAGAAATATCAACAAGGTGTTGTCTCAAGAGTTCCAATGTTCATGAAGCTACAGGAAGTAACCATATAAGTGTTGGCAAGAGACACTGTGTGGATTCATAAGTGTTGTCATTGATGGAAACAAAGTCTATCCCACACATCCGCAGTACATAGTATGCCTATACCAAAAGTCAGATTGAAGATTATTTTGGTCCAGTGAACAAGAACAAAGTATGTAACAAGGTCTGACAATCAGGTCCAGATCTCTCAGATGGTGTAACTCAGTAAGTTGCAGACTTGGACAAGTCAAGAGGGCTATCATGGCTACTGTTTCCAAAGATTTAGCATCTGATGATAAAGCAAAGATATGAACATCTGAGTGTTGGGTTCCAGTCAGGCAGAGCAGACAGAGGAAGAACTGACTGACAAAGTATCGAACTTCAATCCAGATGAGTAAAATGTGTTGATCAAGCAATTTGTGGGATTATACATTATTAGCCGACATGATTAATGACTTCTATGCTTAATCTTTTGATATGCATCACAAATCATGCATGGATTCAGCTGACATATCAATAACTTGCAAATATCTTGAGTGTTCCTGTTGCCGACTAGAAAGTTGATGAAAATCCTTGATGCGGATATATATACCAGATGGATTCCAGCATGTAAGTGGGTGTCTTGAAGATGTGAAGAAATAAGGTGTGAAGAAAAGTAGGGATAAGTGTGAGAACAACAATTCAAGTCCAGTATGTGATTGAATAACAACATTGAACAGAGGAAGAATGAAGTGTGTCAGATCAGTATATTGTGCCTAACCGAAACTGAACTCTTGCATTTGTAGATGCTTCTCATCAGTTCAAACACTTGATTATCTTTTGTAAGTTCTGTAGATAGTGAGTCTCTTGTAGGTAGTGTGCCTCTTGTGAGTAGTGTGCTCGGGCAGTGAGCCCTAATTGGCAAGTGCCATTTTACACTCCTTTATTCTTTTAACAGAGAATACAATCTTGGGTTAGTCACCCCGTGGTTTTTCCCTTAACAGGGTTTCCACGTAAAAATCTTTATGTTATGTGTGTTGATTTTATTTTTGTTCTTATGATTACATATGATATCATGTTTTGATATAACACTGAATATTGAGATAACAAAATTAAAGAAATTTTGAAATAACTAATTCACCCCCCCCTCTCAGTTATCTGCTTTGTTTTCAACAATTGGTATTAGAGCAAGGTTCCTCTGAGCAAAGCCTAACAGCTTGAGGAAGATCTGGAAATCTTAATGGATGCATATGGTATGAAGGAACAACTTCAGTCTGCCCTAGATGATCTTGAACAATCCCACTCTAAAGTCAATAATTTGAGAGAAAGACTCAAACAAGCTGATGATTTCATAATTGAGCTAAAAGAAAAACTTAGTATCTCTGTGAAAAATAGAAAGGAACTACTTCAAAAATTAGCCAATCAGAGTGAAGTCAATGATACTAATGAAGATCTGAATGAGAAAAATAAGCTATGTGAGAAGCTGTCAAAAGAATTCATTATGGTAAGGCATGAAATGGAATCAGGGGTTATGAGATTCACCCAAGAAATTGAAGAAAAAAGAAAGATTGAAGACAATCTAAAACAATCCCTTAAGGAGAAAATAGAGGACTGCCACAAAATGGATAGAATAATCAGGCATCTTGAATCTGATCTTGAAGAAGCTAGAGACAATGAAGAACAACTTGAGAATCAGATAGACACGCTTAAACAAGATCTTCAAACTGCAAATGAATACAAAGAGAAATTCAAGATAAGCTTAGGCCAACTTGAAGTTCTTCTTGAAAGCCAAAAGAGGGTAGATGATAAGTGTGGCTTGGGTTATGAGAAAGGTGATAGCTCTGGATCCGGTCAGAAGAACTTTGGATCAGGAAATCAAAGAAATAGGCCTAGAAGACCTCCGATAAGGCAACCAAACGCTCAAAGATATCCATCCTTCAATGGATACTGCTTCAATTGCAACAATTTTGGTCATAAAGCAACTCAATGTAGGAGGAGAATGAATCAGAATAATCCATCCTTCTCTGGACAATGTTTTAATTGCAAAAGGTATGGTCACAAATCTCATGAATGCAAAAATATGCAAATAAACAATTCATTCAATGGTAGATGCTTTGCATGCAATAGAATGGGACATATGGCTAATCAATGCAGATCAAAAGGATATCAATCAAATAAGCAAAGAAATGTTGTATGTTACAATTGCAATAGATCCAGTCATATTGCCAAATTCTGCAGAAGCAGAAATCAGGATAGAAAAGGTCCGGTGGAACATAATCAGAAACAAGATAAGGGCAAAGGTAAAGTGAATGCGGATGAAGTTCAAAAGGAGATGAGTAAGATTTGGGTAAAAAGGAGTACAATGAATATTGTGGATGGATCTGCACCAGAATCTGGTGCTAATATTCCTTCCAAAACTAAAAAGGTGAGCTCTGGCTCAGGGGAAGTCACAGAGAAAAACAATTTCCCCCAGCCAGTCAGCTAGTGCCTAAATTTGGCACATTGAGTAAACATCTAACGCTGTGGATTAAAGGGCTCTCAAAAAAACCTCCAAATAACCTTCAGTCAAAATGTGAAAGGTCCACATGGAGTTTTGCAAGATTTATAACCGCTCAAGTTAATCCAGTTCCGACAACTATCCGGTAAAGTAGAATTTCACAAACAGATCCAGTATGATTCAAAATTGAAATGCTTTGATCTGCAGACCCATGACATGATTGAAGAAAAGAAGATATGTTGTCAATCCTCACAGACAATGATTCTAAGTTCCACGCAGTAATTCAAGAAAATCTCTGTCAAAATAGGGCAACCGGATAACTTAAGTTGTGCATTTATCACAAAAGGAAATTAGGGTTTGCGCAAGGATAAAAGGTTTCTTTCACTCGTTATTTACACACTTGCACTCATGAAGAAGAAAATAAGAGCTCTGCGAAGAAGATTCTACAATTCACTCAAGTTCAACTAAAAATTAAATTCAACCAGTGATTCGTTCCGGTTCCTGCTTCAAACCCTAAAGCGTGAAAAGGTACTTCCATTCTAAAAATCTCTCTCTGAATCTCTTGCAAAATGGCTACTCTAATGGTTGTCAATATTTCTGATAGGCCGAGACCTAAATTCAAGAAACACCCTTACAAATCTCTAGAAGTTGATCCCTTGGGTGCGTCTTCTAGCATTCCGCATGGAGTCTTGCATGTAGAAGATGTTAGGGTTTATATCCATGCAAACATTAAAGAATTTGGAGACTCAAAATTGATGGATATTTATCACAAACAGCTAATAGATGAGAATTTTGAACTCAAAACTGAATTCAAGGCCCTCCGGGACAAACACTTCAGACATTGTATACATTTTCCATGTTTTGCAGAAGATGATTGGGTCTGGTATGTTCTAAGTAGGATGCATGATAATTTTATGTGGCTAATGACCCCATTCAAGATAACTAAAGATGCCATCAGGGCAGTGACCAGACTGCATTCAGCCGGTGGGTTACCCACACTTAAATCTGTGAAGAACCAAACGGTAACTGAAGCCACCGGATCAAAATTTGACAAAAGAGCAATGACTATAGAAGATATCACAGATCTGGATGTCAAGTTTGCTTCAATGATAATCAGCTACAAAATCTACCATTCGAGCAGGGAGAATTCTGTGTCTGGAACAACAATCTATGTTGCCTATCAGATGTTGAGGGAAGATGCAGATTATGATATGTGTGAGCTTCTTCTAAATCAGCTGTTGGAGAACTTGCAAAAGATCAAAAAGGATAAGAAAAATTCCTTTAAATATGGTAGTCTAATACTGTGTTTGTTCTTCTATTATATGAATTAGCTACCTGGGTCAAATGGTTGGGTCTGGCAAAATGATAAACCCGTGGCAATTCAGATTAGAGATTACATGTATGGACTTGGTGATGCACAAGCCCAAAACTCTACTCTCTAGGGTTACTTTAAGAACTTCCAGAGCATGATGCAAGCCAGAGAGAGAATACCATAGTCCCTAGTTGAGAAATACAAGGACATAGTTTGCTTTATGGTTGACATTGATCAATGTCTAATGGAGGCAGTTGAGCCAAGAACTATGTGGATAATGCCTATGGGATATGAGGTCAATGAGAAAATATTGGAGCTACATATTCAACACCTGTTGAGCCAGCCTAAGGATACTGAAGTAGAAAGGTTTGGCACCTTTGAAGAGCTAAGTATAAAAATACATGTTGAGTTAAGACAGCCAGAGATGAAGAGGAAAGTAAGAAAGGAAGTTGAAGAAATTGCCAAAAGATTTGGCATATCAAAGGAGGCTCTAGATGCTAACAGAGAGAAAATGGAGAAGGCAGAGAAAGAAAGACAAGAAGCAAAGAAAGAAAGTGCCCCTGCACAAACCACCTCTAGGACTAGATCCTCCAAGAGCTCTGCTCCTGTCGCTTCCAAAAGCTCAAAGTCTACCAAACCAGAAGTCAAGACATCTGGAAAAGGAGAAAAGAGGACGAAGACCAAAGCCTCTAGATGCTAACAGAGAGAAAATGGAGAAGGCAGAGAAAGAAAGACAAGAAGCAAAGAAAGAAAGTGCCCCTGCACAAACCACCTCTAGGACTAGATCCTCCAAGAGCTCTGCTCCTGTCGCTTCCAAAAGCTCAAAGTCTACCAAACCATAAGTCAAGACATCTGGAAAAGGAGAAAAGGGGGTGAAAACCAAAGCCTCAAGGACATATACAAGCCATAAAGATGATGAGGCAACAAAATTAGATGAAGAAATTAGGGAAATAAAGAAGAGAACATCTGGGAAGTTCTCTGCTAGCAAAAATGAGGAAGAGAAGGCAGAGGAATTTGTTGAAAAGCCCACTCTTTCCATTGATGACATCATCAAGGCAGTTACTGTGGATGGGAACTTGTATCCGGTGACTGAGTTCTATGATGCATATAGTGATGCTGACAAGAGAATTCTGGAAGAGGCTACTATCAAGTACTTGAACATTTACAATAAAGCTTCCATTGAAATCATATCATTAATTCCTAAGAGCCTACAAAAGGTACTTGAGCTGAGAAAAGAGAATGCAAAAGTTAAAGACTTAGAAATCCAAGAGCAAATAATGATACAACTTTACCTTTCTATCACTCCAAAACAAATGGACATGATTTTCAAGGATTGTAAGGATGAGTTCCGGAGTAAGGCAAGAATGAATAAACTCATGCTTGGAGAAACAGAACAAGTAGCAAGTGAAACAAAAGATATCCTCTGGAATGCCTTGAAGAGATTCAATATTCCTATTATAGAGGAAACAGATGAAGAACCTTCTACCATGAATGTTGAAGGATTAAATATAATCAATGAAGAATTTTCTGACAAGGATGTCGAAGGATTAAAGAAAATAAATGAAGAAATCTCTGAGAACTTAGACTCCTCAATTCTGGAAGAGGAAGTTCATGAAGCAGCAAACACAGGTGACATCTCTCCTCCTGATCCCACTACAGCTATGACAAACATTCTAGACTCTGAAGATGAAGGAGAAGGTAGAAGAGAGGAGAAGAAGATTCAAGAAGAAGAGGTTAAGGGAAAAGAAGAAGAACAAGAAGAAAAGACTAATGATGATTGTTCTGATATCCCAAAAGAAAAGAAGACTCAATCACCAGCAAGAGACACTTCAGAGACAGTGAAGAAATTCTTAGACAAAGAAATGATGGAGCTGGATGAACTTGAGCTATTTTAAGGACCACTAAATTTTGACTCTCTCTCCCTGGTTCAGACAATGAAAATAACATCTTTTGCTCAAGCCAAAGAAAAAGAAAAACTCTTGAAATCTCACATGGAGGACTATGAACTGTTGGAGATTGCATCCAGGATGTTGGAGAAGATCATGCCATCCTATCAAAAGGATCCTTCAGCCTCACCATCCAGTAACTTGAAAAAATTAGTAAATTTTGTTAACACTCCTTTTGAATCTCTAGAGAAATCAAAAGAAGCAAAGGTCTGGAAGGAGTTTCTAGAAAAAAGATTCACTGAGGTGCAAGGGCTTATTGCAAATGATAGGAGGACTCTAGATATTGGAATAAAGAGCCTTGAAAATGCTCTCAAAGATGGTGGGGACCTATTCAAATTCTGTCTGACTTGGCCTAAAGTGACAAAAGACATTGAGGAGAAAGTAAAAGAATAAGAAGAAAAATTGTCAAGCCTAGTTCAGAATTTTGACCCTCTTTCTTCCTCTCTAATGAATCAAGAATGCCAGGCTATTATTATTATAAATGAAATAAAGAAGCTGGGCAAAGAAAAGAAGAACATAATGAACAGAATGGGTGAACTCAGAGGGATAATTATCCCTAAGTTAGAGGCAATGCATGAGGCCTTGACAGATACTCAGACCACAGCACGGACCAGTGATCCAGCAGATTTAAGAAGGGCAGAAGCATATGCATTTTTGTTGAGTGGTCACATCTCCATTTTGGATAGGATGAAGAGGAGTTGGGCCATGGAGTTTGTACAGTTGAAGACTACTTTTACAGACATACTCAAGTATATGTAAGTTTATCTTATGATTTGTATGTACATATGCGGCCATGTATAGAATAGTTTTTGCAAAATTTTGGTATGCAGATTCCACCCTTTTCCATTGATGTTAAAGGGGGAGTGAAGAATAGTGAAAAATGTGGAGTCCAGCTAAGGGGGAGCTCCGGTAAAATAGTGCAAGAGACAGAGCATCAGCCAAGGGGGAGTTACTACAACACTTAGCCATTTTTCACTAAGTGTTGCCATCAATGCCAAAGGGGGAGATTGTTGGCAAGAGACACTGCGTGGCTTCATAAGTGTTCTCATTGATGGCAACAAAGTCTATCCCACACATCTGCAGTACATAGTACGCCTATACCAGAAGTCAGATTGAAGATTATTTTAGTCTGGTGAACAAGAACAGAGTATGTAACAAGGTCCACAATCAGGTCTGGATCTCTCAGATGGTGTAACTCAATAAGTTGCGGACTTGGACAAGTCAAGAGGGGTATCATGACTACTGTATTCCAAAGATTTATCCTCCTGTGATAAAGCAAGAAAATTATATGACCATCTGAGTGTTGGGTTCCAGTTAGGTAGAGCAGACAGAGAAAGAACTGACCGACAGAGTATCAGACTTCAATCCAGATGAGTACAAGGTGTTGATCAAGAAATTTGTGGGATTATACATTGTTGACCAACATGATTAATGACATCTATGCTTAAGCTTTTGATATGCATCACAAATAATG
Organism: Cunninghamia lanceolata; assembly: GCA_027924645.1. NCBI lineage: Eukaryota > Viridiplantae > Streptophyta > Pinopsida > Cupressales > Cupressaceae > Cunninghamia > Cunninghamia lanceolata. The sequence continues at coordinate 7,861,647 of BSBN01000776.1, read as the reverse complement.
CATGGATTCAGCCGACAGATCAATAACTTGCAAATATCTTGAGTGTTCCTATTGCTGACTAGAAAGTTGATGAAAATCCTTGATACGGATATATATACCAGATAGATTCCAACATGTAAGTGTGTGTCTTGAAGATGTGAAGAAATAAGGTGCAAAGAAAAGCAAGGATAAGTGTGAGAACAGCAATTCAAGTCCGGTATGTGACTGAATAACAACATTGAACAGAGGAAGAATGAAGTACATCGGATCAGTATATTGTGCCTAATCGAAAATGAACTCTTGCATTTGTAGATGCTTCTCATCAATTCAAACACTTGATTATCTTCTATAAGTTCTGTAGACAGTGATTCTCTTGTAGGTAGTGTGCCTCTTGTGAGCAGTGTGCTTGGGCAGTGACCTAATTGGTAAGTGCCATTTTGTACTCCTTTATTCTTTTAACAGAGAATACAATCTTGGGTTAGTCACCCTGTGGTTTTTCCCTTAACAGGGTTTCCACGTAAAAATCCTTGTGTTATGTGTGTTGATTTTATTTCTGTTCTTATGATTACATATGCTTTCATGTTTTGATATAACACTGAATATTGAGATAACAAAATTAAGGAAATTTTGAGATAATTGATTCACCCCCCCTCTCAGTTATCTGCCTTGTTTTCAACAATAAGTGCGGTGAGAAACTTATTTCAGACAAATCAAAGAGGCAGCAATGTGTGAACAACAAACTCCATTTTCATTATGGATAATAGTGCCGAAACAGTCACATCTTTAACACATGTAGTCATACCAAGTATATACAAGATAGATAAGCCATGTCACTATGGGCATATGAAGTGCATACCAAGTGCGGTCATGGTGATATATGCATACAGTTCTAGTTCATAAACAATACAAGAGAGTGATTGAAAAACCAGTCCATATTCTTAAGATTTGCTGTCAGGGAGTTGTTTTTACAAACCCTTATTATAGAAGTATGGACAAATTTCAAATACAGAAGATACTGTAAGGTTCAATCTTATAAGGGTTTGGTGAAATAAAGAAGAATTATCAGACATATGTACCTGTGGCCCGATATAGTGCCAGTAAGAAGTTTGTATAGAAGAATAGTATGATTCTATTATCCTCTACACAAAGAAGCGGGAAAAAAATCTAGTTGGTGGTCTCGACTTTGCAACTAGAGCGAATCTTTTCCTTCATAGCAGTTTAAAACCATTTTAGGTTTCATATAAAAAATGGATACAGGGGAGTATAGAAATAAATATTAAATCTTCGAGCTCAATACAATGAAGGAACACTCAGAAATAGATAACTCATAGCAGCAAGATGAAGATATACAGAGCTTCTTTTAGTATCTTTTCAAAAGGGAACAATTTCTGGGTTTGTGGTAAGTCTCATAACAATAGAAAGGGAGAATGTGATACAACCGTAGCCTCTAAATGTCTTATCAACTATCACTTTCCAAGCAGATACTAAAGAATGATCTAGGGCATAAGAACAGAAATCTCACCTTGATCTGTGTCGATAAAGTTGTGGTTTACCCACATGTTTTGCCTTCATTTCACCATCGAACCAACTCAGGGATGTTGCTCATGGTGGCCCAAGATACAGAAACAAGATGTCATGTTGATAAAGGGTAATAGAAAATAAAGAAATGCATCAAGACCTGCCATAGTTATGGCTTCAAAGCCAAAATATGCTTCAGAAATGTAAGTAAAATAGATTGATTTTGTATAGAGGAACCTTACCTTGTTGTTTCTTGATGACACCTGTATAGAGATCCATGAAAATTGCATGAAAATCCTTCAAAACTGTAGAGGAATCAGCAAGTTTCGACTTCAAACCCCATCCATGGAGGCAACAATATGCAAAGCTCTCTTTCAAAAGTTTAAAGGTGAAAATGATCTTGAAATCATAGGGTTCGAAGAGTTTTGTGTGTTAGGGTTTCATTTAGTACTAACTCCAATATAATTTTGTCACATCAATTTCTATTTTTCAGCTTCGACTAATGCCCATCGTGGTGTTATGTTCACTTTGCCATGCCTAGGTTTTATGCCTAGAGGACTATTTGACCACCTTTGAAGTTGAAGATGAATATATTTTCATGATGCCTTTAAACTGCAGATTGAGTGGAGGTCAAGCCCTAGGGGCTTTTAATTTTTCAAAACCTCATATGCCCTTAGGAATTTTTTGCAAGCTAGAAAGACAACCCTCATAGGCTTTCATTTTTGCAAAACCATATATTATGCCATGATATATTTTTATGATTTTTTTAGAAAATCATATATCCATCAAATGTAAAATACTTGGCATGTGTAAAATCAAAGCCTTGTATTATTTTTTTTGTGAAAGATCAAATTGAGACAAATTAGGAAATAAAAACTACGAATCATTGTAAAATGATGTTTTAAAGCAATATCTTATAAATTGCTTAAATAAAATATTCATTATTTATGCAGTTAAAACAAGTAAAGCAAACAATATCTTGTTTTTTTTAGTTTGCTTTCTTTTAGGCAGATATGGACAAAAATGGAGTCTTTATTGGGAAGATAAAGCATATTTTCTGGTGGGACCGCCTTGGAGGGCTTTTTGGGTAGTTTCTTTCTTTAGTTTGGAGATAGTTTGGTGGCAGTTTTCAAGGCTTTTTTATGGAGCTCAAAAATGGATCAGGATAACTATTTTTAGGAGCTTTCACTAGCTTTTTCTCTAGGAGATCTTTTTGGTAGGCATTTATTGGAGATAACTTAGTTTTTCTCAGTCAGTTGATACCTTTGTTTCTTCTCTCCTGAGCACAAGTAGAGAGTTTGTAAACATTTTTTACTCAGTTTTTGTCATATTTTCATGTACTCCTTTCAGTTCAATACAACATAGCATTCCTATTTCACTTTTTTGCTTTCATATTTGTAGCTTTTGATCTGATGTTTCATTGTGACCAATACTATGTCCTTTGTTATGTCTCATTACTGTAAAATTGCATGTAGATAGTTCATATGATCCTGGTTACATGTGTTCAGATTGAATCTTCATATAAATCATTTTTGAATCGTATGATCTAAGTGAGGTTGTGAGAGTTCATGTTTAAGGAGCTGTTTGTGAGTGAAAGTATTGAGATAGGTTAGAAATCAGGAGCATATTCTGTTTAAGTTGGAATTTTATTTCAGTTCATCCTCTCACTTTTTCCCTCTGCAAATCATTTAGATTAGAAAAAATCATTAGGAGAACCAGCTCACTCTGGAGGTTCACTCTGAGTTTAGGCAACCCACTGGCCTAGGAGTGTTCCCATGTGTCTATAGATGGTTAAGTTGAATAACTTAGCATAGGGTGCATATCTGATTGATAACAATTATCAATTACAATTGATTGTAATTTGAGTTTCAATCTTTTGAATTAAGAAGCTTTTGAATTAAAAGAAGCTTTTGTAATTAATTGAAAACCCCATACATTTTCTAGAGAGTTGAAAGGTGAAAAAGACTTAGAAGAAAAAAGCAATAAGTTCTTTGTAAAAAGTTAGAGAAAAAAAGAAAGAAGCTTTTTTTGTGAAGTACATCAAGGACTTAGAAGAATTTCAGTATTGAATGTAATTTTTTCCAAAAAGATTTAATACAAGCAAGAAACATCTTTGAGTGTGGAGTTGTTTCCTGAAAGGGTTTCTCTATGTAAATACTTTGCATGCTTCTTCTCTTCTACATTGGATTGAAAGTGCATAAGCACTTGTTCATTAATTGTTACATATTAATCTTTATTTTAGCTTTGCATACACAAAATTTTAAAGTTTATAGTAGTAGTTCTGCCTTCATTTTCAACATAGCCATGTTAGGTACCCTATTACATAAATGAAGGAAGGAGAAAACCCATAGGAAAAAACTCCTCCTTAAGAGTAAGGTCTAGGAGACCCCCCTAAAGAACTATTGTCCTGCACCCCCAAAAGAGTACGCAAGTGATGATACTTGCTCTTAGTGAAAGGTTTGGTGAATATGTGTACAACCCACTCCTCTGTAGGACAATACTGAAGATCAATGATCTTAGTCTAAATCATCTCCTTGATGAAGTGCATATGGATCTCTATGTGTTTGGTCCTCTGATGATAATCGGATTCTTTGAGATCTAAATGGCACTTTGGTTGTTGCAATAGATGGACCCTACACTTAGGAATATAATGAAGGAAGAAAGCTAGTGCATGCTTCTTAATACCTCTTAGACTATTTAGCATCATGAAACTTAGGTCTAGGCCAATAGTTTATTTATTTTTAAAAGTCAGTCATTAGGGTTTTGGCTTGTAGGATAGATGTCTACCAAAGCCACCAACATGAAGTATGAGCTCAAAGGAATTCCTCTTGTAAGAAAGATGACCTCAACTTCGAACAACATAGGAGAAACTGATCTAGGCCATATTGACCAAGATGACTTCAGATTGAGGATCTTTGGACCTAATCAAACAGAGTGGGCTAGAATGATTAGAGACAATGGAATTATCCAACTTGCAGCCTTTCCTACTTTAGTGCAATGCCCAGAGCTAATCATAGCTTGTGGAGAGAGGTACCACCCAAAAACAAGGATAGTAGTGACCCAAGATAGTAGAGTAGTAGCAAATTTCACTACAGTGGCTCTTACTGAGGCATTTGATATTCCCCCTGCCCCAACTTTGACAATGTTGAAAAAGGAGAATAGCAAGAAAATGTATGAACAAGCCCCTGAGGCCTACAAGAGGATCATCAATGATAAATGGATGAAACAAAAGAGAGCAACATTATCTAAACTTCCTCATGTGCTATATAGGAGTGATTTCAAGGAGGAAATAGGTGACATGGCTACTCTTTTGAGTAGGATTATAGGATTGCCTTTTGCTTCAACTTTTGAAGGATGGATGTTTTCTTACATTAAGGATATTTTGAAGGGACAAATGAAGATACACTGGGGCCAACTCCTAAGTAACAATATCAATGAAGCTTTTGTGGCCTTGGATTAGGACAAAGTGTTCCGATGGACTTCTTATGTAGTGTATATGTTGTCAAGGAACTTTGTCTTTCCTAGCTTGTCTAATTGGGAGAAGTAGGCAATGCGGATGGACAAATTAAAGTATATGAGTGCTATCCCCAACTGGAAATCTCCCAATCACTCGTCCACTACAAGAGGGTCAATGATGCATTTACAATGCATATTACAAGAATTTTGCAAGGAGATATGTCAAGAAGGATACCTTTGGAAGCCACAAATGTAGTGCAAACATATGGCAGGTGGTATATTCAATTTCCCAAGTTTACCTACCTCAGAATTCAAGGTTTCAATAGAGCACCATACAAGCTACCCAAGTATCCAACTGATCAGGTAGTGCTTCTAGAGTTAACAAGACAGTTATGTACCTATACGCTCAAAATCGTGACCTTAGTTACTTGGGGTTGTCGAATCAGATTTTGACACGCACACGGATCCTTCCCTCCTTAACACGAGGTGAACTACCACATCACTCTCACTCTCATGGAAGTAGCTATTGGAGAGGAAGTGAGACACGGTGGGGGTCTAGCTCATTGGAGAGTTGGACTTCACGGAGAGGGGTCGGCACGTCCTGGGGCCTTAGTTATTGTGTGCTAATGTGGATGTTTTGGTCAATGATTGTTGTTGTAGAGATAACCGTATGACCTGAAGGGTCATTAGTTACTCTTCTCCTGTTGGGATTTTTGGTATTCCACCTATGTGTGGGTAAGCTATTACTTTTGTTGATGGCTTGTTGTCTTTCAAAGTATCTAATGAATGCCTATTGTAGCAATTTTTGCATATGTTCTTCTATCTATTGGAGAACAAACGGATCATGTTGTGGTCATGGATGAATCTCTTCAATCTCGTCGAGGATTTCCCTCACCCACTCACCTCTTAATCCTAGGCACATTCGTGAGCCAAGACAAGAGATAGATGTATGTGGACTAACTTGACTAGACTTTAGGGTTTGACCTAGGGTTTTGGTTGACCTAGGATTTAGTTGTGCATTGACTTTTGTTGACCTTGTAATAGTATCAAGGGTTTGACCAAATAGTTGATCGTTGTTGACCTTGTGATGATATCAAGGGTTTTCAAGTTATCTATGTGCCTAATGTTTTTGTTCTTTTCTAGGGTTTTGTGAATGCAATACTATATGAAGTACAAAACTTATTTTTTGTGCTTTTTTGGATATTTTGGAAATAAAAGATGCTTTTTAATCTAGGAAAGGAAATATGAATGCAACTAGAATGAATCTTACCTAATGCAATTATTTTATGTTTTTGGGGTTTTTGAATGTTTTGAAATGATTTAATCTAGAAAAGGAAATTGCAAGTAAATGAATTAAACTATGAATGCAAATTACTTCTAGAATGCTATATCTAACTATTCTATCAAGGAAAAAGCAATAAATTACTAATCCCAAGAGCAATTTCAATTTTCTAATTACTATCAATTGACAAAAAGCATAGAGGAACTTGAAATAAAGAAGACTTATGAGCCTCCACTACCCTCATAAATCCTTGATGGCAACCTCGTATCCTCTTGAAGCAGCAGGGAGACCTCTTGGCAACAAGATGACACAAAGAAGAAAAAGAAGCATAAGAATATTTGAAAAGAGAGCTCAATGAGAACTTTTGATGAGCACAATGGTGTTGATTGAAGAGGCATAAGGACACTTGAAGAGCTTTATGTGAAAGCTTGATGAAAAATGAACAAACAAAAGACACCTTCGTCCTATGTGAGCATGAGAATGCTAATTGGAGAGAAAAAACTTAGCACGAGTTGTGTGCACAATGAATTTGCCTCCGTGGAAGAGCTTTGAAGCTATGCAATAATGAAAGCTTTGAAGCTTTAGAAAACTAAAGAAAGAAATAAAGAAAGAGGCTCAAAGGCATCTGAAGAAACTTGAAAAAGCTTGTGAAGATGAGAAGAGTATTTATAGGTTATAAGAAGGGATGAGAGGTGAGGAAGAGAAAGAGTTAACCCAATTTGATTGAAGAGTTAACAAGGTTGATTGAAGAGTGATCTGGACTCAAATTGGAGTGATCTACCCAATGAAAGCTTATCACTCAAGAAGAAGTGGAGAAAAAGAGATGTATGAAAGAGAATAAGTTGTTAATTTTAGATCAAATGGAGCTAATTATGCATGTGTGGGTGCATGGAATAGTCAAATCCATATTAGGCATCAAAAATCATGCAAATTGGAAGAAAAACAGGTGAAAACGAAGCTTTTTCGAGTTAGAAACTTGATCTTTTCCGTGGCTAGAAACATGATAGGGTTGCCCATGGGTTGCTCCTTTCACTAGTAGGGTCACCCATGGGTCACTTGGGGGGTGGCCCTGGGTTGCCTGGGGGGAGATCCTGCTTTAGTAGGGTTTCCCAATGGGAGATTTAGAAAGAAAGGGGTCTGGGTGAAAATGCATGATGGGAGATGGTAGACGAGATGAAAAGGAGGGGATTTGTCTCCAGAAATAGGTCAATCATGTATAAGAATCCAAATCTCAACTTGTAAAGTAGGATCTCCTGGTGGGAGATCCAAAAATAATAGGGGGAGATTTGGATTGGTTGAGTGAAACTAAAAACTGAAAGTTAGAGATGGCTAGGGGGGACCTCTAGAAGGCTTCTAGGGGTGGAGAGTGAAAGGAAGCTAGGTGTGTGGAAATCGCTTCCTACACTAATCTAATGAGGGGAGAGCTCTACAAATTCAAATTAATCCTTACAATAACAGCAATATGAAACATGTAAAGAGATATTGCAGCAATACACATGAACCAGAAAGAAGACAGAAGAAGAGAGACAAAGATATACGGTGGGGAAAACCCTTATTGGGTGAAAAACCCCACACTCAGAAACCTACATAATGTATTATCAAAACTGAATAAGGTTTACAATACACTTGCAATGCAAGCTTCAATGATCTTTGACACTCGTGTCTGGAGTCAATCCGGTAGCATAACAGTACCTGTAAAACCTGTAATACCTCTCCTCCTCCAAGCACCTATTTATATAGAAAATACAAGGCAAAATTGGTCCTATCTTGAGATGGGCATCTAACTTGGCCTCATGGCCCAAAACCCATGCCTAAGGACACTCAGTCAACATTGTAGAATGTTCCTGACACTTGTCCATAGCTCCCATCCCAAAGAGGTCGCCTATTTCTAGAATGGGCTATGACAGATGCTCTTACGACTCTTATGACCATCATAGAATCTGTCATAGTAGTTACAACCTACAATTGTAAGAGAATCTGTCATACACAGGCTATAAATAGCATATTCTCTTACAACATGTCATAGTCCACCTTGGGGAACCAAAATATGCCTTTTTCAAAGATGCTTCATGACACATATTTTCACCTGTCTTACAAGCTTCTATTTCTGACTCTTACATGTCATAACTTCATCATAGGAATCTGTCATAACCGTTTCGGTCAACATTTCCTTACACAACATCCAAGATGCCGACACATGACAAAATTCTCCTACCACTAAGTGGGACGCCTATCTCCTCATGTGAGGACAAAATTACAAGTTGTCATCTTCCATGTAGGATGACACATCACCGTGCCACATCCCACAGCATGACAATATGGAATTTACAATTAATTTACAACATAGGCAATGAATTAATAAATACAAACATAAATAATGCAAGGAATTACCAAGGTTGAGACACCTTAATTCCCAACATTCTCCCACTTGTTGAACACCTTGTAAGAGCCAATAGAATAACATGATTTAACTGCTATAGTCCAAGAGGCCCATAGACTCCGAACACCATCTGAACTTCTTTGTGCTCACTGGTTTCGTCAATACATCTGCAACATTCTTCAAAGTATCTCACTTGTCCAAATTTGCCTTCCCATCCTCTACCATGTCTCGCACGAAGTGAAACTGTACATCAATATGCTTTGTTTTGGCATGGAAAGTTGGATTCTTTGCAAGGCAAATCGCACTCTGACTGTCACAACTAATCGTAATCTGACCTGTATCAACACCAATATCTGAACACAATCTCTTAAGCCAAATAGCTTCCTTACAAGCATGAGTTGCTGCCATATACTCAGCTTCTATCATGGACAAAGCAACCACAAGTTGTCCCTTACTCATCCAACTAATAGCACCACCAAATAGTTTAAACACATAAGCACTGGTGGATCTCCTGCTATCAATGTCGCCTGCCCAATCTAAATCCACAAATCCACGAATATCAATAGAATGCAGAGGTCCTGTAACATTACCATGATAGCATATAGAATAATTGAAAGTACCCCTCAAATATCTGAACACTCGCTTAACTGCATCCCAATGTACCCATCCAGGATTAGCCATAAATCGACTAAGGACTCCCACTGCTTGGGCAATGTTTGGTCTTGTGCAGACCATAGCATACATCAAACTGCCAACAACACTAGCATAAGGTAATCTGCTCATGTCCTCCACCTCACTAGGAGATTTTGGACAATCATTAATAGATAACTTTGTCCCCAAAGAAATAGGAATGCACAATGGTCTACAATTTGCCATGTTGAACCTATCCAACACGGTCTTCACATACTTACTCTGGCTTAACCAAAGTTTTCTATTAGTTCCGTCTCTTATGATTTCCATTCCTAGAATGTACCTAACTACCCCTAAATATTTCATTTCAAACTGTGCTGACAACTGAGATTTAAAATTAGAAATCACATTCTTACCCTTCCCAATGAGCAACATATCATCAGCATACAATGCAACAATGAGAATACGATCACCATCAAACTTAAAATACACACAGTGATCCGATTTCGATCTCACAAATCCAATTGACAACACAAAGGGATCAAACTTCAAGTACCACCTCCTAGGAGACTGCTTCAAACCATACAAAGACTTCTTCAACTTGTAAACCAAATTTTCTTTACCTTTCACCATGTAATGCTCTAGCTGTGACATGTAGATTTCTTCCTCCAAGTCACCATGAAGGAAAGTTGTCTTCACATCTATCTGTTCTACCTCTGAGTCATAAGCTGCTGCAAGAGACAACAAGAATCTAATGGATGTAAGCTTTGCAATGGGAGAGAAGATATTACCATAATCTATACCCTCCACTTGTGAATACCCCTTCACAACCAATCTAGACTTATACTTCTCAACACTGCCATCTGTACCAATTTTCTTCTTGAACACCCATTTGCAACCAATGGGTTTCTGTCCAGGAGGCAAAGGCACCAAGTCCCAAGTTTGATTCTTTTCCAAAGAAGCCATCTCATCCTCCATGGCCTCCTTCCAAGAACCTGCATCTTTCATTTCCATAGCCTCTGATACAGTTATAGGTTCATCACTATTAGTAATCAAAGCATAAGCACAACTAGAATCAAGCAAAGTAAAACCAAACCTTTCAAGTTGCTTTCTTATCCGTGTAGACCTCCTCAAGGGCTGAGGTTGAGGTGCATCTTCTTCATCTCAGCTTTCAGAGCTGCCAAAGCTCTCCTCATCATCAAGTCCAACATTGTCTTTATGTTCAGTCTTCTCAGGGGTAGCAGGAAACTGAACAACATCCTCTTTCTTTCCTTTTTCTTCTGGCTGTAAAATAGTGGAAGAAGGTGTAACCTCTCTGAAGATGACACTTCTGCTATACAACACTTTTTCAGCCATAGGATCCCAAATCTCTTATCCTTTCACACTGACACCATAGCCAATGAAGATACACTTAACAGCCATGTTCTCCAACTTTGACCGCTTCTCCCTAGGCATGTGTGCATATGCCTCAACCAAAAACATGAAGATGCCTTACTGAAGGATTTCTACCAAACCACACCTCCATGGGTTTCTTTCCAACAAGAGATGATGTAGGAGATTTGTTTACCAGATAGCAAGCAGTGGCAACAGCTTCAGCCCAAAACTTTTGTTCTAGGCTAGTTCCACTAAGCATACTCCTAGCCTTCTCCATCAATGTCTTGATCATCCTCTTTGTAACTCTATTTTGTTGTGGGGTGTATGGAGTTGTCTTATGTCTTTCAATCCCAATTTCCTTGCAATATTTATAGAATTCTGTAGAATAGAAATCACCACCATTGTCAGTTCTCAAACACTTAATCTTTTTACCAATCTAATTTTCAGCAAAGGCTTTAAACTCCTTACACTTGCTATAGACTTCAGATTTACTTCTGAGAAAATAAATCCATGTCCTTCTACTGTAGTCATCTATAAAAGATACAAAATATATAGATTTTGATAACAAAGGAACGTTAATAGGACCAAACACATTAGAATGAATAAGGTCCAACACACCAGAAGACTTATGAGAACTCAAGTAAAACTGAACACGGTTTTGTTTTCCATATATGCAAAGTTCACAAAAGTCAAAATCAAGATTACAATCATCTAACCCCTCAATGAGGTTCTTATTTTTCAAGGTATGCAGACCCTTCTCACCAATGTGGCCAAATCTCTTATGTCATAACATTGTCTTTTCAGTAGGAAGCTTAACTTCCAATGCACGGTTACAACCATCAGGACTAGATACAACAAATCTCTTCACTGCTCGTTCAGATGGTGGGGATGAAGTGACTACTGCCCTCTTCCTTGAGTCAGAAGAACTATTACATTGTGAAATGCATGCCTCCATCTGAAACATAGTACCTCTCCTAGTACCCTTAGCAAGCACCATAGCTCCTCTAGTCATCTTGCATCCTTCTTTCGAAAAGACAACCTGCACACCTGCATCATTCAACATACTTATAGAAAGTAGGTTCCGTGCTAAGCCTGGGATGTGCATATCCCCATAGATCCCCTTCACTCATCCATCAGGGAATCGAATAGAGACTCTTCCACGACCAACAATCTTCAGATTTGAGTTGTCACCTAGATACACCTTTCCACCATCGAACTCCTCATACTCGGTAAACCAATCTCGATGCGAGGTCATGTGGAATGATGCACCAGAGTCAATCAGCTACACATCATTAGATGCATGGGTTGCCAGGGCTGCAATGAAAGCATCACCATCATCTTGTGACTTGTCATAATCTGAATCTAGGTTCTTCTTCTTCTTTTTCTTTTCCTCTTTGTATTCCTTTCAGAAATTCCCATATTTACCACATTTCCAATAGAGAGCCTTGGACTTTCTAGGAGATTTGGATCTACCCTTCTCAGCTTTCTTGTCCTTCTTTTTCCCTTTCTCCTTGGGTCTTCCACAAACCGTAAGAGCCTCTTTGGCTGCCTCAAAAGACTTTCTCCACATCTCTTCAGATAACAATGAAGATACCACTTCATCCATTTTAAATGTGGATGTGGTGCTTCCAACAGCCATGACAAGATGATCCCATGAGTCCAACAAAGAATAAAGCAAGGTCATACAACAATCCTCCTCCTCCATCTTTACACCAATGGATGTTAATTGTGCAACCAACATGTTGAAAGTATTCATATGTTCAGCAACGGATCCTCCATCCTCCATTCGAAGAGAATACAACTTCTTTCTTAGAAAAATTTTATTAACCAGGGATTTGGCTTGATACGCATCTCCCAACTTCTTCCAAAGAAAGATTACAGTAGCCTCCTCATGGACATTTAACAGAGCATAATCAATAAGACTAAGTCTTACGAGACCCTTAGCCTTCCGAGCCTTGAGATCCCAATCAGCTTGTGACATTGCAGTTGGTTTAGTGCCACTGATAGTTTCCCAGAGGTCTCAGTCTACAAGTATGTCTTCCATCTTGAGCTTCCACAACTCAAATTTATTGCCATTGAATTTCTCCACCTCTATCCTTCCGGATGTGCTTGCCATCTCCTTGCTGCAATAAGATTCAAAATACTCTACACAGACTCCCACTCAGCTTAAGATCAGCTCAAAAAACCCCTACCCAACAACTAGGACCAAAGGTGATCAAGCTCTGATACCAACTGAAAGGAAGCTAGGTGTGTAGAAATTGCTTCCTACACTAATCTAATGAGGGGAGAGCTCTACAAATTCAAATTAATCCTTACAATAACAACAATATGAAACATGTAAAGAGATATTGCAGCAATACACATGAACCAGAAAGAAGACAGAAGAAGAGAGACAAAGATATACGGTGGGGAAAACCCTTATCAGGTGAAAAACCCCACACTTAGAAACCTACACAATGTATTATCAAAACTGAATAAGGTTTACAATACACTTGCAATGCAAGCTTCAATGATCTTTGACACTCATGTCTAGAGTCAATCCAGTAGCATAACATTACCTATAAAACCTATAATACCTCTCCTCCTCCAAGCACTTGTTTATATAGAAAATACAAGGCAAAATTGGTCCTATCTTGAGATGGGCATCCAACTTGGCCTCATGGCCCAAAACTGATGCCTAAGGACACTTGTTCAACATTGTAGAATGTTCCTAACACTTGTCTGCAGCTCCCATCTGAAAGAGGTCACCTATTTCCAAAATGGGCTATGACAGATGCTCTTACAACTCGTACGACCGTCATAGAATCTGTCATAGCAGTTACAACTTATAGCTATAAGAGAATCTATCATACACAGGCTATAAATAGCATATTCTCTTACAACATATCATAGTCCACCTTGGGGCACCCAAATATGTCTTTTTCAAAGATACTTCATGACACATGTCTTCACCTATCTTACAAGGTTCTATTTCTGACTCTTACATATCATAACTTCATAATAGGAATCTGTCATAACCATTCCAGTCAACATTCCCTTACACAACATCCAAGATGTCAACACATGGCAAAATTCTCCTACCACTAAGTGGGACGCCTACCTCCTCATGTGAGGACAAAATTACAAGTTGTCATCTTCCATGTAGGATGACACATCACCGTGCCACATCCCACAACATGACAATATGGAATTTACAATTAATTTACAACATAGCCAATGAATTAATAAATACAAACAGAAATAATGCAAGGAATTATCAAGGTTGAGACACCTTAATTCACAACATAGAGGATGAAAAATGTAGGGGAAAGGTGAAAATTCACCTTTAAGACACTTACAAGGCTTAGGAACAGGGTTGAAAGCTTAGAAAATGCAAATCGACAAGTGTCGAAAAGTGTTGACAAAAGAGAAAGAGGGAAAATGACAAAGAGGAAACAACATGAGATGAAAGAGCTGACACGTCACTAAGAGGTTTTCTGCTTAGAGGACATTATTTCACACTTACATGTATGTGAAAAAATTAAAATCATCATAGGGGTCCTCATGGAGGTTGTGCGTGATTTTTGTGCTTACATATTTGCCCCCTTGAGGATGGTAGTCTACATGAAGGGTAAGTACCATTCCCGAACTAGGCCTTACTTGTTGTCAATTTTCCTGCAATTGTACCTACAATAACTAGTATTAGTCTTGCATATGAATATATCAAAATGAAGTAATGAAAATTGAAATGATGAACTTACCATAAATCGTTCAAGTTCAACTAGTTGTTTGCCTTTGATAGTGAGACCTGTAGGAATGCATGCACGCAAAATGACGCACGGAAGATGCATAAAAGCAAAAAACTAATCTAAGAATGCATAAAGAAAATAAGCTAAGGGCAAACCAAGCAAGCAAATTAGTGAGATCAGAGTGAATCAGGGACAAAATTAATTGTGTGCATAGTCATTGCATAGATATCGTCAAGAAGATCACGAAAATGGTCACCTCTTCTTCAGTCGTTGAGAATCAGTTATGCAAACAATAAAAAACCCTTCTCTAAACCCTAGGTTGAATTTTGTGAGAAATATCTTGAAATTATCTGTTTTGGGTGATTCTTCTTGTTGCATTGTCTTTGTTTCATCGTTTAGAGTAGGATAGGTCTTTCGTTTATTGAAATCGACTAAAAAATGGGGATTTTAGAGCATTTTTTGCTTGAGGGATCTCTACTTAGGGTTGCCCCTTTTTTCAGGTAGGTCGCCCAGGGGGAGATCTGGCTGACAATAGGGTCACCCGGGGGGAGATCCTATTGGCATCTGGGTTGCTCGGGGGGCGACCCTGTTGGGTAAATTATGCTTGAAATTTGATGTTTTCTGACATTCGTTTTGCTCTAATTCGACTTAATTTGATTACTATATCTACCTGTTTATTGCAATTTTGATGGTTTATACATTTTTTTGTGTGATTTTCTGCAAGTTTTACTATTTTTAGGATTTTTGTGAGTTGACGAGATATGATCTAAAGCTCTTTTCTAATTTGCAGGACATGCACAATCAATGGAATTCTTGCCGAGAGCAGTTGTGGCTCTCAGAGATGTTTGCTTCCTTGAATGATTATGACCGTGTTGTTATGAGGAGAGCAGGCTTAGCTAGAGTCTACCATGTGCCAGTTATTCATCTCGTGGCACGCATCCGTTGCAATATTCTAACTTATTGGGATGCAGATAGGAACACTTTTAGGTTCCCACAGGTTTTAGGAGAGTGGACTATAACTCTATTCGATGTCTATCATATTCTTGGAGTTCCTATGAGAGGACATCCTCTCATCATACCTGCTAGCAAGTCCTTTAAGGATAAGGCATCCTAGGTACAGTTCATGGGGGTTAGTCGCCCCGATGATTCGATAGGAGTTCAACTTACCTCTGTGCCACAACTTCGCATTCCTTGCTTGAGGAATTTTTTGATTGGCTTGATTGCATCGAGTCTATCTAGAGACAAGGCCTCGACTTGCTTGAGATGGTGCTGGGCACCAATTATCTATGGTCTTGAGCATGGCAAGGTCTACGCTTAGGGGCCAGACATTTTGGCCATGGTATACAAGGACTTCTATTGCATTGCACGATGAGGGTTTCTTTCGTTTAGCTACTCCTCTTTGATTATGACTTGGATCTTTGAGCACATCAGGCCTTATTAGAAGCTTGTTTTGATTCCTGATGGATGGTTACTGATAGCAGTTAGCTGGGTTTAGGTGGGTCACTTTGATGCTTCTTTGCGTGTTGTGGCTACTCTTATAGATGAGGACATGATTTTCAATCCTTATGTGGATTTGGAGGGATCATGGGCTCATGATGGTGAGATCACAGAGTACTATCTTGGGGTATCAGAGCTTTCAGACCGTAATGGTCTGGTTGAGGCTCATCACATTGAGTGTCTTACAACAATTTGGCAAGGATTTTCCTGAGGAGTTGCCCCCAGTGTCTACTTGCTACAGATCTATTTAGGAGATGGGTGAAGTTAATCAGAGGACAGTTACTTGGACTCCCTTGACTCTCAGAGTCTTCATTACCAAAGTTCCTAGATCTTCGAGAGGAGGACACAGGGGACGAAGAGGGACTCCTTCCTGAGCACTCATTATAGTCAAGGACTCAGAGTCTACTAACGAGGACTATGTTCCTAATGGGTATGATTCGTCAAATGAGGGCCTACCGGAGGATGCATAAGATGAGAGTCTTGATGGTGCCGATGATGTGGATGATGCTCATGACATCCCAGAGGGTCCACTTGTAGTTCCTAGACCTCCTCATTCTGATGAGGTGATGTAGCAATTTGATCCTGCCTGGTAGCCTGGTGATCCATGTGAGTCTATGTTTATTCTATCATTTTCAAACTTTGTCCTTTCTCTCCTTTCTTTCTTTTTGTGAAGAACTAACACTCCTTTCTTCTTTGGTTCACTTTGTAGGTAATGTTGAGGAGTGGAGGGCTTTTGTTCACGAGATTAACATTGTCTTGGCTTCTCCCTTCACTAGGTTGACTTGAGAGAGGCTTTTGGTTGATCCCAGTGTGCTCCCTGCTACTGGGGGACATATTGACATTTTTTCTCCTACCTATCATGGATGTCAGGTGAGTGCAGATTTGAAGGCTGAGAATCTCATCCTTAAGGGTGAGAATTAGGTGCTTCGTGAGATGGCTCATCTCAGATTTGGACAACGAGATGCTAGTGTGGCAGGGCCTTCACAATCACATGCTCATAGTAGGGTACCTCGCTCCCATAGGTCTCATGGAGTGACTAGTGGTGTGCACCTAGGTAGAGGAGCAGAAGTCCTGAGGGTTATATTGGAGGGATCCGTCCTTGATTTTACTTTTCTTTTCCTTCAAAATCGTGCCCCCTTGCATGGGGAGCCTTTACTTCCCTTGAGAGCATTTTGTCTTAGCTCTTTGGTACTCTTGTATGTGTAAACTTTGGATATATCTATGAAAGTTTATCTTTTTATGGTTTTGTCTATCGAATGGGTACTCATCTCTTGTGCATTTTGGAAGTTTAAGAACTTTTTTATTATGTTTTGACCTTTCAACTCTTAACAATGCAAGTATGACAATGATGACATTTTTTGTAATCTTTTTGGCATATATATGAGATGCAGTTTATGATATGCAATTGCAAGAACACAAGGGATGCTAAAATGAAAATTTTACTTCTACTGAATGTCACAAGTTATGACATTGACTGTATTTCTTTGAGACTCTTTTTCTGATTTTGATATGTATGCACTGTGGAACAAACAACATGACTGCTCTTTAATATGATTTTCAATCCAGGGGATTGCAAGTTGTCCTGATATAAGAGACCTATTCAAGGCTATGAGATGGGATTTTTACAACTCAAGTGGGGAGTGGGAGTGAAAAATGGAGTGGTTCTAAATTTGGGCTTTGCTAAAGGCTAAACACTAATCCTTATCTAGATAAGACACTTTGAAAAGCTTTCAACTTAGACAAGTAACAAATTTATTGATGTTCGCTAGACTTAGATCGTAGATGGCAAGTGAGATAGACCTGAGGTAAAGGATAAATGGAGAAGAAAAAGGGTCCCTATATAGAAAATAGTCCTAAAGACTACTAGACTCTTAGCTTTGCTCAACTAGTGTGTGTGTGTGTGCTTTGTACCTTTCTTTTTATTTTCTCTGTTAGAATGTCACCCCTGAGGCTTCGAGCTTAGACTGATCTCCACCCAAGAGTACGGACATTCAACAACCTTCTCTCTTTCACTCTTTTTTTGTATCTCTCTTTTTTTGTATTTTCTAGAATGCCTCACTTGATTTTCCCATTTTTTGGATTTTTGACTTTTCAAGAAATGAATGTTTTTTTGGAACTTTGATATGCAACAATTTGATCTCTCAATACTCTTATTTTGAGCACTCATTTTTTTATTTCACTCATATTTTAGATTACTTCCTTCAAAGTTTTGATCCTCCTGATGTTTTTGGCCAGGAAAGATGATGTGGACACCCTTAATATTTTTTTATGTTGTTCATGAGTCTTATCTCTCTTATCTATACATAGACAAACATATATATATGTGTGTGTGTACACATAAAACCAAAAGAACCTTCCATTTACGACCACAAACAACAATAGATGGAAAAAATCCCATTGCAAATAGCAAGAACCAAACCAAGATATTTCACACTATGTCCTAGTACTAAAAGATATTTTTCAAAATTTGACACTATGTCCTAGTAGTGAAAGATATTTTTTAATTTGTCATCCACACATATCAAATAATTGATTCTCATCCTAGAGCATTCAAGGAGCAAGCAATAGAAAAACACTTTGACAAGGTCAAGTAAGAACTTAGAGGAGAAGTCTATAGTCATTTAATTAACTAAGATGTTGGACTGGATTCTAGATAGAGTAAAGATTCTATATCAATTACCAAACTGAGATATTTGTCTATATAATCACATTCATATAGTTGTTGTCCACTTGATTCTACTAGAACTTTTAGCCTAGGATATTTCCTATAGTAGAAGGGTCCATCCCATTATTTCAGACTTGAACCTACCTTTTCAAAAATCAAAATTCAATTTTGGCCAATTTTGCCCCTTGATTTTCCTACTTTTAGCTAACTAACTACACATTTTATAAAAATTGATAGTATGTCCTAGTAGTTAAATATATTCTTTATCATCCACACACATCAAATAATTGATTCTCATCCTAGAGCATTCAAGGAGCAAGCAATAGCAAAACACTTGCATAGGGTCAAGTCTGAACTTAGAGGACAAGTAAGATGTTAGAATAGATTCTAGACCCATTACCAAACCTAGATATTGCATGCATAAACCATACAACAAAAAAATAGAAAAAACTAAATAAATCCTCTTTTTTTTCAAGCTAGAAAGATCATTGCCTTAGCAAGATAGGATATCCTTATCAGGGTCGAAAGATAAATGAGCGAACCCATTGCAAACAATAAAAACACAAAAAAATCCCATTGCAAATAATAAAAAATATTTTAATACCCATGGATAAACAGTAACCCCATTTTAATACCGAACCTTCATG
The DNA here is from genome assembly GCA_027924645.1 of Cunninghamia lanceolata. NCBI lineage: Eukaryota > Viridiplantae > Streptophyta > Pinopsida > Cupressales > Cupressaceae > Cunninghamia > Cunninghamia lanceolata. Next base: position 7,842,491 of record BSBN01000776.1, on the reverse strand, counting down.
ATTACAAATAGTGAGAAAACCATGAGAACCTTCCATTTATGATTACAAATAGTAATAGATGGAAAAAATCTCATTGCAAACAAAAAAATATAAATTAATTGAATACCCATGGATAAACAATAACCCCATTTTCATAACTAGAGCATATATTCTATTATGAACAAATATATATACACATATATTATGCATATGCATAAGTATGTTTATACATATGCATATGTATTTATATATTACATTATGAATTTATATGGATAAACAATAACCCCATTTGAATACCGAACCCTCATGATTACAACCAGATATAAAATGAAAAGAACCTTCCATTTACGAGCATATTAAACATTCTCATATATATATATACTTTAATATGCAAGAGTCGTATCTGGGGATTCCCAAAGGGTGCACGAGGGTTTCTTCGGAGTCCTCTATGTGCATCCTATTTGGGTTTCCTTCCCTGCATTGGAAACATTTTGCGTTCTTAGATAAATCTGCTTGCATCTCGAGTGTGTTTTGGTCATGGAATAAGGTTAAATATAGTTAGTTTTGTATTGTCTTTCTCTTTGCAATCTATATGGTTAGAGTTTTGTGCTTCCTTTTTTTCATAATTTACGGTCCCTTTTTCCCCGCCCTATTGTTGCATGCATCACCCTGGTGTCACCCGGGTACTTTGTAGTGCATTTCCTGACGAGGATAGATTTGGTGTGTGCCGGAGTTAATGAATGCATTGAAGGTACAATGGAAAATATATCAGGGGCAGATGATACCTAGCATCTCGATCATTCGAAATAATACAGAGAAGTGTTAAAGGCAAAAAATGCCGAAGCTCCGCCAGAAAATGCGGGCTTCGAGGTCAACTATGCATTCAGATAATTCAGTGGGCTCACTAAGGATAAAAATGGGAGGGGCGAGGCTGGGGAGCAACCTCAAGGTGAGTTCTTTGCCTAGCCTAGGAAAGTTTCCTTGTGCCCTAATGGTGATATGCTTAATGTAGTTAAAAATGAAGAATCTAGGCTAAAGAATGTAGCCATTTTTTTACAGGCATTAATATAGAGTGTAGAGAAAAACTAATGTGTTGTAGACTTAACTAATTCAAGGGAAAACCTATCTGAACAGTCCACTCTATCACTATGCATTCCTACATTGAATTATCGACCAAGGAGCATAAGCTTATGATGGTACTTGAAAAGTATATGCCTTTAGGGCTCATATGGTTCCTAAATCATACTATCTTAACTTTAAACAAACAAATCTAACTTACTGGATTTGACAGAATTACAAAATAGTGAAAATAACTATAAATCCTAGTTGCTACGGGTACCTACAGCAAGGTCTGTAGATAACTATTACATCAGGGAAACTGTAGGATTAAGTTAATGAATTGACAAGAATGAAATAACTAACTGCTAACCTCTAGAGGATTTGTAAACACACTAATATACAATTGTTCATGAACTATATCTATTTGATCAAAACATAATAGTAACTTGAATTCAAATTACATTTTAACAGAAAACTAATAAACCAACATTAACTGAAATGAAAAATAAATAGGGAGAGAATCAGTACCTTGAGTGGCCAGCTCAAGAGACTATCTTCCTTAACTGAAACCAAATCTAATCCAGATTCTACGTACATTTGTAACACATACCTGTTATCACAGGGAATTGCACCCGTACGCAAGGCTGGTTAAAGCACTGCAATTTCGTGTAACATGGGACTAATCTCAGGTTGTGGGTGCCCATAATGAGATTAGACCTCCAGATAATGGGCTGGTTCCCTTCAAATGTTCTATTGAGATGTATGTTTTTACTTTTTGGGAAAAGGGAAGAAAGAAACTAAATGAACTCTAAGTGTAAAAATGGTGATGCACCTGATATAGATAAAAATAATGCAATTTGATTCACAATGCTTGCTCAAAAATTTGACTTCTACATAATCTAGACTTGGCATACATATCACAAAAATGATTCTAAGGAAGGTTTGAAAATAGGTTTTTATGAAGGAAAATGATTTTTCACAGCATAAAAAGACTATTTCTGGTTAACACAACCTAAGACCTGTGATGAATTTATGCTTTAATGTTGTAAACAATGAGGTGAGATAATAATTTTCAAGGTTTAATAATAAAACACAGCAAAATTTCATCAAAATCACTTCAACATTCAACACTAAAAGGAAAGGTAATTCAACTGATCTAAAATAACAAAGGAAAGCTTTGCAAAAAGACAAAAGATAACTTGTAACCTGTCGATCTCTCAATAAGACTATAAAAGTGAGCTACAAGAATTCTCCAATCTGTCTGAATCAGAATGAGAATCAAGAACTAGCAAAAACAAACTTTTGTTTTACAATATATAGGCTTGCTCTCTCCAAGAGGCATGCAAAAAATATAGACTTGCAGATAACTGCCTCTAAAAATACTCATTCCCGAGCAACCTCAAAAATCCTCAAAATTAGGGTCTAAAACTGCCACAAAATGAGCAAAAATAGCTTCAATTTGGGCTTCTCCATGTGTTTGACCAAAATTTTGACCAAGGATCCTAAAAATACTCCTAAAAGTCATGCAAAACCTCCTAGGTGCCCTAGTTAACCCAACTAATCAATTTGCATGATTTTGCATGAGCAAAATTGATTGTGAGTAAATAATAAAGTAATAAAATATTACTCTATTATTGGTTACAACTTGTGGAAAATAATAAAGTAATTTATAGAATACTACTTTATTATTTATTTACAATTAATTAATGTGTAAAATCGTGCATGATTAGAAGAAAAATATACTCCTTATCACTCCAATACATTTAATAAAAAATATCTCCCTCTGCAAGGAAAATAAAAGAAATCAGTCACTCCTGTAGCACTCCATGCACAAGACAAAAATGTATAAATATCCTTATGACTCCCTTTTGTTGACATTGTGCACATACATCCATTTCTCAAATCTCCTTATATCCCCATATGCAATTTGAAGTTCAAGAAAAGAAAACAACTCCACTATGCAACTTGACCCCATGCATAAAAAAGATCCATCATATGCTATCATCATCAATGCCTTGAACTCCATGTAATTGCCACATCACTACAAGACAAATATCTTATTACCCATATGTTATATCTCCACCATGTATAATGAGCTTACCCTTGAACTCCGTGTATTTCATATGCATCAAATATTGCACCATTATAGATGCTCACCTTATCTGCCACCTTTGTAACTCTATGTTTATGCATATCATGTCTTAAAACTATGCCCTCTCTTGGCTGTTAGTCACCATGCATAAACTCGAAACCTATCCTTGGATGCTTTGGACATGGGCAAGGGACTTAGCATGTGATTTGTTACCTCCACCATTCAACCACCAAGGAAATCTCACCATGCATAAAATGTTATAAGGCTTGTAGCCTTTCCACATGCTATGTCAGCCTCTTGACTTAAAAGGAACCAACCTCTAAAGGGTTACTGTCGGCCACTATGTGTTATGATTGCTAGGGAAAGTCTTGACCCTGATAGCAAATTTGGATAAGGTAATAATTGGTTTTCTTAAGTCAAAAATTGCACTTGAGTAAAAGAACCTTCAAACAAAATAGGGAAACAACCCTAATCTTTTCTCATTCACACTTCTTTTGATTTCTCTCTTTGAGATCTGCAAAAACATGTCGGCCGAGGGTTTCAAGTGGCTCCATGATGGCTCTGTTTTCTCCTTCAGTGGCTCTAATACATTGTCACTGCCATGAACTCTTCACGAGCTAGGATGAAGGTAACCTTTCTTTTCTATTTGATATGAAGCATTTGAATGTTGTAGCTTCCTTCATCTGTATGGCCATGACCTTTTTCACCGTTATAAAAGCTCCATTGTTGTGCATTCTTTAATGTCTTCATTATGTCTCTGTGTGCTTCCTTTCTCAACGGTCTTCATTTGCTCCTTTGGAAGTTTGAGGCCACTGTGATGCCGTGGAAGATCTTTCTTTCTCGACAGCAACAAGGTAAGCACTTGCTATCCAGTCTATGTAGTTTCATTCTTCTTTTGTCTCACTCCTTATAGCATGACAAGCTGTAGATAGTTGTGGGTATTGCATTTTATAGCAAAAAATGCTATGTCTCTGTTGGCCATGGCTGCATTTTTCTTTTTTATCTTAATATGCCTTCATTATGCAGAAACCTGAGGACTTTTTTCAAATATGAAACAAGGGTTTCATTTTATCGTGCACAGAATACTCTAATAGTTACGGCCATTTTCTCCAGTTTTCTTGTAGGTGCTCATTTTGATAGAAGACAAAGAAAATGGTAAAAAGGGTTTAAAATTTGAGATGGGTATCTTGCATAGAACCCCCTTTGTTTTGGCCATGGTAGTATAAACATTTCTATATCACCCATTTCATTATATGGAAGGATAAAGAAACAAGGGTGTCAAACAATTAAAACAAGGGTTTCAATTCTTTTTCTAACACAATAACCCTTGTTTGCTCCACAACTATGTTCTCTCTGTATGTGAGATAAGAGTTTCATTTTTTTTTTATATGGGTATTACCTTTTAAGCATAAAAAATGCCTTCTCTGTTACGGCTCTGGCAGAGAATACAGTGTATCACTTTCTTTCAGTTGTAGGTGCAAGGTGGAACTAGGGTTTGAAATTTTCTGACAAGGATTTGGCCTCTGCTACACAAAAGGGCCCTCCTCTAGCATCTTTTCTTCTAATACAGCCATGACACTTCCATTTCTGTAACACCTCTTTTGCTTTCCTCTTTCTTCTATATCATATATTGATTTTTCTATGCAATGAAGGTTTGTTATTTTCATTTACCTCTAGCTATAACATTCTTTAGATACTCCTTCTAGCAGCATCAACTTTGACTGTGATCTTCTCTCCATCTGTTGGCAAAATTTTAAGAGTTTTGAAGTATTTAGAAATGGGTTTTCTTGCTTTACTTCTTATAATACTTTTCACCTCCTTGTGACTATCTCACACACATTTGTTGATGATTCATTTCATTCCACTTGTGGCTAATGGGTAGAAGCATATGTTAATATTCTGTTATGACAGCAACCTTTTGATATTCAATGTAATGGCTTTGACATTTATCTCCATTTGCATCTGTAGCATAGATTGTATCATTCTGTAAGGTTCTTTTGTAGAATATCTCTTCAAGTTGTATGAATGTTAGGTTGATGAACTGTTTGGCTGTATCATCATCATTTAAATGTGGGACTGTCCTTCTACTATAACTGGATGTATATCATGACATAGAGATTAGCTGCCCTCTTCTTTGTTGTTTGTGGCATTCTTGAAATGCAACTGTAGCATAGGCATATTTCTTTATTTCATCTTCTGTAGTATTCCCTTGTGCATCCTCATACCTGTAGTCATCTTTTTGCATACTCAAATCTCTACCTATAGCTTCCTTGTGCATCTTCAGATCTCTTCTGGCTGTTTATATCTTTATCATAATGCACCTTTGTATTATAAATATATGTTCTTGTCCCTCCATTCATCTGTGATCATTCATGTGCATCTTCAGACTGCCTATCTTATCATTTCTCATGTTCCTCTATAGGTGGGCAATGACCATTATGGTGTATCATGAATGTCTCCTGCTTATTGAAACTACTTCACAGGTCACTACTATGACTGTTATGGTGATGGTGACTGTATTTTGATAGCATAATTGTCATAGAAGGAAGAGGACTGTTTACCTTGTGAATTTGATGTTCCTTGTCAATTATCATTGTGGCACTTGATATAAGTCTTGTTCCTCTTCTGACGTTTCTCCTTCATTATTGATGCACCTGTGTAGATGGATATGGCAATTTATGATATACCTAACTACTTCATGATCACTGTCATGACTATCTATAATGAAGATGACTGCATTTATTCTTGTTCTTGCAATGTGTTTTCTTCATGTCATCATGACATCTTTTTGACTGCACTCTATCTCTCCTAACTTCATGTTGCATGGCATCTTCTGTACTGAATGCATCTTCTTCTGATTGCATCTACTTCTATGTGGCACTTCTTCTGATTGCATCTTGCATACTGTGTGGCATCTACTGTACTTGTAACTAACTTCTATAGCTTGCAACTCAATCATAACAGTCTCTTGTTTGATCTTGAAAGTTGACTTGACTGTCATGTTGGAGGTCCATTCACTACTAGCTCAATCAAGTAGAGCTTTTCAATTTTTGAAGGAGGAAAGGGTACATTTTTATTTATGTTGCATTATATCCATGTACACATATGGTACAAATTAAGATTACATTGTATTGTTGCATTCAGATGCAATTCATATTTAAGAGATTGTACAAATCTTTTAAAAGATTAACAATTTATATTGAAAAAATAAGTGTATAAGGTCTATCACAAGCCGTGAGACTAACTGTTTCATTGCAAGTGAAAAGATAAACTATACATTTATAGAAGAACTAAAAGACAAATATGCATATGAGATAGGGTGACTCGTCATTGCCTAAATGACAAGCCTTGATCCTGTTGCCGTGTCTTGTGTCATCTTGTATTGTCTGCGTGTCCCGCATCCAGCTGCTATCTCCTTGCTACCCCTAGTTATCTGCATAAAATTTTGGAAAACTAATGTTAGAGCAATGACGAGGCATCATACATCATATGATATACATCTATAAATATACAATTTGTTTTTCAAATGCAGTAAACCAGTTAGTGTCACAGAGACCTTTGAGAAGACAAATCAAGAATATTGATTGCAAGTCCTTGTTTTTCTTAACAGGTTTGCTTCATGTATAGATACAGGTGCAATTATGTTTCTGTTTGATTCATCAGGTTACATTATGAGTGGAGGAAATATGGCTCCCACAAGGGTTGAGCCCAGCTCATAGACCTTACAAAACATTTCAAATGCAATATACAAATACAAAAGCACAGCCCAAGCGACATATTCAGAAGGCAATCACATGCATAGCCACGATAAAGATAGACATGAAGGAAAAGAGAGGATGGAGTAACAACCACACATCAGTAAGCACGCTGCCCGATCATCTGAGCAAGTGAATTTCAAACATAATGTGTATGTCTTCTCATTTTCATGCATTCAAGAAGTTCAGAGACAAAAGAGAGATCTTGTGATAACCTTTCAGATGATGAAATATATCGAATTAAAGATCATTTTTGCAAATTCACAAATTGAAAATGTTTATGAGTACATGATAGCACCTTTTTACTGATGAAAAGTGCATTATCCTATGCCAACATGGTAGTTTCGGTCTAATACATATACAGTCATGGCAGAGTAGCAATAAGTGCTGAAGAATGAATAATGGAACAACAGACTATCATAAGGTTGGGACAACAATCATGTAGTATAAAGGAGCAACAACATCCATAAAGGAATAGCATACAAAGTACAGTCCGTACATTCCAGGACAATCAATTATTCTGATATAACAGTAAGGCAGCATAAAAGCATCACAGTCTCATGGGAAAATGATTGTAGCACTCAATAATGACAGTAGACAGCCACCAAGTCTTTTAGAGAGAATACATTCAAACACGAAGCTCTACTATTTAAGCAGCGAAAGAAGATTAAAACAGAAAATGAAGTGATTGTCATAACAATCTTAAGACAATTTTGAAGACTGCATAAAGAAACAACATGCAGAAGTATGAGGACAGCATTGGAATGATAGTGATGTATGTGACTAATGGAGACTGTCATGGTCAACCAAGGAGTAGTTTAACTAGAAATGCAACATTCGTCATACTAGCCATGATGCAATAGAACAAGATCTTGACAACAGTTATTCATGTGGCAGCTAGTAAAGTGGACCACCTTGTAGTCACTTAAGAGTCTTGTTGAAGTTTTGAAAACCCCATCAACCTTAGGTTATGTAAAAGAAACAATAGCTTTCAAGGGGTTTGCTTCAAGGGTCATGGCATTGTGTGATTGAGCAAGGGCTGCTGATACAAAGGATCAGTCACGCTTAAAAGGAAAGAAGGACAATCATCAATAGTGATGTGCTGCTACAGAATTAATAGTGAAGCCAAATATCATGAGGAAGCCATGCTAGGCTTTCTATGCATTATACAAGTCACATCTTATCAATATGAAAGTCACACAGAAAAGATTTGCTACAACATTGATATGATCCATATTCAAGTGCAAACCATGATCAAACACAACTATATGCCTGAGGAATGAATCAAAGAACAACAAAAATAGTCCAATAAGTGCAGCAAATACAGTGTAAAAAGTGCAGCAAACAACAGTTATAGAGCAGCAAAAGCAATATTGTCATCTAGAGCAAAAGCCATAAAAGTAAGGTCATCAAGAACAAATACATGTCTTTAGCCAAACCGCGACAGGGGAAGGTTTTCCTTCAAAGTGATAAAGTAATTTAGTTGTCAAAGAGAGGTTGTCCATAGCCAGTAAAGGAGGAATTCTTTCTACAATATCAAAGCCCTCATCCCATTTTTGAAAGGACTTACATATTTGTGCATCTACAACAAAAGACAGTGAATAACTACAAGAGAACTAAAAATAGTGACATAAGGAGATGAAATACATTGAGGGTTTGATGTAGAAGCCCTTTTTTTAATTTCAAAAATGCCTTGTTCTTGTAGGAATAAACCAGAATCAATGTTATTTCCATGGTTGTTCAATACAGAGTAGAAAGCACATTCAGGGAAAAATCCAAGGTTTTCAACTCTCATGTAAACACCAAAATGCCCAGAAATGCTCAAAATCTCACCTTAACACAAAGAAAATGCAGATTTTCATGAAATCGTGCTTCAGCAAAGGCGAAGTGTGTAGGAAAAATTCAAAAAATGAGGAAGAGCTACACAGTCAAAACCCCAAGGTTTCATTTCAATATGTCTTTTTTTTTTTCAAACGGCAAAAGGAGAATCAACCACAGACAGCCACGAGGAACAAATGTAGATTTTCCATTTTAGAAATGCTTAGGAATGTCATTTTTTCAAGTTTTCTATCACAGCCAGTGAAAAGAAATATAGTTTTTCAAGCAAGAATATATAGAACCCTCTGAAAGTCACAAAAAAAATGGAGTTTTCAAGCATCTTGCTACAGCCAACACAGAAAATGCAGATTTTCATGAAATCATGCTTCTGGTAGCCATACAAAGTAAGGAAATCTTAGGAAAGGAAGAGATATACAGCAAAAAAATAAATTACCTCTGTTTTTCTTCTTTTTGCTAAGATAAAATCACATTTTTTTCCCTCAAGGCGACTCCCAGGACGGCCCCAACAGTCAAAATGCAATGCAGAATGGTCGGCCACAGGAAAATAGAAAAAATGCATCAAAAACTAGTGAAAGATTCGTAGCCTCAAAGGCCCAAAACCACTTTCAAATTGACAAGGAGGAGTCAAAACCTCAGAGAATACTAAATACCTTGCATTTTGCCTCAGAAGATCGGCCTCTAAGTTCTTAGAATAGACCAGAATCATACATTTTTTGCCTTCCAAACCCTCTATGGCGGCGGCTCGACGGAGCTCCCAGCAAAATCTCAAGTCAAAATGATTCAAGTTAGGGTTTCAAACCCTATTTTGCTATGCTCAAGTGTTCATTTTCTTCTTGTATTTTTGACTTTCGATTTGCAACATTGATATCCATAGGGTGACGTGGTAAAGACTTACACAATGTCTTTAAAACCTAGTAATCACATTACACATGGGGCTGTGAGGTAATTTTATGCCTTTTTAAGTCAAAGAAAAACATTATGGTAGCATATGGGTCGAGTGCCTTGTGTTTTGCTAAGGCATGTTGGTGAGGGAGTTACAAGGTGGGTGAAGTGTAGGTATAAGGCATGTTGGTGTTGAGATCAAAGGTGAGTATGCTATTCTTTTTGAGACATTGTCATGCATAGGGAGGCATAAGGGTCGGTTTAATATGTTGCATTAGACCTATATAAAGCATGTGATCATGATGATGTATGTTAAAAAACTATGAACTGCTAGGAGTTGTAAGGTATTTTGACAAGCCATGAGATGTTTTGATGCGACCTTGTGACATGTAATATGATGCAGATGTATGAATCATGTCATTTTGCCTAGGAGCTATGAAGACGTTTTTTATGTCATTTTTGCATAATCTAGAAATAGATTAAATGTTGTAAACAAATGATAAAGTAATTAGTTATGAATTACTTTATCATTTGTAATAAAATGCAAAGAGGCAATATTAGGTAGATTATCACAAACGACAAAGTAAGTCTTGTCGATTACTTTGTCGTTCCTTCACAATATTTAATTTGTCCCTAAATCATGCAAAATTAGGAAATAAATGTTATGTCTTAAATACCATTATTTTCTGCATAGGTTTGTATAAATTTTGGATTGTAAAACATTAACTAAGGTGATGTAATTATAAATCACTTAGTCAATGTTAAATGAATGCAGAATAATGTATATTTATGTCATTTATTGTGAAATATCAAACATTTATGATGCTGCAAGGTGAGTTTGACAAACAGGTTGAGGCGTTATTGAGAGATTTGACTTATTTTTAGTGGCCTTAAAGATCATTTGAAGGCATTTAAAGACATTTTCAGGTGCTTTTATGATTATTGATGGCATGCCTTGACCTTTTCTGCATTGGAGACCCATTTTGGAAGACTTTAGACAGCTATTTTGGGCACATTTATGAGATACACGAAAATGGAGATGGCTCATCTTTATCTGATTGTAGCTATTTGGAGAGTATATAGTCATTCATTTGACTCTTTGTAGGGAGTTCTTTCCATGTACATTCTGGAGTTGGCAATTTTTTTTGCAATCCTACTCAGTTTGAGTATGTTTTTGTAACTTTTTTGGCATATGAAATACAGATAACACCTTGGATACCATTGATAGTCAGATTTTTGCCTTCTTGTTTTGTAGTATTGGGTGTTATCAAGTGTTTGATCAGGTTATTTGTGAGGTATTTTGTCTCCTTATGATTGTCTTATGTTTCAATACCCTTTTTCTGCAGGAACTATGTTTATGCAGGTTGCAAACTATGTCTTAGAGTGTTATAAGGATTTAAACTGTGAAGTTTAGCTTCCTTTTAAAGTTTTTAATGTAGTTAGGCCTCTTTGTGAAGTGTTTTTGTAAACATATAGTGATAGGTTGTGCAGGTTTAGTTTCTGTTGTCTGTGGCCAAGTGTATGCAGGTCTAAGTTTCTTAACCATATCAAGTTTGGTGAATCACCCTTATTTTCAAATTTTCCAGTTTTAACTTTCATTTTCAAAAGCATTCCTTCTCCTTTTTCCTTTGCAAATCTAGTAGATTTTATGTGATTACCAACTAGGAAGCCGACCTTCTCCAGAGGTTCTTTCCATCATAGGTGATCCACAGACCTGGAAAGATCCCATGTTTCTCCAAATTGCCAAGTTTTACAACTCAGCAAGGGTGTAAATCTGAGAGACAACAATTTTTGGCATGCCCAGTGGGACCGTGGAATTAGAAACAGTTCAAATACTATCTTTTATTGCTGGTTTTCATGTGCAGCCAGTGATTTTTAGACCTATAAGAGGTTAAAACCTGCATATCTGGCGACTTTGAGCTTTGGTTTAGCAAACTCAGTATATTTCTGCTTATGAAAAGAATACAAACCAAAAGCAGTTCTTTGTCTTTTGAGTATTTTCAATTATCCCCACCTACAAGAAGAGGGATAACAGTTGAGAAACCCAAGAAAACTCGTGTCTATTCTAAGAGAACCAAGTCTACTCCTGCTGTTGGAACTCATACTGTCCCAAGAATCCCAGTCACAATGATTCCTAGAGCTAGAAATCAGTCGTTTGTTGCATTCAACCAAGGCAGCTCACTAAATTTAGCTCAGCATGATGATATTCATGTAGCTGCCTTGAAAATTTTACCATATTTTAATGGTGAAGATCAGACTACTCCATTTGAACACATAAAAGATGTTGCAAACCTATGTTTTGTCCATCATGTGACACAAGAGAATGTTGCAATCAGGTTATTAGCAGTTTCCCTCAAAGGGAAGGCTTTGCAGTGGTTCAGAAGCCTGCTGGTGAACTCCATAGATTCATGGGATCGTTTGGGAGAGGAGTTGTGCAGCTTCTTTGAAGACAAATCAGACCATTTATCTTTGGTGGAACAACTGTCTATAATTAAAAGGGCTCCTCACGAAGTTATGTCAGATTTCAACCACCGTTTCCAGAAGATGTGGGATAGAATCCCACCAATGGTAAGGCCTACTGCTAATCATGTTTTCATATATTATTTAAGAGCTTTGAACAGTGATATTTCTATCATGATTCAATCTATGGGAGGCAATTCCTTACCACAAGCTTATGCTATAGCCATAAGAGCTGAGAACAGCCTCATACAGGCTAGTAAAATTGCCCCTAGGTCTCCTTTGCCAATATTCCCTGCTATTTAGCCACCAATGCCAATGCACGTGCCTCGTATAGCTGTTATACCTGTTGCACCAGTGTTACCAGCACCTAATACTTAGCCCAATAACCAAGAGAATGTTGTTCAAACTCAATCTTCCGAGTTATAGGAGATCAAAGGACTGTTGTAATCTTTTGGTAATGAGATAGTGAACCTCAAGAGGCAGCAAGGTCAAAATTTTAGACCTTATCAGCCTAATAATCAAGGTCCAAGGTAGGCCTTTAACTCTAGGCCTTATCAGGCCTACAATCCAAACGCTGCTAGTTCCTCGAAGGAAGTTGTGCCCACGCAAAACAACTTGGCTCAAGACTATGACTGGTGCTTTCCTTGTAACCATCCCCATAACCAAAATACATGTGCCAATGGGGTGATTAACCAAGCTCTGATGGTTCAAAACAGTCCAGCAGTGCAGTCTAATGTGCCTGTAAAACCTCCTGCTCAATAGCAAGAAGGACAGGTACATGAGACAACACTCCTAAACTAGCAGGGAGAAGAATTTTGTGGCATGAACCAAGTTGGTTCTTTAGTTGCAGACAATACACGCAGCAAGAAAAGGGCTATTGATGAAGGGCAGCAAGCTGGTAAAGTTCAAACTCATGAGCATCAAGTGTCGAACATGGGTCAAGGTGTTTCTAACCCATCAAAGGCTGAAAAAATTCAAGTTCTATCAAAGGGTCAGCCTTTGATATGCAAGGAGCAACTCAATCCACCAGTTCAGCCAACTTGTGCTCAAGGTGACGTGGCTGCCCCCAAAAGCCAAGTTAAATCAGGTACATCTGCTTTCAATATCCTTGAGCATATGAAAAAAGTGAATGTATCCATGTCTATGTGGGATTCCCTGAGTATCCCTAGCCAAAAGGACTTGCTTCAATTGGCCTTATCAAATTTAAAACTGTCTCAAGAGTCTGATGTAGATAAGTCCAAGGCTGTTTTGACAAGTAACATTGAAAAAAATGTAGAATAGCAAGCTTCAGAGGTCAAACCCCCACCATTTTATGTGTCTTTGATTATAGGGGATCATTTAGTTCATAACTGCATGATTGACTCAGGTGCTAGCAGTTCTGTCATGCCCAAACAGATTGTTGACAAGTTAGGCATTGAATATGAGCCATTAGAGAAGGGAGTTGTTCAGCTGGATGAAACTGCTATTAATACAGTGGGTGTCATAAAGGGACTAAGTTTAACTCTGCATGCCTGTCCAAATTTCTCTATCCCGCAGGACATATATGTCATTGAATTACCTCCTTATTTTGCCATTTGCTTGTCAAGGGAGTTTACTGTAAAGATAGGAGGTTACCTATCCTCGGATTGGTCTCATATGTTGTTCACAACTAGGTACGACACTAAGGTGACTATCAAGTCAAAACCCATTGCCAAAGACTATATTGAGCCTTACACTACACGCCCCATCAATGCCAACTTGGTTGCAAGTGAGTTAGAAATGGAGCAACCCATTGTCCAAGAAGGCAGTACGTTGATTGAAGGCATACCAGAAGTCCTTCTTGATGAATGGGCATATCAAACTAAAGTGGTTTAGCCATGTGAGCACCTGGAAGAGGTTGGTTTGGGTGTGTATATGATGCATTAAGTTGATTTATTTCTGCCTAACATTGAAAAAAGTGCAGAACAACAGGATGGGTAGCAAGATAATGAGGTCTAGGAGCTATTTTTTGATGGCTCAAGGAGTAGAATGGGTGTCGGTGGTGGATGCATGCTTATTTCGCTGAAGGCTAAGAGGTACTATTTAGCTTTTAGATTTTGTTTCAGCTGCACTAACAACGTGGCTGAATATGAAGCTCTCATTCAAGGCTTGGAATGGGCAAGACAAAGGGGTATTTGTTGTTTGAAAGTTTATGGGGACAACGAATTGGTTGTAAATCAGGTGAGAAAGCTTAATGTCACAAAAAATAATCTGCTTAAGTCTTACAAGCATAGAGTATGGGACCTCTTGGAAGGATTTGATGCATTCAATATGATATCCATACCCAGAAATTAGAATAAACACGCTGATAGGCTGGCTGTTGTAGGGGCTGAATATGACCATTCCCAAGGAAATTAGTAGTGATAAGACTAATCAGCACATTAAGATTGTTGTTAGGCCTGTTGTGCCAGATAATAACATACATTGGCAGGTCTTTGATAGTGATCAGTAGATTGTAAACTTCTTGAGAGAGGAAGCTGAATTCTCTCATGCCAACCAAGAGAAGCTACATCACCAATACGGTGACCAAATCATCCAGCTCAGGAATAAAAAGATGCCAAAGGGTTTGGTCACCTTAGAGTCCATTTTTAACACTGATGATGAAGCTACAAAACCCAAATCTAGCCTACAAGTTCAGCAAGATCACTATGAAGAATTTGAGATCTTTAAGGGTAAACTCCTTAAACTGGACAAGGTATGTACAACAAAGGAAAAACATGCATTTATTCAACTTTTTCAAGAATTTAGTGACATTTTTGCATGGGAATATGGTGATTTAAAAGGGTTTGATCCCCAGCTTGCTCAACATACTATTGAGCTGGAACCTGATGCCAAGCCTGTCAGGCAGAAACAGAGGCCATTGAATCCTAAATTAGAGCCTCTCATGAAAAAAGAACTTAACAAGCTGATTGAGAGTAGCATAATCTTCCCTATCAAGCACACGTCATCGGTTTCCAACCTTGTGTCGATTAGGAAGAAAAATGGGGAGATAAGGATGTGTGTAGACTTTCGTGACTTGAATAAAGCTTCCTTGAAAGACCGTCATCCTTTGCCTTCCATGGAGCAGATACTCCAAGTAGTTTTAGGATCAGAGAGGTTTTCCTTACTAGACGGCTATTCCGGTTACAATCAGATTTTAGTAAGAGAGGAAGACCAGTACAAAACAACCTTCACCACAAAATGGGGGACTATGGCTTATAAGAAGATGCCTTTCAGTTTGTCCAATGCTAGAGCAACCTTTCAAAAGGCTATGGATATGGCCTTTCAAGGCCTGATGTACAAGGCTGTCCTAGTCTACCTTGACGACATTACTGTTTTCTCTAAAGAAGCTAAAGATCATCTAAATCACCTAAGGCACATTTTTGAGAGGTGTAGGGAGTTTGGGATATCACTTAATCCCAAAAAGTGTATGTTTGTTGTCCATGAGGGCAGATTGCTTGGTTACGTGGTGTCAAAACAAGGCATCACCATTGACCCTGAGAGAATAAGTGTAATTTTAGCTCTGCCCTTACTAGCACACAAGAAAGGCCTACAGAGTTTCATTGGTAGGATTGACTTCATCAGGAGGTTTATCCCTGATATTGCTAATTTGTTAAATCCACTAACTACTATGTTGAGAAAGAATATGTCTTTCAACTGGACTAGAGAAGGAAAATGAAGTTTTGAGCTTATTAAAGAGGCTTTGGCTGCTGCACCTACACTTCTAAATCCTAATTTTTCTAAGGATTTCACTTTGTATGCATATGGTAATGTTGATTCTATTTCTGCTATGTTGGTACAGAAAAATGAGCTAGAAATGGAGCAGCCTTTAGCTTTTTTCAGTCAAGCGTTGAAAGATTATGAGTTGAGGTACACTTTTGTTGAGAAACATGTACTTGTTGTTATAAGGAGTTTGAAAAAGTTTAAATACATGTTGTCAAGTAACAAGATTAATCTAATGGTTGCTCATCCGAGCGTGAAGGAATTTCTGCTAAGTAAGGATCTCAGTGATAAAAGAGCTGGTTGGGTGACTAAAGTAGTGGAATATGAAATGGACATTAAGGTTACCAAGCTGGTCAGGGGAAAAGGGTTGTGCGAACAACTTGCTGATGGTGTTATTAGCAAAGAAGAATGTAATCAAGAAGCTGTTCTATCAATGCAAGATCAAGAACAAACAACTGTTTCAGATCTTGTTGTTGATTGGGTGCAAGAAATGGTTCGTTTCTTGCAGACTAGTGAGTGTCCTCAGGGATTGGATAGAGCCAAACGAAGGTATTTCATATTGTGTCCATACCTTATGTGCTCATTAATGACTTGCTTTTTAGGAAAGATTTCAATGGAGTATTGCTAAGATGCATTGGACCTAACCAAGTTTGGGAGGTGATATTAACAAAGGAATCATCAAACTCCTGCCTAAGGATGGAGACAAAACTCTCATTAAAAGCTGGAGGCCTATAACCCTACTGAATGTTTTGTACAAAATTATTGCTAAGGTCCTTTCTTTAAGAATTAGAGACATTTTACCAGAAATAATTAGTTCTACCCAAACAGGTTTTATAAAGAGCAGATATTTTCTTCAGAACTTGATTACAAGCTAGGAAGCACTTCACTGGACTAAAGATTCTGGTCAAAATGATGGAATTCTTCTTTTGGATTCTGAGAAAGCCTATGACAGGTTGAATGTGTTGGCCCACGATTGCCGTTAAACCAAAAGGTCGACTTGCCAATTTCTGATACAAGCTCCAGAGTTAATGAATCAACGGGAGGCAGTTAGTCCATGTCACAAATCCCATGGGGAGCACTGACCATCTACCAACAAACTCCCCCTAGCATTACTTGAGGGAAATCGAACCCATGACCTTTTGCTCTAATACCATTATTGGCCCACGATTTCGTTAAACTAAAAGGTTGACCTGTCAATTTCTGATACAAGTGCCAGAGTTAATGAATCGACAAGAGGTGATTAGTCCATGTCACGAATCCCATGGGGAGCGCTGACCATCTACCAACAGAATGGTCCTTTATATTTAAAATCCTGAAGGAAATAGGGTTCCCTAACAAATTCTATAGTATGATCATGATGTTGTTTAAAGATGCCTCAGCTCAAGTGGAGGTTAATGGGGAATTGTCTGCCCCTTTTGGTATGGAGAGATCAATCCGGCAAGGCTGCCCATTGGCCCCATCATCATTTGTTATTGCCTCAGAAGCCCCACATTTTATCTTGAGAACAAAATGCATTCAAGGAAATTTGTAAGGCATCTTTTTGCCTAATGGGGAAAAACTGCTCAATGTCCAGTTTGCAGATGATACCGCCCTCTTTCCCAGGATTAATAAGATGGAATTTAATAGATTGGAGCATAGGCTTGAGGTTTTTTGTTTGGCCTCTGGAGCAAATATTTCCCCCTCAAAATTGATCCTTCTGTCATGGGACCCTGTTGCTCTTGATTGGCTTGACATTGAGAAATGGCAATGGGGTGGTCCTAGGGTAATAGTAAGATTTCTTGGAATCCCATTTGCTATTAACCCTTCTTTAAAACTTATGTGGGACTGGTTGTTTACAAAAATTGAGAAAAAACTCAAAAACTGGAATAGATTGCACCTATCACTGGCAGGCATAATTCAAGCTTGTCAAAAAATATTGTCAGCTTACTCAATATATTACTCTTCCATGTGGCTTTTTGCCAATTACTAGTTTGATATTATTCACAAGGTAATAAGGAACTTTATGTGGTCAGATGGAAAGGGTAGGTCTAAGAAACATTTGGCTCAATGGAAATGGTGTTGCATGAACAAAAAGATGGGGGGGTTGGGGCTTAAAGATCTAAGACTCCAAGGACTTGCCCTAACTACCAAATGGATTATCAATTCGATGTTTGGTGAAGAACCCTAGAATGTGCTAATAAGAACAAACATTTTGAATGTTGTCCTGGTGAAAAAGAAGTATTGGGGTAAATTGCATCTACATGATACTTTGTTTGGGGATTTCATCTCTAAACCTGGGGAATCTGTTATCTTTAAAAGCATTTGGAAGGCTTGGGAGCAAGTTAAGATTTATATCTTAGACAGGGATGCTTGGGATTCTAATAAACAATATATATGGGGTTGTAGATCCATATGGTGGAATATCAAACACAAAAATAAACCATTGGCCTTATTGCAGGGTTGTTCTGCCTTGAAGTTCAACTCTTTAGGAATTTCAAAACTTAATGATCTTTTTAAGGATGGATATCCAAAAAAGTGGTGCCAAATTAAAGAGGAGTGCCAATTAAGTGATAAACAATTCAGAACTTTCTCAACCTTGTTCAAAACCATGCTTTGCAAATTCCAATCCAGGGTGACTTTTAAACAGGAAGAAAAAATCGATAAGATGCTTTGGACAGATGGTAGTAAACTTGTGCTTGTAAAGCCTAACTTGATTTATAACATGCTATTTGACTCTCAAGAAATTTATCAGCACATCATTGTTACCTGGGGTGACATTATGGACCTAGACTCCTTATCTTTTATCCTTATCTGGAACTGGTCTAACCTGCTTGAACCAAAAAAAGCTTGTTTTAAGTGGCCATTCATCCTCAATAAACTCTGTTTTGGTGTGGGTGATGTCTGGTGCCCAATCCGCAATGTTCAGGAAACTGTTGCCCACTTCTTTTTTGAATGCTTGTTTGCTAAAAGAGTCTAGCTTTTCTTTATGGGTAATGTGTCTCAATGATGTCCCTCATTGCATTCTATTAAAAAAGAAATTATTTGTGGTCAAGTGGAATCCCTGAATAGAAAATATAATTCTTTTTGGCTTATTTTGTCTACTAAGATGTTATGGTTTATTTGGAAAAAAGGAATGAGGAATGTTTCCAAGGCAGGGGAAGGCAACTCACTGGGATTTTCTTTAATCTCACAAATTATAACTTCTTTGAATAGGTGACTATCACAATGGAGATGACTATTGACAAATTTAAAGAGCTAATGGAGACCGGAGCTGTGTTTTACAAAGAAGACATCAAAGAGTCAGATTTTTGTGCAGAGAAAATAAACAAATTTAATCCAAGATTTTATAATGCATACACTGACTTTCAGGAATTATACTGTAAGAAAATGTAGAAAAATTTAGCACGGAGTGAACTAGATAAACAATGGGAAATTGTGGATCAAAATTTTAGTACCAATGTTAATCAAGAGAGCTATCTGCCCAACAACCAAGATGATAGTCTAAGAAATAGGATGATAAAGAACTGGACACAACTCAGAGTTAGCGGTGAAAACCTTTGGAATGAAATGAAAAAAGTAAGAGTAGAAGACTTTGAATTAGATGACAGCCAAGGTTTCTATAACCAATTTGAGGACCAACAAGGAGATGACTTCAATGAACAGGTGCAAAGAAATTCAGGGGAGAACATGGATATTGATGTATCCAGTGGAAACTAAGGGAGAGCTCCAGCAAGGAAAGGGAACAAAATGAAATGGTTCAAATAACTATGGAATTTCATACAGGGCTGAATTTAAAAACATGGTCATTAGGATCTTTTGAATGATTTTGGACTTCTCTATTATATACTTATGTTTTATCTTTAAAACTGTCTGTATAGGTTAGAGAAACTATAAGATATTTTGGATTGTTGTAAGCAGCAAAACTTTTATTTTTTGTGTGGTCAGCTTGACCACAATGATGTAAATTGTTTCCCTATATTTTGAATACTATTGGTGCTTGATTCTCAATTCATATATGTGTGTGTGTGTGTGTGTGTGTGTGTGTGTGTGTGTGTGTGTGTGTGTATGCAATGTATGTGTATATGTATGTGTATATGTATATGTATATGTATGTATGTATGTATGTATGTATGTATATGTATGTTTATATATATGCATGTGTATGTATATATTACATTATGAATGTATATATATGCATATGCATATGTATGTATATATACATATATGTGATTGTGTGTATGTATGTTTGTAATAACATGTGTATACATATATGCATCAACAGTTAGAGGTGTAAGGCACTCCAATAAAGTAGTCAAAAAAAGAGGACACAAAGTTAACATTTTAGACCACACAAGCATTCAACCAAGTCAATTAGCCTCTCCATTATTTACTTTTGTTTTACATTTCCTATCTCATGTTTTTCTACTTAGTTGTTTTACAAATTTAATTGTCCTACAAAACCATGATGTATTAAACTTTGTATGTGTATAAACCATGTCAGTGGCATTTATGTTCTGCAAATCCTTGTAAATCATTTGTGTTTGCCACCTAATATGAATAATAAAATAGTAATGAAGTAAACAATAATGATGTGTACATTGATTGGTGCTTGTTTGTGCTATTTTTAAAAATATTTTGACTATTAATTGAATCAATTACAAATAACAACTAGCCCCACTATGGTGAACTCCTATAGTCATGATCTAAATGCATGAAAATCCTATCAACTAGGACTACCTTTTAGTAGAGAACTAATCTACATGAACAAACCATTCTACTAGAGAAGTGCATTAGGGAGACTTGCTTACCCAAAGGCATTTTGGGTTGAGCTATGTTGCAGTCTACAAATCAAACCAATTTGATGATAACTACAACATAGATTAACACTAAAAATGCTTTAGCATTATCAAGACTCCTCAAAGCAGAGCCAGCTCCAAAGCCTAAGTGACCATGTTTTAGTGCCATCTGCAATGACCAAATGCGAAGAGCAGAGTCAGTAATGGAGTGAAAGGGTTTGTTGAGTGTGAAGGATGGGAGCATTGAATGCTCCATAGTTACAAAAATGCAAGGCACAATAACCAGCGAAATGTCAAGGGAAGTGGAGTAAATGCATCTGCAGGGAAGTAATTGCAGGAGTTTTGGTGTGTAAATGTGAGAGTGTGTGATGGAAAGGTGGTGAGTTGCTCACATGCCACACGACATGCTGAGCACAACTCACGATGCCACTTCCCACCACTGGGGTAAGTTGTGTATGGTCATCAGTCAGCAGTAAAAAAATAGCCAGAAAATTGACCCCACCAAACACGTGTCATCCACGTGGCAAATCAAATTTCCACAGTGCAAAATGAAATATTTAGGGAGTCCACCTCATTGCATGCATGTTTGAGTGTAAATGCATATGACTGAAATGAAGACATACCATCTATAATAGTGAAGAATGTGAAGCCCATGTCGACCTTGAGAGTTAGGTTGCACCACTATCATGCCCTCAACATATCATTGTACTCTAACAAGTTTTATGTTGACCATTGGATGTTTACAAAATGCAAATCATTAACATATGCCAAACACATATTTGAATTCCCCTTTCATTAATTTGATTCAAAATACAAATCGTGGTATTACAAAATGCAAAAAAATGCCTCCCTAGGTTGTAATTTCAAACTTGTTTGTGTTCAATGATTGGTTGCTACCAATCTCATTTGAACCATACTGGAAAAACTAGTGGACTCAAAGTCACAGAGCTTGTGGTTGCTTGGTTGCTTGACAAATTACTCCCAATCATGTTATCTTCCCTTACTGGTGGACTTAGAGTGTTGCTCAAATGGGATGGGCTTAGGGCTAGAAATTGAGTATTTCTCACATGGGATGGGGTTAGAGTTGGAAATGGACTATTGCTGACATGGGTTGGGATTACAGTTGGAAGTGGGGTGTTGGTCACATGGGATGGGGTTAGACTTGGAAATTGAGTGTTTGTCACATGGGATGGGGTTAGACTAGGAAATTGAGTGTTCATCACATGGGATGGGGTTTGACTTGGAAACTGAGTGTTGGTCACATGGGATGGGGTTAGAGTTGGAAGTCGAGTGTTGGTCAGATGGGATGGGGTTACAGTTGTAGGATAGATAGGGATATGAATGTTCACCATCTCCCTAAATAATGCATGATTTTCTGGCAAAGGGTTTAAGGGGTTACTTAAACGCCTTTCTCTCTCTAGATCCGTCCTTGCTATTTCAAGTGCTTTTTCCATTTTATCTTGCTCCTTTTGAATCTGTTCTTGCTCCTTTTTTTTCTCTTTTTCTTGCCTTTGTAAAAAAATTTGTTGTTCCTTTCCTTGTCGTGTAATCTCTCTGTCTAGTTTGGCTTGATCCTTCAATTCCTTTGCAACAACATGTGCTGCCTTTCTCTCCTCAATTTGTTGTCTCTTTCAGAGTTTTATCTCCTAAATTTCTTTCTTCCTTTGCTCTTGTTGCATTAAAAAGTTCATGTAATCATCTATTGTTAATAGTTGGGATTGTCGGCTCAACCGAATTCCACTATCCTCTACAATTGTCATGCCCACATTTTCCATGTGGTCACAACACACATCGCACGTGTCATAGCCACATCTGTCATGTGGTTATGACACGAGATATGAAAAACTTTTCTCACACTGTCCTAAAAACCCCCTTCGCATGCGTACGCATGCTTGACGGTGTTCTCTCATGGTGAAACACTACAATTTTCGGCGGGATATAAGTACAATTGCATGCAACCAGACGCATACAGATCAACAAGAGGGTCTGTACGACGCCGCTATCGTCATTGCAAGAGTGAGATTACCATAGTTCCTAAATCTAACCCTCGGCAATTTTCGGTAGCATAATGCCTTACGGCGTTAGTGGGAATTACGCTGCACTCATTTACGCACGTGGTTCGCTGATAGATTAACAACTTCCCACGACGCCTTGTTCCGACTAAACCGGCTAGTGATCTCCCTATTTAGTCATTTTTCAGCCAGGCACGGTTGTCTGTCTCCTCTCTTGTTTCCTGAAACATACTCCTCCTACGACTTAGCATTTTCAACAAGGCGGTTTGATTGCTCTCTCTTCCCTTTTCACTGGTTCTTAATTTTGATTGTATTTTTATCGCCCTTACCTTAACTATTTCTCTGTTATTTTAGTGTGTTTATATTTCGGTCTCTCTCTCTCTTTCGTTTTCTATGCTTTCTTTATGTGCATCCTGTCCTTTCTTTATGATTTACGTCAATCAGGGTTATCACTGCAGCTATTGTTGATATTAAACCTAATTTCAGGATGATCTAGGTCACATAGGCTGGTTTACTACTTCGCTGGACTCGGTCTCCTAAGCTTCCCCGATCTAGGTTCCTCCTCTTCGTATATACTTATTCAACTTGTTCCTAAGCAGATTTAGCAGAAGGGTCCGTCAACTTAGTTCTCTTATCCCGTGTGGGAAATGTCGCGCATTTTCTCCTCTGTGTTTTCCAATGTTAATTTGTTTCTTCTTCGGACTCTCTTACAGGTTTACTGATGAGGTCGTTTACTACAGTTGGGATTAAAATGGCCACATGGAATGTCTGTGGTGGCTTCTTAAGTTTATTTCCAGTGTTCTTTTAAGCAAGGTGATGTGTAATTTTCCTCTTCATTTTCCGGGTGATTGAAATTACGTTGATAGTTGAAACTTCTGAGAAACTCTTTCCAGAGTATCACTGAATATTCCTTTACACTCTTTTTACATTATAATTTTATTTTCTCTTGTTTATAATTACTGTTGTTACTATTACTAATAATGACTATTAATACTCTGATTGTGACTCGTATACATTGTAAATAGATGTAGGAGGCTCTCCACTTTATAAAACCCTGATCATGGGAATATAACTTCTTTGGTTGTTGTGTTCAACACTTAATAAAACTAACTGTGAAAACATAATTTGCTATTTTATTTTTGTATATCCACGTGTCACATTTTGTTAAGATTTTAAACAAAGGCCCAATCACATGGCTCATAAAACTATTTCCATAAATATATATATATATATATATATATATATATATATATATATATATACCTATATATATATAGTTTTATATCTATATTTTAATGTCTATGCAGTTGACGAAATTGTTCTTTTAATCATTTAACAAACTCCACGTAATTCCCTTTTATATTCAAATATATATATATATATATGAATTATTTCATATTCTATTGCTATATGCATAGGCATATATAGTATTTATATATGCCTATACATATGGCAACTTATATTTTTTCATTGCAATAAAAGCCAACTTATGTGTTAGGGCCCAAACCCTAACTCTTTTTTTTTTGTTTTTACTTCCCACAGCCACGGAGGCGATGGGCGGCGGTGGCCGCGCAGAGCGGAGATGACAGGGGCGGCGGTGGCCGCGCAGAGCGGCGAAGACAGGGCGGCGGTGGCTGCGCAGAGCGGCGATGACAGGGCGGCGGTGGCCGCACAGAGCGGCGAAGACAGGCGGCGGTGGCCGCGGGAGTCATAAGGGGAAGGGGGATGTGGAGTGGGGCGGAGCCCCACCCACATCCCACGATGTGGGGTGTGGGTGGGGCTCCGCCCCACCCACATCCCACGATGTGGGGTGTGGGTGGGGCTCCGCCCCACCCCACACCTCCATGTATAAGTTAGGGCCTGCGGTGGGGGATTTCTCCCCACCGCCCAATATAAACCGCGACTGTGTTAGTTTATCGCGGGCTTAAACTTCGACAGTCATTTAACTATGGTGCTTTTCGTTGATAACTGTCAACAATAATATATAATATATATTTATATATATATATATATATATATAATTCAGTCCCATAAGAACACATTTTATTCAGTTTCTATATTATTCGATAAAAATGATAATTAATAAAACTGTGATATATATATATATATATAATTCAGTCCCATAAGAACACATTTTATTCAGTTTCTATATTATTCGATAAAAATGATAATTAATAAAACTGTGATATATATATATATATATATATATATTTAAAGTTATGTATATCTATAAATCATAATTTTCTCAAATTCACTACCCTATTCATTTTCTCAAATTCAACCTGATAGAATGATAATTAAATAACAATCATATATATATATATATATATTTCGGTAACAATGGTAAAGATATAACAACTTAAGATTCTTAACTTTACAAACAGGAATATATATACATGCTAGATTTTCTCTAATCCTTCCAACTTAACAGAATCCATTAATTATGAAGAATAAACTTAAACAATTAATTCCTTTAGAACAATGAACCATAACTAACATTTCAACTAGTTAAGCAATTCCAAACTTTCAAATGTAAACAGCTCAGATTAGATTGCAATAATGAACTTTTCCTTTCAGTAATACTTGAAACACAAAAATTGCTATTGAACAAGGTTTACAAACATCAACTTGAAAATTTAAGCACATTCATATTACAGATTCTCAATCATGGATACAACAACTAACTTCCCAGATATGAACTTTCTTCTCCCAAACAGTATACCACTGATAACTTATGACAACCAAATAAAAGTCCAATAATAACAAGATCAGGGAGGTGATTTTCTTCACTCCCAGAATAACAATAAATTACAACAATAACAAGAGAGGTGTTCTCTCTTCAACTCGATGAAATGAACCAGGCCTAATTCTCATGACAAAGAAGGTTAACTGCTTCTCCATAAATATCCAACCAGAAGCTCCAAGAGAAAACCTGCGTATCAAAGACAAACAAAGAAGAAAACACCACTCATCTAGCTCTCCTCCCTTCCGTAGACCCGCAAGTGGGTCACCCCCGAGCTAGGGAGACCATACTCACACCTGGGTACTCAAACACTCCACTTCACAACAGAAACAACAACAATCCCAAAGCACACATACACCCGTGGGTATTTTACACAATACGGAAACTCAACTACGGTGAGTTTCATAAGGGGCAGGAGAGTGGACACACTCGACTCCAGAGTGTCACCCTGACAGATAAGTAAACCAATATAAATTTCTCTTGGTCTCAAACCAAGTGTGATCACAATTTTTAAGAAATTTGTATATGACTCTCAAGTCAAAAATACAGTCACAAATATATGCCCTCAAGGCTTTCAACATCCCAAAAGATGGAAACAGGTATGCACCCGAGGAGGATCTCTCCTCCCCTACCCCAAACTTGATGAGCATTTCTCCCAAGTGGGAGAAGCTCTGTCAAAACAACCCGACAATAACCCCACAGAAAACAACTCGAACACAAAGTCACACACTTTACATACACATTTCAGTTATACGAAAACAAAGGTAAAATTTAGACCAACCTTGCAAAGCCCTCCTGGAATGAAGCTGTTGCAGAGTCCACAGAGTTCACTTCCAACCTTAGCCACCAACTCCCTCTCCCTTCTCTATCTTACAAGCTAACTTCTCTATTTTTTGGTAAGGCAAAAATGAAAGTTTTCCCAAAAATCAACTAACTCCCTCTCATCCCAAAATTTGAAAATAAATAACCCAAATTCTCCTTTTTTTTTTTTTTTAGTTTTTGAGAAATGGGAAAGTGACACTTGTCACCTCCTCACCCTTCCCCAAAACCACTATTCTGCCTGATGGCTTATGTCACTCTCCATTCCCAAGGGTACTCCTAGTCCTCTCCTCATGTGACTCCACTTTCTCATGGGAGAAATAAAAAAAAGAGTTAAATGGGAAAAAGACAGGTGACCCATGCCTCTTTTTCCTTTCTTCACATGGGTGTCCTCACAGCACATGGGGGAATCTCACTAAAGGAGAGGGTGATCTTCAATGATGGATGGCATCTCTTATCTTGGGGAAAGTAGAGGGGATGGGTTGGGTGTTGGTACAACCCATCATGTCCCCTCCTACCTCCAATTTTCGCCACTTAACTTCAGGGGAAGGTTAAGTTGACTAGATGGAGGTTACTCAAGGGTTACCCATGCCAAATGGGCCCCTGGACCCATGGGGTATAACCCAGGGTCAACTTTAACCCATACAAGACACCCATGGTTAAGGTAAAACACAAGAAAAGGGCCTCATAATTTAAATAAAATAAGAAATTCAAATTCAATCTCTTTACAACACAAATTATAAATTAATGTTACATGAGGGTAACCTAACCCACTCGACCATACGAAAGACCACATTACATCATTACATCAAACACAAAGAGATCTTGGTTCCTCGTGGAACTAGATCGGCTTAACAGGGAATAACAAAGAACAAGGTGTGGAATGATCTCCGAGTTCTGTGGTTCGATTAGTAATTCCTGCACACTAAATTACAAGATCAGTAACCACATAAAATCATCATAGCCGAAGCAACTTTAAAAACAACATGCATTATCATGACATAGCATTAATTAACATAAATGAAATCATATTCTAATTTTCCATCATCACCTACTTCATTTTTCTGAAATGTAAACTTATCCAAACATCACCCAATTAGTTTTTCCGAAAACATAATAAAGTTTAATAGTTTGACAATTCCGGGAACTGCTATCCCACAATTATAAAAAGTAACAATAACAGTCATGTAAATAGTCGTAACAACAGTAGTAAAAAGGACGGTCCTCACAACAATCTTGGGTCTTTCCTTCACAATGTGAATGGGAAGTTTTAGAAATTTGTTGATGCAACCCAATAATTGGCTGGAATCTCCATGAATGCTATGTTCTTCCTCGTTACAAATTGCCTCAGTATCCTGACTCAAATCTGCAATATCTCCACCATCAGCTTCTCCACACTCGACATAGTAATGCACCATTTCAGGTGCATTCAATGTGGGTGGTGGAGAGGGGAAGGAAAATGTGCTGCCTTCTTCCTGGGGATGCAAATCATATCCTAAATTCATGGCTCCCTCCACAAACCATAATGGTTGGCTTGGCGAAGACGAAAGGCTAAGTCCATCTAGGCTTTGTTCTTGTTGACTTTCAACCATGTCATTAAGTAGTTGAACCCCCACCATAAGTTCAGGTGAATCATGAAAACTTGTTTCCTCTCCCACTGTGTCTGTTGTTGTAGGATTTAAAGGACCATCTGTAATGTCTGATAGCAATGTGTTGGCAACTTCCACTTCTGACACATCGACCCCAGAAAGACTAAGGTTGTTCTACACTGGAGAAGCATCATCGTGCATGTTGAACTGAAAAGTTTCGTTGGGGTGCATGTCCTCCATTAGAGCATCTAGATTGAGGGGCCATATACTTGTTCTTTTAAACCTAGCAATGATGTTTGAAACCGTGAGTGTTTTCTGAAATGATTTGTTGCCCAATTTTGCCATTTCTGCTCTTTTTATTTCTATATTCGGAAACCTAGCCATCCACGCTGCTCTTTCTGATTTGAAGTATGACTTGAATGCTAAAAATATATTCACATCCAATAGTTGTAATTTATGTGAGGTGTGTGTTGGTAGTGTTAGCAAATCAATACCCAAATACCTAGCTTCTTGGATGATTGTCACAACTACGTGGCTGCCATGGCCATCAAATATGAGCAAGTGCCTATTTGTCAGCAATACTCCACCTAGAATTGATCATGCAAAATGATGCAGCCAGTTCATAAACAGCACTTTAGTCATCCAAGCGTGGGACTGGGCATCCATTCACGCACCCAGTTTACAACCAGCAATGTAGTTTTTAAGCTGCTTTTTACCTTTGAAAAGATAGAAGCTTGGTATGCTCTGTCCGACAGCATTAACACAACATAAAATTGTTATCCATTCCTTGCTCTTTGGAATTATGTATGAGATGCTTATGCTACCTCTCTTGGCCAAAACTCACATGGCTCCATTTCTCCTAGCCTGAATTCCAGTTTCATCACAATTCCAAATTATATGTGGTCTATATGGGTTGGCTTGATACACTTTGGACAACATGTCATAGAATGCAACAAAAACAACAAGCCTGAGGTTTAGAGCTTTGTCTTTGTCTAGTCCTTCCATTGTCCTCAATGTCAATTCAGGATGACACCTTTTAAACCCAGTCCATCAGATTTGCCAGGCAACCCATCCTTAAAAGGGTTTAGTCGTGTTTGACAAATTTGCATGACTTCTACTTTGAGATTAATAAACTCCAGTCCATGGCCCACTGCTGCCATTTCTTTACACCATTCCACTATCAAACCCTCTTCAGCTGCTGTCAATATTGTGGTAGGACCTTTTTTGATGTAGTTGTTAAATTGCCTAACCAATTGCTGAGCATTGTCGTAGGGATTCCCCACTTTTTGGTTGCACTCTTTGTCAACATTCCATTATCCTCCACATCTTTCAATGTTGAATCCATATCCTCTTTCCTTCATTCCTGTTGAACTAAAACCTTCTTGCTTCTAGGAGCTGCATTGACTTGAATAACTAGCTCAGTTGGTTGAGGACTACTCTCGTTAGCAACTTGAGTGTCTTCATCTGGGGGGAATATAAGTCCTCTTTTTTCTGGAGGCATGGTTGCCTTTAGTCTCTTGGTGCCACAGCGGGTCCACATTTGAGCTTTGTTCTTCATCTGCACATTGTAACAAACACTTTTGAACATCTATTTTGAAATTTGGAATCTTTTGAATATTTTCAGTACAAAGTTAAAGAAACAAAGAGCCTAAAGCATTGAACTGGACATCCCACCAACCTGTGTTGATTAGTAGAGAGGCCTGCAGGGTGGTGCAGCCTAACTATCGAGATCTACTTGGGCTTGTACGTGACAGGTACAACAAATATAATTACTCAAGCATGCGTACAGTGAGGTTGACAGTGTAAACTCTCTGCAACAAGATAACAACAAAGACCAAAAATCATCTTAACTAATATTAATCACAAACAATACAACAATTGGCATTCCATTTTCTTCATCTCTGTAATTACAGTTTGTAACTTGAATTTGTAAGTTCAGTTAGAGAGTTCACAATAATGCTCTGAATAGAAGATTTGTGATGTTTTATGTTTGATTTGATAGTTTCACAGTCTATGTATGATGTTCTATGTTTGATTTGATAGTTTCATACTTTGATTTATGATGATCTATGTTTGATTTTACAGTTTGACAGAGAACTATTCTATGTTGTATGTTTGATTTTATAGTTTGGTTCTTATGATTTCCTACATTGTATGTTTGTTTTTTATGGTTTGACATTTTGCAGTTTGTGAGGACAACAGTTTGACATTTTATAGTTAGGTAATTACATATCAATTGCATAATATTGTTAACCTAAAATTAGATTTTGTAGTTTTACCTATTTCAACATTCATTGTTATTCAGTTTAAATGTCACGATAGGGGCATCTTGCCTTGTCTGATGGGGTACACTACAACCACTGGTTTAGATGCCAGAACCAGGGACATCTCCTTTGTCAGTATCGTCCATTGGGTTATGTCGGTATTGTAGTCTTACCTAGTTCAATATTCAATATTTTTTACGTTTATGCATGTAACAAATATCCTATGGATTTGAGCATGGGTCTGTACTTTGAAAGTTCTAATGTTTTACCACTTGAACACAAATAGCAATGGACAAGGACACAAAGAACAATTAAGTTCAAATAATAATGGATTTAAGAGATTTGCCTAAAGTCATTTAACAAGTAAAAGTGCATAGTCTACTCTTCTTTTGTCATTTTTCATTGATGGACATACAGTCAAAGGGTAGTAAACAGGGTATGCGGGGTTGAAATAAGAGACTATTTGATAAAGGGTGACTGGACCAGGGCAGTGCATATAGTGATCAAGAAAGATAAAGAACAATATTAAGAGGATAGTAAACAAGAGACCTATGAGGACAGTGAGACTTTATATAGTGAAGAGTCTTACTTGGAAGACCTAGAAAACTGTGAAAACAATAAACAAGAAGGGTTAGTGAGATGTCCTTATGATATGATCAAGTCTTTCCAAGGGTCTGTGTGATAGCTTGAAAAGGTGTTCAAACATTACAAAGCTCAAAAGGTCTCCAAACTCAGTTAATAGAGTATATAGTCTAGAGTTGACAGAGTATATAGACCTCTCTAATACTGTATGGAAATTCCCAAAATGGAAACATGTTTAATTTTTGTCTAGAATTGTATGACATAATTTGTGATTGACAAGTTGCATACACAACCTATTAACAGCATAGTTTATCTAGGACTGACCAAAATAAGCTATCAATCATGAATAATTTAGAACTGGGGGGTCATAGCATTTCTATGTTTTGGTTTGGTTATATTCATACTGTAAATAGTACAATTTAAACCACAATATTAACCTTTCAATAGTTGTTTCGAATACATTTTAAACAAAAAAAAATACAGTTTAGTCCAAAACTTTTTTTCTGAGCAACTCGCCACCTTTTTCACACGCACTCTCGCATTAAAAGATATTTGTGTTTAAATTGTATTGTTGTTTGGTTTAAAATGTATGTTGTTTTGGTATAGAATGTATTGTTGTTTAGCTTAAAGTGTTTAAACTGTATTGTTTCTATTTTTTGACACTTTAATCTAAATAGCAATACAGTTTAAACAATTTAAGATAAAACACAATAAACAAAAAGAGCAATACAAAACAACAATACGGTCTAAACAATTTAAGCTAAAACAATTATAATGAAAATAACAATACAATTTAAAGAATTGAAGCTAAACATCATAAAACCAAAACAACAATACACTTTACACTTAAACAACAAACATTTGAAATCAAAACATACATTGCATTGATGTTGGAATATTGAACTTACATCAATGTTGATAGAACTCTACAATTTGAAGCCTCCAGGAGTCTTCTATATGGGATGTTTGAAACTTGAACTAGGAAATCTGGGGTTTATGTAGGAAAACTAGGAATTTGTTGTTTGTGATCTATGCACTCTCATTTGATTGGTTCAAATAGTTTTTATTACACTTCATTTGAGTGATTTGATGGATGTCTATAAATTTGAAAATTTGGTATTAAATATGGGAGGTGATTGATTCGGTCAAATGCTTATTTGCTCTGAATTGGTTGATTTCCTTTGATATTTTTTAACAGCTTGATTGGTGAGCCTTAAACCTTCGATTGTGTGAAATTATTGGAGAGTTGATTGATTTGGTTGAATGCTTGTTTGGGTTGTTTGGGTTGGATTTTAATAAATTAATGTCCTCTTGTTTTGACGGCTTGTTTAGTGAGCCTTACACCTTCAGTTGTGGTCTTTTTTGTAGGTATTAAGGAAAAGGGACCAGTAAATAGGCATTTATTAGTCTTTGGAGTGCACTTGGGCATTACTCCATTTTACTTGGGACTCCAACTTTTGAAAATATGCACCTTTTCTGGGACGGAAGTCCATGTTGGATGGGACAGTTTATATTGACTCAATGTTTAAAAATGTTTATTTTAATGCAACTTGGAACTCAAGTTTGGTTGATTGCTGATCATGTACTTAAAAGATAGTAATGTTTACTTTTTAATATAAACTCTTTAATGTGACATTTTGGGTTGTGTTGGATCCACTTGTGTACAAGTGCAAATCATGCCAATTGCATTTATGTTTGACAAATCCTTGTAAATCATTTGTCTATGCCACGTAATATGAATAATAAAATACTAATAAGTGAACAAATGTGATGTGTACATTGATTGGTCGCTATTTATACTATTTTTAGAAAAAAAAAATTATAATAAATCCCCACAAGCCAAATTGTAGGCCCAGTTTGATCAACTCCTATACCACCCACTATCAGGCCCTCTCCCCTTGTAAATGTGACGCCCGATAATCCGAGATTGATGTGAGATTCCATGAAAAGTTTAACGAAAAGGAAGAAATTATCTGACTTCGCCCACGTGCAGATCGTTTCACACAGCAACTAGGCCTAAAATGTCACGTCTACGCTGCCTCTCCATAAAAAAATGAGGATGCTTCATGTTTTCTAATATGATTTTACATATTTGGAAAAGAAGGTCACAAGACGGAAATGGTAAAGTCACACACTTTGGAACATAACTTTTGGGGCTATGTAGTTTGTATGATATGGTAATATGTAACGGAACAGGATCGTGGCCAAAATCTGGAGGTATTACTTGCAAAACACACAATGGTCAAAGTGTGGTGGATTATGTCATATGCTCTCAAACTTCGACTGCTAGGTTGATGGAGTTTGTTATAGGGGAATGCCCTATTGAGTTAAAATCTGACCATTTGCCTCTGTTGGTTAAGTTTGGCTTTCACACAAACAAAAAAGGTAAAAGGCAGGATCAGCATAAGCTAGAGAGGACTTATCCACAAGGTAAAATCATTCTGAATCAGAAAAATCAGTAACTTTTTGCTACTACCCTTGGACAGCACATAGAGGGGACTAAAACTAGTTTTGAGCCTAAACAAAACAATGAAACAAAGAAACACATTAGCAGCAGCTTGCTGGTCCCTCTGATTGTCAAGGCTCTAAAAGCTTGCAAGAAGTCCAGGCCTCAGAAAGGTGTCTCTAATACCTTCCTAGTTAATCCGTGGTTTGACGAAGAGTGCAAAGCGGCTAAAAGATTATACAAAGAGAACGAGACAAACAAGGAAAACAAGAAAAAGTATGAGAAATTGATAAAAGTCAAGAAAGAAGATTTTGTTATCTTAAGAAGGAAGGAGTTAATTGCGCTGGGTAAGCACAACCCCAAGGGCTTCTGGAGGGAGTTGCAGCAAGAAAGGAAACAAACTAAAAATAATATCACGGAGAGACAATGGTTGGATTACGCAAAACTTCTTTACGAGCGCGAACATGTGGAAGCTTCTCCTCCCATAATTAATAATTCTACCAAGCTCTTTACAATTGATGATATTAAGTAGGGTATAAAGAAGATGGCAAATGGTAAAGCCCAAGACATTGATGGGCTGCAGGCTGAATTCTTAAAATGGGGAGTGGAACAGCTGGCTCCTCATATCCAAAGAATTTTCAATGAGGTCACACAGGGGAGTTTCCCTAAGGAGTGGACGACTAGTGTCGTTATTCCCCTCTTCAAAAGTGGAGATGTCAATAATCCTTCTAACTATCGTACTATCATGGTCAACCCCCTTCTAGGTAAGCTGTTTGGGAGCTTAGTTGAGCGCAGAATCAGTAATTGGGCAGAAAAAGAGGAGAAAAGAGCAAAAGGTCAAGCTGGTTTTAGGCCAAGACACTCTACCGTTGATCACTGCATTACTCTTAGGCACTTAATTGAAAAAGCTTGGGACACCCAAGGTGGGGAAGCCTTTTGTTGTTTCGTGGACTTCAAAAAGGCTTTTGACACGGTTCCTAGGGGCAAACTGTGGGAAAGGATGGAAGAACTTGGGGTTCCAGATGAGTACAGGGTTACTGTTCACAAACTCTATGAACTTGTTAGAGCAAAAATTAGAACTAGAAAAGGCATGTCTGAGTGCTTTGGCAGCAACATTGGGGTCAAACAGGGCTGTCCTCTTTCTCCCACTTTGTTTGGGTTTTACATAGACAAACTCGAGGAATGGTTAGAGAACACAGAAGGAGGAGATATCCACTTGGCTGGTTCTGTGGTAAAATTGTTGTTATATGCGAATGATCTCATTCTTATTGCTAAAATAGCCCATGGTCTGAGGGATCATTTGAGAGCTTTAGAACTCTTTTGTCAAGATGTTGGGATGCAGGTGAACGTTAGCAAGACTAAAGTCATGATCTTCTCTCTAAAAAGGAAACAGGAGCAAATTAGTTTTATCTTTGAAGGCAGCCCGCTAGAAATTGTGGAAGAATACAAGTACCTTGGCATTATTTTTCACAATAGGCTCAATTGGGAAACTTGCAGAATGCAAAGGATACAGGGGGGATGGAGAGCTTTTTACCTTCTCCAGAATAGGTGCAGGAAAGCTGAGCTTTGGGATTGGAAAACCAAGAGAACCCTTTTTGGGTTGTTAGTGACATCGGTTGCCCTATATGGGTGTGAGGTTTGGGGGAGCAGCATTTCGAATAACAGGTGGAAACAGTTGGAAAGAATCCAAAAACATCTCATCACTAGTAGTCTTAAAGTCAAAGCTACAGTTCCGTATGAGATCCTATTGGCTGAAGCTGGTGCTTACCCAATGGAGGCAGCAGCGGTAACTCAGTTACTAAGTTATCTAAAAAAGGTTGAAAACATGGGGAGTCATCGGTGGCCCAATATAACGGTGAATGAGGTGTTAGATCGGCGGAAGAAGACTTGGATGAAGCAAAACATCAAGTGGCTAGAAAAGTGGGGCATTAAGTTACATGATTGTCCTAACTCCAAAGAGAACATAAAAAAGTTTGTGTTAGATAAATTCAGGGCTGCCATGTGGTCGAATTTGATTGGACAGAAAAAAGTGCATTACATAAAAGAGTTCAATCCATCCGGGGAGCATGGGGATAAAGCCTACTTATGTGCCAATCTCAAAGGTAAGGCTAGGATCTTAATTACTCAATTGAGAACCGGATCGCACCATCTCAGGTGTGAAACTGGTAGATGGACGGTTCCCAAGGAAAGGTGGGAAGATAGGACCTGCATTTTCTGCAATAAAACTGCGGTGGAAACTGAGTGGCAATTAGTCACAGAATGCGAGGCTTACAAGGATATCCATATACAACAGGATAATGACATGAATGTTGATAGTCTAAGTGAGTTATTTGAGGAAAAGAGGCTTCACAATACAGCTCGTCTCTTGGTCAAGATCCATAAGAGAAGAGCAGACAGAAAAGAACTTAACGGGGGCTTAACGTGTTGGTGCTGGGTCCCTTAGACTTCAGGTCTCGTGGACGTTATTAAAACTCATTCATTCATTCATTCAAAGATATATTGACTGTCACTTAATATTCTATATTATATTTCCATATGGATAATAATTATAATCTCTGTAAAGGAAAAATAAATAAAATTTAATCTAAGAATAGGATTGACATTACCTACACCAGTCACTTTAGGCATTTAAAAGTCATAACTGAGAGAATTTATCCATAAAGAAATACTATTTTCCATAATGGGTTGAATTTGGGCCTGTGTGACCATGCTCATGCGTTTCAACAGTTAAATACAATTTTAAAAAAGATTAATTACTTCACTGGATAAGTTTTGGCAGTTTTCGAAATTATAAAAGATTATAATAAATATAACTTATCTTTTTAGTTCTTTAACCAATCCAGCAATGTGGAAGAGAATTCATCTATAAAATTTCCACGTATTTATAAAATTTCCACTTATTATAGAAGGCTATTTTTAAATATTATCTATTGTGGAATTTAGGCTTTTGGAATCACTGTGTTATGCTTTTTTTCTTCATTGACGTTTTTGATCATACTCCATGATCCATCATCAAAATAGATCATGGAGCCATGATCTATCCACACTTGATCATGAACTGTGGAAATATCATGTCTACAATATTATCCATTTCAATAGTCAAAAGTTTATTTTGACCAATAAAGATAGGACAAATATAATTTACCACTTTTTGTTGTGAATGGAGCGTAATTATAGGACTTAAATTTGACAGTTGTATAGCTGTATTTAGACATTTTTGCTGTCAAATACAATCGAAATTTAAAAAAGACTGTATCATATGAAAGGAGAGATTTTGGACAAACTGTCAAAATTTATATAGGATTATGATGATTTATATATTTGATTTTTATATAATTTACTTATACTCAGGTATGTAATAGTATTTGAAGGGCACCATTGAATAGATAACTGTCATAAGGGTATTACAAAATGCAAAAAAATGCCTCCCTAGGCTATAATTTCAAACTTGTTTGTGTTCAATGATTGGTCGCTACCAATCTCATTCAAACCATGCTGGAGAAACTAGTGGACTCGAAGTCACAGAGCTAGTTGTTGTTTGGCTACTTGACAAATTACTCCCAATCATGTTATCTTCCCTTGCTGGTGGACTTAGAGTGTTGCTCAAATGGGATGGGCTTAGGGCTAGAAATTGAGTATTGCTCACATGGGATGGGGTTAGAGTTGGAAATTGACTGTTGCTGACATGGGTTGGGATTACAGTTGGAAGTGGGGTGTTGGTCACATGGGATGGGGTTAGAGTTGGAAATTGAGTGTTGGTCACATGGGATGGGGTTAGAGTTGGAGGTTGAGTGCTAGTCAGATAGGATGGGGTTACAGTTGTAGGATAGATAGGGATATGAATGTTCACCATCTCCCTAAATAATGCATGATTTTCTGGCAAAGGGTTTAAGGGGTTGCTTAAATGCCTTTCTCTTTCTAGATCCTTCCTTGCTATTTCAAGTGCTTTTTCCTTTTTATCTTGCTCCTTTTTTTGCTCTTTTTCCTACCTTTGTAAAAAAAATTGTTGTTCCTTTGCTTGTCGTGTAATCTCTCTGTCTAGTTTGGCTTGATCCTTCAATTCCTTTGCAAAAACACATGCTGCCTTTCTCTCCTCAATTTGTTGTCTCTTTCAAAGTTTTATCTCATGAATTTCTTTCTTCCTTTACTCTTGTTGCATTAAAAGGTTCATGTAATCGTCTATTGTTAATAGTTGGGATTGTTGGCTCAACCGAATTCCACTATCCTTTGCAATCCCGGGTCTTTCCTTCACAATGTGAACGAACAGTTTTAGAAATTTGTTGATGCATAATTCTACTTGGGAACCCAATGATTAGCTGGAATCTCCATGAATGCTATGTTCTACCTCATTACAAATTGCCTCGGTATCTTGACTCAAATCTGTAATATCTCCACCATCAGCATCTCCATACTCGACATAGTAATGTACCATTTCAAGTACATTTGACGCAGATGGTGGAGAGGGGAAGGAAAATGTGCTGCCTTCTTCCTGGGGATGCAAATCATATCCTAAATTCATGGCTCCCTCCACAAACCATGATGACTGGCTTGGTGAAGACGAAAGGCTAAGTCCATCTAGGCTTTGTTCTTGTTGACTTTCGACCATGTCATGAAGTAGTTGACCCCCCACCGTAAGTTCAAGTGAATCATGAAAAATTGTTTCCTCTCCCACTGTGTCTATTGTTGTAGGATTTAAAGGACCATTTGCAATGCCTGATAGAAATGTGTTGGAAACTTCCACTTCTAACACATCGACCCCGAAAAGACTAAGGATGTTCTGCACTGCAGAAGCATCATCATGCATGTTGAATTGAAAAGTTTCATTAGGTTGCATCTCCTCCATTAGAGTATCTGGATTGAGGGGCCATATACCTATTCTTTTAAACCTAGCAGTGATGTCTGAAACCATGAGTGCTTTCTGAAACGACTTGCTACCCAATTTTGCCAATTCTGCTCTTTTTATTTCTATGTTTGGAAACCTGGCCAGCCACACTGCTCTTTCTAATTTGAAGTATGACTTGAATGTTGAAAATATACTCATATCCAATAGCTATAATTTATGTGAGGTGTGCGCTGGTAGTGTCAGCAAATCAATACTCAAATACCTAGCTTCTTGGATGATTATCACAACTACGTGGCTGCCATGGCCATCAAATATGAGCAAGCACCTATTTGTCGGCAATACTCCACCTAGAACTGATCATGCAAAATGATGTAGCCAGTTCATAAACAACTCTTTAATCATCCAGGCGTGGGGCTAGGTAGCCATGCACGCACCTAGTTCGTAGCCAACAATGTAGTTTTTAAGCTACTTTTTACCTTTGAAAAGATAGAAGACCGGTATGCTCTGTCCGGCAACATTAACACAACGTAAAATTGTTATCCATTGCCTGCTCTTTAGAATTATGTATGAGATGCTTTTGCTACCTCTTTTGGCCAAAACCTGCATGGCTCCATTTCTCCCAGCTTGAATTCCAGTTTCATCACAAATCCAAATTCTATGTGGTCTGTATGGGTTGGCTTGATACACTTTGGACAACATGTCATAGAATGCAGCAACAATAGTAGGCCTGAGGTTTAGAGCTTTGTCTTTATCCAGTCCTTCCATTGTACTCAATGTCAATTTAGGATGATGCCTTTTAAACCCAGTCGACCAGGACTTGTCAGGCAGCCCATCCTTAAAAGGGTTTAGTCATGTTTGAAAAATTTGCACGACTTCTGCTTTGAGATTAATAATCTGCAGCCCATGGCCCACTCCTTCCATTTCTTTACACCATTCCACTATCAAACCCTCTTCAACTGCTCTCAATACTGTGGGAGGACCTTTTTTTGATGTAGTTGTTAAATTGCCTAACTAGTTGTTCAGCATTGTTGTAGGGATTCCCCACTTTTTGGTTGCACTCCTTGTCGACATTCCATTATCCTCCACATCTTTCAATGTTGAATCCATATCCTCTTTCCTCCATTCCTATTGAACTGAAACCTTCTTACTTCTAGCAGCTACATTGACTTGAATAACCAGCCCAGTTGGTTGAGGACTGCTCTCGTTAGCAACTTGAGTGTCTTCATCTGGGGGGGATATAACTCCTCTTTTTTTTGTAGGCATGGTTGTCTTTAGTCTCTTGGCGCTACAGCGGGTCCACATTTGAGCTTTGTTCTTCATCTGCACATCACAACAAACACCTTTGAATATCTGTTTTGAAATTTTGAATATTTTGAATCTTTTTAGTACAAAGTTATAGAAACAAAGAGCCTAAAGCATTGAACTGGACATCCCACCAACATGTGTTGATTAGTAGAGAGGTCTGCATGGTGGTGTGCACAACCTAACTATCAAGATCTACTTGGGCTTGTATGTGACAGGTACAACAAATATAATTACTTAGGCATGTGTGTAGTAAGGTTGATAGTGTAAACTCTCTGCAACAAGATAACAACAAAGACCAATAATTAGCTTTACTAATATTAATCACAAACAATACAACAATTGACATTCCATTTTCTTCATATCTGTAATTGTAGTTTGTAACTTGAATTTGTAAGTTCAATCGGAGAGTTCACAGTGATGCTCTGATCAGAAGATTTGTGATGTTCTATGTTTGATTTGATAGTTTCACAGTTTGATTTATGATGTTCTATTTTTGATTTGATAGTTTCATACTTTGATTTATGATGATCTATGTTTGATTTTACAGTTTGATAGAGAACTATTCTATTTTGTATGTTTGATTTTACAGTTTCGTTCTTATGATTTTCTATGTTGTATGTTTGTTTTTTATGGTTTGACATTTTATAGTTTGTGAGGACAGCAGTTTGACATTTTACAGTTAAGTAATTCCATATCAATTGTATAATCTTGTTAACCTAAAATTGGATTTTGTAGTTTTGGGGTACGATACAACCACTGGTTTAGATGCCAGAACTAGGGGCATCTCTTTTGTCGGTATTGTCCATTGGGTTATGTCAGTATTATAGTCTTACCTAGTTCAATATTCAATATTTTTTACATTTATGCATGTAACAAATATCCTATGGATTTGAGCATGGGTCTGTACTTTAAAAGTTCCAACATTTTACCACTTGAACACAAATAGCAATGGACAAGGACACAGAACAATTAAGTTCAAATAATAATGGATAAGAGCTTTGTCAAAAGTCATTGAACAAGTAAAAGTGCATTGTCTCCTCTTCTTTTGTCATTTTCCATTGATGGACATACAGTCAAAGGGTAGTAAACAGGGTATGTACGGTTGAAATAGGAGACTATTTGATAAAGGGGACTAGACCAAGGCAGTGCATACAATGATCAAGAAAGATAAAGAACACTGTTAAGAGGATAGTAAACAAGAGATCTATGAGGACAGTGAGACTTGATATAGTGAAGAGTCTTACTTGGAAGACCTAGAAGACTGTGAAAACAATAAACAAGAAGGGTTAGTGAGATGTCCTTATGATATGATCAAGTCTTTCGAAGGGTCTGTGTGATAGCTTGAAAAGGTGTTCAAACATTACAAAGATCAAAAGGTCTCCAAACTCAGTTAACAGAGTATATAGTCCAATGTTGACAGAGTATATAGACCTCTCTAATACTGTATGGAAATTCCCAAAATGGAAACATGCTTAATTTTTGTCTAGAATTGTATGACATAATTTGTGATTGAAAAGTTGCATACACAACATGTTAACAATATAGTTTATCTAGGACTAACCAAAATAAGTTGTCAATCATGAATAATTTAGAACTGGGGGTCATAACATTTCTATGTTTTGGTTTGGTTATATTCATACTGCAAATAGGACAGTTTAAACCACAATATTAACCTTTCAATGGTTGCTTCGAATACATTTTAAACCAAAAAAATAATACAGTTTAATCTAAAACAACTTTTTTCTGAGCAACTCGCCACCTTTTTTTCACACACTCTCGCATTAAAAGATATTTGTGTTTAAATTGTATTGTTGTTTGGTTTAAAATGTATGTTGTTTTGGTGTAAAATGTATTGTTGTTTAGCTTAAAGTGTTTAAACTGTATTGTTTCTATTTTTTGACACTTTAATCTAAACAACAATACAGTTTAAACAATTTAAGATAAAACACAAAAAACAAAAAGAGCAATACAAAACAACAATACGGTCTAAACAATTTAAGCTAAAACAATT
The DNA here is from genome assembly GCA_027924645.1 of Cunninghamia lanceolata. Classification (NCBI taxonomy): domain Eukaryota; kingdom Viridiplantae; phylum Streptophyta; class Pinopsida; order Cupressales; family Cupressaceae; genus Cunninghamia; species Cunninghamia lanceolata. The sequence continues at coordinate 7,801,316 of BSBN01000776.1, read as the reverse complement.
ATAATGAAAACAACAATACAATTTAAAGAATTGAAGCTAAATATCATAAAACCAAAACAACAATACACTTTAAACTTAAACAATAAACATTTAAAATCAAAACATACATTGCATTGATGTTGGAATATTGAACTTACATCAATGTTGATAGAACTCTGCAATTCGAAGCCTCCAGGAGTCTTATGTATGGGATGTTGGAAACTTGAACTAGGAAATCTGGGGTTTATGTAGGAAAACTAGGAATTTGTTGTTTGTGATTTGTGCACTCTCATTTGATTGGTTCAAATAGTTTTTATTGCACTTCATTTGAATGATTTGATGGATGTCTATAAATTTGAATTTGGTATTAAATATGGGAGGTGATTGATTTGGTCAAATGCTTATTTGCTCTAAATTAGTTGATTTCCTTTAATGTTTTTTGACAGCTTGATCGGTGAGCCTTAAACCTTCGATTGTGTGAAATTACTGGAGAGTTGATTGATTTGGTTGAATGCTTGTTTGGGTTGTTTGGGTTGGATTTTAATAAATTAATGTCCTCTTGTTTTGACGGGTTGTTTGGTGAGCCTTACACCTTTAGTTGTGGTCTTTTTTGCAGATATTAAGGAAAAGGGACTAGTAGATAAGCATTTATTAGTCTTTGGAGTGCACTTGGGCATTACTCCATTTTACTTGGGACTCCAACTTTTGAAAATATGCACCTTTTCTGGGACGAAAGTCCATGTTGGATGGGACAGTTTATATTGACTCAATGTTTAAAAATGTTTATTTTAATGCAACTTGGAACTCAAGCTTGGTTGATCGCTTATCATGTACTTAAAAGATAGTAATGTTTACTTTTTAATATAAACTCTTTAATGTGACATTTTGGATTGTGTTGGATCCACTTGTGTACAAGTGCAAATCATGCCAATTGCATTTATATTTGACAAATCCTTGTAAATCATTTGTCTATGCCACCTAATATGAATAATAAAATACTAATAAGTAAACAAATGTGATGTGTACATTGATTGGTCCCTATTTGTACTATTTGTAGAAAAAAAATTATAATAAATCCCCACAAGTCAAATTGTAGGCCCAGTTTGATCAACTCCTATACCACCATCAGGTCCTCTCCCCTTGTAAACGTGAAGCCCGATAATCCGAGATTGATGTGAGATTCCATGAAAAGTTTAACGAAGAGGAAGAAATTATCTGACTTCGCCCACGTGCAGATCGTTTCACACAGGAACCAGGCCTAAAATGTCACGTCTACGCTGCCTCTCCATAAAAAAAATGAGGATGCTTCATGTTTTCTAATGTGATTTTACATGTTTCAAAGATTTATTGACTGTCACTTAATATTCTATATTATATTTCCATATGGATAATAATTATAATCTCTGTAAAGGAAAAAAAAAAATTGAATCTAAGAATAGGATTGACATTACCTACACCAGTCACTTTAGGCATTTAAAAGTCATAACTGAGAGAATTCGTCCATAAAGAAATACTATTTTCCATAATGGGTTGAATTTGAGCCTGTGTGACCGTGCTCATGCGTTTCAACAGTTAAATACAATTTTTAAAAAGATTAATTACTTCACTGGATAAGTTTTGGCAGTTTTCGAAATTATAAAAGATTATAATAAATATAACTTTATCTTTTTAATTCCTTACTTAACCAATTCAGTAATGTGGAAGAGAATTCATCCATAAAATAACTATTGATTGTTTGACCATTGAAGTGGATGATACTTAAGTAGATTATTGCCAAAACCCACTCTTCAATTTGCTTCACCTTCAAACAGCTTGTCGTGCGGACTGTTTACAAAAATTTCAACTCAGTTTTTTTTGACTTTTTATTGGGACTTGTTGAACGGAGCTCTGTCAACCTCTTCAATCATAGTGTTTATTCATACAACTGATTTATGTTGACTTGTGGAGAAGGTTTCGACCAACCGGCTGTTTTTCAATGTACCGACTGATTAAGCTCTACCCTTAAATTAGCCCTAGATCTACATGGAAAGTTGTATGTTAATTCACATAGTCTTGGAATAATAAGTTGGAGACAGCTACAGAAAATGCATTTTTAATGAGAGCAGGTCCCATACGTAAAGAATCTGTTTGAATTTTTTATGAGAAAGTGGAAAAGAAAAGGCGGAGGGTAGGTGGTATTCTGCAACTTGCTTCTCTGTCTTATTATTGGTATTCTGATAGTTTATTTATATAGTACAGGCTTCTCTGTCTTATTATTGCCTGCAAGTGGTCAGCTTGCAAAGGAATCTGCAACCTCCACAATTCATTTAATCAGAATTTAAAAAAACTGTCTTCTTCCACCCAGCAAAGACGCCTGTATAAGGCCAAGCGATGCATATAAAATAAACCAGTCAATTATTTCTCCATTCGTTATCATGTGTATTTCAAAGTCTACGTGTGGACAGTTAGAATGCACAATGAAATACGTGCTATGCTGGAACTTGCATACCATTTTTATAATGTTTTACTTCTTTACTATTCTTCTACCCATTATTTCTGCCTGTAATACATTTTCAACATGTTTACCAATTATTAAATTGTTGGGCTTTTGTTAGGCCGAAAGGCTTTAGCAGCGTTCAGATGAGAGCACTCATTTTTTCTGCTTAAATTTATAAGAAAAAAATTAAAATATCAAAAAGGAAATAAAAAATAAAATTTAAGAAAATCAAAGAAAAAAATTAAAAAATTGGAAAAATTTAAAAATAAAATTGTAAGAAAAAATAAAGAAACTATGGAAAAAAATATATCTCAACGTATTTTAGATATATTTTTTGAAGTATAAATATACTAGTTTTATTTGTATTTTTCTTAGATAGTAAAATATTACTACATTGCTCCCTTATACTCAACATGGTAGGGATGGAAACATTTGAATTGCCCATAAACATTTAACATATGCAGGCCTATTGCTTGGCCCCACCTTAAAACTTGACCATATGCAAACTTCAATCAACAAAGGGTGTATAGGAAGAAAATATCTATGGATAAGAGTAGATGGCAGGTTAAAAAAGTATATTTTAAACTTGATTGCCCATTGGGCTTAAATTGGCCACTGGCCCATAAAGATATAGCTCCATTTTGCATTTAAAAAATTCAGTGTATAGTCTTAATACTAACATGGAACCTGCTTGGAAATAGTGGCGGCACTAAAATGCACTTATTTGTCCCTTTAAAATATTCCTTTGCCCCTATTTAATTTAATTATTTTATTAAAAATAACTATATTCATTTCTCTTTTTTTATTTTATATAATTTGATTAAAAAAGAAGTCTTCATCCTATTGTAGAACAAGACCCAATTTGTTAATGTCTTCATTTGAGCACAAATGGGTCTCATATAGATGCTAAAAACAATATAAAGTTGTTTTCTCCATTTAAAACATTGTTGGCTTGTTGAAATTGTCAATTTAAGTCTTTTAATAGAATTATCACTATAGACTTAATTTTCACCTAAGAGACTCAAAATTTATATTGAATATAGACAAAGAATGATTAAAACTTGCTTAGTTGATAGATTTTTAAATTTTAACAATTTTACCTGAGCTATTTGCAAATACTAGGCTCAAGTAGCATGCCATTCTAGGGCTGAAAAATTATCTCGCTCCACCATTGAGTGGGGAGAAATGCAATCAAACACAAGATTGCAGGGATCAATTTTGTTGGCCTCCTTGTTGAAATTTCCAACACAAACTCATCCTCCAAAGCCATCACTGTCTCAATGGTATCCAAGTTGTCAAACCCTCAATCCTTATGGAAATTCATTATTATTCTCTATCTTATAGCAGCCATAAGTATACAGCCGACTCGCAGCTTTTTCAAATCTGCCCATTTGTTATTGTTAGATTTTTTTGTCACATGATGTAGGTATGAAAAAGGATGTTAGTAAACAAGATTTGATAGTGTTTTTTTTAAGTTTGTATTTCCTTCATCCTCAACATTATATTATCATTTTTTACTTTGAAAAGAAAATAAAACAGATGATACAATTACCTTTACATATTAAACATTTTACCTATCGGTGAATCCATGACACGTAAAATTCGTGCAACTGCTAATTTGCCAATAGGCTATATGTAGCAGAATTCAATTTGCCCGGAAATTTCAGACTGCCGGATTTGTTCGATAATCCGGCAGTCAGAGCAGGAGAGTTTCGAAAATTTTCGGCGAAAGTGACACGTCGTCCACTAGATATCTTTCGTTTTGTTTTTGTTCAACCATGACAACTACTGCAAACTTTTTCTTTCGGCATGATAATTTTTTTTTTTTCCAGTGGGTGCAATATATATTACGGATTCCTTCAGATAATCATTCGTTTGAGATCTCTATGATGATATTCATTTTTATGGCGGGATCCAATTAAATTATTTTTTCCTTCTCAGATTATGTCTGTGTGACCATTAGGGCTTAAATTTGACAGTTCACCTTGCCTGTCAAGGAATTTTTTTTCCCACAGTTTTAGTCTTCAGTGTTCCCTGTCACGTGACAATTAATTTTTTTAAATGCAAGTCAAAATTGTATATATAAAGTTGGAGCTTTCTTAATTCAAAACCCAAATCGGTGAATGCTTTACCAAGTGAAAAAGCATAGGATAAATAAAATATTTTATAAAAAAAACAAATCTAAGGAATTTTTTTTTAAATAATAGAAGTTCCTATTAAAAAATTTAAAAATAAAAGCAAAAAATTAGAAATTTAGAATGAATATATTCTATAAAAAATAAATCTATTTTTTAAATAATAGAAGTTCCTATTAAAAAATTTAAAAATAAAAGCAATCTTATTAAAAAATTTAAAAATAAAAGAAAAAACTAAAAATTTAGAATGAATATATTCTATAAAAAATAAATCTATTTCTTAAATAATAGAAATTCCTATTAAAAAAATTTAAAAATAAAAGCAAAAAATAGAATGAATATATTTTATAAAAAATAAATCTATTTGTGAAATTTTTTCTTAAATAATAGAAGTTCTATTAAAAAATTTAAAAATAAATGTAAAAAATATATATTATATAATTTAGAATGAATATATAATTATATTCATAAAAAACAAATCTAAAAGATATATATTTAAAATGAATATATAATTATATTCATAAAAAACAAATCTAAAAATTTGGGGATATATTCTATTAGAAAACAAATGGAAAAGATATATATTTAAAATGAATATATAATTATATTCATAAAAACAAATTTAAAAATTTGAAATGTATTCTATTAAAAAGCAAATCTAAAAGATTTGGATATATTCTATTAAAAAACAAATCTAATATATATATATATACAGTCAAATATTCATATTGATTTTTTTTTTACAGTTTTAAAAATAAATTACTTTTATATCAATACAGTCAAATATTTATTTTTATTGTATTTTACAGCTAAAATATTTCAATACAGCTATACAATTGTCAAATTTAAACCCTGGTGTCCTTGTATGTGGACCACTTTTAATAGAAATTAAAGATTCTTAAAGATTATATACTAAATACAGAATGAAGTTGAAATTACAGTTTGGAAGCATCATATTACAAAATAATCTAAGTTTAAAATCACATATTACTGTTGAAAGGGGGACCACAAGTTTTCTTGGATGGATTTGTTATTTTAAATATAGAATTCCACAAGCTTGGTCAATGACATTGATGGTTTTATAGGGTCAAACTTTGTTCCATAATATTGTAGAGGAATGTTGTATTAGAAGCATACTATTTCCATAGACGAAGACAGTAGGGCTTAAATTTGACAGTCAACCTTGCTTGTCAAGCGAATTTTTTATGACAATTATCTATTCAATGGTGCCTTTAAAATACTATGACATAAGTAAATAACATAAAAACCAAATATATATATCATCATAATCCTATATAAATTTTGACAGTTTGTCCAAAATCTCTCCTTTCATGTGATACGGTCTTTTCAAAATTTCAGTTGTATTTTACAGCTAAAATACCTAAATACAACTATACAACTATCAAATTTAAGCCCTCACAGTTACTATAAAGATATTTAAGAATAGTTTATTCAAACTCCCTATTTAAACATTAAACAGCTCCAGTTCAGAGCACCTAGGGTAAAAGTTCACTACACCAACTGAAGGTGCTCTCTGAAGATAGTTTCAATGAAAGTTGGCTGCAGTCCCAAGCTTTGAGATATCGCTGCCATCAATTTCAAATCCAATTTTCTGATTTCCTTGAAGTATTGTCGAATTAACTTTTCTTAAATATAGTTTAGATTATTATAATAAAATGTATACATATAAGCAAAATTAATCTAGATTAATTAGTTAAGAGTTGAGATTTGAATATATTAAATTTTGTAATTAAAGCATGTGGAACATAAATAGAAAATAAATGCATTTAACTCGACAACTCAAAGATGATTTTAAAATTTATATGGTTCTAAATTTGATGTACCTCAAAATCTAGAATAATAATTAATAGTTTGGTAATTTGCCTCAAAGTTAGAATATTCCACTATAGTTCTACAAGGTTGAGTCCGACTATCAAGGATAAATTCATGACCACAACCTTATCTTGTGCCTACAAACTTGACTTGTATGATTTGCAAATTGATTTCTTATGTGTTTCTTTGTATTTGCAAGTGTTGGTGGCAAGGCTACATTTGATAGTCAACCTATCTGTCAATCAATTTTTTATAATGGTTACCCAGTTAAAATTGCCCTTAAAATACTATAACACACACAATCCTATAGAAATATTGATTATCTATCCAAAATCTCCCCTTTCATGTGATACAATCTTCTTAAAATTTTGATTATATTTTATAGTAAAAATGCTAAATATAGTGACACAACCATCAAATTTAGGTCATAGCTAGTGATATTTATAAATACCTTAGATAGATCATGTCTTGCCTATGCAAATTATCTTCCTAGTTCCTAGATTCCAAAGCTTCTACACTTTAACATTGTCACCATAGATGATGAAGATATACTTCTACACTTTGTTGTCCAACTTTGATCTCCTCTCCTTAGACACAGGTACATATACCTGAAAACTAAAAACTCTAATATGCTACAACAAAGGCTTCTTTCGTAACCAAGCCTCCTTAGAGATCATATCCACAAGAGTTGTGGTAGGATACTTATTAATCAAGAAAACAATTTTTTCTCATAGCTTCTACCTAGAATTTATATTATAATCTAGTATGACTAAGCATGCTTCTCACTCTCTTCATCAACATCCTATTCAAATGCTTCTACAACTCCATTTTGTTAGGGGTGTATACAGAGTTGTCTTGTACATAACAATCTCATGTTCTCTATAAAAGTGATCAAACTATGCTAAACAAAATTATTCAGTGTTATTAATTCTCAAAATCTTGATTTTCTTCTTTATTTGATTTTCTGTATGAGCCTTAAACATTTTGAACCTCCCAAAGATCTCTAATTTGTTCTTGAGGAAAAACACCCATGATTTCTTGGAAAAGAACTATCAATAGATGATACAATAGTACAAGTGTAACAAGCCATCTCTCGTTACCCAAAATTAACCAACTTAATTACCATTAAGTACAAGGTCAAGATTAACATAATCAAGGTTAAACAAGTAATAATCAATATCATAATCAAAATCAATATGCATATCTTTTTTGGAACATTTCAAAAATGAAATTTACAACAAATCCAAATATAACATATTAGTGAATTCCTTTCACTATACATTTACAATATTTTGCTTATAGCATCAATGTTAAATTTACACATAATATTTGACTGTCTTCATAAGTCTCGGCTTGTCTTCTGCTTGGGAAGGAGAGCATCACCCGAGTGCTTTTCCTCCAACCACAGACCGGCGATCCCCGCACAACTTCCTATCAAGAGTTTCCCATTAATGACAAGCAGAAACTTAATTTACTAGAGCTTATGAATTGTTCTTTGGTGGACCCTAGATATTCTTCGAACAAAGGTAGTTGGAAACCTGATTCACTGGAGCCTAATTGCTCTTTGGTGGACCCTGGTAGGATTGCTCCACATATGGGTTGGGCTTTTGTCCCTATTTAAAGTTCTTTGGAGAGGTTTGGATTCAAACCTCCTTGATTGTGTTTGTTCTTGCTTTTCTTGTTCAGGATCTTGAGTTTTTCAAGTATCATTATTGTTTTGTAGTTGGGCTACCATCTTTGTGTTGTTTGTTGGGCTAGTTGTTTAGCTATTCTTTGGGCTTCAATGTTTTATCTCTTGTAAAATGGTTTGGGCCCTTTCAAAATCCCTGCTTACCTTTATCAAAAACAAATTGCAAAATCCACCCATAAAACCTAAAATTTTTGGCCAATCACAAAATCACCAAAAAGATTGGAGCCAATAAAAATATTACTATGAATTTTTTTAATGGTAATTGTTGAAAAATTTACATTTAGAATTTCTAAAATATTTAACAAGAAAAATACTTGTTTTTGATTGGTTAATAGACTTGGTTCATTGTTTAACCATAAAAATTTGATTGGTAGAGAAAGAAAACTATTAATCACTAGTTTAGTGATTTTGATTAAAGTGGGTACTAATAAAGTAAAGATGTAAATAAAATAAAAATAATTCGCAAAGTAAAAGACCTTCCCTTTAATATATGGGCCTTCCCTCCAGGTAAATGAGCTTGAAACCTTATAAACAATTAACAATTTTATAAAATTAAAAAATATAATTATTAAAACTATAAAATTTTTAAATTGAAAATAAAAAATTATATTTAAAATAATATAAAAAATAAAATAAAAACTAAAAACAAATAAAACAACTCTTAAATACCACATCAAATTAGTAAAGATATTATGAATATCAATATGGACTTTCCAACTAAAAACTAAGAATCTGATTTCAAAAAAAATTGGAAAATTATTAATGCTCAAATAAGAGTTGAAAAATAGGAGATAGTGTTGATAATTTATTTTTTAAAATATTATTTGTTAAAAAGTTACATATAAATTATATAAAAGATAAATATTTGATTTACATAAAAAAATACTAACATATTATTCTTTTAATAATAACCAAATAAACAATTTTAATTGCAATAATATACTTGACAAAAATAAATACTAAAACAAATAAAGTTTATTTTAAATTCATACCATACAGATTTTATGTGAAAGTAAAATCCCCAAATCTACAAAATCTTAGTTTACAATGTCCAAAGTGCCATTAATGTCTATCTATATTTATGGGATTTGTACTTTGTTTTTGCCTACACAATAGAGTACCTCCCTCCATTGCTTTTCATTATAACATTAATAAAAAATATCAAGATGTGACAAGTTTCAATGCATCATTGATTGTTAAGTTTTTTCTTTAATGTTTACATTAATTTATTATATTAAAATATTAAATATTTGTAATTTTTTTAAATTTTTTTTGTCCAATATAATAATAAATTAATTCCATGAGCCATGTTTTACATTTATGATTGAAGGGTAACACTAATTTATTATTATTATGTGTAGTTAAGCGCTTGTATAGGTTTTAATGAATGTATGTTTGGATTCACATAAAGAGTTTAATAAGATTTAAATATTTTTTTCTTGATAAATTACTATCTTGGGGACAGTTCCTTTTTGTATTAATAAACCATACTTAACATAAAAGTTCATTACAATTGTTGGTGCCTGCATGAGCAGTCAGTTTTCAAGCATATTATCATGCAGGCACCTTCCCTAAAAATCCAAAAAGTTCTAAGTTTTTGGGCCTCCTCAGCATGTTTTAACATCAGCATCATATTTTCTTCGAGGAGGAGGTCATCATCATCATCATATTTCTAGTTATCGCTGTGTTGCTTGCGAGGGTCATCATATTTTCTGCCTGCATGATCTTTCGCGGGGTGATATTCTAACATCGGGTGATCTTGGTTAAGATCATCCTGATGATGTTGCTGCAAAGTCCTAAGTATGATCCGATCTTCATCGAGGTCATCATATTTGAACATCGGGTGATCTTAGTCAAGATCATCCTGATGTTGTTTTATCACTTCATGTTCGTTGTTTTATCACCCTGATGATGCTGACGTAATTCTTATGTCAGGGTGATATCTATTTCTCTGCCTATCTGCATCATGATATTTCCGAAGGAGGGGGTGATATTTTCATATTTGAATATCACCCGGATGTATGTTTGTTCCAGCATCATGATGATGCTGATATCAAGGAGATATCCGCCTGTCGGCTTCATGCATTATCCAGTGGGGGGTGATCATTTCAAATATCTGTCATATTCATATATCACCCCGATCTTATAGCAGAGCTACAGTGCAGCATGATATTTGTGCATCAGGATGATATTTCCAAATATCCGGTTATCTTCCGAATATCATCCTGATGCCGGCATGTGGTGGTGACGTCATCAAGGTCCGGGGGGGTCATATTTCTAACATTACTCATCTTATGAAGATCCCCCAATGTTGCGAATATGACGATGATGTCATCCGGATATGAGGAGGTGCGCAGTAGGCAGATATGCTGATGACGTCAGCAAGATATGACGGTGACGTCATCAGGATGTTCATCGGCCAGACATTTGGTATCGGCTAAGCAGGAGGATCTTCCTCCGATGGATCAGGTTGTGTCGATGAAGGCGTTTATCATGCAGGTGATATTGCGATATGATGCTGACGTCAAGGTGATATTTCAAGCAACAGGATATCATGCTGCTGGAGGATGATGATGAAGGTTTATACTAGTGTCGTCGGGAGCAAAAGCACCGACATCATATATGCTCGCGACCTAGTATATAAGGTGATGAGGAGGTTGCTGCGGGGTGCATGTGGGATAATTCGACCCTGCATATTTTCAAATATCATGACGATGTATCTTGGCGGGAAACGGTTGCGACGCACAGTATTCTGCATTTCCCAAGGCCGCGGGTTGGTGCGCCATTAATGGCGATTGTTGCAGAGGTATGGGCGATGGTGTGGACGGATCTAGTACCCGATTGAAGATGTGGATCCCTAGGCGGCGGCGCAAGGCTCGAGATTTCTTCCTGTCTCCTCTCCCACCTGCTACATTGAATGTTTGAGCGCCAATCTGATGATACTGTGTATCTGGCAGGTTTTTTTGGTCAACTATGTAATTAAGGCTGAGCACCTCCTTGTTGTATATAGCAGGTTGTGTTGCTCATTTGAAGGTTGTTGAAAGTTGAAGATTTTTGGCTCTGTAATTCAAAACAAGCTGATCTGGTTGCTCTGTACAGCTAAACCTGTGAGTCTATGTATCTCTTGTTGTATGTTTTGACATGGACCCACTGATTTCATGATTAATCTTATATGAGAAATGCTATCTTAGCATGTGTTTTGTTAATTCTGTCTCCAGTATTGCATGTATCTTTCTTCTGAGTCTGGATATTTAAGTAATATTTGAGATTCTAGAGCATAGAATTCCTATGTTGAATGTCTGATCTTTTAACTTCTGCTCAAGGGGTAGATTAAACTATTTTCAGGTTGAACATTGGGAAGGGTATACTGCAGTAGGGATGCCATAAGTATAGACAGCTTAACACTCTTTATTGGGAGATATCTGTAAGGCAGATATCATGTGTATCCCCCTGAAATCTAGTTTTAGCTATTCATGCTGATCATTCACAGGTGTATGTCTACCAACTCCAAGCCCTGGATAGGCACCAATCTAGCTCTGTGTTGAGGTTATACACCAGGTCCAGGTTTGCATCCAAACATCATTTCAAACCATCTCATCCTTCCACCTGTTAGTTGTAGGAGTAGGATTAGGATCCCTGCATGCTCTCATACCCAACCAGACATATATGTCCAAGAATGTTGCCAACCTTGTGATTTGTTATGCAAATCTTGGTCCTTACGTGAGAGTATTCTGCCTGTTGCTGTCAAGTTATATCTTTCTGTCATTGAGCTAGTCAAGGTTATAATTTTATCAAATAGGGAAACCCCCCTTGGTGCGGCAGAACCAGAAGTGAAGGGGAGGCAGCTCACGCAACCTCCTGTATTTAGTTGGCTGAATCTGCCTGTGCATTAGAAGTGGCAAACCCTAATGTGTTTTGTTAATTCTATCTCCAGTATTGCATGTATCTTTCTTCTGAGTCTGGATATTTAAGTAATATTTGAGATTCTAGAGCATAGAATTCCTATGTTGAATGTCTAATCTTTTAACTTCTGCTCAAGGGGTAGATTAAACTGTTTTCAGGTTGAACATTGGGAAGGGTATACTGCAGTAGGGATGCCATAAGTAGAGATAACTTAACACTCTGTATTGGGAGATATCTGTAAGGCAGGTATCACATATATCCCCTAAAATCCAGTTTTAGCTGTTCATGCTGATCATTCACAGGTGTATGTCTACTGACTCCAGGCCCTGGATAGGCACCAATCTTGCTTTGTGTTTGTGTTACAACCATGTCCAGCTTTGCATCCAAACTTAAAATCAAAATCTAAATCTAAAACAATCTTTAGGACATTAGAATTAGTTTTAGGATCCTCAGTCCTCTGTCTACAACTGCAAATAGGCCCAAAGCTAGCCCCTTTGCTCTTATCTTTCAGTTTTGGTCTACTTACAGGAGGACTTATCTGCTTTCTGTCAGCATCCCAGCCTTGTATGCATATCCTCATGGATGTTGAGTAGGGAATACCCCCTAGGTCTTGCAGAGCCTGAAGAAGAAGAGGAGATAAAATACAGAGTCTATCTCCTACACTCTTGGCCCCTGGCCCAAAGATCCTGTTGATCACTGATGGCTACCTTGTAGGGAAATCTGGGAATAAGTATCCAGTCTGGGAAAAAACCAACAGAAATTGGAGACTCTACTGGGGAGTCTTTCATGTGAACAAAATGATGCTCTGCTGGTGGAATGAACCTGGAAAAGTAGCTTTCAGCTATTGAAAATTTTGTCCTCTCTGGAGAGGTGGCGACTCTGCAAAAGATCTAAATGCACATGAAAGATGGATGTATGTGATGTGATAAAAATGTGCTGTTCATATTTTAGCATCTGTATGAGAAAAGGTACCTTGTTCCTTCCCCTTTATATTTGTTGTTTTACTGCATAAGTTAGATGCCAGGGGAAGCCTTAGGTCTTAGGCAAACAAAGGATGTCTAAGAGTAAGATTTTGATGAATCCAAGTATGAATTATCCCATACTCAGCGGTGAAATGTTGAATAAAAGAATAGAAGAGATAAGAAATAGGTTGATATTCTTAGAGGCTGAGCAGGCCCAGTTAAAAAGTAGTAACCCTGTTGTGTCTGCTAGTCAGAAGGCTAAACCTCTTCTCAGCCCTTTTGATCCTTTTTATGACCAACTGGATTTGTCATGGGTTGATTATAAAGTAGAAACTATGCCTGCTAGGATATACTGTCAGATGCCCAGATTTAGTGGTCACAGTGTATGTGATGGGAATGCACATATCCAAAATTTTCATGAGTTCATGGGAAAACATTCATTTAGAGATGAGGATATGTGGATGAGGTTTTTTGTTAGGTCCTTTGATGCAAAAGCAAAAGACTGGTATTTGAGCTTTTCAAAAGGATCCTTTGCCTGTTGGGATGAGCTTGCTGACTGTTTCAAGGAAGAATTCGCAAGAGAACCTGTTGATCTTGTTGCAGAATTGATGAACATCAGAAAACAAGATGAAGAGCCATGTGTTGATTTCAGTCATAGGTTTGCAGTAGCCCTTTCACATGTCCCTAAAAGTTTCAGACCTGATATTTCAGCCTGTGTTGGCATATTCTTTGAAGCTTTTGAGGAGGGCTTTAGTGCAATACTGAGGGATTTCAAGGTGACAAGTATGCAGATGGCATACAGGTTCATAGAAAAGATAGAAAAAATCAGAAATGTGCACCTGCTGAAACCCCTGTCCCCAGGCCTTGGTGTGAATAATAGTTGTAAAGCTGCAAATGAACAAATAATTGAGGCATCATGTGAAGATGAAAAGATGAATGTTGAGGATGCCAGTCAAAGGACTAATGAGGATTCCCATTGCAATGATGAGGCATCTGACCATGAAAACAACAATGAGGTTGTGGACAACAATGAGCAATTTTTGGAATGGACTTGTGGAGACAATTGTGAGTATTGTGCTCAAGATAGAGAAGAAATAAGCATACAGGCTGATACTCCTCCACAGAAGGAATCCATTGGTGATGAAGATGCATGCTTTGCTGCCCATGAACAAATGGCATACTATGATGAAACTGATGCACCTGGGTCACCCATCTATGACACATATGGTGATGAGGATCTATCTAAGTATGGTGAGGATCTTGACACTATTTTTGACTTGGATTCTATTTCTCATCATGATGAAAGAGGAACCGACATACATCAAGTAAGTGATTGTAAAAATGTGCCTAATTTGAAAGAGGTGCCGGAGCCTGATCTTTTCCAGCTTGGTGCTCCTATTGGTTGTGTACATGATATGCACAATTGTGAATTTGAAAGCTTTTCTTTTGATATGCCAGCATATACAATGAGCTCTGATCTTCCTAGCTGTGTGGTGGACTTTGAGTCTTTTCAGTTTTCAGTCCAACTAGGAGATCATTTTACAATGCATACTGCTGATGCAGATGATGATAAGTGTTATATTCCCTTTGAGTATGCATTGCTTGATACATTCTGCATCCACTTGTTGCCGGATGCTAAGGGTTATCTGCACAGGGATGACAGTGACAAGCTAAATCAGAGGGATGAATGTGCAGATGACCAGGTTTGTTTGTGGGTGGATCTCTGTAGTATCTCCAAGCTTGACCCAGTGTATGTAGATGAAAACAAAGTGTTTGACAAAGGGAGATGCATGTTTTTCTTTTCTTGGTGGCCTTAGGCCATCAAGTGTGTTTGGTGATGCAGGTTAGTGCAGTATTTGACTCTGTGCCCAATGGATAAGGGACTGGTCTGCATCCCAGAGATCTGGGGTTCTCGCTGTAGTCTTGCACCTGCACGTCCCCAGACAGAGCCACTGTTGGTGCCTGCATGAGCAGTCAATTTTCAAGCATATTTTCATGCAGGCACCTTCCCTAAAAATCCAAAAAGTTCTAAGTCTTTGGGCCTCCTCAGCATGTTTTAACATCAGCATCATATTTTCTTCGAGGAGGAAGTCATCATCATCATCATATTTCCAGTTATCGCCGTGTTGCTTGCGAGGGTCATCATATTTTCTGCCTGCATGATCTTTCGCGGAGTGATATTCTAACATTGGGTGATCTTGGTTAAGATCATCCTGATGATGTTGCTGTAAAGTCCTAAGTATGATCCGATCTTCATCGGGGTCATCATATTTGAACATCGGGTGATCTTAGTCAAGATCATCCTGATGTTGTTTTATCACTTCATGTTCGTTGTTTTATCACCCTGATGATGTTGACGTAATTCTTATGTCAGGGTGATATCTATTTCTCTGCCTATCTGCATCATGATATTTCTAAAGGAGGGGGTGATATTTTCATATTTGAATATCACCCGGATGTATGTTTGTTCCAGCATCATGATGATGCTGATATCAGGGAGATATCCGCCTGTCGGCTTCATGCATTATCCAGTGGGGGGTGATCATTTCAAATATCTGTCATATTCATATATCACCCCGATCTTATAGCGGAGCTACAGTGCAGCATGATATTTGTGCATCAGGATGATATTTCCAAATATCCGGTTATCTTCCGAATATCATCCTGATGCCGACATGTGGTGGTGACGTCATCAAGGTCTGGGGGGGTCATATTTCTAACATTACTCATCTTATGAAGATCCCCCAATGTTGCGAATATGACGATGACGTCATCCGGATATGAGGAGGTGCGCAGTAGGCAGATATGCTGAAGACGTCAGCAGGATATGACGGTGACGTCATCAGGATGTTCATCGGCCAGACATTTGGTATCGGCTAAGCAGGAGAATCTTCCTCCGATGGATCAGGTTGTGTCGATGAAGGTGTTTATCATGCAGGTGATATTGCGATATGATGCTGATGTCAAGGTGATATTTCAAGCAACAAGATATCATGCTGCTAGAGGATGATGATGAAGGTTTATACTAGTGTCGTCGGGAGCAAAAGCACCGACATCATATATGCTCGCGACCTAGTATATAAGGTGATGAGGAGGTTGCTGCGGGGTGCATGTGGGATAATTCGACCCTGCATATTTTCAAATATCATGACGATGTATCTTGGCGGGAAACGGTTGCGACGCACAGTATTCTGTATTTCCCAAGGCCACGGGTTGGTGCGCCATTAATGGCGATTGTTGCAGAGGTATGGGCGATGGTGTGGACGGATCTAGTACCTGATTGAAGATGTGGATCCCTAGGCGGCGGCGCAAGGCTCGAGATTTCTTCCTGTCTCCTCTCCCACCTGCTGCATTGAATGTTTGAGCGCCAATCTGATGATACTGTGTATCTAGCGGGTTTTTTTGGTCAACTATGTAATTAAGGCTGAGCACCTCCTTGTTGTATATAGCAGGTTGTGTTGCTCATTTGAAGGTTGTTGAAAGTTGAAGATTTTTGGCTCTGTAATTCAAAACAAGCTGATCTGGTTGCTCTGTACAGCTAAACCTGTGAGTCTATGTATCTCTTGTTGTATGTTTTGGCATGGACCCACTGATTTCATGATTAATCTTATATGAGAAATGCTATCTTAGCATGTGTTTTGTTAATTCTGTCTCCAGTATTGCATGTATCTTTCTTCTGAGCCTGGATATTTAAGTAATATTTGAGATTCTAGAACATAGAATTCCTATGTTGAATGTCTAATCTTTTAACTTCTGCTCAAGGGGTAGATTAAACTGTTTTCAGGTTGAACATTGGGAAGGGTATACTGCAGTAGGGATGCCATAAGTAGAGATAACTTAACACTCTGTATTGGGAGATATCTGTAAGGCAGGTATCACATATATCCCCTGAAATCCAGTTTTAGCTGTTCATGCTGATCATTCACAGGTGTATGTCTACTGACTCCAGGCCCTGGATAGGCACCAATCTTGCTTTGTGTTTGTGTTACAACCATGTCCAGCTTTGCATCCAAACTTAAAATCAAAATCTAAATCTAAAACAATCTTTAGGACATTAGAATTAGTTTTAGGATCCTCAGTCCTCTGTCTACAACTGCAAATAGGCCCAAAGCTAGCCCCTTTGCTCTTATCTTTCAGTTTTGGTCTACTTACAGGAGGACTTATCTGCTTTCTGTCAGCATCCCAGCCTTGTATGCATATCCTCATGGATGTTGAGTAGGGAATACCCCCTAGGTCTTGCAGAGCCTGAAGAAGAAGAGGAGATAAAATACAGAGTCTATCTCCTACACTCTTGGCCCTGGCCCAGAGATCCTGTTGATCACTGATGGCTACCTTGTAGGGAAATCTGGGAATAAGCATCCAGTCTGGGAAAAAACCAACAGAAATTGGTGACTCTACTGGGGAGTCTTTCATGTGAACAAAATGATGCTCTGCTGGTGGAATGAACCTAGAAAAGTAGCTTTCAGCTATTGAAAATTTTGTCCTCTCTGGAGAGGTGGCGACTCTGCAAAAGATCTAAATGCACATGAAAGATGGATGTATGTGATGTGATAAAAATGTGCTATTCATATTTTAGCATCTGTATGAGAAAAGGTACCTTGTTCCTTCCCCTTTATATTTGCTGTTTTACTGCATAAGTTAGATGCCAGGGGAAGCCTTAGGTCTTAGGCAAACAAAGGATGTCTAAGAGTAAGATTTTTATGAATCCAAGTATGAATTATCCCATACTCAGCGGTGAAATGTTGAATAAAAGAATAGAAGAGATAAGAAATAGGTTGATATTCTTAGAGGCTGAGCAGGCCCAGTTAAAAAGCAGTAACCCTGTTGTGTCTGCTAGTCAGAAGGCTAAACCTCTTCTCAGCCCTTTTGATCCTTTTTATGACCAACTGGATTTGTCATGGGTTGATTATAAAGTAGAAACTATGCCTGCTAGGATATACTGTCAGATGCCCAGATTTAGTGGTCACAGTGTATGTGATGGGAATGCACATATCCAAAATTTTCATGAGTTCATGGGAAAACATTCATTTAGAGATGAGGATATGTGGATGAGGTTTTTTGTTAGGTCCTTTGATGCAAAAGCAAAAGACTGGTATTTGAGCTTTTCAAAAGGATCCTTTGCCTGTTGGGATGAGCTTGCTGACTGTTTCAAGGAAGAATTCGCAAGAGAACCTGTTGATCTTGTTGCAGAATTGATGAACATCAGAAAACAAGATGAAGAGCCATGTGTTGATTTCAGTCATAGGTTTGCAGTAGCCCTTTCACATGTCCCTAAAAGTTTCAGACCTGATATTTCAGCCTGTGTTGGCATATTCTTTGAAGCTTTTGAGGAGGGCTTTAGTGCAATACTGAGGGATTTCAAGGTGACAAGTATGCAGATGGCATACAGGTTCATAGAAAAGATAGAAAAAATTAGAAATGTGCACCTGCTGAAACCCCTGTCCCCAGGCCTTGGTGTGAATAATAGTTGTAAAGCTGCAAATGACCAAATAATTGAGGCATCATGTGAAGATGAAAAGATGAATGTTGAGGATGTCAGTGAAAGGACTAATGAGGATTCCCATTGCAATGATGAGGCATATGACCATGAAAACAACAATGAGGTTGTGGACAACAATGAGCAATTTTTGGAATGGACCTGTGGAGACAATTGTGAGTATTGTGCTCAAGATAGAGAAGAAATAAGCATACAGGCTGATACTCCTCCACAGAAGGAATCCATTGGTGATGAAGATGCATGCTTTGCTGCCCATGAACAAATGGCATACTATGATGAAACTGATGCACCTGGGTCACCCATCTATGACACATATGGTGATGAGGATCTATCTGAGTATGGTGAGGATCTTGACACTGTTTTTGACTTGGATTCTATTTCTCATCATGATGAAAGAGGAACCGACATACATCAGGTAAGTGATTGTAAAAATGTGCCTGATTTGAAAGAGGTGCCGGAGCCTGATCTTTTCCAGCTTGGTGCTCCTATTGGTTGTGTACATGATGTGCACAATTGTGAATTTGAAAGCTTTTCTTTTGATATGCCAGCATATACAATGAGCTCTGATCTTCCTAGCTGTGTGGTGGACTTTGAGTCTTTTTAGTTTTCAGTCCAGCTAGGAGATCATTTTACAATGCATACTGCTGATGCAGATGATGATAAGTGTTATATTCCCTTTGAGTATGCATTGCTTGATACATTCTGCATCCACTTGTTGCCGGATGCTAAGGGTTATCTGCACAGGGATGATAGTGACAAGCTAAATCAGAGGGATGAATGTGCAGATGACCAGGTTTGTTTGTGGGTGGATCTCTGTAGTATCTCCAAGCTTGACCCAGTGTATGTAGATGAAAACAAAGTGTTTGACAAAGGGAGATGCATGTTTTTCTTTTCTTGGTGGCCTTAGGCCATCAAGTGTGTTTGGTGATGCAGGTTAGTGCAGTATTTGACTCTGTGCCCAATGGATAAGGGACTGGTCTGCATCCCAGAGATCTGGGGTTCTCGCTGTAGTCTTGCACCTGCACGTCCCCAGACAGAGCCACTGTTGGTGCCTGCATGAGCAGTCAATTTTCAAGCATATTTTCATGTAGGCACCTTCCCTAAAAATCCAAAAAGTTCTAAGTCTTTGGGCCTCCTCAGCATGTTTTAACATCAGCATCATATTTTCTTCGAGGAGGAAGTCATCATCATCATCATATTTCCAGTTATCGTCGTGTTGCTTGCGAGGGTCATCATATTTTCTGCCTGCATGATCTTTCACGGGGTGATATTCTAACATCGGGTGATCTTGGTTAAGATCATCCTGATGATGTTGCTGCAAAGTCCTAAGTATGATCCGATCTTCATCGGGGTCATCATATTTGAACATCGGGTGATCTTAGTCAAGATCATCCTGATGTTGTTTTATCACTTCATGTTCGTTGTTTTATCACCCTGATGATGCTGACGTAATTCTTATGTCAGGGTGATATCTATTTCTCTGCCTATCTGCATCATGATATTTCTGAAGGAGGGGGTGATATTTTCATATTTGAATATCACCCGGATGTATGTTTGTTCCAGCATCATGATGATGCTGATATCAGGGAGATATCCGCCTGTCGGCTTCATGCATTATCCAGTGGGGGGTGATCATTTCAAATATCTGTCATATTCATATATCACCCCGATCTTATAGCGGAGCTACAGTGCAGCATGATATTTGTGCATCAGGATGATATTTCCAAATATCCGGTTATCTTCTGAATATCATCCTGATGCCGACATGTGGTGGTGACGTCATCAAGGTCCGGGGGGGTCATATTTCTAACATTACTCATCTTATGAAGATCCCCCAATGTTGCGAATATGGCGATGACGTCATCCGGATATGAGGAGGTGCGCAGTAGGCAGATATGCTGATGACGTCAGCAGGATATGACGGTGACATCATCAGGATGTTCATCGGCCAGACATTTGGTATCGGCTAAGCAGGAGGATCTTCCTCCGATGGATCAGGTTGTGTCGATGAAGGCGTTTATCATGCAGGTGATATTGCGATATGATGCTGACGTCAAGGTGATATTTCAAGCAACAGGATATCATGCTGCTGGAGGATGATGATGAAGGTTTATACTAGTGTCGTCGGGAGCAAAAGCACCGACATCATATATGCTCGCGACCTAGTATATAAGGTGATGAGGAGGTTGCTACGGGGTGCATGTGGGATAATTCGACCCTGCATATTTTCAAATATCATGACGATGTATCTTGGCGGGAAACGGTTGCGACGCACAGTATTCTGCATTTCCCAAGGCCGCGGGTTGGTGCGCCATTAATGGCGATTGTTGCAGAGGTATGGGCGATGGTGTGGACGGATCTAGTACCCGATTGAAGATGTGGATCCCTAGGCGGCGGCGCAAGGCTCGAGATTTCTTCCTGTCTCCTCGCCCACCTGCTGCATTGAATGTTTGAGCGCCAATCTGATGATACTGTGTATCTGGCGGGTTTTTTTTGGTCAACTATGTAATTAAGGCTGAGCACCTCCTTGCTGTATATAGCAGGTTGTGTTGCTCATTTGAAGGTTGTTGAAAGTTGAAGATTTTTGGCTCTATAATTCAAAACAAGTTGATCTGGTTGCTCTGTACAGCTAAACCTGTGAGTCTATGTATCTCTTGTTGTATGTTTTGGCATGGACCCACTGATTTCATGATTAATCTTATATGAGAAATGCTATCTTAGCATGTGTTTTGTTAATTCTGTCTCCAGTATTGCATGTATCTTTCTTCTGAGCCTGGATATTTAAGTAATATTTGAGATTTTAGAACATAGAATTCCTATGTTGAATGTCTGATCTTTTAACTTCTGCTCAAGGGGTAGATTAAACTGTTTTCAGGTTGAACATTGGGAAGGGTATACTGCAGTAGGGATGCCATAAGTAGAGATAACTTAACACTCTGTATTGGGAGATATCTGTAAGGCAGGTATCACATATATCCCCTGAAATCTAGTTTTAGCTGTTCATGCTGATCATTCACAGGTGTATGTCTACTGACTCCAGGCCCTGGATAGGCACCAATCTTGCTTTGTGTTTGTGTTACAACCATGTCCAGCTTTGCATCCAAACTTAAAATCAAAATCTAAATCTAAAACAATCTTTAGGACATTAGAATTAGTTTTAGGATCCTCAGTCCTCTGTCTACAACTGCAAATAGGCCCAAAGCTAGCCCCTTTGCTCTTATCTTTCAGTTTTGGTCTACTTACAGGAGGACTTATCTGCTTTCTGTCAGCATCCCAGCCTTGTATGCATATCCTCATGGATGTTGAGTAGGGAATACCCCCCTAGGTCTTGTAGAGCCTGAAGAAGAAGAGGAGATGAAATACAGAGTCTATCTCCTACACTGTTGGCCCCTGGCCCAGAGATCCTGTTGATCACTGATGGCTACCTTGTAGGGAAATCTAGGAATAAGCATCCAGTCTGGTAAAAACCAACAACAATAACAGAGTTTCAACAAAAACTAGGTAATGCAAAACCCTGGTAAACCCTTCCCTAAAACCTGAAAACTTACTTACAATTATCTACCCTACTAATGCAAACATATCAGCATTGTTCAACCCTGGTTTCAACCTCCTAAACGCCTTGCCCACCAAATCTCCTTTGAAATCCCTGACTACACAACCAGCTCCTGAAGCTCCCAAGTTGCCTCTTGAGGCCCTGTCAAAGTTTAATTTATACCACCCTTCACCCACAGTTCCCATTTGACTTCCAATCTTTTTTTCTTAGAATCAACTCCACTAACCCCATTAATGCGGAAGATTTAAAATTTTTGATCAGTAAAATTATAGATTATAATTTATTTAGTCTTTTGATTAAAATTCTTTAGTCTTTTGATTAAAATTTTTATTACACCAAGAGGCATTTGTACAATCACAACACGAATGGACAGTTGAAAGATTCTAGAATTTCTATGTAAACTTATAAGATTCCAATCTAGAATCTTTATTAAAAAACCAAATAGTCACTCCACAAATTAAAAAAACCACAAAAAAAAGAGAAGTGAAAGGAAAAAAATAAAGAAAAAAATAAAATGCAAGCCGGATGTAAAGGAAGTGGATGGCAGTTTCAAAGAAGCCATCACTATGCACTAAGATCAAAGAAAGAAATGTTACGGAATGACATATCCACATTCATCATATTTATATTGCTTCCTTACTTATTTTTTTTCACGTGTAGAACTCAGGCGAACATATCAAACTGCAGGATTTGAGGTGAGCTGAAAGGGAGTGCAGAAGGGGAGTGCGGAATGGCTTTCGAGGTATCCATGGTTAGCCTATTACAATTTTGAATTTTCTTAAGCTCTTTTAACAAATCCATAATTTATGCATATTTCACAACCATTTAAGTCCCAAATGTCTGTTGAAAGTTTATGTGAGAATAGCATTGGAAGCTATTGCTACACAACAAGTAAGCCACATAGTTTAGCATTGTTTGACAGGAAATTAGGGTTATCATGTTAATTTTGGTCAGCATTCAAATTTTTAGGTTTTATTATTGGGGTCCTTGTGTATTTACTAAAGCATTGTTGGTTTAATTGGCATCTTTTATGTTAAGTTTAGAGAGTTTCTCATTTTAACTAGTCTATGTGCGCCTTATTGTAGTTCATGCCTATTTATCAATATTTCAAGCAAAGTTATGATAATTATCGACAAGTTTATCAATGAGATGTTTGAGAAAATTGCAACCAAAGCAGCCAACTTTGCTCACCACAACAAAAAGAATATAATCAACATATGAGAGATTCAGACAGTTGTGAGGGTTTGTCTTCCTCGGGAGCTTGCAAAACGTGCAATTGCTCGTTGTTCAAAGATTGTTACTGAGTTCATGAAGGCTTGATCTTTTTGTCTCTATTTTGAATTAGGTTTTAGTTTCTGTAAAGGGTTATTATCCTTAACTTTTATATAATGGAAGCCTCCATTAATTATTTATGAAGGAATTTTTGGTTTTAGATTATCGAATCTTGATATTAAAATTTCATATTAAAATCTTTCAAATTATGTCTTACTTTCTAAAAATAAAATAAAACTATAATTTTATATATTTCCATTTTTAAATTAAATTATATGTAGGCTTGCCACTTAACACATGATTTTCTACAATGGAGCTTGCTTTGGTGGGAAAGTTCTTTTCCTTTAGACCGAACATTGATCTGGTTAGAAAGTGGGTGGCTGCTAAATGGAAGGTGAAGGGTAGTGTGACCGTGAGTGCTATGATTGGAGGAACGTTTCTCTTTAAATTCACAGCTAGAGAGGACCTTACAACTATTTTAGCTGGGGGTCCCTAAATGTATGGAAAGCATAGCCTTTCGTTATGTAAATGGAAGTCAGGCTTTGATGTTGTTGCTGATCTTAACAGAACTATGCCTATTTTGGTCAGACTCCCAGATCTTCCTTTAGAATACTAGGATAAGGAGATTTTTATCCAGATAGCCAACTCCTTTGGCCACTTCATCGCACTCGACAACACTACCGAGAACAAATCCAGGTTAGTGTTTGCAAGATTCTGTGTTAGTGTTGATATCAACAAAGTTCTTCCTAATAACATTACACTAGAATCCAAGTTTGGTCAATGGGTTCAACCCATCCAGTATGAAAACTCTACCATCTTCTGTCAGAACTGTAATAAAAAAGGACATCTAGTTTCCCAATGCAAAGCTAATAAAGCCCCTACAGGTTCAAAAAATCAAGCCTCTGGTGAAGAGGAGGAATACCCTTTTAAGGAAGATTTGTTGAACATCATTAACTCCCCTCTTAAAGGGAAAGGAGTGGCTTTGAATGATGAAAATGTGAGTGCCCCCTCTCAGGAGGCAGTGAAAGATCAAGGTCTTTCTACTGCTAGTCATGAGGAGTTTATGACTGGTCATTCCCCTAGTATTATAGAGCATCCTAAGTTGGGGGATATGACTCCCTTGTAGAATTGTGGTCTGGAAGAGGGTGAGTTTCACCAAGGGGATATCCCCAATAAAGAAGTTCAAGAAGGGAATGGGGGGATCCCCATTAGGGTTTTGGATGGTGATGCTATATCCAAAAGAGTCGAAAGCCCAACCAAAATTGAATGAAACAATAGCTTGGTTCAAGGGTTTCCCTCCCCAAACAACAAAACTCTTAACCTAACCCCTGGGGCAGGCTCCAGCATCACAGATTTTGAAGGC
This sequence comes from Cunninghamia lanceolata, assembly GCA_027924645.1. Lineage (NCBI taxonomy): Eukaryota > Viridiplantae > Streptophyta > Pinopsida > Cupressales > Cupressaceae > Cunninghamia > Cunninghamia lanceolata. Next base: position 7,776,653 of record BSBN01000776.1, on the reverse strand, counting down.
TAGACCACTGCCAAGAAAAAAGGTAAAGGTCATAGCAAGAAGACTATAGATGTGGGGGTGGATACCAAAGCTGGTAGGCCTTCCCAGAGGGCAACAAGATAGAAGTGATCAACAAGGATATTGCAATGGGAAGGCAGAGGATCTTGGAGATCAGCTCCAAGAAGGCCCAAATAAATGAGAATCCTCTCTTGGAATATCAGGGGGCTGAATAGCCCTCATAAGCAATTCATAGTCAAGAGCTATATCTATGACAACAAAGTGGATATTCTGCTACTCTAGGAAGTGAAAATGAAGGCTGAAGGATTCCAATCCACTGCTAGGAAAATTTGGCCTAATGCGGATTACTTTATTTGTGATGTCTCAGGAGCTTCTAGGGGTATCGTCCCTATGTGGAACAATAAGGCTGTCAAAGGGAGTCTAATCGAAAAGAGTAAAAATTGTCTTGTTAGAACAGAGTCTGATAGCCAGTCTTGGAATCTAGTTAACAATTATGCTCCTAATCAAAGGAGCTCTAGAAGGGAATTATGGGATTTTCTCTCCTCCATGATAGAAAAGGAATGCAGGGGTTGTTGGATGTTGGATGGTGACTTTAACACCCCCATGTACCCCTAAGAAAAAAGTGTGGGTATTCTAGACTACACTGACAGCATGGCAGACCTCGTTGATTTTCTCAACAAAGAAGGCCTCATGGATCTGGATGTCCAAGGACTTCGTTTTACTTGGTCTAATCAGAGAAAGGGAAGGAATTTGATACAAGTCAGATTAGATAGGGTCTTGGTCTCCTTTGGCTGGGATTACATTAGCACTTCCACATTGGAAGCCCTTCCAAGGACTACTTCTGATCATAATCCTCTCCTACTTTCTTGTAGAGATAAGGATATTAAAGGACCGTACCCCTTTAGGTTTGAAATTATGTGGACTCAGCATCCTGATTTTAGGGATAAGTTGGCCAGTTGGTGGAGTGTTACTGTTCGAGGTACTCCCATGTTTAGGTTAGCCCATAAGTCGTTCATGGTTAAGATAAGGTTAAGGAGTGGAACAAGTTCGCCTTTGGTAATTTTTTTGATAGTAAGAAGAGGATCTTTGCTAATTTGGTTGCTATTCAAAAGCAGATGGAGGATGGTGACACTTCAGAAGATACTACTAAGGAGGACGAAATCCTGAGGGAATGGAGGTAAACTCTCAAGAGAGAGGAAATCTACTGGAAGCAGAAATCTAGGATTTAGTGGCTTAGAGAGGGGGACAAGAATACTTCATCTTTCATCAATCTACCATGAGACACGGGAAAAGAAATAGCATTGTAAAACTGATGGATGACAATGGTACTATGGTTGAGTCATATTTTCAAGTGTGGCAAGTGGTTGCTTCTTATACTTCTTAGCTGCCCAGAACTGTAGGATCAAACAGGAGCTCATTGACATCATTCTCACTTATCTCAATGAGGAGGATAATTCTCAACTTGGTAAACCAGTCTCTGAGGAGGAGGTCCATTCTAGTCTTTTTTCCATGGGTGCCTTCAAGGCTCCAAGACCGGATGGTTTCCCCCTGGCTTTTTTTAGGAGTTTTAGGATATTGTGGGTAAAGATGTCACTGAAGCAGCTAGGGATTTCTTTTGGACAGGTAAGCTGATCAAGCAACTCAATCATACTTTTATTGCTCTGGTGCCTAAAAAATTAGACCCTGTGTGCATGGGGGACTTCATGCCTATTAGTCTTTGCAACACAGTCTACAAAATATTCTCTAAGATCTTAGTTTTCAGATTACAACCTATCCTTAACAGACTTATTAGCAGTAGTCAAAAGGGGTTTGTGCTAGGTAGACAAATTCTTGATGTGGTCAATTCTACTCATGAATTCATACATTCTATGGAAAGAAACAAATTGCTTGGAATGGTTTTCAAGCTTGATATATCAAAAGTGTATGATAGAGTGGCCTAGGAGTTTTGTTTAGTGTTTAGGAGTAGATGGGTTTCCAAGGAAAAATGTTGCAGCTTATAAATATGCGTGTCACCTCTATCAGATATTTTATCCTTGTTAATGGGGTCCCTAGGGGCTTCTTTAATGCTGGTAGGGGCTTAAGGCAAGGTGACCCGCTATCCTCTTACCTCTTCATTCTTATGGCTGAAGTCCTAAGTAGAAGTTTCCTCAATTTCCTGAACTCCGGGGTGATTAAGGGCATCAAACCTGCTTCAACAGCTGACTTGGCAGCTATTCATCAGTTTGTGGATGACACCATCTTGTTTGGGGCTGTCTCGGTGGTTGAGGCAACGAAATGGAAACAAGTGTTATAGGATTACACTCTTTCAGCTGGTCAGTTTATCAACTATGACAAAAGCCAGGTGTATTTCTTCAACACTCCCTTAAATCTCCAGCAGAAGATTATGGGGATTCTTGGTTGCTCTAATGGTGACTTCCCATAACTTACTTGGGCCTCCCCCTAACAGTTAAGGATGTTACTCCTGATTATTGGAACTCCATCTTAGAAAGGATTCAGAAGAAACTGGCAAGGTGGAAAGGCAAGTTTTTAAGCCAAGCTAGCAAATACCAAATCCTAAAGGCTTCCCTTCAAGGTATTATTGTACATACTTCCTGTCCCTCTTTAAGATTCCCAAGTACATAACTAAGAAGTTTGAAAGAATCCAAAGGAACTTTCTCTGGAGAGGATTAGAAGATAAAAAATGGATGGCCCTGGTCAGATGGGATAAGGTGTGTAGGGCTAAACTCTAGGGGGTTTGGGAATAAGGAAGATTAACCTGATAAATAAGGCCTTGATAGCTAAGGTTGGATGAAATCTCTTAAGTGGAAATAAGGAATGGGGCAATATCATGAGAGACAAGTATTTGGGTAACTTGAATCCTGAGGATTTTCTGCATTCTAATGGCCTTCCCAAAGGTTCTATTGTCTGGAATAATGTGCTAAAAAGCATATCTATACTGCTGCAGGGCATTAAGTGGAGATTGGGAGATGGAAGAACTATAAGATTTTGGGAAGACAATTGGCTTAAAGGTGCTCTGTTAAGTAGGCTTCAGAATGCCCAAGGTTTTCTCAATAAGGTTGTTTCTTTCTTTGGTAGGTTGGCTTGTGACTACCTTCTTGCTAGAGAAGTGAGTGGAAATAGTTGTCAGACTACTATCAAGACCAGGTTGACCTCATACAAATGGTGGATGAGGTTCATCTTTCCCTTAGAGATTGTAGAATCCCCATTTTCCCTCAGAGGGATAAATTTTTGTGGGGAAGGGATAAGACAAGGATTTTTACAGTTAAATTGGCCTATAATCTCTTTATGTGTCAGAATGTGGATAACCTGTGGAGAAAACTTTGGAACCATAGGCTCATCCTCAAAATCAACCATTTCTGGTGGTTAGCTGTTCAAAGCAAAATATTAACTATGGACAACCTTCGGTTAAGAGGATTCCAAATCCCCAACAGGTGTCCTCTCTTCTTGAAGGATGAAGAAACAATCTCTCATCTTCTTCTGCACTACGAATATTCTAGGGAAGTCTAGAGCCTGGCCATGCAAAATTTGGGAACTTCATGGTGTATGAATGGTGACCTCCCTGCCTTCTTAAGGTCTTGGAAATCCACATTCACCCACCCCATAAGTAAAGAAATATGGGCCCAGGTCCCTCCCATCCTGGAGTGGGGCCTTTGGAAAGAAAGGAATAATAGGCTTTTTAGGGAAAAATACAAGGGTCCCAACGAGGTTTTTTGTTTGATTTCCAAGCTCCTGCAGGAAAACCTCTCTAACAGCACTCTGAAAGCTGCTGAACTTCCACCCACCAACCTTGAAACTAATATTATAAACCAGTGGAGTATTTCAGCCAGTATTTGTAAGATGGATGATTCTAAGCGTAAACCTAGAGGCAACACTAAATGGTCCCCCCTTCTGGTTGGTCCAAGCTCAATTTTGATGGTGTTGCTAAAGGTAACCCTGGGGTGGCCAGTGGGGAGGAGCTCTTAGATCAGAAAAAGGTACCCTCATGGCAGCCTATGCTGGGGGACTTGGTGAGAACATGAACAACATTGTTGAGGCCATGGCCCTCCTCTAGGGCCTCAAGGTTGCCATTGCCATTGGTATCAATTACCTTGTGGTTGAAGGTGATTCCAAGTTAATCATAGATGCTGTCAATGACAAAGCCAGTGTTGGTTGGTAGGTTGAAGACATTATCCAAGATATCAATTCTTTGCTTTTAAGCTTTGAAGGTATTGAAGTTGGCCATATTTATAGGGAAGGTAACCAAACTACAGACCTCATGGCTAACTTAGGGATCAATCTCTACCCTATCAGATGTTGGAGGAATATTTCTAATCTTCCCCCAAACATAAGAAATAACATTCTGAAGGAGGCTTCTTCCTAATTCCTAATGGCCAAAACCTCCCATCTTATCTCCTTTAGTTCGTGACTTTATGTCATACCCTCATTACTTGGGGTGGCATGAGAAGGATGACGTCACCTTCAGGACAATACATCACACCCAATCGAACTGGATCAAAGAGTCCCACATGGACTATGGCCAACTCAGTGATCCCTGGGAGGTGCCACTGTGCTGGCATCCCGAGTCTTTTCATACTCTGCTGGCTGCTCTGGATGTTGTGATTTTGCATGAGCCACATAATGAAGGAAATTATGTTTGGACATGATTAGGAATTTGAAGGACATTTCTGGGAGTTCAAGAAGCATTGTTTGCAATAACTATTATGAGTTTCAAGTCATTTCCAGATTGTTCGAAGGCATTTTGCAACTCGCTAAGTCTTGTAATTGCATTTCTCCCTACTAGTTTGGTAAGGTCAGAATGATGGGAGGAGACAAGGTAAGAATAGAGCCGACGTCGTGTGGGGAGTTTAAAGCAAACTCTCAGGTTTAGAGAATTGCTTATGAAGGGGGGATAACTCCGTCCCTGGAGTGCTTGAATAGATTTGATGAGAGTCTACCTGTCCAATTCGCCATGTCATGGGATGAGGACCAGAAGGTGCGTGTTGGTGGGGTGTAGTTTGTGGTCTTCGAAGAGTCCATAGCTAATGCCACGGGCCTACATCGTGAGGGCAAAAGACTAAATAAGCAGACAAAAGTCCAAGATCTGGAGGGGCTGAAACAATTCTTCCCTGAAGGTGAGAAGCAGGTCAGATTGCAAGGTGGCTTTGAGCGTGAGAACCTGGTAAATCCCTAGGACCATGTTTGTTATCTTATTATGAAATTTATTACTCTTGAGGGTCGCTATAGATGTTTCTACCATTACCACTTCACCCTGTTGAACCATTTTAGACATAAAATCTTGGTGAATTTTCCCTTCTATCTACTCTCTTCCCTTGAGTCTTCTGTCAAGTTGACTAGAAAAACCTAGGAGGGTTATCCGACGGTGATGGTTGTTCCCCTGCACTAGGGTTTGATTTTCTACTTGTATCATTTTCATTTAGTCCTTTGCCCTGCTAAACCTCTTAAGGCTAGTCTAATTGAAGAAAATGTTGATGAAGATTCGGATGACAATATCCTGCTAAGTGTCAAATATAGTAGCCCTATCAAAAACAAAGCCCCATCTCATGTTGATGTCGACCCTCAAAATCCTATTGCCCCCCCTAACTCTCCTGCTATCCTTGATTCTAAACGCCACAAGAAGAAGGATACCCCTTCCCCTAGGGCCCATCAAACTAGTCAGGCCCCTATGGTTTCAGATTCTGGGGGTGTTGATGGGCCCCAAGGCTAAGATCGTAAAGATGTTGTTGAAGGCCTCTGTAGGCTGAGAAATTTCCCTTCACCCTCTAGAGGTAAGAAACACAAAGGTTTGCAAGTCCACCCTAGTTTTGGTAAATGGGGGAAGAAGAAAAACAAAAATGGTGAAGTGGGAATGGGGAATGTGGAACCAGATATTGAGAAAGGCTAGGACAAACCCCAGGAGCAAAAAAAAGATGATATAGTTAATGTCAAGGAGACAGTTGTGGGCAAGAAGACTATAGTGTGAAGACCTGGCATTCAAAGGTCGACTAGGCTGGCAGGGGGGAAGCCCCAGGTGCTAAAAATTGTTGATTACTCCTCCACTTCTGATTCTGACTACCCGGAGAATGAGATTGAGATTAAGGAAGTTAAGACTACCCCTGTGTAGGATCAAGAGGAAGCGAGCCACTTTGACTCTATGAACAATTCTTATTGATACTAAACAGGATGATGTCAAGATTCTGGAGACTCCAGAGAAGGAGGTTGAAAGTGCCAGGGAGAGTGAATCTAACAAGAAGCTCATGCAAAGAGCTTGGGGAGGTTAAGTCTTGACTCTCGGTTATGGAAGCTAAGTTCAAGGCGTTGGCGACCATTTATCAGAAGGTCATCCATCAGGCGACCACTACTTTCACCACTCTGCAGGAGGATCATAATGCTGAAAAGGATGCGAAGTCTAAGAACAAGGAATAGCTTCTTAAGTTTCTGAATGATGATTGGAAAGATCTGTTTAATTAGTTTTTACTTATGTTCTCTTTTTTGGACCTTGTTTCTTTTTGATACTATTATGAATTGTTGCTGCTAGTTAGCTTTTTTTGTGCTATTCGTGGCCTTGGGCCTGGTTCGCTGCCCTTTGGGTTTTTGTTATCAGGATTTGCACTCGTGTTTGCAGGTTATTAATATAAAAAACACATGATTGTTTTATTTTTAAATAATAATGTATATTAGTTTGTGTAAAGGGTTATCATCCTTAACTTTTGTATAAGGGAAGTCTCCTTAATTATTTATGAAGGAATTTTTGGTTTTATATTATTGAATCTTGATATTAAAATTTCATCTTAGTCTTTTGAATTCTCTTACTTTTTAAAAATAAAACTATAATTTTATATATTTCCATTTTAAAATTAAATTATATCTAGGCTTGCCACTTAACGCATGATTGTTTTATTTCTAAATATATAATATGAATATGATGTAAAAATACAACTTTCTTACTCACCATTAAACCATTTTAAGGTCATAGAAAATCAATTATGTGGAAAATGAAATCTTCACAATGTAAAAATATCAAATCATAATTAATGCATGTAAGTTACTAATATCATTATTTTCCTATCTCTGAAACCTTTGTACCTCTTAAAGATGCATAAATTAAATCATAAGTACAATAAGCCTAGACTAATTTAATGATAATACTTGAAACCTAACTCTAGCACACCCATTGAAGAAAGAAGGCATTGCTTCTAAAAAGGCACAAGCTATAAGAATGATGTGCAGGGGAGTGGTACACAACTATTCATGTATACATTTAATACAAGTATTCCAAATGTTGTCTAAGGGTCTATATATTCAAAAGAGTGCAAGTATTCAAAATATTACGCAAACTCTTTACAAATAAAGTAGTAATAGAATGGCGCAAGCCATAGTTCAAAATAATGATGCAAAAAAGATGATTACTTTGAACATAATGCACTAAAACATTGTTTAGTTTAGGACCAAAACATTCTCCTTGAATCTAAATCATCTGAATCTTTAATATTATTGTCAAAAAAACATAAAAAGTTAAATTTAGAATTAGTGAATGGTTTATAACAATGTAGTTGATTCATTCTAGGAAAATGTTCACAAATTATTTACTGAATTAAAACTATATCAATAACAATGTAATGGGTTCCTTCCTCGCAGGCCTTGGATCTAGGTCCACTTTGGAAAGTGTGTCAAGGGAAAATGTTCACAAATAATTTACATATATCAATTTTATAATTAGGGTTAGGGTTAGGATTAAAATTATTGTTAAGGTTAGGGTTGGGTTAGAATTAGGTTAGGGTTAGGATTATAATTAGAGTTAGAATTGGGTTAGGGCTAAGATTATGGTTAGAATTAGGGTTACAATTAGACTTAGGTTTAGGGTTAGGTATGAAATTAGGGTTAGCATTAGGGTTATGGTCACAATTTATGTAGGGTAAGAATTAAAATTAGGATTAGGGTAGAACTATGGTTAGGATTACAATTAGTGTTAGGATTAGAAGTAGAGTTAGGTTATATTTAGGTTTAGGGTTAGGGTTAGAATTAGGGTTAGGGTTAGATTAGTGTTACAATTAAGGGTTAGGATTAGAATTAAGTTTAGGGTTAAGGTTAGAATTAGGGTTAGGGTTAGATTAGGGCTACATTAAGGGTTATGATTAGAATTATTAGAATCGAGTTTAAGGTTAGGGTTAGAGTAAGGTTTATAATTAAGGTTTTAAGTATGGTTATAATTATAATTAGGGTTAGACTTAGGGTCAAGGTTAGCGTTAGGCTTTGAATTAGGGTTAAGGTTAGGGTTAGGGTTAGAATAAGCATTAGGGTTTAGATTAGAATTATGATAAGGATTAAAATTATGGTTAGGGTTACGGTTAGAATAAGGATTAGGGTTAGAACTAAGATTAACGTTAGGGTTGGGGTTATAATTAGGGTGAGGATTACAATTAGGTTTAGGGTTAGAATTATGTTTAGGGTCAGGGTTATAATTAGGGTTAGATTTACAGTTGTGGTTAGGGTTAGAATTATGTTTAGAATTAACGTTAAAAGTAGAATTTGTATCAAGGTTAGAATCAAAATTGGGGTTAGAATTAGAATTACTATTATGGTAGAATTATGGTTAGGCTTAACATTAGTGTTAAATGATTAGAAGTAGGGTTAGGCTTAGAATTAGGTTTAGGGTTACAGTTAGAATTAGTGTTACAATTATATGAATGTTACGTTAAGGGTTAGGATTAGAATTATATTTAGGATTAGAATTTGGGTTAGGGTTAGGGTTAGGGTTCGGGTTAGAATTTGAATAAGGAATTAAATTAGGGTTAGGGTTATAATATGGATTAGGGTTATGATTACGGGTAGGGTGTTGGAATACTTCAGACCACTGAGAGGGGGGGTGAATCAGTGGTCAACAAAACTAATTTTTCAACCAAGATCTTCTCACAACAGCACTAAGGCAATATAACATGATTATGAAACACAAGAGAAAAACATCAGGACATGAAACCATTAACAAAGCACAAGAGACTGATATGACCATCACACAACACAGGTGATTGAGTGGAAAACCATAGAAGGCTAAAAAACCACTATAAACATTGATCTCCATTAAGCCTCACTGGTTACATATCCTATGCCTCACTGGCAATAGGATCACTTACAACAATCTTAGAAAAACAAAAAGTATACAGATGGTTACTCTGTTTCAATACAAATCACTGATCTCTGCATATCCCCTTTCAATCAAACTCATACACAATCTGCATTTCCTTCTTAGTCAACTCAATCTGCATATCCCCTCTTCACACTATCTCAATTCATCTACATCTCTCTTTCATTTAATTCCTACATGCCTCTTTGCAACAAATTATATATGTAAACAAAATTACTCTGCCCGCTTCAAAATTAGAAGTCTCTACAAGTACATACATTACACCTGGTAGCCATTTCAAACTGATTTCATTTCTTGTTCACTGTTGCATATACTCTTCAATCCTCTATATGCTTTGTTCATCATCAGCTTCTTCATTCATTGTCATCTCATGACTTGACTTTGCAGTCCTCTGTTTGAATCTCTTCTTTTGCAATAAAGAATGCCCCTAATTCATCTGTTGCTCCATTTTCCTCTACAATTTTTCATGCCTTAATTCTTCTCTTAATACAACAGTAGAGTTTTTTAAATTCATCCCCCTGAACCTGTTGCATTCTATTCATATCTTTATCTCACTAACTCACCTCAATTTCATCAAAGCACTCACACTACATATCACGCCCTCTCTCACACATCCTCTATCGCACACCCTTGTGAATTCACCGAGGAATCTTCATTAGAAAACACACACTTTCATTTTTTCCCCACTATCTTCTATAATGGTTTTTCTAATGTCTCCACTACATGCTCTGTCAAGTGCATTTATGTTTGGAAGAGAGTGGATGTTTCATGCAATATGCATGTTGAGTGATAAAAAAAGCACTAACAAAATAGGGTTTCAACAAAATAAAAAAACTAGAGAGCTGTTGATTCCTTTTCACAGAGGTAAAGATTAATAATACTCACTATACCTTCGGTTACTGTAGTGCATCCATAATTTGGGAGAGTAGGTAAATAAAACTCTACATGCATTATGCATGTTCATCATTTAGTTCTATATTGAATGCACTTTTAACTCAACCATCGAGCAATTCCAATTTAGAAAGTAGTTTCCTATTTTGTCAGATTGAAGGAACAGTTACATAAACTATTTGAAAACTGCTTTTTGGAGCTCCTGACATTTTCCTACCCGTCAAACTTAACCACAGATTAAAGGTAGTCAACTTTGAATGTAAACCCTCAATACATCTCTTCGTGCCCCCTGAGCATTTGAATACAAGCCTTTGATTTGTTTTTTCCGCCAAGAGCCAAACATTCCACCGATGGATACCAATAGTAGTGGGAGGTGGGGGTCGGTTGCCCAACGATCAAAGACCCTTAACATTATAACTTAAGTGGCATTGACCTGCAATAGAAGGTTAATTTAAAAATATAACAAAAAGTAACCTTTTTCATGATAGGTCTGCACAAAGATAAAACCTTAAGTCTTTAGGACATATGGCTTAGGGTTTAGTTAACTTAGGGTTTCAAACATAGCATTAGGGTTTTTAGAAATGAATAATCTAGGGCTTCAAAAGATTACTAACCCTAATGAAATCAAGTAAACCTTGATAGAGGCAGAGAGGTAATAATAAAGAAATGTTAGGGTTCTTAGAAACATTAGGGAAACTTGATAAACCCTAGGTTGTTAAATCTAAACCCTAGATCTTAGAACTCATCCCAAGGGCTTTAGATCAACCTCCAATCTACAAAATATTTACTCTAAGGACAGAAGGAGCCAACTGTGAACTCTTGACATTACTTTGACAATCCATAATCATAATGCATATAACTTTACCTCTGTCCACTGTTGCACAACAACACCTCTACCTTTTGCATCCTCCCGAACCAAGATATGCTAACATCTGATGTGAACTCCTTGTGTACATCGTAACATGAAACTCCTTGCCATGAGACAATCTAGCATGATCATCAACACGAACACCATGACATGAAGCAGAACACCATGACCATCAACCCAAACAAACTTTTGACATCAATGACAAACCTCATTTCAACATAGGGTTAGGATAAGGATTAGGGTTATGAATAGGGTTATGGTTATGATTAGAATTAGAGTTACAATTAGGGAAAATATATATAACAAAAAATTTTAGGATTAGAATTAGGGTTAGAATTAGAATTACGGTTAGGGTTAGGGATAGAATTATGATTACTGATAGAATTAGGGTTAGGGATGGAATTATGATTACTGCTAGAATTAGGGTTAAGGATACAATTACAGTTAGGGATACAATTGGAATTAGGGTTACAATCAAGTCATATATATATATAACCAAAGGGTTGGGTTTACAATTAGGGTTAGGGATAGAATTAGAGTTAGGGTTATGTTTAAGGATAGAATTAGGGTTATGGGTTAATGATAAAATTAGGGTTAGGGAAAATATTTGTAACAAAATAAATTATTAGAGTTAGAGTTAGAATTAGGGTTAGGGTTGGATTTAGAATTACGGTTATGGTTAGGGATAGAATTATGACCAGGTTTAAAATTAGGGTTATGAATATAATAAGGGTAGGGGTTAGAAATTTAGTTAGGGTTGGGGTTATAATTAGGATTAGGGTTGGGGTTAGTCTTACGGTCAGAATTAGGGTTAGGGTTAGAATTAGGGTTAGGGATAAAATTAGGGTTAGGGTTAGGTTTAGGGATAGAATTAGGGTTATGGGTTTAGTTATAATTAGGGCAAATATATAAGTAGAAAACAATAGAACTAGAACTAGGGTTAGAGTTAAATTAGGGTTAGGGTTAAGGATAAAATTAAGGTTACTGATAGAATGAGGTTTAGGGTTATAGTTCAAATTAGGGTTACAATCAGGGCATATATATAACCAAAGGGTTAGGTTTACAATTAGGTTTAGGGATAAAATTAGGGTTAGAGTTAGGTTTAGGGATAGAATTAGGGTTATGGGTTTGGTTATAATTAGGGAAAATATATTTAAGCAAAAAACATTAGAACTAAATTAGGGTTAGGGTTAAGCATAGAATTAAGGTTAGCAATACAATTAGGGTTAGGATTATAGTTAAAATTTAGGATAGATTTAGGGTTAGGGTTACAGTTCAAATTTAGGATAGTTTTAGGGTTATCGTTAGGGTTATAATTAGAGTTATGGTTACCATTAGTGTTAGATATATATTTCTAACTCTGACTCTAATTATGACAAGTTGTGCTAACATTACACTTAGCATATACTTTTATGAACATAACCATAACCCTAATATTAGAATATAGGTTAAATAAATAATTATAATTATATATTATATTATGTAATTAATATAATATAGGCATATTATAATATAATTATAATTTTATTATATATTTTTCATACAGTATAATATATAATTATAATTATTATATAATATATAATAATAATATATAGCCCCTGGGGTGTAGACTGGTTGGTCGAGCCGTTGAAAGACACGGATGATCGACGCAAGTTCAAAACCTGCCTCACCCAGCCACAGACAATTTGGGGCAACTGATGGGTCTTCCTGCAGCTTGGAGGATTAGTTTTGGCTTGCCCGGTCTGACTCGGCCATAGGTTCGTGGTTGCTGAGCCAGAGACACCTTCAAGATAACAATAATAATAATAATATTAATATATCTAATCTATATTATTATATTATATTAAATAATTATAATAATTCTTATAATTATATAATATAGTTAGAATTAGGCTTGCCGATGCGGATGCTACTAGCATACCTATATTTAAAAAATATATCTAAAGTACTTTGAGAGATACTCGAGGCACCTATTTTACCTGTGTGGTAAATTGATTAAAATTTTTATATATTTAAATTAACAAAATTTAATATAGACTTCCATAATTAAATTTTTTAATAGAAATTGATCAGAAGTTAATTTTTTTTTATCATGTCAGTGTATTCCTTGAACCTCCTATGGTTGCAAGTGCTAGTAACTAAATTATATGGCTTGGCAATGGAGATTTGTACGTGGGTAATGAAACTTGCGATGGCCCCCCACACATACCAAATTCAACAAAACTATATACTTCGGAAAGTTTTGGAAAAGCATAGTGAATGAATGAATGAATGAAAGGCTTTAATAATGTCCACGAGGCCACAACAGCGTATGGGACCTAGAAATGCACACACCCTGAGCCAAAAAAATAGGACAACGAACTGCTAAATAGTTTGCAACCCCTTCTCAAGCTTAGATCTTCTACCATGAATTTTGATCAAAAAAATTGCAGTTCTGCCCAGTCTTGACTTTTCAAACAAGGTGCTTAAACTGTTGTCCTTCAAAGTGTCTTCGTAGCTACCATGTATGTCTTTGTAAGCTGAGGACTCCTTGATGAAATGTCATTCCGTCTCCACCACACCCTTGTTACAAAAGAGGCAAACTCTCTTTTCCCACTCCTCTTTGGGAATCTTCCACTTGCCTGTTTCACACCTAAGATGGCGCGAGCTAGTCCTTAGCTGCACAATCAACATTTTTGCTTTCCATTTAATATCTTCTCCTGTGTAGGCTTTTTCCTCATGGTCCCACGTGGGGTTGAATTCTTTCATATAGTAAGCTTTTTTTCGTCCCACTTGATTAGTCCACATGACGTTCCTAAATTTTTCTCTAACATATATTTTTTATTTCCTCTTTGACATGTGAGCATTCCTGCATATTAATATCCCACTTCTTTAACCACTTGTCATTATGTTTCATCCATGTATTCTTTCTCCTATTTAACTCCTCTTCCATAATTAGCCTGGGCCAACGGTGGTTTTCCATATTTTGAGACTTCTTTATGTAACTTACCAATCAAACCATCGTCGACGCCTCCAAAGGAAACGTACCCATTTCCGCCAATAAGATCTCATAAGGGACTACCGTCTTGATTTTGAGAATGCTTATGATGAGGTGCTTCTGAATTCTCTCAACCTACCTCCATTTCTGCTCAGACATGTTGCTGCCCCAAATTTCACAGCCATATAGAATCACCGGGACAATAAGCAAACCAAAAAGCGTTCTCTTGGTTTTCCAATCCCATAATTCTGCATTCTTACATCTATTCTGAAGAGAGTAGAGTGCCTTCCAACCCCCTTGGATTCTTTTTGCTCTACACGTTTCCCAACTAAGTCTGTTGTGAAAATCAAGCCCGAGGTACTTGTACTCATCCACTGTTTCCAACGAGCTGCCTTAAAAAAGAAAGCTAAATTGCTTCTTTTTTCTCTTCAACAAAAATATCATCACTTTGGTTTTGCTAGTGTTCTCTTGCATCCCAACCTCCTGACAAAAGGATTCCAACACTTGCATTTGTTCTCTCAAACCATGGGCAGTTTTATCAATTAGTATGAGATCATCAGCATATAGGAATAACTTTATCACGTACTTAGCCAACTGAACGCCCTCCCCACTAGTCTTGTTTATCCATTCTTCTAACTTATCAATGTATAACCCGAACAAGGTTGGGGAAAGCGGGCAGCCCTGTTTGACGCTGATATCACTGCCAAATAACTCAGACATCCCATCTTTGGTTCAAATTTTAGCCTTAACTTGCTCATAAAGCCTATGGACAACAACTCTATACACATCAGGGACCCCAAGTTCCTCCATCCTTTCCCAAAGCTTGCTGCGAGGCACCGTGTCAAAGGTCTTTCTAAAGTCAACAAAGTAGGAAAAGGCCTTGTTACCCTGGGTGTTCCATATTTTTTTGATCATGAACCGAAGCGTGACACCATGGTTAATAGTGGAGTGTTTTAGCCTAAAACTAGCCTGTCCCTTAGCTCTTTTTGCCTCTTTTTCAGCCCAACTACTAATGCTACACTCCACCATGCTGCCAAAAAGTTTACCCATGAGAGGGTTAACTATAATCGTGTGGTAATTTGAAGGATTATTGATATCTCTGCTTTTGTAAAGAGGAATAACCACACTAGTCGCCCACTCTTCCGGGAAGCCCTCTTGAGTAACATTGTTGAAGATGCATTTGATACATGGTGCGAGGACCTCAATACCATATTTTAAATGTTGTGCTTGCAACCCATCAATATCCCGAGCTTTCCCTACTGCCAACCTTTTTATGCCTTGTTTTATATCTTCTATGGTGAAAACCTGCTTATTTGCCTTGACCATCGACAATATATGTTTATCTTGATCCCACTCATACAACATTTTTGCATATTCCAACCATTGATACTCTTTGATATCATTTTATGTTTGTATTTTCTTTTGTTGTAGTTCCTTCCAAATTTTTTTGGGATTGTGTTTTCCAAGAGCAATCGGCTCCAATCTTCTATTTTTCACAAAATTGTCTTTTTTAACCTATAACAAATTTTTGTACTCTTTCATCCTAACTTTGTCCATCATATCTTTCCGCAGATCCCTTTTTACCATTTTGCACTCATCATCATACCAAGGATTTGCCGGGAAAGTGTTTTTTGTTCTTTTCTTGGGTCTAGCCCTCTTACACCCACTTAAGGTGTTGAGTATAAGGGGAATCAACATATTTTTGTTTACATAGTGATTCTTTATGCTAGATGCATTGTTCTCGTACTCCTTGAAAATTTGTTCAAGGGCAGCCTTGAAGATTTCCTGATTTTCTTGAGTTATGATGATTTTTCCTTGTGAAGTTGCCTTCTTTTGGTAGGAGTGAACTTGTTGGCCCTACTGTTTGCTTATGTTGATGTCAAGCTTTACAAAAATAGGATTATGATCTGATTTCAACTCTATCAAGCAGTTCCCCGCCACTAAATCACTCAACCTTGAGGTGTAGTTCTGTCAGTAGATAACATAGTCTTCAACACTTTGCCCATTGTACGTTTTGCAGGTAAAATTGCCTGATTTCGACCATGCCTTCATACCATTGCATATGACCATGTTGTGTAGACTACAAAGTCCTAATAATTCTGCCCCATAATGTGTAACACTCCCTTTGCTATCTTGTGAGGTCCTAATCGACAACTAGTCGGACTCTTCCTCCAGCCATAAAGGGTTCCCTTCCTCACTGCCTTTGTTTTGTAGATTAAGAGCTTGGTTGCTTGCTATCTTTGCATTAAAGTCACCTATAATTAAGACTTCACCCATTGTACTAAAAATAGAAATGTCTTTTTTAAGCAATGCATAAGGATCTTCCCGATCTAGATTCCTTTTCTTATATGATTTCGAACTTTTTAGAGTGACGTAACATGCTACCATCCATATTGTAACCTGATTTTATGATATTTTCAGCCATATATACTATTTGTTTGGGTCCTCTTTCTCCACTTTTATAACTTTCTCCCATGACTCTTTGAAAAGAACTGCCACCCCACCATGTCCTTTGCCACTGTCCATTCTTTCATTCCAAACTGTAGCTTTTCTATACCCTTCAAATTCAGGAACTTTACTTCCCTCATGCTCATGAGTCTCCGTAAGAATAATGACGTCTTTTCCTTCCGCTATGGGCCCCAATCCAGGTCCTTTTCTCTGCGGATATCCTCTATAGTTCCAACTTACCAATGTAAAATAATCATCGGGAGGCCCGAATTCCTATTTCTTGTGTGTCGTTCTATCACTAACTTGGGCCTTTCCATTTTGCAACCAAGCCCATTTACTTGCTTGTCTTGCTACCTTTACTTTCTCCCACTCCTTCCGCCTTTCTTCTTGCTGGTTTATGGTTAAGTCCTCGTCTAGATATATTTGCGTACCCCTAAGGAATCTTTTGTTCTTTAGTAACATGTTCTTGTCTTCGATAGTCCTCAAGGTAAATCTTACATGACTACTCTTGCCATCTCCTATCCACCTTCCAATCCTGTTGGCTTGAGAGATGAATCCTGACCATTGCATTTGATCTCTAAAAAAATCTCTTGTTAGTTCCTTTGTGGTTTCCTTCTCCCCATAGTCTTTTAATCCCTTAATGATGATGCTCACAACCCTATCACTTCTGTCCTTTTCCTCTCTTAACTGCCTTCTCACTTGCTTTTCAATGATTTCTCTTTGAGTATCCGGTGGGCCCTTCACTACTTGAGCCCAGGATTTGGCCTCCTCTATTTGCTCTTTTAGCTTATTTTCTCTTATCTCGATAGTTGCGATTGCAGATTGGATCTCTTTTAGTTGGTAATCGTTGCTTTTTCCTAATATATTTGACTTTCCCTCTTCTGTTGCTTTCACTTGCTCTAAAACTTGTCTTATCGAAATCACTTCTTGCTCACCTTTTGTGATGTTGTTTTGTAGTTTGTTACCTGTTCTTTAAGTAACTTGTTCTCTCTTGCTAATTCCCCATTGGATTCTATGATCTCTTTCACCCTGTTGCCCTCCAATTGGCCTCTTGCTTCTAGGGATTGGATCCTCTTTTTCATGATCATTAACTCACTTATGTATAGATCTGAGGACCACAAAAGCAGTGTTGTAGTAGGACTATATAAATCTGCTTGTTCTTGACTGTTTTCAGTCCCTTCTTTCTTATCTGCTGGGTGAATTTCAACTCCCTTTTGTTTTGTATCTGATGCTTTGTGAAATGTTGAACTCCCCTCTTTCGTATCTTTACCTTGTTTTGTCTCATTTTCCTCGACTTGCACTGGCTGATTTTCTGTTGTGCCCAACAAGGTCTTAAGCGCTGTTTTTGGCAAGATAGTTGTGAATTTTCTCTTTCTTGCCTGCTTCAGTTTTCGAGTCTGCCTCCATCTCAGAATCCCTTTGTATTGTTTTTCGTTGACAAGAATACACCTTTCTATTGTGCCCGAAAGGTTACCATGAGGGAACCCCATCATACAGGTCCCCCACGTTCCACTTGTTGCTCCAGCATGAACATTGAAACTGGTGTATGGTGAAACGTTTGATGAGTCTGCTGAAAAGTGTGTCGAGATGCTAAAAGGGATTATAAGACCCTCCTGAGGTAAAACCCCAAGCATAGACCCTTGGTTTTCCTTACCTCCTCAAATCTCTACTATATCGTCAGACTTCCCTGTGAACCCCAAAGAATCATTTCTTGTAACCTGATTCTCTAAAACTAACTATGGTTTCGCTTTCAGCGTTACCCTCGTTTGTGCCCCTGCCCCTCCCCCCCGGGTCTACTGAACCACTGCTGTTTTCCATGTCCCCTTTCCTACTTACCCGCCCTTGCTGAGCAGTGAGATCAGCCTTGGGAAGTGTTTGAGTTCAAAAAAGTGTTTGCCTTGTATGGTTTTGCAAAAAAAGACCGACAATGCCGTTCCGAGATTGCAGAAAAAGCAAAGAAAAAAAAAAAAAAAAAAAAACACAAAACCATAGTCAAAAGACAAAAGCTGACAGTACGAGCTTGGACTTGCCCCCAAAAGTCTGCCTGGAGCCCATTGTTTTTTAAGCTGCCGCCTGCCAATGGAATTGAGTTGGCCGGATCATATATTAGGATTCAAATCTTTGACGTCTGGGGTGGAATGAATAAGACCAAGGCGGCTGGTCTGTGATGGAGTTTAATTCTTTGACTTTTCCATCAAATTTTGTCAGCAAGGAGTTAAAACTAGCACTTGCACCCATAGGAGGTTCAAGGAATACGCCGATAGGAACAACCGACGAGTTTAGAAGATTTTCCGGCGTTAATAATAACTAAAACATCAAACTATGTGATCAGCAATGCTTATCAATCTAAATTCATTTTCATCTCAAAAGTCTGCATTAGGTCATGAATTCAGTTTCATATAATTCAAGTACTGGAGTTCATACAAGCTTTGATATCTTGGGAAGCACTAAAACCCAACATTAATTTTGCCTCCATCATGCCAAAGATTGAAGTTCCAGCTTCATCAATTTGGTTTCTCTGTATTGTTTACAGCATTGGATGTTTGCTACAGGCAGCTCAAGTAATTGCTGTCACAGATCCCATTGAAGGCAAGTTTAGTTTATGCAAGATTTTGTTTTGTTTAGTAGCATGTTGTTTATTGACAATTCCTTAACTTTCTGCCATGTTGTGTTGTTTGAATTTAACAGTTGCTGCAGTAAGGTCACTTTCTAAGAAATGGAGTATGGATGAGTCTGACACATGGAACCTCACAGATCCATGTTTTGGCGTAGGCACTTCTATTCCATTAATTAACGACCTAAGTAATCAAATGAGGTGTGATTGCTCAGGAACCGTCTGCCATGTTACACAAATGTAATGCCTACGGTAACCTTGTGTTCAATGGATTGTATTATTAATTATATAATTTCTTTTCCATGGACCAACTAAAACTTACCTAGGACCTCCTGTTAGGAAGATGAGGTACCTTTTTCTTCCAACAAATGAAATGAAATGAAAGATTTTCAATGACATCCACGAGACCAAGCAGTCTAAGGGACCACCAGTCGAGTCCTGAAGACATTTTCAAGTTCTTTTCACTGTCAGATCTTCTATTATGAATCTTGATCAATAAACCAGCCCTATTGTGAAGCCTTGCCTCCTCAAATAACTCACTTAGGCTGCCCATCTTCAAACTGTTTTCATGATGACTCTAAATATTCATGATGACTCTAAATATTCCCATACGTAACACACTCTAAAATGAAGTGCCATTCAGTTTCAACCACCCCTTTGCTGCAGAAGATACCAGTTCTTTCATCCAAAAACAAGTGTTTTCCCAATTCTTCAAGCAGCATAGATCATATGTACCTAATGTTCTATTTTGGAAATCGTGAGGTTGTAAAACTAAAATGTGAAAATGAGGTTTTAGGTGACGACTCACTGCCAACAGATAGGCTGACTTGGCGTCTGAGTAACTTCCTTTGTGAAATTTTAAAAAAAAATGTTTTTCATTTATCTTATATATTATTCAACAACCTCACCACATGGTTACAACTTAAAAGGGGGTTAGGGGATCTGCAGCTAAGTCAAGCTCTTAAGCACTCTCCTGATGCAGAGTCCTGTCCTGTCTCCAATATCATACTTACAAACTAATGCAGCCAACATATTCTATCTTTGGCCTCGTGGATGTTAAAATTGTTCCGTTCTATTCTATATGAAAACAGAATAAATTGGCCGTTTTTCTCTTTATTATCCCATTTAGTCCATCTAAGCGTGGCTTTCTAGTGAATTAACTGAAGATCAAAAGTAAAATGAGCAGTTCTTTTATTTCAAATATTGGCCGAATTAGTTTGTTACTTTAAGATTGGAGAGCTTTTAAGTTTATATAAAGAGTGGGAATAGTTCAATCTATCTGGGAATAACTGGTTCTCATCTCAATGATGGATCCTGAAGGAGAACCGAAACATCAATTTTATTTCTTTTCATATACAGTTGTCTCCAAAAAAACTTTTTCCTAATGTAAGAAGAGGAATCTTTGTAATATTTATTTAGCTGGAAGACGTAGGACTGTGTGAAAAAGGCCTTGGGCATAATATGGGCCATATTTCAGTGTCAGTCAGATAAATTGAGTCACAGTCAGTCAGTGTTTGGCATGTTTATTGCGCTTTGAACTGCAATACCTTAACAAATTTTGTAAAAAGTTGACTAAATCTTACTACATTGGTGTTTTTAACAATTAATTTCCAAGTCTCCATAGAGATGTTCATGGTTAGCAATTAGATTTTTTTGTATCTAACAAGATTCACGTTAATCTTCTGTTGGCTGATGCACGGGAGTAAAAAGATTTAAATGTGTTCCCACACTATAAACTATAGTAAGTTACCTCAATTTTCCTAGATTGAATCCTCAGACAGACTAAGAATTGGTGAAATATCAGTTCATCTTGATAAACATCCTCTTACATCAGCTCAGCTGTGTGGAATTTGTTTCAATCTTGAAAATTCCTCAAATTTCAATTTACATCGACTTTAAAAATTCTTCAAACCTCTGTTCAGATTTGTTGAATTTACTTACACTTGAAAGTTTTCGTAACATTATGCAGTTAAAAGATGAAGATTAATGGTTAGTTAATAGTTATTTAGCCTAATTTTTCTAGAGTGAGGTTGAGAACATTTTTACAAAGTGGAATGGAGAATTTGAAGTGTGCTCAACGCTAAGGCATCGGGAACCTTTCTTCTTTCAGGAAGGTCACTGGGTTGGACAAAACAGGAGAGCTTCCAGAAGAACTGGCTAAACTTACTTACCTCTTCGATCTGTAAGTTTAAAGCTTGTTTGTCAGTAAGTTTATGTTCCACTTGTTTGGATATTAAACATGATATTCCCCATGTGGAAATATTAACTTACTGGACAGATTAAAATCCTCCATAAGAAAAATAAGTTACATAAATTGATTATATTGTCTTAGAAAGATTACCTTGTTCTTTTGATGCCACTTCAAAGAGTAATACTTTGATAGATTTTTGTTGTTCTCTCTCTTATCCTGTGAGATGGATCTGGGGATTTTGTTTGTAGGAACCTGAACAAGAACTATTTTCATGGGCGCATTCCTGCTTTCTTGGGGAAACTCACCAAGATGCAATACTTGTGAGCTCGTCCTCTTCCTCTAATGTTCTACTTGTGTTAGTTTAATGCATCAAATCAAAATCAAAATCATGTTGATTAGTTAAATTTCTTTGATTCATTCATGTCATATGGGTCAGCCAATTCAAATTTATTTACTGGCAGAACCTTGAATTGCATCTCAAGATATCTTACACCATACAATGTTCAAAAACATTCATTTTTTCAGGGCCCTTGGCCAGAATAACTTTTCTGGTCCTATACCAAAGGAGATTGGAAATCTTCGGAACCTGGTATCATTGTAAGCTCTCTAACTATCTATCTATATATAGATATTGCATATTTACTTTAGGAGAGAGCAAGCTGCTTTGTTATTTATCTGTCTGTCTGTCTGTCTATTTATCTATCATATTTATTTGAGAAGAGTGCAAGTTGCTTTGTAATCATTCAAAATAGAATAACAAGCAGGAAAAGGGTAACAATCTTTGAACTAATCTTTTCATTCATGCTTTCGTATATTTTAGATTCATAATTGTCCCGGTTAGACTGATGTCTAATTCCTTTCCACAAATCATAGTCTTATGACTGTATGACATGATTATGTGCATATTTAGTACTATGACTATTTACATAAATTCCTAGACTGGCCACATTGCATGAGTTACATGAAGAACTGAAAAATGAACTTGTGAATGTGGAAAAGAAACATGTACAACACACACATAAGAGTAACAACAGAAGATTTACCCTAGAGAAACCAAGTGATGGAAAAATCTAGCAAGTAGGATTGCTTCCCCAATTCACTATCACCAATGAATGCAAGATTACAAGTTCACAAAACTATTACATACAACCAAAAACCCATCTTTCAAGATTACATCCTCAATCTGTTCTTTGTTACTCTTATTCCTATATGCACTGCAATATTGAATTCAAACCTTAGATGACTAGTCAGTTCCCCTTGAAGATTCTTTCTAACCAAAGCATATTGAAAACTAACACATAATTGTAGACTGTTACCCTATTGTGTTATCATTAATAAATTCTTTTTTGTAACTGACTTGGTTTGTTGTAAATTAATTGTCAGCTTGGGTAGTGTAATTCAAATTGTAGTTATGAAGGACTGTGTCTTAACCAACAAGCATTGGTCCTACAAATAGGATGTTCAATGTTAGGGTAGGAGTGCTATTGTGACAATTCCTCCTTGTACCAAGCAAAAGCATTGTATTGAATTCTACTTTTGCAATGGATCCATTTTTCTCTCTATTCTTTTGTATTCTTTTCATTGATTATGTTATGGGACTGCAATTTTGTTCTACAAGGAATATTCTTGGTAGCATAACAATATACAGCTAGCAAAAACCTCCAAACAACATACCAACCCAATAGATGACATACCAATCAGTCTATCTTCCAAGCTAGAGGAACCCATTGCTAGCATTCTCATGATGAGTGTGGAAGAACTTAACCATTGCATCTTTCTCTATGTGGAATTTCAAAAAAAAAAAAACTAGGGTGCTCATTACAGTGGTATCAGAGCTAGTTTTCCTGCCAGCCTGTTGGAATTGCTAACCTTTGTGCAGAAGTTCATATCAGAATTTTCAGTTGCATGTTAGTACCCAGTACTTGCATGTTAGTTTTGAGACTACCCAAATGTTTGCATGCCATCTTTGAGAACGAGCGGTTGTTGCATGTTAGTACCCAGTACTTGCATGTCAGTTTTGAGACTACCCAGATGTTTGCATGTCAAGAACGAGCAGTTGTTGCATGTTAGTTTCCAGTACTTGCATGTGAGTTTTGAAACTACCTAGATGTTTGCATGTCGTCTTTGAGAGCGAGCAGTTGTTGTATGTTATTACCCAATACTTGCATGTTAGTTTTGAGACTACCCAGATGCTTGCATGTCAGTTTCAAGGGCCGAGCAGTAGTTGCATGTGAGTGATCTGCACTTGCATGTCAGAGTTGAGACTGAAGATATAGTTGCATGCCAGTTATCAGCATTCGTATGAGTTACATCACTTGGCTTGATTTGTCTTTAGAAGTTTTTCAAAACTGAGAATATGGATGGACGGCGGCTACCCAACTTTATACCTCTGAGATAAGTTGCAGAAATACACAACCCAAGAAACGAGATGTTTACAATGGTAAGGTCTTTAAGTGAAATGTTTAAAGAACTGTCCAATGAGTGGAATGATCCTGAATTTGTAAGATACCCAACTAGTACTAACTAAAATTTTTCTTACTTAGACAAATTTACTTGTTCTTAACTCTTCAATCACTTAATCTACTTAACATCACATATGAAAGCTAACAAAGGCAACTTGCATGAATCAACTTGAAGTTGGGCACTTGTATTACTATTTGATTCAATTCAATGCTGTTTTATTACAATGATGATTGCCCACAATGGCATGAACATACAATCTTATTCAAATGATTACAAGGAAAGGCCTTGATGCCTAGATGTATACAATGCTTTCAACTTCTTCATAACTAGCTCTATCACTGTAATTGATGTAGATCACTTCAATTGAACCCAATGATGTTGACTGGATGTCAACACCTCACAATGCAACAAGGGAGCATCACCTTGTCAGTTGAGGGAGCATCACTCAACACTTGAAACTCGCAGGCCTCAAGATTACAAGCATAAAGCTTTGCAGAGAGAAATTTCGCCAAAAGATCAGATGATCAAATGAATGAGAGCTCCTCCTTTTATAGACCTTCCAAGGCAATGAAGGCACGTTTTTCAAGGCATAAAGAGGAACCAAGGCACGTTTCCCAAGAAGCATATTCAAGGGAATATTCCACTTGACAACTCAGTGTGATGTGGCAACCTTACCCACTGAACCGGTACAGATCGCAATATCATTTTGTTAACCAATGAAGCTCAGGTGCTTGTAACTTACTCTAGGTGCCCAACTGAGGTAGTTTGATCATGAACTTGCACCTTACTACTGCTAGGCGCCAATTGAGGGTAGTGGGGACTAGAATAGGCGCCTTTCCCAAGCTAGGTGCTCCTTTGGGGTGACAGAGACTAGAGGGTGCGCCTCATCAATAAGACTTGTCTTCTGACACTCAACCACTTTTTCAACACTGGTACAAACTAGAATGCTCTTCCTGTGATGTTTACTTGCAAGTGAATGAAGAACTTAGGTGAGGCGCATATCCAAGGTGGCACAGGAGGCAAAGTGCGCCTTAGGCAATTTGATGTTCCCTTTGACATTTGAGTAGATGATCCTTGGAACAATCTTCAATCTTTTGATGATCAAACTAGCCTTCCAAATCACTTCTTGGCTAAGGCGCATTTCTAGGGTTCCAGAGTCATGATCTAGCGCCTAGGTGCCCACAGAGGATTACTTGATCAAAAAATGGCGCCTTGATCCTTAGCCGCATGTTTGATGTGGAGGAGTGCTCAACTGGCGCCTAGGTTTACTTAGGCAAATTTATGATCTCCAAACTTGATTTGATACTCCCGGATGCTCAATTGGAGGTCCTGTTGCGACCACTTTACAACATCAACTCCAATTGGTAATTGGGTCCCCCTTTTTTTTGGACTTGTCTGGATCATTGCTCTAATCCCATACTCTGATCCAGCAATGTTTTCGCAACTTAGGTAATGTCAATGCATTAGGCTGGCTCACCGGTAAGAAAGAGAAGTGAATGCATAGATTTACTCCTGCATAGGCTTCGAACCCTAACTGCCCGTTTCGGACTATCCTCAGGGAAGGGTTTAGTTTTTCATCCTCAAGGAAGAGTTTTGTATTTCCATCCTCAGGAAAGGGGTTTTGTCTTTCCACCCCTAGGTAGTAAACCCACTCTAGTCCCGGCATGAAACTCAATTCCAGTCTTGTTCCAAGGCTCCATGTCCCACTTAGGAAATCATTCCTGGATTCCAGTCCAGGAATCCAGAGTCTTATCCGGAAGTGCCTATCCTGGAGTCATGTTTCAAGGAATTCCTACCCGGAATCCTGTTATAGGGTTCATCCATGTTCTCATCCTAACCAGGCCCGGAACTCAACAAAGATTGCCACTCCTTGGCATGTTCATACTCGGCATGGAACTCAGTTCTAGCCCGACAGCTCTAGTCCGGAAGTTCAAATCTAGGGGATATCCTTCGAATCACAATTCGGCACTCAACCTCATTTCACAAACTCGGAAGACTCTCAAATCAGTAGGATTTTCAGGACTTAGGGCAATTTCAGAAAACAATCAGTATTTAGAGTACCCCTCCGGAAGCTGGAAATGCAGACCTTTGAACATTCCTGGTCGCATATTCCAGTACCAACTGGAATATGCGCCCAGGACATTTTTTTGTCCTGGTCGCAAAATCTAGTACCTACTGGATTTTGCGCCCTACGACTGGAGGTGTCCAGTTCAACCTCCTGACCTGTCTAGTCAATCCTGGCTTGAAAATCTGTCTCTAACTCCTCTGTGGATGCCTGAATCTTGGAATTCACAGTCAGGATGGAAGGAACGAACTCTGAATCTCGCCATCGAAATCAGATATTCCTTGAGAGGATGGAAGAAACAAACTCTGAATCTCGCCATGGAAATCAGATATTCCTCGAGGGGATGGAAGAAACGAAGGATGGAAGAAACGAACTCTGAATCTCGCCATGGAAATGAGATTCCTCGAGAGGATGGAAGAAACAAACTCTGAATCTCGCCATGGAAATCAGATATTCCTCGAGGGGATGGAAGAAATGAACTCTGAATCTCGTCATGGAAATGAGATTCCTCGAGAGGATGGAAGAAACGAACTCTGAATCTCGCCATGGAAATCAGATATTCCTCGAGGGGATGGAAGAAACGAGGGATGGAAGAAACGAAAGTCCCATGTTTCTGATCTCGTATCGATAACTGAACCTTCGTAAAAACAGCTTAAAGTGTACCTAATGCAAAACTGAAATCCCACTCAAAATTGAAGAAAAGATATTTCCAAGGCCAAAATCCATGAAACTGGATAGGCAGGTAAAAAGCGCAAAATCCCTGACAAGATGAAATGTGCGCTCTAGGACAATTTTTGTCCTTGGGCACAGAATCCCTGACCTACTGAAATGTGCGCTCCAGGACAATTTTTGTCCTTGGGCGCAGAATCCCTGACCTACTGAAATTTGCGCTCAAGGACAATTTTTGTCCTTGGGCGTAAAATCCTTGACTGCTAGGAATGTGCGCTCTAGGACAATTTTTGTCCTTGGGCGCAAAATCTTGCACCAGTGGAAATTTGCGCTCCTGGGGAACTTAGCCATTTTTCAATGTCTCTTAGGGTAAAGGTATATTAAAAAATATATTTAAGTTTAAGTTGAGAGATTGAATTTCTTATACTTTAAATATTTTTCAATATACCTTTCAGGATGTTTGAGATAGGTCTCGAATCCACCGGATTTAACATGCAAAATCTAGAATTTGGAGGATCCACCAGATTTCAGACTTAGTCAATTTTTCAGGATTTCAGGATTTCAGGCTACCAGACTTAGCCAATTTCAAACAGATAAGTTGCAAAATCATTCAAACAGAAGGAATCCCTGACTCAAGGAGAATTTGTCCAAGGTCGCATAATCCCCGACCTCAGGAAATCCTCGACATCAGGAATTCCCCGACAGGCCAAATTCCCCGACAGACCAAATTCCCCGACAGACCAAAATCCTTGACCACCGACAAAGCAGAAAAGACAAAAATCTAAGTCAGCCAGTGATAAAGTATGGCGGCTAGGGTTTTTCTAGGCTAACCTAGGTCAGCCAAGTGGCAGGGAGGTTTAAATGCCTATATAAAGGCAGCGCTCAAGTCATTTCTAATCATTCCAATTCAAATCCAAACCAAGGAGGAGCAGAAATTACATTCTAAGGGCAGATTTCATCAAGAGAAGGACAACTTTATCCAAGGAGATTGCAGATTTTACCATTTCCAAAGGCAAATTCTTCATTAGGGCAGAAATTTCTGTAGGTTTAAAGTAGATTTCTGAACTTTCCAAGGGCAGAAATTCATCCTTCAAGGGCATAAATTCATTCTCCAAGGCAAAACTAATCCATTCCAAGGTAAGTTCTTCGCCAAAGACTCATATTTCTGAATATTCCTAGGGCAGATTTCTTGTTGGAACACCCATTAAAACTCAGAAATTCCTGCAAAAAATCAGAAAATCCATTAGTAGGTCAAGAAATCCATCAAAAACTCAGGGATTCCATTAAAGGTCAAAAGTTCCTCGTGCAAGGAGAGGTATGTGAATGCATAGGAGGGATTCTTTTTACTTAGAATATTGTTATTTTGTCCTTCCTATGTACTTGAAAATTCATAATTTTAGTCCCACATGCATAAAATGTTGTACTAACGTCCCACATGTGGGAATAAAAATCCCCGTCTTACCTCTATCCTTACCCCTTTGGAAAACTCATACTTTGCTTTTCTTTCCTTAACTTCACAGGGGAATGGCAAGTGCCAAGGCGGGTTCCTCAAGACAAACTCAGATGAAGGCTGCCTTCAAAGGAACACTCCCACAGTCCAGAATCACCTCGAAATGGGCAAACGTCGGAGACACCAACATCTACCCTTTAGTCATGGAAGAAATTGGGAAGCGAATGTATGGAACGGATGGACATCCTCCATCCTTGCTTGCAGCCAAGATCGTCTGGAATGGGGTTGCCGCCGCCGCATGCTTCCCACCCGCCATTCCTTGTCTCGAGCTGATTGTGGAATGTTTCATGCACTATGATCCAGAGCGAAGGATGGTCGTCGATCGCAACAACACAGTGGTGGCCTATTTCACCAAGGAAAAGATTGTGGAAGCTTTCAACATACCTGTCTATAGTCCCATCGAGTTCACAAGCTAGGAGGAGTCAGCTGAAATGTTCCAAGCTGATCCGGTAACCTGTTTTGGAATCATCAACAAGACATGGATGCAGAAGAAAAGGCTTCACCGTTCCAAGTTGCCAAGGACACTCCTCAAGTCCGACTTCAAGCAAGAGCATGGAGACCTCGTCGTCATGCTGAACAGGATCATGGGAAGTCAGCAGTTCTCTACCTTCGAGCCATGGATGTTCTACTACATCGAAGAAGTCATCGCTGGGACAAAGATTATTGATTGGGCTCGACTCCTCAGTGACAGTATTGATGCACAATTCCAAAACCTGGAGGAATCGAAGACCTTTTACATGAGTTCCTATGTGATCTATATGTTGGCAAGGAACAACAAATATCGAGGACTGTCATGGAAGGGACGTATCGGCAATCAAGAGGGGCAAGTCAGGGTCTACAATTGCTATCCCCTGCTCCATCTCCATAACATAAACCATTTCCGGAGATTCAATGATGCATTCGCCATGCATATTACCAAGACCCTCCAAGGAGGCATTCACCAGAGGCTATCGCCCGAGGCCAAGCAGTTGATCAGGACATATGGCTCCTGGTTCATCCAATTCCTGAAGTTCACATACATCAGGGTGCAAGGATTCTCCGGCTATCCATACAGACTGCCAAGGTATCCATCGGTCAAAATGGTCCTGCTGGAATTAACAAGGCAACTCTCCGCGTATGACAAAGTCCAGAAGAAGAAGAAGAAGGCCGGGGTGACCTATCTAGTCGAGATAGAAAGTGCAGTCGAGTCATGCCCCTCTCTCCAAGCCGCCAAAAGATCTGAGGAGGACCTGCAGTTCTACAACCTAGTGACCTATTCCTTGTGGGAGAACTTTGACCCATACAATACCACCTGGGTAGCATGTGGACGGAGGCATAGACATAAGGTACACCTGGAGGACCACTGGGCAAACGCTGAGGATGACTTCGAGGTGCGGAGGACATGTTCCCGATTTTCAGTTGACATGATTAGGGCCATAGGATCTTTTCAGTCCCGGATCAAGTCAAGGAGGATGGAAGGCAAACCCAACCATTCTTCAAATAGGAGAAGGATAAACCTCTTCCACCCTTGATTTGGTCTGATCCGGAGGTCACCCACTTGGACGATCTGATGGCACCCGTGCTAACAATAACACAGAAATGGATAAGTCAGCAGACGGAGAAATTGCACAAGAACGGGATCCGTCCAACTTATGACCTGATGGGAGACTTGGATTCTCAGTCTTCCGAAGAAGATATGGTCAAGGACACTTTGGTGAAAGCACAAGAGGCAGGAAGACAGGAAGTGAAGAATTGGACGACGGAAGATCCACCAGCAAAGAGAGTGAAGGCTCGGAAGGAACCTATCAGCAAGCCCGACCAGGAGGAACAAAATGCATCCAGGCCTCACTCTGCCAGCACTTCTTCCGTCCAGGAGGTGGATCTTTTTGAGGATCTGCGAAGAGTTAAAGGTAAGGGACCCATGGAGGAGGAAATGGCCCCGGATGAGCAGGATGATCAGGAAGATAATGAGTCCATGGATTCCACTCGGGAACGGACACCCAGCCTAATGGTGGGAAATCGGCCTAACCCTCCACCACGGAATCCAGGGGAAGCCCATCTTGAAGACATGCTCCACCACCCTGATTTGGAATTCCTCGATGAGGAGTTCAATTCCGAAGAAGTACCAACATCCACGCCACAAGTTGGTCAAGGTCCCCAGGAACCATAGAAGGAAGTCAATCCATCCGCGAGGCCCAATTGGTTGTAGGACAGGTTACGGAAGAAGACAATTAGGAAGAATAATCCTTCCACCGTACTTGGTGATTTTCTGGCTAGGATAGGGAAGTCCGCAGATCCAAAGAAGGTGAAGAAGTTTTCCAGGATTACAAGGGATGAATCCGGATCCCGCCAAGTAGAGGTAGCAATTCCCAGGATAACCGAGGCAAAGGAAGACATCAGTCCAGATGATTTTGACATCTTGAAGGTCGACCTCGGACCAACGACAAAGGATCAAGAAATGGAGGAGCTGGAGGATTCCGTTGCCGCCATCCGAGAAAGGTTAAGGAAGAAGAAAAGAAGAACCAGTTGAAGCAAGAGAATGAGGAACTTCGACAGCACATCCAACAGCTCATGGGCCCATTGCAGTCCGCCCAAGGAACAATGTCCCAACCTCTAAGCATAACTAAGGATTCCTTAGCCGAGGTTGAAGTTTTGAGGACAGTTGGCCACACAACAAAAGGCTAGATAGAGAGGGTCTTGGATAGAGCACATAGATTCATAGAAGACCTCGTCCAGGTGTACGGGAGAGTTATAGCACTCATGGATAGAATTCATGCAATTCTGGATACCTGTCAGCAATTCATAGTCGTCCGGGAGGAAACTATCCCTAGACTAAAGGCACTGATGAACAGCCTGAAGCAAGACTTGGTCAAGAACAAGGTAATACATGTAGATTCAGTATATGATTTCCTCGGCTGGTATTCCGAATTGCTCATGAAGAGAGATAACCTAGAGAAGATTGAAGGTGACATTTCCCAGGGCCACGCCATGTTGAAGGAGATCCAGGACAAAATCCTTGTATCATTGGAGACCTGGTTTGATCTGGATGTAGCACCAGATGGAGTCATTGACTTGGAGGAGTTGAAAGGCAAGATGCGAAGCATATACTTCAAAGCAACTTATCCTACTGAGGAATCCCATCTTGAGGATGCATCCTCGTTTCTGATCCTCATTAACAATATCCAAGAGCTGAGGGCGGATTGGGAAAACATCCTTGTTGCCTGCACCACCACTGCATCTGTCATGGAGTTTCGGATTGAAAACATGCCTAGTGTTCCCATGGAGGAGTTGGAAGTCGTCTTGACCAGGTTCCTGGAGGCAGACTAAAGAACAGGAGGAAGTTCCAGACAGACAGGACAGTCCTATCCAGAAGTCCTAGACAGGTGGCGACCAAGATAGCTGGAAGATTTCCTTACACATTCTGACGACCAGGACAGGTGGCAGTCACCTACATGTGGATTCTGACGACCCCACCTACTTTTCTAAGGTTTCTAACCCATGGCACATGTTTCAAGGAAATCTGATTTCCTTTTTGCCCTAAGATATTTTTGAGAGCCTATATAAAGGCTAAGGGATGCCTTATTGTATCTCTCTCCTTTTCTAATTTCTATCATTTTGATGCTCCTAGAGCACCTTAGTAGCTAGCTTTTATTTCTGCCAGTTTTTTATGAGCTGAAACTCCCAAAATTAGTTGGATTGTTGTGATATAAACTTCTGAAGCAATAATATATGCATTGAAGAATGGTGTTCATATATTTCTTTGGATTTTTGGCATGGTCTTATTAATTTCTTGGAGCAAATTTGAAAGAAATTGAAGTTCTCTCTTGTATTTTCTTACTTTTTTTAGATATATGCAATGCAGATTATTATTGTTGAATGACTGAATCTATTTGTTCACACCATTGGTGATCTGTGGCCTACAAATCATCGTGCATGGTTAGCCTGAACTAAATCCAAATCTAACTTCGACTGTTCTGCATGATCAAATCCATGTCCCTTGCTGAAGCAGTATGAAAATCCTTATTTCCCCTCAGAAGATAGCACCATCCCTGCCTAGCTGTTGTCTCATGACGAAGCAGAGGACTGGTTCTAGTTTCTATCCTCAGCAGTAGTCCTCTTCCATCGATTAGTTAAACTCTTGAACCCTTACCTTATCTTTTGCATTTCCTTTTAGATCTTCATTAGGATTAGTTTTCCAGAGCCTCATTGCCAATCATCCGCCTCTTCAAGAATGGAACTTTAGAATTCCAAGTTGTCCATTTGTGAAAGAATTCCATTCACCCGCAAATCCAAGTCCGAGTCCCAGAAATGAATTCCATGACCATAAAGGAGCAATCTTACGTAAGTCCCCCTCGTGATTACTAGCAAATCACATCATTTCACTGAGTCTATCCCTGTGCACATCAAGACTTGACATAAAAGGAACCTTGGAGCAGTCTCATTCGATTACATAGTTCAGCGTCTGAGAAGCTTTATTCAAGAGAGGATAGAATACTCTGTGTTTTATTTTAATGTTTGTTGTAGTCACAAAACTCGCATCAATAGGTCCAACACTCCTGATATCATTGAATTTTGTCTTCACAAGTTAAGCGCTCTTTTGAGGTTGCACAGAGGCCCAAGGGCGCCTAAGACAATTGCTTCAATTCACTTAGTCAAAATTCATCTTTGGAATCAATCAATCGTTTTCCTACCAAGGTGCCTTGTTTGGTATGATAGATGTGCCTCCTATCATGATATATCTAAACTAGGCGCTATTTGAAGCTGGAGGAGAGAGAAAGTGCGCCTAACCTCACTTAGGCAACTTCTGGTCTTTAAAACCTTGATCTAATGTGTTGATAGGCTTAGATGATGATATGGTTGTCATATTGCACTTCCAAACCCTGATAGAGGACTTCAAATCCGTAGGCGCTCATTTGGGAAATTTGATGTGAAGTTGGCGTCTAGACTCCAAGAGTCATGCCTTAGTCCAGTTTGGCTTCCAAACTTAGCCAAATTTTGAGTTTCTGACTTTGTTCCTGCAAAACAATAAGATTGAGTTAGTTAAAAAAACCAATTCATTCCCTCATCTTTTAGAATTAGCCTCCGGGAATGAGGAATAGGCTAATCCATTCTTCACTTGATGATCAAGCTAGAAACGGGGACATGACAGAATTTAAGAAAGAGTTACGAAGGTATCTAAGGAAGAAATATGACAGCAAGAATAAAGAAGAAGAAAAATTGGAGGTCACAAAGGAAGAGTCAGAAAAGAAGATGTTAGAACCAAAAACAAATGATGGGGAAGCTGACTTTCCAAAGGCAATTGTAGAGGAAAAGTACCTGAATTTATATAAAGAAGTCAAAGAAGAGTTGGAAGATGAGAGAATGGACTTTGCAAGTCTTAAATTTGATGAGGAATTTGATGATTATGAAGATGCCATTTTGCTAGAATCAGAAGAGAGAATGATTGATATGATGCTAGAAGATGATTTATCAGGTGAGCCTGAAATGATTGCAACAGAATGTCTTGTTGAAGACATGGATAAAAGTGTAGTTGAATAAGTTGAAGAGTTTGAAGCTGCTAAAACTTTGGGGACAACACCTAATGAGGAGCATCTTTACCATTCTATTAATGGCAATTCAATACAAAAGTTTGACTTCTTAGAGAGTTCAGAAGAAGAGCACATTGAAGTGGAGTCTGTTGAAAGCTTTAAATCAGCCCATAGTGTTGACTCATTGCTTGAGTTTGGAGCTGCTATATCATTTGATCTGTTGGTTTTTCTTCTGAATCAGCATTAGGGTTTGCCACTTCTAATGCACAGGCAGATTCAGCCAACTGAATACAGGAGGTTGCGTGAGCTCCTCCCCTTCACTTCTGGTTCTGCCGCACCAAGGGGGGTGTCCCTATTTGATAAAAGTATAACCTTGACTAGCTCAATGACAGAAGGATTTAACTTGACAGCAACAGGCATAATACTCTCATGTATGGACCAAGATTTGTGTAACAAATCACAAGGTTGGCAACATTCTTGGACATGATGTCTGGTTGGGTATGAGAGCATGCAGAGATCCTAATCCTACTCCTACAACTAACAGGTGGAAGGATGAAATGGTTTGATTTGATTTTTGGATGCAAAGCTGGACATGGTATATAACCTCAACACAGAGCTAGATTGGTGCCTATCCAGGGCTTGGAGTCGGTAGACATACACCTGTGAATGATCAACATGAACAACTAAAACTGGATTTCAGGGGGATATACATGATATCTGCCTTACAGATATCTCCCAATACAGAGTGTTAAGCTGTCTATACTTATGGCATCCCTATTGCAGTATACTTTTCCCAATATTCAATCTGAAAACAGTTTAATCTACCCCTTGAGCAAAAGTTAAAAGATTAAACATTCAACACAGAAATTCTATGTTCTAGAATCTCAGACATTCCTTGAATGCTTGGACTCAGAAGAAAGATACATGCAAAACTGGAGACAGAATCAGCATAACACATGCAAACATAGCATTATTCATATAAAATTGACCATGAAATCAGTGGATTCATGCACAAACGTACAATAGGAGATACATAAACTCGCAAGTTTTGCTGCACAGAGCAACCAAAACCAGTTGTATCTTATTACAAAGCCAAAATGTCCAGTTTTCAACAACAACAAAAATGGTAACACAGTTTGTCTATACTGGCCAGAAAGTGTACCTTACAGCAATTAATTACATGATGGACAACAAAAAACGTCAGATACAGATCCCACAAAGGAATGGCGCCCAGAAGTTATTGCTTTATCAGACAGAAGAGTAAACAAGGGTGGCCTCAAGCCCTGTGCCGCCATCTGGAAGTCTTCATCCATAAATCGGGCCACCTGATCATGTGTACCATTTGTCTTACCCCTGCTACAGTCGCCATTGATGGCTCAACCACCCGCGGCCGCGTGAAAACTGTTGCACTGTTCAAAATGGAGCTTCCCGCCAAGAAGCGCTTCCTCGCAGGTTCAAAATAATGTAGGGAGATTAATCCCACATGCATAGTGAGAAGACCACTTCAACGTTTTATAAACATGGCCACAAACATACTAAGTGTCGAGCGCTTTTGCCGCGTTCGACACACAAGCCCTCGCCCAAAGCTAAGCCATCGGCTTGCCCCAAAAAACTCTCACTGATCTATCAAGTCTCTTCGATGGCAAACAAAACACACCCTCCGTCGCCGTGACTCCATCGGAGCATCCAAAAATCCTCTGGCCGACCTCATGTGTTACACCGATGAAGCCCATCGCAATCCCCTGTCGGCCAGGCCAACCCCATCGGCCAACCTGAAACTCCTCTGACCAACTTCAATAGTCTTGCCGACGCCATCGCAAACTCCATATTTCCCATGATCGGTCAGAGATAGACCATCGGGCCAACTTCCATCGACTAGGCCGATAAAACAAGTCTCACCGATGGCCAAGCAAAAAACACCCATCGCCAAGACAAAAACCATCGGCCAACCCAAAAGCAACGCTCGCTGACAACAAAAGTCACGCCGATGGCAACTTGGCTTCCCATCTCCGTCGGTGTGACTTAGACCGTCGGAGCAAGACCACAAACCTATGCCGATAGCTACCATCACGCCGATGAAACCAAAAACATAAAGCTTTGAACCATTGAACCGGTTCAAACAGATGGTTCAATGGCGAGGTTCAACACTGAGGTTCGCCGGCGAGGTTCAAACCGAAAGTTCAAAGACACAATCGGAGCACTCAAAAAAACAAAACTTTCGCTGATGGACAAAACACGATGACCCCTTCCTCAGGAAAGATGAAGGGGAAGCCAAAACTCAGAACCTTTTGAATTTTTTGGGAAGGTGCCTGCATGAAAAATTGCTCGGAAACTGACAGTCAATTCAGGCACCAACAGTGGCTCTGATTGGGGACGTGCAGGTGCAAGATTGCAGCGAGAACCCCAGATCTCTGGGATGCAGACTAGTCCCCTATCCATTGGGCACAGAGTCAAACTTGCACCAATCTGCATCACCAAACACATTATTTTAAAATAAACATGGTGGCCCAGGGCCACCAAAAAGGAAAAACCAGACCTTTCCTTTGTCAAACACCTGATTTTCTTTTGATTTCTTCAAATGAAGCCTAAAAGCATTTAACTGTCTGCAGCAAGCCCCTTGGCAATTATTTGTGCTGCTGCTCATTTCTTTTTCTTCAACAAATCTACAGCTAGCTTCATCAGCATATATAATTATCAGTTGTAGAATGTCATCATCATATGAGTCACTGATGTTGCTTGGAAAAATAACAGACTCACATGAAACAAATGAATCCACATCAGAATTTTGCCCTTCCTCAAAAAATAAGAGCTCCTCTGTATCAAACATGCAATATTCAGGCACAAGCAACATCTCATAATCAAATTTATCTTGATGAACATACAGATATCCATCATCATCATGCACGGCAGTTTTGTCATTAATGTCCACCTGAAATGTCTCAAGAGAAGGCAGAAATAACTCAGAATGTAGCCCTACACTGAAAGCTTCATAGTCACCCCTGCAATCAACACTATCCCCAACTGTATGAGCACACACATCTGCAATTTTCCCATCCACCTCTGAATAGTGACCTTGTTTTTTATCTTCACCAGTGCCCTGATAATCAAAAGCAAAGTTTTCAACCTCTGCACTATGAAGGTGGCCAAAATCTTCAAGGAAACATTCATAATCAGCATCCAAATATATTTCATTATCTGAAAGGCTCACATATGCATCTGAATGCTGGCAATCACTAGCATATTCACTGCCATCCCTTGAATCAATGTTTTCTATATTCAGAGTGAAGCTCTGCATATCCACTTCATATAAATAATCAGGCATAACTGGGATATGCACACTGCTGCAAGACACAACTTCATGTATGTCTCTCATTTGATCAATTGGAGGGCACCTTGTGTCTGCAGGTTTGTCTTCTAAACGCTGATAACAATTTTTGTTTTCATTATTACAAGATGTGCTTACATTTTCTACAACATTTTCTTCATGCATCACATCATGGCTGCACACATTATTCTGAAATATATTTCCCTCTATACAATCATTTCTCAATGCACATACTGGGAGAGCTGAAATATATTCACTTTGATAACTGCTTTGACAACTTGCAGCCATGAAACCTACTGGTATTCCATATTTCTCATTGTTTTCTATGTCCATAGCAAATTGGAAAGCCTGGTGAAGTGTGACTGGTTCTTTATCTCTCAACAGATAACTCATTTCTTCATCAAATGTAGCCAAATAAATTGTCAAGCACAATGCATTATTAGGTCTCATATATTCAGGGATCTGCCTGAGCAATTTAATAAACCTAAGATTAAACGCTGGAACCAGCTCCTCATCTTCCCTTTGGATATTCATAAAATGTATGATTAATGAGGCCACATCAAACCTTTCACCAAACAGCCCTAGGAATGCAACTTCTAAATCTATCCATGAAGAAACTGAACAAACAGGCAGGTCTGAAAACCATATCCTAGCATCATCTTCCAATGACTGAACAAAGAGTCTCATTACTACATCTTCATCCTCTACCTCATAATCTTCTATTAAATTACAAAATCTTTGCAGATGTTTGTTTGCCGATTCAGAATCTGATCCACTATATTTTGGCAAACATATTCTAATTTTATTGGGAATAATATTTGGGTAACCATATATCCCTGTGAAATTTAGGGCTTTATATCTTTCAATAAAGAATGGTCTTCTCTGAGAGCACAACCAAGCTTGCTGTTCTAAACTCAACATTTTGAATCAAAAATGAATACCTGGATATATGTTGCAGCATTGATAGGTTCTTTCAACAGAGTCGCCACCTCTCAGAGAGAGGACAAAATGTCAGCAAGGCACTTTTGTTTTCTAGATTCATCACCCCAGCAGAGCACCACATGGTTCCTTTTTGCTGTAACAACTTCATTGGAAACTAGATTTTCCAGCCCTCAGGTTACTTGACTCTCTCTCTCCCCAGCAGAGTCGCCATTTTGTTGGTTTTTCTTCTGAATCAGCATTAGGGTTTGCCACTTCTAATGCACAGGCAGATTCAGCCAATTGAATACAGCAGGTTGCGTGAGCTCCTCCCCTTCACTTCTGGTTCTGCCGCACCAAGGGGGGTGTCCCTATTTGATAAAAGTATAACCTTGACTAGCTCAATGACAGAAGGATTTAACTTGACAGCAACAGGCAGAATACTCTCATGTATGGACCAAGATTTGTGTAACAAATCACAAGGTTGGCAACATTCTTGGACATGATGTCTGGTTGGGTATGAGAGCATGCAGGGATCCTAATCCTACTCCTACAACTAACAGGTGGAAGGATGAAATGGTTTGATTTGATTTTTGGATGCAAAGCTGGACATGGTATATAACCTCAACACAGAGCTAGATTGGTGCCTATCCAGGGCTTGGAGTCGGTAGACATACACCTGTGAATGATCAGCATGAACAACTAAAACTGGATTTTAGGGGGATATACATGATATCTGCCTTACAGATATCTCCCAATACAGAGTGTTAAGCTGTCTATACTTATGGCATCCCTATTGCAGTATACCCTTCCCAATATTCAATCTGAAAACAGTTTAATCTACCCCTTGAGCAGAAGTTAAAATATTAAACATTCAACACAGGAATTCTATGTTCTAGAATCTCAGACATTCCTTGAATGCCTGGACTCAGAAGAAAGATACATGCAAAACTAGAGACAGAATCAGCATAACACATGCAAACATAGCATTATTCATATAAAATTGACCATGAAATCAGTGGATTCATGCACAAACGTACAACAGGAGATACATAAACTTGCAAGTTTTGCTGCACAGAGCAACCAAAACCAGTTGTATCTTATTACAGAGCCAAAATGTCCAGTTTTCAACAACAAAAATGGTAACACAGTCTGTCTATATTGGCCAGAAAGTGTACCTTACAGCGATTAATTACATGATGGACAACAAAAAACGTCAGATACAGATCCCACAAAGGAATGGCGCCCAGAAGTTATTGCTGCATCAGACAGAAGAGTAAACAAGGGTGGCCTCAAGCCCTGTGCCGCCATCTGGAAGTCTTCATCCATAAATCGGGCCACCTGATCATGTGTACCATTTGTCTTACCCCTGCTACAGTCGCCATTGATGGCTCAACCACCCACGGCCGCGTGAAAATTGTCGCACTGTTCAAAATGGAGCTTCCCGCCAAGAAGCGCTTCCTCGCAGGTTCAAAATAATGTAGGGAGATTAATCCCACATGCATAGTGAGAAGACCACTTCAACGTTTTATAAACATGGCCACAAACATACTAAGTGTCGAGTGCTTTTGCCGCGCTCGACACACAAGCCCTCGCCCAAAGCTAAGCCATCGGCTTGCCCCAAAAAACTCTCGCCGATCTATCAAGTCTCTCTGATGGCAAACAACACACACCCTCCGTCGCCGTGACTCCCTCCATCGGAGCATCCAAAAATCCTCTGGCCGACCTCATGTGTTACACCGATGAAGCCCATCGCAATCCCCTGTCGGCCAGGCCAACCCCATCGGCCAACCTGAAACTCCTCTGACCGACCTCAATAGTCTCGTCGACGCCATCGCAAACTCCATATTTCCCATCATCGGCCAGAGATAGACCATCGGGCCAACTTCCATCGACTAGGCCGATAAAACAAGTCCAACCGATGGCCAAGCAAAAAACACCCGTCTCCAAGACAAAAACCATCGGCCAACC
Organism: Cunninghamia lanceolata; assembly: GCA_027924645.1. NCBI lineage: Eukaryota > Viridiplantae > Streptophyta > Pinopsida > Cupressales > Cupressaceae > Cunninghamia > Cunninghamia lanceolata. Next base: position 7,737,121 of record BSBN01000776.1, on the reverse strand, counting down.
CAAAAGCAACGCTCGCCGACAACAAAAGTCACGCCGATGGCAACTTGGCTTCCCATCTCCGTCGGTGTGACTTAGACCGTCGGAGCAAGACCACAAACCTATGCCGATAGCTGCCATCACGCCGATGAAACCAAAAACATAAAGCTTTGAACCATTGAACCGGTTCAAACAGATGGTTCAATGGCGAGGTTCAACACTGAGGTTCGCTGGCGAGGTTCAAACCGAAAGTTCAAAGACACAATTGGAGCACTCAAAAAAACAAAACTTTCGCTGATGGACAAAACATGATGACCCCTTCCTCAGGAAAGATGAAGGGGAGCCAAAACTCAGAACCTTTTGGATTTTTTGGGAAGGTGCCTGCATGAAAAATTGCTCGGAAACTGACAGTCAATTCAGGCACCAACATGATCAAAGTGACTGTGAAGGGGAGACAGATTTTGAGGAACTTATTGCTCCTGGAGTAGAGCAAATTTCAGAATCTTTGTTACTTGAAGAATCGAGACACTTGAGTGAGCAAAGTCCTAGAGAGTTGTGTGAGTTGAAGAATCAACTCTTGGTCTCTGATGAGAAAGAAATTCATGTCCTCACTAGTTTGGACAGCACTCATAAGGTCCTTGAAGACCTCATGCAGAAAAGTTTTGTGGATGGAGCTACTTCTTCAAACTTGCAAATAATAAAAAACCCCATGGAGATGGTGAAGTTTGAGTACTTGCACTTAATTAGGGATTGAGATCATGTCATCGAATTTGCAAAGGAGAAGGAAAGGAAAGTTGATGGTGTTGGTTTTTTCCCAGACTGGATGCTTATTCCCAGATTTCCCTACAAGGTAGCCATCAGTGATCAACAGGATCTCTGGGCCAGGGGCCAACAGTGTAGGAGATAGACTATATTTTATCTCCTCTTCTTCTTCAGGCTCTGCAAGACCTAGGGGGGTATTCCCTACTCAACATCCATGAGATACGCATACAAGGATTGGGATGCTGTCAGAAAGCAGATAAGTCCTCCTGTAAGTAGACCAAAACTGAAAGATAAGAGCAAAGGGGCTAGCTTTGGGCCTATTTGCAGTTGTAGACAGAGGACTGAGGATCCTAAAACTAATTCTAAAGTCCTAATGGTTGTTTTAGAGTTTGATTATGATTTTGAGTTTGGATGCAAAGCTGGACATGGTTGTAACACAAACACGAAGCAAGATTGGTGCCTATCCAGGGCCTGGAGTCAGTAGACATACACCTGTGAATGATCAGCATGAATAGCTAAAACTGGATTTCAGGGGGATATATGTGATACCTGCTGTTGACTTTTTCCCAGACTGTGTTGACATTCTTTGAATCAGCATTAGGATTTGCCACTTCTAATGCACAGGCAGATTCAGCCAACTGAATACAGGAGGTTGCGTGAGCTCCTCCCCTTCACTTCTGGTTCTGCCGCACCAAGGGGGGTATCCCTATAACTCAAGATGTAACCTTGACTAGCTCAAAGATAGAAGGATCTAACTTGACAACAACAGGCAGAATACTCTCATGTATGGACCAAGATCTGCATGATAGATCACAAGGCTGGCAACATTCTTGGACATGATGTCTGGTTGGGTATGAGAGCATGCAGGGGGTTCCTAATCCTACTCCTACAACTAACAGGTGGAAGTATGAAATGTTTTAGTTTGAATTTTGGATGCAAAGCTGGACATGGTGTATAACACAAGAACACAGCATGATTGGTGCCTATCCAGGGCTTGGAGTCGGTAGACATACACCTGTGAATGATCAGCATGAATAGCTAAAACTGGGTTTCAGGGGGATACACATGATATCTGCCTTACAGATATCTCCCAATGAAGAGTGTTAAGTTATCTCTACTTATGGCATCCCTACTGCAGTATACCCTTCCCAATGTTCAACCTGAAAACAGTTTAATCTACCCCTTGAGCAGAAGTTAAAAGATCAGACATTCAACATAGGAATTCTATGCTCTAGAATCTAAACATTACCCAAATATCCAGATCCAGAAGAAGAATACATGCAATACTGGAGACAGAATTAACACAACACATGCTAAGATAGCATTACTCATATAAGATCAACCATGAAATCAGTGGATTCATGCCAAGTCCTACAACAGGAGATACATAAACTCACAAGATAGACTGTACAGAGCAACCAGATCAGCTGGTTTTGGATTACAGAGCCAAAATCCTCAACTTTCAACAATCTTGAATGAATAACACCGTCTGCATTATATAGCAGGAGGGTGTATTCAGCATTAACTACCAGGTTGACCAAAACTCCCGCCAGATATACAGCATCATAGAAATGGCGCTCAAACATTAATGCAGCAGGTAGGGGAGGAGACAGGAAGATTTCTCGAGCCCTGCGCCACTGATGTACACCTTCCATCGGGTACCAGATCCGCCCACGCCATCGCCCATACCTCTGCAACAATCGCCATTAATGGCGCACCAACCCGCGGCCTTGGGAAGAACATCAGACAGTTAATCGCAACCACTTCCCGCCGAGATTCATCATCATGATATTTCGAATATGCAGGATATCAATATCCCACATGCACCCCGCAGCAACCTCATTAACACTTTATATACTAGGTCATGAGCATATATCATGTCGGTGCTTTTGCTCCTGACGACACTAGTATAAGACTTCATCATCATCATCCTCCAGCAGCATGATATCCTGTTGCCCGAAAAATCACCCTGACGTCAGCATCATATTGCAATATAACTGCATGATAATCGCCTTCATCGGCACAACCTGATCCATCGAAGGAACATCCTCCTGCTGAGCCTATACCAAAAGTCTGGCCGATGAACATCCTGATGACGTCATCATCATATCCTGCTGACGTCATCATCATATCTGCCTTCTGCGCACCTCCTCATATCCGGATGACGTCATCATCATGTTTGCAAATATCGGGAGATCTCCTCAAGATGATCAGTGTTAGAAATATGACCCCCCCGGGACCTTGATGACGTCATCATCATATTAACATCAGGATGATATTCGGAAGACAACCGGATATTTGGAAATATCATCCTGATGTGCGAATATCAGGTTGCACTGTAGCTCCTCTGTAAGATCGGGGCGATAGATGAATATGATGATGCTCGAAAAGATCACCCCCACTAGATAGCGCACGAAGCCGGCAGGCGGATATCTCCTTGATATCAGCATCATCATGATGCTGGAACAAACACACACTCGAGTGATATGAAAATATCACCCCCTCCTTCGGAAATATCATGATGCAGATAGGCAGAAAGAAAGATATCACCCTGATATAAGGATGACGTCAGCATCATCAGGATGACAAAACAACGAACAAGAAGTGATACAACATCATCAGGATGATATTGACTAAGATCATCCTGACGTTCAAAATATGATGACCCTAGTGAATATCGGGTCGCACTTAGAACTCTTCAACAACATCATCAGGATGATCATAACCAAGATCACCCGATGATAAAGATATCACCCCGGCGAAATATCATGAAGGCAGAAAATATGATGACCCCCGCAAGCAACACGGTGATAACTGGAAATATGATGATGATGACGACGACCCCTTGAAAACTCACCCTCGCAAGCAGATCAGGGCGCACTGTAGCTCATCAGCATCATCAGGATAAAAACCAAACATCACCCGATATTTCAATATGATGATGACGATGAGAAACCGGTCGACGGAGAACATGATGATGCTGACCCTCATCGAAACAAACATGATGATGATGACCTCCTCCTCAAGAAAATATGATGATGCAGCTAAAAACTGCTGAGGAGGTCCAACACTTAGAACATTTTTTGGATAGTTAGGGAGAGTGCCTGAATGAAAATTGCTCAAAAAACTACCAGTCAATTCAGGCACTAACAGTGGCTCTGTCTGGGGACGTGCAGGTGAAAACCTGCAGCGAGAACCCCAGATCTCTGGGATGCAGACCAGTCCCTTATCCATTGGGCACAGAGTCAAATACTGCACTGACCTGCATCACCAAACACACTTGATGGCCTAAGGCCACCAAGAAAAGAAAAACATGTATCTCCCTTTGTCAAATATCTTGTTTTCATCTGCATGCACTGAGTCAAGCTTGGAGATACTACAAAGATCCACCCACAAACAAATCTTGTCATCTGCATATTCAACCCTCTGATTTGGCTTGTCATTATCACCCTTGTGCAGATAACCCTCAGCATCATGTGACATGTGGGTGCAGAATATATCAAACAACGCATGTTCATATGGCATATAGCACTTATCACCTATATCATCATCATGCATTGCAACATGATCTCCTAGCTGGACTGCAAATAGGAAACACTCGGAGTCCACCACAAAACTAGGAAGATCAAGGCTCATTGTATTATATGCTGGCTCATCAAAAGAAAAGCTTTCAAAATCACAATTGTGTACATCATGTACACAACCATCTGGTACACCAGGCTGGAAAAAATCAGGCTCTGGCATCTCTTTTAAGTCAGGCACACTTTCACAGTCACTTACCTGATGTATGTTGTTTCCTCCTTCATCAAGATGAGAAACAGAATCCAAGTCAAAAATAATGTCTAGATCTTCACCATACTCAGACAGATCCTCATCACCATATGTGTCATAAATGGGTGACCCAGGTGCATCAGTTTCATCATAGTATGCCATTTGTTCATGGGCAGCAGAGCACACCTCTTCATCACCAATGGATTCACTCTGTGGAGGAGTATCAGCCTATACGTCATAAGCAAAACAGCCATCAAATGAAAAACAATCATGCTCTGAACTAGCACTTATTTCAATTTCTGACTGCTCTTCATGATCTCCATGTGTTTGAAAGGTAGGCAATGGGTCACACATAGGACTGCTTCTCTGTTTGCTTATATCTTCTCTGTCTTGAGTACAATACTCACAATTGTCTCCACAGGTCCATTCTAAAAATTGCTCATTGCTGTCCACAACCTCGTTATTGTTTTCATGGTCAGCTGCCTCATCATTGCAATGGGAATCCTCATTAGTCCTTTCACTGGCATCCTCAACTGGTGAACAATCCAGTTGAGCAGTATTGTTAGCATTATGTTCAAATACAGCAGTCTCAACCTCTATGCTTTTATTTTCATTTTTATCTGCACATGATGCCATAATCATTTGGTCATTTGCAGCTTCATAACCATTATTCACACCAAGGCCTGGGGACAGGGGTTTCAGCAGGTGCACATTTCTCATTTCTTCTACATTTTCTAAAAATTTGTATGCTATCTGCATACTTGTTACCTTGAAATCCCTCAGTAATGCACTAGAGCCCTCCTCAAAAGCTTCAAAGAATATGCCAACACAGGCTGAAATATCAGGTCTGAAACTTTCAGGGACATGTGAAAGGGCTACTGCAAACCTATGACTGAAATCAACACATGGCTCTTCATCTTGTTTTCTGATTCTCATCAATTCTGCAACAAGATCAGCCGGTTCTTTTGCAAATTCTTCCTTGAAACAGTCAGCAAGCTCATCCCAACAGGCAAAGGATTTCTTTGGAAAGCTCAAATACCAGTCTTTTGCTTTTGCATCAAAGGACCTAACAAAAAACCTCATCCACATATCCTCATCTCTGAATGAATGTTTTCCCATAAAACTGTGAAAATTTTGGATATGTGCATTCCCATCACATACACTGTGACCACCAAATCTAGGCATCTGACAGTATATCCTAGCAGGCATAGTTTCTACTTTATAATCCACCCATGACAAATCCAGTTGGTCATACAAAGGATCAAAAGGGCTGACAGGAGGTTTAGCTTTCTGACAGGCAGACACAACAGGGTTACTGTTTTTTAACTGGGCCTGCTCAGCCTCTAAGAATATCAACCTATTTCTTATCTCTTCTATTCCTTTATCCAACATTTCACCACTGAGTATGGGATAATTCATACTTGGATTCATAAAAATCTTACTCTTAGACATCCTTTGTCTGTCTAAGACCCAAGGCTTCCCCTGGCATCTAACCTATGCAGTAAAACAGCAAATAAAGGGGAAGGAACAAGGTACCTTTTCTCATACAGATGCAGAAAAATGAACAACACATTTCTGTCACATCACATACATCCATCTTTCATGTGCATTTGGATCTTTTTTGCAGAGTCGCCACCTCTCCAGAGAGGACAAAATTTTCAATAGCTGAAAGCTACATTTCCAGGTTCATTCCACCAGCAGAGCATCATTTTGTTAGTGACTCGGATGGGCCACAAGTATATCATTTTTTAGTCCATCCCCAGCAGAGTCGCCACTTTGTTGACATTCTTTGAATCAGCATTAGGATTTGCCACTTCTAATGCACAGGCAGATTCAGCCAACTGAATACAGGAGGTTGCGTGAGCTCCTCCCCTTCACTTCTGGTTCTGCCGCACCAAGGGGGGTATCCCTATAACTCAAGATGTAACCTTGACTAGCTCAAAGATAGAAGGATCTAACTTGACAACAACAGGCAGAATACTCTCATGTATGGACCAAGATCTGCATGATAGATCACAAGGCTGGCAACATTCTTGGACATGATGTCTGGTTGGGTATGAGAGCATGCAGGGGGTTCCTAATCCTACTCCTACAACTAACAGGTGGAAGTATGAAATGTTTTAGTTTGAATTTTGGATGCAAAGCTGGACATGGTGTATAACACAAGAACACAGCATGATTGGTGCCTATCCAGGGCTTGGAGTCGGTAGACATACACCTGTGAATGATCAGCATGAATAGCTAAAACTGGGTTTCAGGGGGATACACATGATATCTGCCTTACAGATATCTCCCAATGAAGAGTGTTAAGTTATCTCTACTTATGGCATCCCTACTGCAGTATACCCTTCCCAATGTTCAACCTGAAAACAGTTTAATCTACCCCTTGAGCAGAAGTTAAAAGATCAGACATTCAACATAGGAATTCTATGCTCTAGAATCTAAACATTACCCAAATATCCAGATCCAGAAGAAGAATACATGCAATACTGGAGACAGAATTAACACAACACATGCTAAGATAGCATTACTCATATAAGATCAACCATGAAATCAGTGGATTCATGCCAAGTCCTACAACAGGAGATACATAAACTCACAAGATAGACTGTACAGAGCAACCAGATCAGCTGGTTTTGGATTACAGAGCCAAAATCCTCAACTTTCAACAACCTTGAATGAATAACACCGTCTGCATTATATAGCAGGAGGGTGTATTCAGCATTAACTACCAGGTTGACCAAAACTCCCGCCAGATATACAGCATCATAGAAATGGCGCTCAAACATTAATGCAGCAGGTAGGGGAGGAGACAGGAAGATTTCTCGAGCCCTGCGCCACTGATGTACACCTTCCATCGGGTACCAGATCCGCCCACGCCATCGCCCATACCTCTGCAACAATCGCCATTAATGGCGCACCAACCCGCGGCCTTGGGAAGAACATCAGACAGTTAATCGCAACCACTTCCCGCCGAGATTCATCATCATGATATTTCGAATATGCAGGATATCAATATCCCACATGCACCCCGCAGCAACCTCATTAACACTTTATATACTAGGTCATGAGCATATATCATGTCGGTGCTTTTGCTCCTGACGACACTAGTATAAGACTTCATCATCATCATCCTCCAGCAGCATGATATCCTGTTGCCCGAAAAATCACCCTGACGTCAGCATCATATTGCAATATAACTGCATGATAATCGCCTTCATCGGCACAACCTGATCCATCGAAGGAACATCCTCCTGCTGAGCCTATACCAAAAGTCTGGCCGATGAACATCCTGATGACGTCATCATCATATCCTGCTGACGTCATCATCATATCTGCCTTCTGCGCACCTCCTCATATCCGGATGACGTCATCATCATGTTTGCAAATATCGGGAGATCTCCTCAAGATGATCAGTGTTAGAAATATGACCCCCCCGGGACCTTGATGACGTCATCATCATATTAACATCAGGATGATATTCGGAAGACAACCGGATATTTGGAAATATCATCCTGATGTGCGAATATCAGGTTGCACTGTAGCTCCTCTGTAAGATTGGGGCGATAGATGAATATGATGATGCTCGAAAAGATCACCCCCACTAGATAGCGCACGAAGCCGGCAGGCGGATATCTCCTTGATATCAGCATCATCATGATGCTGGAACAAACACACACTCGAGTGATATGAAAATATCACCCCCTCCTTCGGAAATATCATGATGCAGATAGGCAGAAAGAAAGATATCACCCTGATATAAGGATGACGTCAGCATCATCAGGATGACAAAACAACGAACAAGAAGTGATACAACATCATCAGGATGATATTGACTAAGATCATCCTGACGTTCAAAATATGATGACCCTAGTGAATATCGGGTCGCACTTAGAACTCTTCAACAACATCATCAGGATGATCATAACCAAGATCACCCGATGATAAAGATATCACCCCGGCGAAATATCATGAAGGCAGAAAATATGATGACCCCCGCAAGCAACACGGTGATAACTGGAAATATGATGATGATGACGACGACCCCTTGAAAACTCACCCTCGCAAGCAGATCAGGGCGCACTGTAGCTCATCAGCATCATCAGGATAAAAACCAAACATCACCCGATATTTCAATATGATGATGACGATGAGAAACCGGTCGACGGAGAACATGATGATGCTGACCCTCATCGAAACAAACATGATGATGATGACCTCCTCCTCAAGAAAATATGATGATGCAGCTGAAAACTGCTGAGGAGGTCCAACACTTAGAACATTTTTTGGATAGTTAGGGAGAGTGCCTGAATGAAAATTGCTCAAAAAACTACCAGTCAATTCAGGCACTAACAGACTGGATGCTTATTCCCAGATTTCCCTACAAGGTAGCCATCAGTGATCAACAGGATCTCTGGGCCAGGGGCCAACAGTGTAGGAGATAGACTCTGTATTTTATCTCCTCTTCTTCTTCAGGCTCTGCAAGACCTAGGGGGGTATTCCCTACTCAACATCCATGAGGATATGCATACAAGGCTGGGATGCTGACAGAAAGCAGATAAGTCCTCCTGTAAGTAGACCAAAACTGAAAGATAAGAGCAAAGGGGCTAGCTTTGGGCCTATTTGCAGTTGTAGACAGAGGACTGAGGATCCTAAAACTAATTCTAATGTCCTAAAGATTGTTTTAGATTTAGATTTTGATTTTAAGTTCGGATGCAAAGCTGGACATGGTTGTAACTCAAACACAAAGCAAGATTGGTGCCTATCCAGGGCCTGGAGTCAGTAGACATACACCTGTGAATGATCAGCATGAACAGCTAAAACTGGATTTCAGGGGAATATATGTGATACCTGCCTTACAGATATCTCCCAATATAGAGTGTTAAGTTATCTCTACTTATGGCATCCCTACTGCAGTATACCCTTCCCAATGTTCAACCTGAAAACAGTTTAATCTACCCCTTGAGCAGAAGTTAAAAGATCAGACATTCAACATAGGAATTCTATGCTCTAAAATCTAAACATTACCCAAATATCCAGATTCAGAAGAAGAATACATGCAATACTGGAGACAGAATTAACAAAACACATGCTAAGATAGCATTTCTCATATAAGATTAATCATGAAATCAGTGGGTTCGTGCCAAAACATACAACAAGAGATACATAGACTCACAGGTTTAGCTGTACAGAGCAACCAGATCAGCTTGTTTTGAATTACAGAGCCAAAAATCTTCAACTTTCAACAACCAAAAATGAGTAACACTTCCTGCTTATAACAGCTAGGTAGTGTACCACAGCAATTAATTACATGGTTGACCAAAAATCCCGCCAGATACACAGTATCAGAAAAATGGCGCTCAACGCATTACCAGATTGGCGCCCAAACATGAATGCAGCAGGTAGGGGAGGAGACAGGAAGAAACCTCGAGCCCTGCGCCACTGTCCGTTGATGTACACCTTCAATCGGGTACCAGATCCGTCCATACCTCTGCAACCTTCGCCATTAATGGCGCACCTACCCGCGGCCTTGGGAAAACGTCAAACTGTGCATCGCAACCATTTCCCGCCAAGATACCTCATCGTCATGATATTTCAAATATGCAGGATATCAATTATCCCACATGCACCCCGCGGCGACCTTTTCAACACTTTATATACTAGGCCACGAGCAAATATAATGTCGGTGCTTTTGCTCCTGACGACACTAGTATAAGACTTCATCATCATCCTCCAACAGCATGATATCCTGTCGCTTGAAATATCACCCTGACGTCAGCATCATATCGCAATATAACCTGCATGATAATCGCCTTCATCGGCACAACCTGATCCATCGGAGGAAGATCCTCCTGCTTAGCCGATACCAAAAGTCTGGCCGATGAACATCCTGATGACGTCATCGTCATATCCTGCTGATGTCATCAGCATATCTGCCTACTGCGCACCTCCTCATATCCGGATGACGTCATCATCATATCGACATCAGGATGATATTCGGAAGATAACCGGATATTTGGAAATATCATCCTGATGCACAAATATGATGCTGCACTGTAGCTCCACTATAAGATCGGGGTGATAGATGAATATGCCAGATATTTGAAAAGATCACCCCCCACTAGATAATGCACGAAGCCGGCAGGCGGATATCTCCTTGATATCAGCATCATCAGGATGATAAAACGACGAACATGAAGTGATACAACAACATCAGGATGATATTGACTAAGATCATCCTGACATCCAAAATATGATGACCACGATGAAAATCGGGTCACACTTAGAACTTTACAGCAACATCATCAGGATGATCTTAACAAAGATCACCCGATGTTAAAATATCACCCCAGCGAAAGATCATGCAGGTAGACAATATGATGACCCTTACAAGCAACACGGCGATAACTGGAAATATGATCATGATGATGACGACCCTTAAGAAAAAATAGGCCGGGTTGAACAACTTAGAAAATGACCCCCTCGGAAGATCGGGGTGACATCATCATCATAAAAGGGCAGGGTGATAATTGGAAGATCACCGGATATTTGAAAAATCACCCTCCGCAAGAAAATTAAGGCACATTGTAGCTCATCAGCAGGATCAGGATGATATCCAAACATCACCCGATATTGAAATATGATGATCCTGATGAAAAACAAGTCGACAGAAAACATGAGATGCTGACCACCATCGAAGCAAACATGATGATGATGACTTCCTCCTCGAAGAAAATATGATGCTGCAGCTGAAAAATGCCGAGGAGGTCCAACACTTAGGAAAATGGGCAAGAAGATATAGGGTTCAAATGAAGAAACCCCCTAAACATGAAAAATCAACCTCCAGGTCAAAATGAGTGCTAACACCTGCCTTACAGATATCTCCCAATACAGAGTGTTAAGCTGTCTATACTTATGGCATCCCTATTGCAGTAAGAAAGATACATGCAAAACTGGAGACAGAATCAGCATAACACATGCAAACATAGCATTATTCATATAAGATTAACCATGAAATCAGTGGATTCATGCCAAATCGTACAACAAGAGATACATAAACTCACAGGTTTAGCTGTACAGAGCAACCAAAACAAACTGTATTGTGTTACAGAGCCAAAATGTTCAACTTTCAACAACCTGAAAATGAGTAACACTTCCTGCTTAAAACAGCCAGAAGGTGTACTCACAGAAATTAATTACATGATGGACATCAAAAAACGTCAGATACAGTCCATGAGAAATGGCGCTCAGAAAATGTTAATGCAACAAACAAAGGGGGGCCTCGAGCCATGTGCCACTATCTGAAAGTCTTTATCCACGATCAGGCAGCTTCACCGTTTGTATTCATCGCCCATACCCCTGCACGACCGTCATTGATGGCTCAACCACCCGCATTTCACTTGGAAACCGTCGCTGCATTCAAAAAGGATTTCCCGCCAAAACATGCTTTTATCACAGGTTCAAAATATACAAGGGAATAATCCCACATGCACGGTGAGGAGACTCCTTCATTAGTTTAAAAATGGGGCCGCACACATAATAGGTGTCGAGCGCTTTTGCCACTCTCGACACACGACCCTTCGCCCACAGCCCATCGCCATGACATACACTATCGGCCTACCCGACAGATCTCCTGCCGACCACAGTGGTCTCGCCGATCGCAACATCTCCACAAGTCACCAACATCCCCATCGGCCAGAGGAGAACCATCGGCCAGCTCCACAAATCTCCTGCCGACCTCAAAGGTTATGCCGACGCCTATTTCACATTCCTTGTCTGTCGGTGAGACCAAAACCATCGGCGAGCAACAAAATACCTACGCCGATGTCAAAGGTTACGCCGATGGCCAACCAAAACATTGCCAAGTCGTTCCCTCGGTGAGACATTACCCATCGGAGCAACGAGAAACTCCCTGGCCGACCACACTGCTCACCCCGATACACATATCCTCTGTCGGCGAGACCCTCAACCGTCGGCCAAGCAGAAACATCCTCTGCCGATGATACCATTCACACTGATGACCACTCCATGCTCCCCTCTCGGTGTGACCTACGCCGATGACACCCTCGTCGGCCAAACACTTTCCATTGGCGGACCCTCCAACGGCTAGCCCGATAGCCAAAGTCTTCTCGATGCTCACCTTCGCATCCCTCCATCGGCGAGACCTACGCTGATGACATCGCATCGGCCAAGCCTCCCACCGTCGGCACAATTCAAAATACCTAGGCCGACAATACAACTCTCGCCGATGAACCATGGCTTCATCCCTCCGTCGGCCAAACACACGCCGATGATTCTTCATCGGCCAAGCTCCTCACATTGGCAGATCGAAACAATGCTAGCCCGATACACCAAATCTTGCCGATGAACACTTGACTTACCCCCATCGGCATGACCAACACCGTCGGTGGAAACACAATATCCTTCGCCGATAGGCAAAAGTCTTGGCGATATACAAGAACACTTAGGGTTTGAAAGAAGAAACCCTCCAACAAGCAAGCTCAGCCTCCAGGTCAAAATGAGCACCAACAGATGGTATCACTCTTGAGCTTGAATCAACAAAAGATTTGTTTCCAAGTACCCATATGATGCTTCTAGAAGTTGATAAACAACTTGTTGCTATTACAAATTCGAGGGAGCAAGAAAAAGGTGCATTGACGGAAGAGATCAAGCAAGTAATTGATGAGCTTGATAATCTTCAAGAAGAATTTGATTTGGAGATTCTTCCGAAGACATCAAAGGTTGCATGTGAAGCTTTAAATCAACAAGATGGGTTTGTGCAAGAGAAAAGGAACGACTTTCATATTTTTGATAACCCTCTCTTTGAAATGGGTACAGAGACAATTTATGATAATCCACTCTTTGATATGGATGATGAAACGTCTCCTCCGTGTAGCAATACAATTAGTGGCAACATCAAGATATGGGATCTAGGAGAAGTTTCAAAACATGAGTTGGAGCGTGGTTTTTAGCTTGCTCAAGATTTGCGAACATATCATGAGGATGTGCTAAGCCTTGTGGTTGGTAATCCTTCAAGCAGACCACGTGATGAAGGTGTAAGCAAAAATGAAGATGAAGTTTCCACATGGAATGTTGATGTCTGCATGAAACATCAATACTATTATGAGAGGGATTTGTGTTGAGTTTTTTCCCTTTCTTATCTTTGAAGGAATCAATGTGGATATTAGAATGACAAAACATAAGCATGATGGAGATATTTTTTGTGTGAGTTTCTATACAAGAGGTCATCAACATGGATTATTGAAGACTAATGATGATGGTAGCAATGTACCTTGGAAGGATAACATCACAAATTTCAAAATGAATGCTGCTGTTTATTTTTTAACCAGCCATCATATGATTGTTGTAATGTCCCCATTTCCGGAGTGATCACCCAACTGATAGTGGAATTAACCTATCCTTATTCCTGTAGGCTAGTTCGTTAACTCAAGGGAATATTCTGGTAGTGACAGATGAAATTAATGCACTCACATTAATTTATTCAATTGTAAACAATAAACTAATAATAATTTATTATTATTATTATTTATGGAGAAATAGTAAATTAAATAATATTATTTTTAATATTATTTAATTAAAAGCCCAAATAACAAAATAGGTTTGGAACTATTCTGAGCGCCCACTTTGAAGGGATGTCAAAAGGACAATAAAATAATAATATAGGTCCTCGCTCATTGGAGTTTGAAATAAAATATTGGTTCTTGTTGCAACATTGGAGCATGTGTAATTCAAATATAGGTCCCAGCATTGGATCTAGCGCCATCATGGAGGGAATATTTGCAATTCAAATCTTTAATTTGAATTGGCTATAAAAGAAGGATAGGTGCTCCAAATTTGATGATCAGGATTATCTTGAAACTGGTATGTTTTGGCATTTTGCTTGTCATTTATTTTCTTGGTGAAATTGGACGAAAACTTGATTTTCATCACTTGGACGATTTCATGCAAATTTCGTCATCATGCTTCATTGATATTTCGTTGTGCTTCATAGATTGATCTAGTCAGAGACCCTGGATTTGATTGAATGCTAATTGAAGGTAACGAGTGTTGAAGATCTAGTATACTCAAAGCTCTTCCGTTCCATTATTGAGACACTCGTTGTAGAGCTTGTCTAAGCAGGAGACTTCAGACTTGGCGGATATAGTTGAGGACAATGAATACAATTGTTGCTAGACTTTGTTGATAGTGTTTTCCATTGGCGTCGATGACATCTCCTCGAGACAACGATTGACTCCAAGAGCCATTGAAAGTTCAAATCATTTGCTACGGATTGGAGTATTTTGAATGATCCTTCGAGCATCAGATGGTAAAGAGACTTAGTCAGAGACCAACGTATTTCTGAGTTCCATCGAAGAACCTTACATTGTGGAGATTCACATGGAATCCGAATAATCACGTCAAGTGTCGGTTGGAGGAAAATTTCTAAGTGCGCCACCATTGGAAGATTGCGATTCTTGCACAGAGTGTAATGTGCCGTACCTCTTTGTATTTTTAAAAATCTTTTATGTGTGAATTTTATTTAGATTTTTGTGTGATCTTTCAAATAGACAGAAGAATGCAGAAGGGGTTTTAAGTTTCCTTGTAGATGTAGTGCTGGAGCACACAATATATTGCATATAATAAAAACCTAGAAAATATACAATGAATCTGAAGAATCTAATGACAACCCAGATAGTAGAATAGCCAATAAACAATTACTATCACATACCCATATGGAAATATGCAACTTAGTACAACCGCTGGAAATGGACCAGCAAGTGGGTATGGCTGGAAATGCAATTAAAACTCCATAGAATGATATAGAATGTGCATACAAATATTATCAGCAATAATAAGGATCTCAAACGCCTTTCCAAGACTAAGAATGTAACAGCAAAAGCAAGGAAAGAAGTCTTCTACAAGACCCACGCCTCTTCCTGACTTGGTACAGCCATGGCTGGGATGAATGGCTGCAAACAACAATAAACCCTCAAGCAAAACCTCTGAAATCTGATGGAAAACACCTGCAGCAGCTAGACGATCAGATATCTAATGGTTTAATGCTCCAAACTAGCTCCCAAACTCCTCTTCCAGCAATACGGCCCTCCTAGGATAGTACGGCCAGCAAGTGGAAACACACAGCAACATCAACTCCCTTTCTATCCACTGAAATCTGTCTTGAAACTATCAACTCCAGCATACAACAATGATTTGCAAAGATATATCAAATCAGCTCAAGCACAACCTCAAATAACTCCATTGCAAGCACATTTGTGAACACTGAATGTATCCACACCATAGAAAGCATCGTTGGGTGATCTTTCACACCTGTGGGATACCGCTACCCAGGGAGGTTTTCGTCTCCAAGAGCCTCTGGTTTGAATCCTCAAACCCTAGAGCCAAGCTCCAAAACCCTAGCAAGGGAAATCTCAATGAGAAAAGAAAATAATAATCCAAGCATATCCAAATGAGAGCACTTTTCCTCCTTTTATACTTTTCCAACTGGGAGTCTCTAAAATCCTCTTGCATATGGGATAAAACATGAAAGGGAAAATACATATTAAAATATTATAATTCTCTTTAATTCTTTTCTCAACATCCCCTTTAAAGTCCCCTCTTTTAAAACAACATTAAGTTGTTGAGCCTAGGCACCAAGGTCCAATATTAAATAATAATGTTTAATTTACGGATTTTAAAACGGAGGCCAAGATGATGTTGGAAACTAATGATCTATAGCTTGTTGGAAAGGTCTTGACAAGACAAATCCAACCCCACTCTCAAAATCCTATTCTGGTGCCAATCCCGAACTTACTAAAAATAATAAGTAACAACCATAAGTAAACTGAGCCAACTCAGAGGGTGCCAACTGGATTCACAAACCATCTGATAACTCCGAGTTCACTGCAATGTCTAAGAGAGCCGATAGTCGACTGCCAAGTCGCTCAAATAGCGCCAAACTGCCACTTACTAAAAATAGCAGTGACCATCGGGGACCAAAGAGAACAAACCCAGAAAAACCCAGAAAGATTAACGACATGCAAGCACTTACTATATATAGTAAGTACGGACAAGTCCGAAATCCCTCCAGAAAGTGTCAACCATCTCCATTGGATCACTTGAACACCCTGGTAACATCGAAGTATTCCTCTGATTATGCTGTCACGAACCCAGAAAGCCCGCTTTGACTGATTTGCAAGAGAATCCGAAAATGGGGACATTACACGGAGGACCGATAGCAAACTGGATAGCATTGCATATCCAGGATAGCACCATGAGGAAGCTAGTGGGAGTTCTGCGATCAATATTGGAGGATCTATAGTTTGCAAACTTCATCATACAGGAGGACTGATCGATTACAGGAGTTAGCGGAGCTTGGAGACTAGCAGTCGGACATCAATTGGAAGATTGTATTCCATATCATATCTGAGTATCATAGGCACGGCTACTTCCATCACCTCGGTTCCACATATTGGTATGTCAACATTGTGTATATCTTTGATTGAACTATATAGGATTGTATTGAATATCCCAAGGGCCACGAATTGTAGTGCCATTGATATAATTGAAGTCTGGCTTGTAACAGTTAGAATTTGAGTTAGTTGTTATCATTGCAATCTGCAAACTATCTTGTAATTCTCATTGAAGTCTGCCAATATTTATATGTTGTACCCAATCAAAATTTTTTTGCTTGATTAAGGCATTTTGTGAAAGTTTAGAAAAATTTTCGTTAAAAAGTCAAAAGTCAAAATTTCTTTTTTTAGAAAGTTTCTAAAAATAGACGTCAAATTAGGTTTTTTGGGTTTCTTGAGATACAGATGCTGACAAAACTTTCTAAAAATAGAAAGTTTCTAAATATAGAATCTTCGATTCAGGTGTCGTGCCTGATTCTGATTGGTTGATTTCACTTCACGATCAAGGTGGTCCAGACCGAATTTGCAAAAGGTCATGTTTTCTCTACTGGGTCAATTCTGCTTTTTCAGTTGGTGAAGCACGAGCTCCAAAGTCATTAATGGAGGAGTTTCATCTGCCAGGGATCAGTTTTAAGTTTTCTGGGCTGTTCAGACAACGCAGAACTGTCAAGCAGTCGTCAACGGACGAGGAACAGGAAATGGAGCATGGCAAACCCAGAAAGTGTAGAAAAATAAAAAATCTTCGAAAATGGCTAAGGCATGGATTTCCAAGCACCCCCGGAGGCTGGGGGCGCCCAACTTTAGCAAACTTAGTTTTTTCTTCGTGTTTTTCAGAAAATGCGAAAAATGTCTCTGTCAGTCAGTTTTCGGGTTGATAAAAGCAGTCAGTTTGATCAACAGGTTCTGAAAAGCTGGGAATCACCTCGAATACACCCAGGTTATCTAGTTCATCCCTCGTTCAGTGACAGTCATCCAACGAATCATTGAAATTAGTGATGAGAGGTAGCTGCCGGTGCGGAAAACGAGGTGAATTGCAAACAGAGGTTGAAAATCATAAATTTTTCTAAGGCATGAATTTCTAGGCGCCCCTGAGGCTGGGGGTGCCCATCTTTTTCAAACTTAGAATTTTTTCTGCGTTTTTGGAGAAACGTTAAAAAGTTCTTGTCGCTCCACTTCCAGGTGGTCAAATTCAGTCAAACTTAGTCAAAAAACTCGAAAAAGTTGGGATTTCATCTCAGGTATGTTCAGGCTACTCAGATCACCTCCCATCCTGCCTCAACAATCAACCGGACGACTATAAATGAAGATCGAACGAGACTTGTGGCACGCAAAATGGAGAAATGGAAAGGAAAATTCAAAATCACAAAAATATTCAAAGGCACAATTTCCTAGGTGCCCCTGGAGGCTAGGGGCGCCCATCATCACCAGAGTTAGAATATTTTCCATGTTTTTTCCGAAAAACGACAAATCTTCCTTCGTCAACATGTTCGGATCCGCAGAAAATTAGTTTGGCTTAGTTTTCGAGGCAGGCAGAAAGTACAATCAGTTCAGTTTTCATCAGGCTTGCCTACCTGCCAGGTCATCAGTCTCAGTTTTGCTCCGGAAGGTGATTTTCGACATCCGATTGGGTCCAACGGTCATCGGAACGCGCGTAGGGGACAAGAAATTGAAAAATTAAAATTTCACAAAAAATGTCTTAAGGCACAAAAAACCAAGAGCCCCTGGAGGCTAAGAGCGCCCAATTTTTTAGGTGTTCGAATTTTTTCATGTTTGTCTGTGTTTTCTTGACAGCTGCTTCGGAAACATCGTCCGGCGACAGTTTCTGTGGGTCAGATTTGCAGTCAGACGTGAGATCGTCAATTCGAGGCTGGGGATGAAATCAGAGTTGATAAATCTTCAGGGTGCCATGATCAGTTAGCTTTTTTAGTCAATGGTGACGGTTTGCCGTCTTGTTGAAGACAGGTAGGCCATGCAGGAGTCAAAACGAGTGCAAAAGTTTCAAAGCAAAAGTAAAAATTGGCTAACACTTTTGCAACTTCACGTGTTTGATGACATCATCAAAGAAGATATTTTTAATCATCTCACACATGAAACCATAGGCAGCTATAAAATAGGGATTCTTCCTATTCGAGGATATCTACTTGGATTTGTGCTTTAAAAGATACTTTCTTCTTAGATAAGATTCAAGCTTTATTCTTTCAGAAAGAAAGCTATTTTTTTGCCCTAAAGTTCTATAAAGACAAGCTTTTGGCCCCTTTATTTATTATTTTTGCAAGTTGCATCCAGAGAAGGAAGATTTTTCTTTTCTTTCCACGAAGATTCGAAGACCCAAACAAAGTGCTTTTTTAGTGTTCGTCATAGTTTCAGGATGAGGAAGCACGAATGCACGCTTTTTCAAGGTCCTTTTTTCTAGGGGATTGTTTTTCAGAAACAGGACCGAAGCTTTTTCAATTTCATCGAGATGGGTCCATCCAGAATTTCATCCTCTTGAAGATTGGGAAATTTTATTTTTCTCGGAATCTGCTTTTTTGGGGAACCCTCCGCTTTTTCAAAATCCGACAATCTGGGTTGTTTTAAAATAAAATTGTCCACAAAACCCATGTGCTAGCTTTTTCGCTCACATTTTGCTTTTTAGAAGAAATCAGCAAGTAATTTTCTGCGTTTTGTCCAAGATTTTTCCAACATAGGCGTGTTCACAGTCATTCTTCAAGTCTTTTAGTATGAAGTACTCTCCAATAGAGATCAAGCCTAAAACGACGTTGGTTCATGATTATCTGAGAACTTTTGAGACCGATTTGTATAAGGTGCTTCCAGTGTTTAATTTACATCCTTTGAAAGATGCAGGAAATACAGCTATCAGGAATCTGAATCACTTCGGGTTGCTTGCAGCAGCTTCATTTCCCATCATAGTGCAAAGTATCGAATTCATAATTGCTTGTATGAAGCATTACAATTCAGTCACAAAAGAAATCCAATCAACAGATGGACGGGTGCTCTGCAGCCTCAGGCCAAATGATATTGAGAAGTGTTTTTCAATACCAATATGGAAGGAGAACTTAGTCGTTTCAATTGAAGAATGCAAGAGGGTGTGGCACAATGATAAAGAAAAGTATTAGAAAAGGATTGCTCAGAGGTGGTTGAAAGAAAAGCAGAACGTTATGCCAAAAAATGTTGGACGTGGAGAGTTCAAGGAAGAACATGCGATAATGATTACTCTGCTGAGCCGAATCACAGGTCAAACAAATGCTAACAAATTTCAACCCTGGATGTTTTACATCGTGTCCCAGATTGTTGACGGAACTGAATACTATGATTGGTCGGCACTCATCAGTGATAGTCTCCACCAACAGATAATTGATTTTCAAAGGGCCCATGAATTCCACATGATATCATATCTTGTATATCTAATGGCTTTCCAAGGTCAATTTAGAGGTTTGAATATTGTTGGAACTCTGGGCATTCAACATATATATCACCATTTCCCGCAGTTAGAATTTTCTCAGGCTGAGCGACATTATAGGCGGGTAAATGATGCATTCCTTATGCATGCAGTGCGAGATCTGGATAATGAGTTGCATATAAGATTTTCAGCTGATGCCAGATTGGCAATGGCGGAATGGGCTGATTGGTTTGTCCAGTTTCCCACTTTCTCCTACATCAAAGTATATGGCTTCTCAGGAGAGCCAGCCATGCTGCCGAGATATCCTACAAATGAAGTAGCATTCATGGAATTTCTGAGGCAAGTTTATGAAGTTCATACATTTCTGTGTAGCAGACGCAAGGCGGCTTTTAGTTTTCTAATTGGGATGGGTATTTATAGATGCAGATCTCGAACAGATGCCAAAGTAATTGGTAGTGAATCGTCCAAGTATGGTCTTAAGTTTTTCTATAGGACTTCATATGATCCTTGTGGAGTTTTTGCATCACACCTTGGTCAAAATTGTGTACATATGCCTGCAGTTGAAGATTTCTGGGCAAATTGTGCAGATGAGTTTGAAGTGCGGAAACGTAGTTACAACAGGTTTACTCTTTAGCAGTTGGCTGATATTCTGTCAGAAGATGTAGAGGGCTTGTTAGATGATGGTGAAGTTTTACTTCCCACATATTTCAGAGATCAGGTCAAGCAATAACCATTGCCACCAATTAATTGGTTAGCCAAAGAAAACACTTTGATCGAGGAAAGGACAAGCCGAGTCATCATAAACAGTATGATATTCTTGAAAAATAAGCAGAAAGAAGTCATTCCGGTTGCAGAGCCGCCAATAGTTCAACAATCAGTACCTTCCACTTCCAAACCAAAACCAAGAGTTAAAGCTATGAGTGTTCTTCCAGAAGGAACAAAGATGGCTAAGTTGAAGAGGAAAAAGGTTGAGTCTCCAGTTCATATTCAACAGGAACAACCAGCAGTTGCATCAGAAGTTCTCGCTGAACCAACACCGCATGTTGAAACATTGCCTTCAATTCATGTTTCTCCACCTTCACCAAGTTCTTCTCCCATTCACATAGATTTAGAGTCAGATTCGCCTGTTCGTAACTCTGAGACACATTGGTTCATTAGGAGTTGATGAAGTTAGAACCGAGCCTTCAAGAGAGGTTGGCCCGTCCTGGCTTGAAAACATCTTGGGTTGGAAAAGGAGAAAGCCTTCATATCAGTTGAACTTGACAGAGCTTAAAAGCGTCTACCAAGATACACCAGACAGAAAACTTAAGAAGCAAGTTTGCATTGAAAAGAATGCGGATGGATAAATGATCCTTGAAACTGCAACACTGCCAGAAGATAAAGATGTTGATGATATTGAGGTTGATGACTTCAAGGTTGTCAAAGCTAATCTTGGTAGGAGTACCCGACACACAGATGTGAATCTCTTTGAGGTTCCAGCAGATAATCTGAAAGAGAGGGTGTTGAAGGACGGAGAAGATAAAGTAGTCCTCAAGGCTGAAATTATGTAGTTGCGGCAGTATATTTCCAATTTTTTTCACGGCACATCACAGGCCGATTTACTGCTTCCTCAGATTCTGGAATCACCGGCCAATCAGCAGCAGTTCAGTCAGTTGGTCATTTATGGGAGGCACATGAAGGATTGGGTGGAAGAATTTGTGACTAAAGGTAGAGTTGTTCTTTCACAGATCTATCAATTAAAATACAACGCTCATGATCTGCGTCAAGGCATTCAGGGATTACAACAGACTTTGGCTGAAAATAGACCGGTATTTGAGATCATAATCTCTGACTTGAAGATAGCATATAATTTTGTTGATTCAACTGAAGATAAGATGGTTTCTACTTGGAAAGCACAGTATCTTTTCACAATAAAAACTTATGACAGTATAATCTCAGAGTTAGCGGAATGGAAGGAAAAAGTGGTAAATGTTCTCAAGTTCGTGAGATCTTTTGTTTCTCAGATTTCGTGTTCATATGAAAAAGAAGATGGTACCTTGTATGATCTCAGGGAAGTACAGACAGAGTTCCAAACTCTCGTTTGTAGCAGTTTTAATGGTGATATCAGTGCCGGCAAGATAGATCGTTTTGCCGCAATGACAGTAAAGTTTGATAAAGTTGTGGGCGAAGTTCATGAATTCCTTCAGATGGTTGCAAACGGTGAAGAAATATTAGAGAATTAGAATATCGTTCTAAAGAGTATCAGTGTTCCTGGCAAAGATGCGGTCACTCGTTTTTTAGAAGATATTATTTCCCAAAATATCAATGGATGACATCACCAAATAAAGCAAGAATGTAGATGAGGATGTGACTCAAAAGAAAGCAACTTTAACTCAAATGCTTTTTGTTTTAAAGCATTTGCTTTCATTCAAAGCTTATCCATTCTTAAAATAGTAAAAAGCCACTTTGTAATAGTTGGAGCTTTCTTTGCTTTAAAGCAGATTGTTTTAAAGCAGTTGTTAGTTGTAATTTTGTCTTAGAATAGAAATAAAGCTTGCGAGTTGGCAAGTTAGTTAGGTTAAATCAAGGAGATTTTAGGGTTCCCTACTCTGATTTAGTATTTAAATAAGGGCAGCCTTGCCCATTGTAAGTAATGGTAATTGTGATAGCAAAATTTGTTGTGCCTATTCTAGTTTGTAGAAATTGTTATTTCAGTTACTTGTTCACTTTGTGTTCTCTGTTTTCCAGTGTTTGATCACGTATTGTATGCCTACCTTTTGCTACAATATTGCTGTCTTGGAGTTGTATCAACTTTATGATATTGGAATAGAAGTCTCATGCCTGCCATTTGCTTTGATTTTCTATCTCAGATCATCTAGTTTTGTCGTCAGATGTGTGGCTTGTGTAATCTTATTTCAGCTTTCATCTTAAAGTACAATAAGTCTTTTGATGTAAATCTGGAAGGAGTTTATTAAAGCTTTTATGTTAAAAACAAATCATTCCTTGTTAACTTTTAATCCCTTTGCTCTGAATTTACTTAGGTGGTTAAAAGTGTCATTTAGTTTAGGCCTAGCTGTAGTTAGAAGTTTCAAAATGGGAAAAACTTCTGCTGCAACGATTTAGAGTTTTATAACCTTGTGCTCGCAGTTGAGAAACAAAAAAAGATAGGCAAATTTGTTTTATTTATCTTTTAAGCGAACATCAGCAAAAAGGGAACTCCCCCTCATAATAGGAGAGCAGTTTATCTGTGCATAGCTGTCTGTTTCCAACTCGCATTCTAGAGGTATGAATTGAAACGCCAACACGATATCTATTCTGCATAGATTTGCATTGTTAGTTCATAGATAATTGTGTCGGAGACATTATATTTTGTGATAGTTTAGATCAGTTTCATTGCATAATTGGGAAAGAACACAAAATATCCTATCATACCGAGAACGACACATTACAATTGCATTTGTTTATTCACAAGGAGATTGGAGAGAGACTTTAAGTAAGGATTGGAGCAATACTCAAATGGTAACTCTTGGGAAGACATCAATTGCTCTTAGTTCTTTAGTAGTTGATGATTTCATGGTTGAGTTGCAAGAAAAGATCAAAGATGTAGCAATTTTCGATGAAGAGCAAGAAAATGAGATTAAAATGCATGCGATGTTTTATGTTGATCTTAGTGCTTTAGAGGTGCAGTTTGTGGATGGTACTTGGATGTGTTGCATGAAAGGCATCTTTTTGGGAGAGATGCCTATGGGTACTTTAGAAGGTCTTCTGAATGGGCACATATGAGTAGCAGAGTTGCACAACACAAGCATGGTGGAGCTGCTTCATTACTTCAAATTCAGCATAGAGGTCACCAACTAAGCATGTTGGAGGGATATGGTGACCAAAGAGACGTTCCGTGGCTTGGAATTGATCAAGTTATCATCTACAACTCTTTTGTTTGGTTGCAGATCAGCCATCTCACTTAGCGGGCTGCTCACATTCATGAGAGTTGGCAGAACATTAGTGTCAAGGAAAGTGATTATTCACAGTTGGAGGTTGTTTGGAAGTTTTCTCCAACCTTTTCCAAGGTGATTCTAAACAATACAATGCTCACTTTTCATGCTCATTCTTGGAGTTTCCTTTGGTGCAACTGTTGTTTCTTGTGTAGGGTGTTAAAATCAAATTGTTCATCGCTAATTTCAGTCACAAACAACGAGTTTGTGTTTTTTCAGACCTTCCAGATCTTGAGAATTTATCTTACAAAGGTTTGTGATGTAAACTATCATAGTTTACCTTTGGAGTTCATTCAGGACAACGAACTTCCACATGCTTTGGTTCATCATTCAGAGACTTGTGAAGTAAGAACAATGAGAGTTTTCACGAGCCTTCACGATTATATTAGAATGGTTCAGAGGAGGCATGTTAAATCCAAGGGGTGTTATGATGAAGAGTTCACTGAATTCTTGCAAAGGATTATTTTCCTTTTTACAAGAAGTATGGAGAAGGTTACAATTGTTGTTGTGACACAGCATGGCACATGGTATCTGGGGGTTCACAAACCTCTAGACTAATTTGGGATCCTGGGGTCACATTATTCAGGATGGTTCTGTTGGTTATGGTTCGCAAATTGCTTGAGGGCAAGCAATTCTGGGAAGGGAGGACTGTAATGTTCCCCTTTTTGGCGCATAGACCTTTTGTGTGCATTATGCTTGTTCCTAGTCTTCCGGAGGCTATTCATCATGTTTGGAAGAACTCCAATGTTCTTGGAGTGGTCGTGGCTTAGTCTTACAGAGTAGTTGTTCGTGTTTTTAAGTTCGGTTAGTCATTTGGTGTGATGTCCCCATTTTTGTGATGGTCACATTTGATATGGCTATCATATTCCAAAGGAATAATTGGTTGAAATAAGGAGTAAAAGTAACTTAAGTGGTTCTATTTTTATAAAGTGTTCTATTTTTGAATTACTTTATAAAAAGTATTTTATAAAGTTACTTAAGTCAGCTCAAAAACACTGTCATAAAGTGACATTGTGTACACAAAAAATCTTTGTTTAAAGTTAGTTTAGACCTATTCAAGTGGGTGTGTACATAAAAACCTTCATTTAATAAAGTTAGGTCAGACCTATTCAAGTGGGTGTGTACATAAAAACCTTCATTTAATAAAATTAGGTTAGACCTAATTGGAAAAGGTTTTAAAAGGAGTAGCTGGGAACCATTTGTATATGATTGAGTTTGTGTTATTTTAATATGGAGATGTTTCTACTTGGCTGCAACTTGTTTCAGCTTGAATTCAAGTAGATGATCCCTTGCAATTCCTAGTGGGTTGGACGAAAACCTAACTCGCTTTGAGGAGACTTCATGACGGAAGTCTATTTGCATTTCATTGCATGAATTTGATATTTTAGAGGAGTTGGAAATGGAGTTTATTTGTAGGCTACAGCTGCTAGGGTTTTGAGTTTGTAGTTGTGCTTCATTGAAGATTGTTTGAGATTCATAAGTTGATTAGATATTTGGTCGGAGACCATTATTATAGATTTGTTGAAGATTCTTGTTGGAAGTTTTCATCTCAGTTTTGTCAAACCAGTGTAGGGCAGATTGATTGGAGATATTGAAGTCCTTGCAGATTTGGAGAGGTATAATTAATTGTTTGGAGTGCTGATTGCTAGAGGCTTGTTTGCAGATCAGTCTGAACAGCAGTCCCAAACCCTAACTGTCACTATCTTGGAGCACATTCTTCCGTCATTTACCATATTGGAGGATAGGCTACTAGATAACGGAGCCCAGCGATTCATGTTTAAGGAGTTCAGTCTGGTTTCAGCTTGCATCAGACCCTAGACGGCAGATTGGTTTCATATGCCATTACTTTCTTTGCCAACTCTCAGTGTTGTAGGACAGCGATCAGCTTGGAGAGCTATCGATTTGCTCTTGTGACATCATTGCATCCCTTGGAGGCAGCAAACAGCAATTGGAGTAGAGTAATCCCCCTGGAACTTTGCATTTCATCATCAATGTGCATCAGCAATACAATCGAAGACATCATATAAGAGTGCCGATCTCTTGCATCAAGTGTATTCTGCATATTACAGTGAGTTCGCTGCCACTTGGAGTCTGATCGGCCTTGACTGGAGATTTCATTTGATGAGTATAACCTTGACTAAAGACAGCGATCAGTGCTGAGGCGATTCGCTCAACCCTAGAGGTAGTTCGTTTAGCAATTGGAGGGCTCTAACTTGCAGATTCACATACAGCAGGAGGCCGTTTGCTACAGCAGATCGTCATCACCCTTTTGCATTATATTTTGAGTCAAAACTGGTATGTTGTAATGCCATTTATCTCTGAATTCGTTACAGCAGTTATACTTATTGTATTTGGCTGCCATAGAGCTGTGTAAGTCAAAGAAATTGAAGACTTGATGATATTGTTACATTGATCATTGAAAGACTGTATTGAAACAACAGTATATGATTGAATTGGGCTGTCAGAGAGCCATGATTATTGATGTATTGAAAGTATTGCCAGTCTAATTTGAAACAGCGAGTTCTGAATGGATTCCTCATACATTATTATCATTGTAAATTGCATTCTATGATGGTCACTCACATTGCAAGGACTGCCTTTATCTAATCTATTTCATTATAGATTTACATTTGCCAGTTTATAGTTTTGATTGTCAAAGACAATTATAAGGGTGCAGTAGTGAAATTGATTTTCAGACCTAGGGTTTCATTGTAAGAATTGCAAGATTCAAAAAAATCATATCAGAGTTCCTTTGAAAGTCAGAATTTTAGCAAATATCTTAAGTGGGATATTTCATTTGGAGTTCATAGATGCTTTCAAAATTCAGTTCCGACCTCTTAGGTGCTCTCCAACTTTTTTGGAGAAATATGCTATTTTTAAATAGTCACCCAATGACCTCCGATTTTCATTCCAATTCTTCAGTACCTTGTTGGTATGATCAGAATTGCAAAATTATATCATTTGGACGCTTTCCACAACTTGGATATATTATCGAGTTATTTAATTATTTATTCACTTAAGTTGTCTAAGGGTGGGAAATATTAAAAGATAACTTAAGTGTAATAGCTATTTGGAAAGGTGTTGAAAAGTATCATTTGATGCTCACAAAAAAGGAATGTTAGGCAAGGGAGACATAAAGTGAGCAATTAAAAAGGTTATTTTTATGTGAGGAGGAAATTAAAAGAAAAGTGAAATTATTATTTTTATTTCCTCTTGTTGCCCTAAAAGTGTCTTTATAAAGGGAATTTGGGCTCATTTGGAGGTTAATGTTGTTGAATATATTTTCATTTGTTTTGAAAACTTGTGCTGCTGAGCAGAGTTTCTTCTTGGGGTTGTTTAGCCTCAACTTCTCATCCGGTTTCAGTTGTGGAAGATCAACCCTAGTTGGATATTTGGTGATTTTATTCAGAAATCACAAGGAGCTTCAATGGAGTCATCGTGTAGAGATTTTGGCTTGAATAGTTTTGATGTGTGAAGGTTTGAGATGTTTTTCAGTGATATTTTTGGAGTATTTTGTGCTAGTTTTGGGGGTGAGTTGTGCTGTGTGAAGAGTTTTGGGGTTGCAAGAAGTATTTTCTGTGTATTTCTAGTTTGCTGGGTTTTGTATCAGACCTGAGTATTTTACTGTTAGAGTGCTTTCAGAGGTGTATTTTCAGTGTTTGAGTTTCATTACATCCATAACCAGCAATAGAGCTTCATGGGTATGCTTCAGGGTGATGTTTGGTAACTTCTCAACTCCTCATATTCTGATTTTTGATGCTACAGCAGTTTATTTAGTTTTGATCAGAATTAATAAAATATTGTAGCATGCCCTAACTCATGTTTCCTTTATATGTTCCACTAAATCTATGTTTGTAATATCAGATGGTAGTACCACCGGTTACTTTATAAAATTGTGCTTCATTTTGTAAAATTGGATGGTTTACCGCCAATAAATTATAGCATGAACTCACAGCCTATTTTGGCATGAACAAGCTGATATATCGACCTTATTGGTTTGAGTCAAGTTTAGAAATTCTGCCAGTGGCCTACACGGATTCCCACTGCATAAGCGGATGCCCATTGAATAAGTGGAAGTTGTTATTATTGCATGTTGGTTTTGAATGCTAACTCGGAAGCACTTGTATGCTCTCACCTTGCCCGCATAGGGATCTGGGTGATCAGAAGAGTGTCGAAGAACTTAACCATTACATCTTTCTCTGTGTGTGGAATTTAAAAAATAAAAAATAAAACCGGTGTGCTCATTACAGTTCATAATCTATAACTTATTTATATCTACAACTTATTAATGATCTGCAACTTTCAAATGCATGTAGTCTTCATTCACATGGTAGAATGTCCAAAATTTGGTATGACACTCTTATCTATTTTGTAGCATTCTAAATCAGCTTCACCACTCTATATTCTAGACAAATTTTAGGGTACAACAAGTATGAAAATAGTCTTTAATAACAGCAAATTATGAAGCTTAATATCTCAAAAGTTCGTTCAATAGCCATCTATATGACTTCACAAACCATATTTTAAGGCGGCTAGCAATCTACCTTTCTTATTGTCATGACCCTTCCCATTTACCACTTTTTTATCTAAAACTCTTTTAAATCTCATTTCATAATTCTCTAAACGTATTCTACAATCTCTTTATTTTATCATATTTTATATAATACTATTAACACTCAATATGCGTTACCTTGTAATTAGTAAACAAGACAAGGGCAGCGCTGATTACATACATGGAACAATTAAAGAGCAGTGATTTAAATTATAGGAAAACAACGGTCAATGAATGAACCTATACTAAGTCAGTGATGATATAGACTTTAATATGGAACCCTACATAGAAATTGTCTTGTTCAAAATAATTAAGAAATGGCGTGATAAGAGAAGAAGTGATCAATGTAAGGAGGATTTCCTTATTAGTATTTGTTTGAAGTTTGAGAACTAAGTCTGCTGTACAAAGGTAAATCAACTAGCTTGTTAAAGGAGACATAACTGACAATATTTTTGACATGCTAAAGTTTGGTCTCCAAATGTAACCTTAGAGGGGCTTATAGACATTTGTTAAATATAGGAAGTGGCCATTGATAAATAAAGGAAAATATGATACGAATGGTTATGCTAAGGACAACGATCTATGTTAGAAGATAGTTGTTATCATAAAGGTAATTATCATTAGCAAAAGGTACGACTAGTGATATATAGATGTGCGATCTGTTTTATGTAATGTCCCATTTCCTAGTGGAGTTAGTCTATACTTGGTTCTTGTAGACTAACTAATGTGGTTAGGGAACTCTGGGAGTTCGTTTGGTTGGTTTTGGATGCTTTGACTGTAACTTACTATTTTTAGTAAGTTAGGGTTTGGACCGTTTTGGGAAATTCAGGATTGGAGGTGGACTGTTTTAATGAGACCTTTCCAACAGTCTATTGCTCATGGGATTCCGAGTCTGTTTGATCCTTCATTTTAAAGTCCGTAAGTTAATATTCATATTTAATATTTGGACTTTATAGTTTATACTATAATGTGGTGACTTAGGGAAAAAGGTAAAAATACAAAATAAAGTCACTAAGGACTTGGACGCCACAAGGAGAATAATAAAGTGAATTTAAAATATATTAATTCCCTCTCCAATATGGTTGACCCTCATGAAGGAAATATAAAAGTTAAAGTGAAATGGAATTCATTCATGACAATACACTTTAACTGATATTTGCTCTGCAAATGAGGGTTTGGAGAAACTATCTAGCCATGGCTTTTGGTGACGGAAACCACCAATAGTATCAACTATCCGTAGGTGTGAGAGACCACCCAAGGAGGCTCTTGGGTAGCCATATCCAGTGGTTGCATTTGTGCATCATTTATTTCAGTTTGGGAGTTTGGAGCTTTGTCACGAAGAGTCTTTCTTGCAGATTTTCCCAATTTCTTGACACAATAATTTGAAGAGGTCATCCAAGGAAATATTAGAAGTTATGGCATTGAGTTTGAGTAGATTTGAAGTGCTTTGAGGCTCCTAGACTAGGCCGTACTGCTGCAAACCTGGCCATACCAGCTGGGAGTGTTTTTTGGGGGGTTTGATGCTTGGACTTCTTCATTGATTCCTACTCTACCTTGGCCGTACAGGGACTACAGATATAACAGAGGTAATAGAAGCAAGAAAGGAGTATTTATTGTGATTGAGGGTTGAATGTGATTCCCAGCAGGGCCGTACTGTATCAGCAGGGTTGTGGGCTCCTAAACAACATTAAATCTTGTGATTCTTGGTCTCTATCTCATGTCTACTTGAGGCGTTTGAAATCTCTAGCTGCTGTCCTATTTCATTTGATGTATTAGCTCCAGTTTGGCATCATTCGGAGAAGATTGTACCATCATAGACTGTTGTACCTTCTTTTCTCAGTCATGTACTTTCATTGCAGCAAATGGGTATGTTGGAACCCCAGTTTATTTGAGCTATTTTTTGTGGGTATTGCATATTAATGTTATTAATACATTCCCTTTCAAAAGCATTATCTGGGTATCTTTATTTTCAATATTTGCAACTTAGATATATGCATGCATGTGATCAATGTTATGGAAACAACACCCAAAACGCAAGCAGGTTTCAACTTAACCACAGAAAACCCTACAAACAATGAAAGAGATTAGACCCATATCAGCAAACAATAAAACACATAAGGGGGTGGGTTATTTCATTTTATGAGATGTGACTCATTAAAGAGTCATTCATATTTGTAAAAGACATAACCAATAGGAAAGGTCATCTCTCTTGAGTTTGTAATGTCCCCTTGTCACAAATCAAAATCTCTTTACCTTGTTCACAAATTTCAACTTGCAAAAAGAGAACATTAGTACATTTTGCATTTAAAGCCACATATATAATTTACATAATCACATTGCTTTTATCATTTCTATGATCAAATGCCAATACATAACTTTAGTTCATCATTGGTTACTTTCAATATACATTACTATCATCAATCTATGATTATTTTTAATGCATATCACTATTACTAATCTTATGATTGCTCTCAATGCACATTATCTATCATTCATATTTCACATGTTATTCTTATGATCACTATCCATATGCTTTGCATATTATTAATATTTCACATGTTACTCTCATGATCATTATATATATGCCTTGCATATTCTCTATCATGACATTTTACATGATTTATTATTAACTCATGATCTTTATCAATATATATTGCATACTTGCTATCTCTTCTTATGTCACTCATTAACAACCTATGAGAGAGATGAGATGAGAGTTGCCACTATTCACCATGGGGCTCTAATGTCTCCTATCCTTAGACTCAAGTAGTATCCTTAATACTCTTAGAGTCAAGGCCTCTATGAGACTCCTTGGTACTCTTATGATGCCTTACATCAAGGTAGCCAAGGCCATCAATTCACAATCCTTGCACTATGGGTACCTTATACCACATGTGACAAGGTCTCTATGTGATTAATATCCTTTGCACTATGGGTACCTTATACCACATGTGACAAAGGCCTCTAAATACCCATGAATGGCCTCTAGGCACTTTACTCACTCTCCCATATGAGGTTAATGGGTCACATATTGTTATGGCTGATTGCATACAAAATACATTATTATGAATAATTGCATATGACTATCTATACTTTACATTGTTAGCAATGGCTGCATATAAATCACAATACTATCATAATGATACATGTATGAATTAATAACAAGCAAGAAATGTAAATATGCATTCATACCTATATGACTATGACAGTCCGATTAGGAATATAGTAAGAATGATAACGTATAGATGCTTACTTGCTAATATAACTTCTGGACTGTATTTGCTTCAATAATCTTGATGGCGGATCTGATATAATGTCAAATATAATTCTTTAATGCTATCAATACTGATAGATACTATTGCTGTCCCCTAATTGGTTTTGTATCTGCTGTTATGAACTGAAGGATATTGAATGGTATTCGTTGGATATACAAGACAAGGAATGTTCTTCGATGGATGATGTATTATTCGATATGATGATGATCTTTTGATCAAATATTATTTCATATTTTCTGCTGTTCGATCCTATGCTATACCCATTTCCTTGATGATCGATGCTTTTATATATTATCCAATGGAGATGTGGTGGCTGCTCATAATAAACACATCCTTTTATTTAATTCGTGCCTCCTCACAAAGAATCGTTGTTCCTTACTTAACAAACTGTACCATATATCAGCCATTGTCTTTCCTTATGTAGATCGCAGCATTTCTTTACTAAAGATTGCTCCCTTTATCTCTTTTAACTAACTTTTAATTAACTTATATGTAGTGCTCCGTATATGGGAAAGTCAGCTTTTGTCACAAAAGCAATCGCTGCCCTATTATATTAATTATTATTATTTTATAATAATATTTATTTTAATATTTATACTTATATGTTCATCGCTGACTTTTTACTACCTTTATAAAGGTCTTTCATTAGAGTTATGTTTATACTATATTTATTATATATATATTTTATAATATCTATAAGTAATATGTTACTATAATATTTGGTCATGAACATTTATATTTCTATTGATCACTATAATTCATAATAATATTAATGATTCATATAATAAATTATATTATATTATAATAACATATTATATTTATATTGATGATGATAATAATAAAATAATATTATTATAGATTAAGAATAATCTTATTATGTATACGGTCATCATCAACAACTTTTCCTATCTTATCATGATGTTTATATCTTTAAACTATGCCTTAATAATGGGGCATGATAGAGTTGCATAAAACGGTGAGTAGGGAGTATGTGTTGAAGGGGGGGCAATCGATCAATCACAAAGCAGTATTAATCATTGGATCATTTGGAATCTTCAGCAGACATTCGATCTGCAGAAGCATATATATTTACACAGTCATATGGACTGTTAAGGACATCAAAGATATACCCTTAAATCAGATTCTCAACAAGACACACTCTGGTGAATATAAAAGACACAAAGGCACAACAGATCGAAGAAGGAGCTCGTGCAACATGTGGTTCAGTCTCTTGCTCTGTGGTTCAGCAATATGTGGTTCAGTCTCTTGCTCTACCTCGGGCTCTGCCTCATGCTCTAACTCTGGCTCGGTCTCCTTGACTCCTGATGAGTCAAAAGCTATGTTCCCCCAAGTACCGGGGACGGGGACGGGGACGAGCGGGGATGAGGGGACGAGTTTCGGGGACGGCGATTTTTTTTGGCTATTTTTTAGGGGACAGTAGGGGACGGCTACTAAAAAAATAAGTTTTTTTTTAAAAATATAAGGAAATTTCAAATGTTTAGATGATAACATTGATAAGGCATTCATTATAGACATTATAGAACATTAAAACATGCATACATAACCATAACATTACACTTGAACTTAGTTTTCAACTTGTCACATGAGAATTGGCAAACAAATAAACCAAATTTAATTGTTTTCAATGACAATCTGCATATATATTATATCAAAATGCTCAAAGGCTGTAAGTTTCAAGTTTCAACAACAAAATGTTTCAACAACAAAGGACAAAAACATAGAGTATATGGCTGTCCCTAATCAACCTCTCCTAATACTGCATCAAAATCGGAATCTGAGTCCGAATCACTGCCACCATGAGAGTCTAGTAGACCCTCATCCAGTGGAACCCCAACCAATCCCTCCTATGCCTCCTCATCAATCTGCATAACATCCTTTGGATCAACATCCCAACATGCAGCTGGAGTCTGACGATACTCAGGTCTTTGTCGATCCTGTAGCCGCAAGGCACTATGCACTGCCACCAACTTCTCTGATCGTCTAGAGGTAAGTTTGTTCCTCTTCACTGACTGAATGAAGCTATATGTGGACCAATTCCTCTCTGCAGCAGAGGAACTGACAATCTGTCCAAGGAGGCAAGTGGCAAGTGTCCTCAATTCTGGTGCATCCATGCCATCCCACATCCACCATCCAATAGGGTTAGTTTGAGCTAATGTAGCTCTATCCATCCTCACCTCTTTTTTGTTGAAGTTTGGACCACATAGATTGACAAAGGCCATCCATTGTGAGCGAAGTAGAGAAACCTCCTCCTCAGTATACATTTTTTCAAGGGCCCTCATGAACCCTTGTTTCACCTCATCATCATGAGATGGAGGCACTCTTCCAGGTCTAGAAACATACCATTTGGGATTTAGAGCATATGCTGCCATATGAAGTGGGGTGTTCATAGTGTCCCACCTCTGCGTCATAATGGGCCTAAGATGCTCCTTATAAAATCCCAAAGTAGGATCCTTCCTTTGAATGGCTTGCTTCATTTTCCCAAGCATGCTATCAAATGTCTCATAAATCTCTCCAAGACTAGGAGAGTCTGTGTTAGCATATCTTATGACATCCACAACAGGTGCAATGGAGGAGCAAACATAGTTGCAAGTGAACACAAGTTACAAAAATCAGCAATTTAAGAACAAAAATTAAATTTTTAATAAAATGATAATATCATAATACAAATAAAAAGAAAATCAGCAATTTGAAATTTCAATTTCATACCTTATTGTGGACCACCAATCATTGTCAAGGATCTTTTGCCTCACACTTTTTCCTTCAGCTGAATTTGACTCTGGCCATCTATTCCATTCTGAATCAACCACCAATAATTGTAGAGGCTCTTTCACCTCAACCATCCTCTTTAACAAAATGAAATAGCTAGCATATCTAGTTTCCACAAGCTTGAGGAATTCCTTCTTCGAAAAAGTCCTGAAAAGTGCAAGTGAGGTTTGATGGTTGCAAATGAACATCTGTATATCTCTAGCTTCTGCCACCACTTCCTTCACCCAAGCAATCTTTCCAATGTCTTTCAATGCGTTGTTCAATGCATGAACACATGGGGTCTAGAAAATGTGCTTATAAGCACCCTCCACCATCAAACCAGCTGACTTACATACACGGGCTGAATCTGTTACCACTTGGACAACATTAGATGCCCCAACCTTTTCAATGGCATCCTTCAAAATCTGAAATTGGAAGTGAGCATCCTTCCTCCCTATACAATCAATAGCTCTAAGAAAATAAGAGCCAGCTGGACATGTGACAATGTTATTGATGAGTGGCCGACATTTGATGTCGATCCACCCATCCATGACACTAGAGCAGCCATCCCTAATCCAAGTTTGTCTCATGTCCTCCATCAAGATTTTCACTTGAGAATATTCCTTGTCAAGTATGGTGGTGCGTAGCTTATGTTCTCCAGGGGGGACATATGAAGGACCAACAGCTGTAACATCTCTTAACATTTGTTTGAAATAGGGAGAGCGTGCCACATGAAATGGTACGGCATGGGCAAAGAAAAATTTAGCAATGGAAGAGTCAGCCACCTCTCGTGTTGGTGCATTAAACAACCCTGCAACAGTAGTAGCTCTTTTCTTTCCCCTACTAGAAACCTCTTCCACTTGGCTTTGTGAAGGCAATGACTCAGGCACACTAGGCATATTCTCCATTAACAATCCCTTAGATCTTGCCTCCCCCTCCATGTGCAACCTAGTTGCCTTGACCTTCTCAGCTAGGGTAATTTTTCGACAACCTTTTACCTCCACTCCACCCAAGTGCAAAAGGTGAGAATAAACTCTTGTATAGCTGCCCCTATAGGTTTCATTGCAAATGTGACAAAGCCATACTCTAGACCCCCCGGTATTCTTTTGTTTGTCACTGTCTATGCGGGTTGCAAATTGTAAGAGAGATTTTTTAGGATTATATGGGCCTTTTGCATGAGTGGCAAGTGTTTTGGAGGGGCATTCAAATGGATTAGATTTGGATGAACTCACATTCTCTGCTGTACCATTGCCACTAGCACAACCCCCACTCTTTTTACAGCCTCTAGTTCTACTTGGTTGCTGTTGCACTTGAATTTCAATGTCATTTTCAGAACTTTCACTATTGTCACTGCTGCTCATTGTTTTTTATTTGAAAAAATGCTAATAGACAGCTGCAAGCAAACATAAAAAAAAAAAAAAACTAAAAAACCCTCCCCATGTGTTTGAAATTGAAAAAAAAACTAAAAAAAATACAAAGGAATATGAAAACAAAACAAAGAATGTCAATCTTATCTTAAATGACGATGATTTGATGCCCTATTGCCTTCTCTTCACTGCTGTTACCCTCCTCCAATTGCTATTTCTCCTCTTCAAGCTGCTGTTCAAGAGTGCCAAAATGAGGTAATGAGTTTATGTTTTTTATTTTTGGATGATATAAGGTCTTTTTTAGGTTTAGATATGTTTATGAGGGATGTGGGGGTCCTTGTAGGCCCCCCTATCCTTTTTTTAAAAAAATTTTAGTGAGTTTTTTTTTAATTTTTTATGCTTGGTCGTTGCTGGGCCGTAGGGGATGGCTAGCCGTCCCCTACGTTTTTGCAAAAAAAGGGGATGTCCTCGGGGAAACAGGGATGGTCAGGGGACATTTCCGGGACGTCCCCGCATCCCTAGGATGGGTACACCTTAAAAAAGGCAAGGGACGCGTCCCCGGGGAACATAGGGACTCAAAAGGTGTGGAAGTAACATGAATAGGAGACTCGTGTGGCTCAGGTATCCTTGGTGACGACGGCGATTCTTCCTCGTCAGAAGAAGAAGAAGACGAAGTAGAAGTGGTAGGGGAACTCGGTTTTGTTGATGATAAAGTGACTGCATCCGGTTGCTGCTGAACTGGTGCTCTAGATTGAGTTCTAACCTTTTGGATCATCCTCGAGGGCTCTTTCTCAGGAATATCTACTTCTGTGGCCTTCTCGCCTATTACTTTTGACTTCAATCGTGTGATCAAGCGAGAAGACGAAGATGACGGCTTTACTATAGAGGTCTTGTCCTTTCGGGCTTTGGCTCTCCTTTCTCTCTGAGTATTGATGAACATCCTACTATGCTTCACAACTGCTTGAGTCCCCTCAGTGATAGAGACTGACTCCTTGATAGACCAATCTATTTGTGGTAAAGGTCGCATATCAATTTTCTCCCTAATAAATTTAGGAGAAAGAATGCAATTATCCTCTTGCAAACCTTTGATGTCCTCATCAAGAAAAGTAGGTATTTGCTCCAATGTGAAGTGACTGAAACTCCATTGGTGAACCTCGAACTCATCCTCACTGTTAGCCCAATAATCCTCAATGGTAGGCATATGAGCAAACTTGTTGCCAACTCTAGACTTCATGACCTCCTTTGGATCATAGGTGCGCTTCTCCTTAAAGGTCCTTAGGCCAAATTTAGCCATCTCCTCGCCAATTGCCTTAGCATCAACGGCATTCTTGCATTTGAAGAAACTGAGTTGTATAGGAAAATCCACTTCATGCTTATGCCTGCTACGTAGAAAAGTGTGAACTTTGGAACTCTGACGCAGGAACTCCATGAACACCAACTCCTCGGAAGGGTATCTCGGGAGCATGTATGGATATGAATTGAACCCATACACTCAGATGTATGAAAATGTAGGAAACTGAATGTACCATCCGCCCAATCCGAGATCACTGCCCTTGCCTCCTCTGAAATACGAACATGCATTTGATTCTCCAAGTCACGCACTGTATACA
The DNA here is from genome assembly GCA_027924645.1 of Cunninghamia lanceolata. NCBI lineage: Eukaryota > Viridiplantae > Streptophyta > Pinopsida > Cupressales > Cupressaceae > Cunninghamia > Cunninghamia lanceolata. The sequence continues at coordinate 7,699,261 of BSBN01000776.1, read as the reverse complement.
TTAGGAATGCGTCATTGACTTGACGGAAATGCTTCAAGGACTCTGAAAACTCCAACTGAGGATATAGCTTGAATACTCTGGAATTCTGTGAGAAGCCTATGAAATTCAACCCGGCAAAGTTGCGTTGCTTCGCCACCATATATACCAAAAATGATGCCATCCTGAATTCACAAGTTTGGGGGAACTCTATGATTTGCCGGTGAATACAATTACTTATGAGGGTAGACCATTCATAAGTTTCACTTCCATTGGCTATACCGCCGATGATATAGAACATCCAGGTTTTAAAGCTTTGTGCCTCGGGTTGTCCTGTGACGCGGTTGAGCAATGTAATCATGATAGCATATTCATCCTTGAATTCTCCTCAACCTACATTTCTTGGAAGTGTGCTTCTTTTCTCCTTTAGCCACTTGGATGCTATTTTTTGACATTTATCAACTTGTGTGCTCCATACTCTGTCACAATCTTGAAGGTCGAGGGTGAGTGAATGCTCGAATGGTGGAATACCAAAAGCAAACTCGATATCATCTGGTTTTAGGCTAGCAATTACTCTTTCGTCCACTGCTCTAACTTCCCTTGATTCAGGATCATAATGCTTTATGCAAGCAAGCACAAACTCTAGACTTTGAGTGGATATAGGGAAGGATCCTGCTTGAGTTAGCCCGGAATAAATCAAATTCTTTGCCGCAACACTGCCCGCTCTCATCAAGGAGTCCAAGTCAAAACCCTCGGGAGAAACTTGGCACAAATCCGTTTCTTTGACCTTTGAGTAATCATGGACGAGTGTCGATTTAGCCTCAATAGTGACCGAAGAATATTGCATGATTATTTTGTGGCCTAGAGGAGCTTTCCTCTTCACTGTCCCACACTAAAAATGCAAAATCAGACCTCTTTAAAGCTTGCTGTCCCAAAAAATCAGAGCTTTTTTGTTCGCTGTCACACTCAGAATTTCATGAAAAAAGTGCATAATTTGCCTTGAAAAGTGAAAATTCTGAGTTATTCCTTCAAAAATCTTTTGGGGTTTGGCTTCTAGATGCTCTAAAAACAATCAAAAACACCTTCTCTACAGCTGGGTCTGCACAAAAATGTCTGCAAAATACCTTTAAAAACCTTCTTCACATGGCTGGGAATGATGATTTTGCTCTTGTATAATCTGAACCTGCACAAAAACTTTCAATATGTCTTGGAATTTGGTCTTCAATGTTGGGAATCCACCCTCTAGCTGTGTATATCTGCTCTTAGATCAGGAATGGTGAATAAAATTAGAGCACAATGTGTAAAATATGTCCCCAAGTTGAAGCGCTGCCTCTAAAACCCCTTCAATCTGCCTTGAATTTGATAAAAATCATGAAGAAAGGCCTCCTTCAGCTTGAGCGCTGCCTCTAATCCTCCAAGTTGCCCTTGCAAATGATAAAAACAATACATAAATGGCTCCTTTACAGTTGGGTGCTGCTTCCTAGGGTTTTAAATCTGCATTGCATCTATATTTAGAGTGTTTTTTATTTGCTTTTCATGCAAATGTGGAGAGTGGAGTTAGAAGTGAAAGTCCTTCTATTTATAACCTTCAAATATCCTTGAGTTTGGCGCTTTAACTTGGCAAAGTCGGCCAAGGCTAAAAATAGCCTTTTGTTTTTGAGTTTGGACGCTTATGCTAACTTTGGCGCCGGCGCCTATAGATAGGTGCCTTTTTCCCTTGGCATGCGCGCCTTGAGAAAAGCGCGCCATCTTGGTGCCTTTAAAAATTTTCTTTATTTTCTCCTTTGGCGCCTTTTCCTCCTTCAAAACGCATCAAAACAAGAATTTTGCCTTAGAAATTTTTTGATAAAAATCACTTAGATTTTTCACCTTTTGACATATTTGGACTTTTTTTGCTTTTGAAACGTTTTGTCATTGAAGCGTGCTCCGGGGTGAAAGTGCTCCAAACGCACTTGGGAGTGCTCTTGATTTTGCCTTGAATGCCTCCATGCTTTATAATTTCTACCTTCGTTTTGGAGCGTTTTGGAGTTGGAGCACGCTTCGCCTTGAAAGTGCTCTTTTCCTCATGCCTCAGGCATTTTTTCAACTTTGGAGCACTTCGGAGTTGGAGCGCACTTCATGAGAAAAGCGCTCTTTTGTCTTGCACCTTCGGAAGTGAATTTTGAGACGATCCTTGATCAATTGATGACTAGACGCTCCTTGCATTTGAATTTTCATCTTTTTCCTCCGGAGCGCTTTTGACTTGGCGTGCGCGCCAAGGTGGAGAGCGCGCCTTGGGAAAAGCGCGCCATTTTCATGCCTTTGAAAAATTTTCAAAATTTTCAATTTTTTCAAAATTTTCAAAATTGCTTTTCAAGTTGCCAGGGCTCTTCTCTTCGCCTTCAATTTTTTCAAAATTTTCAAAATTGCTTTTCAAGTTGCCAGGTCTCTTCTCTTCGCCTTTCACCATTCCTTTGCAATGTTTTGGTCTTCAATTCATCACTTCTAACCTCCGCTTCCAGATGATCCTTCACAACCTATAGTCAAATTGGCTCTTTGAAATTTCTCTTCACTTGGGCTTGTTTTGATCTCCTTCGATATATCTTGTACCTATGGGGTTAGAAAATAATGACAAGGCGACATGGTGCTTGAGAGGTGTGTTTTGGTATGACTTTTGGGGTGTTTGTATGCATAGACGAAAATTTTTGTATGGGTACAACGCTACTGTGATATCTCGATATTAAGGTATTGTTTAAATTAAAGATTTAAAACAACATGATGAAACAATAAAGTTGCTCCATAGTCAAATTGAATAATCATATATTATATAACATTTAATAAATAATATTAAACAATATTATTATTTTTAATATAATCAAAATATGATATATATTTATTTTAAGATATATTATATTTATAAATAGATATAAATGTAATTATAAATATATATACACATTGACAATTTAAATATTATTATATAAATATAAATATAATTAAATATTATTATAAATATATATAAATAGATATATTTATAAAAGGGAGGACTGATTCATAAAGGAGGCAGCCATTGATAATGCGGATGGAGATTAGAATATAAAACAAGTAAATTATTATCTTATCGGGGGAAGAAAAATAAAAAAGAAGTCAGCAAATATAAAAGACAGCGAATATAAAGTCAGCAAATATAAAAGACAGTGAATATAAAAGGCAGCGATTGGTAAGAAAGCCAAGATGCAATTTAAAGACAGCGATTCATATCGGCAGCAAAACTATCAAGACCAGCATATGCAACGGATATATGAATGTTTACTAAACATACTTATTACTATCTAAAGGCAGCGATTAGTGTTAGATGAAGGCTGTGATTGTTATGAGGAGGCATCACCTTTCAAAGGGATGCCTCCATTCATAAGGAACATAGGAATATAAATTAGATGGTGGTGAGAGATGTGGAGGAATAAGAAGAATAAGAAAGATATGTCTGAACAGAAATATATCTGATTTAATATAGAGATGGAAAAGGGAACAAAGAGATCATATCTGAATTAATATTCAGATCTGCATGATTATAGCAAATAGGAAATATAACATATAAAAATAAGATGAAGAGGAATTAGAAGAGAATATCATTTGATTTAGGAAAGATCAGAAGCAGATTTAGAGCTGATGAAGATCAGACTTAGAGCAGATATATAAAGGATAGAAAGAGTGTATTGGAGAGCAAACCTAAAAGGGGATTTTGAGTTCATATAATTGTGGTAGAGTGTTTATATAGGATGCTGTCTAAATCTGATTAATGGTTTATGCACATCATCATCAATAGTTCATACACATTATCATTTATATGTCACCTTCATAATTCATTATGTATTGCTGATATGATTGTTTGCAACTATGAGTTTATTACATAGTTCCACGGAGTTTCGAGGACAGGGACGGGGGGACGCGTTTCGGGGACGGGGGTGCGGGGGGTCTAATTTTGGGGACGGCGGGGGGGAGGGAGCGGTGCGCTGAAATACATATAGTACTTGAAAAATTACTTATAAAAAGATGTATAACTGTAGAAGTCTATAAGATGTATAGATTAGCTATAAATTAGACATGTATGCAAAATGTGGAAGCATAGACAAGGCACGTGAACTGTTTGACAGAATGCCTCAAAGAAATGTGGTCTCATGGACTGCAATGATTGCAAGATATGCACAAAATGGATTTGTTGAAAAGGCTTTAGAAATTTTAAAGCAAATGCAATTGGCTGGTGTAAAGCCAAATTCCACAACCTTTGCCAGCCTAGCATCCTCCCTGCCTGTGTCAAAATGGGAGCTTTGGAATAGGGTATGGACATCCATCAAAACATAAAGGATAGAGGAATTTTGTTAGATGTTGTAGTTACAACTGCCCTGTTAGACATGTATGCAAAATGTGGAACCATAGACAAGGCACATGAACTGTTTGACAGAATGCCTCAAAGAAATGTAGCGGCAAAACTAGGGGACAACAGGGGGACAACAGGGGACGTTTCCCTGAAGTCTCCCCATCTCGGAAACGGGGAGACGTGGGGGACGGCTGTATTTCAGGGGGGGACGCGTCCTCGTGAAACTATGGTTTATTATGCATTGATGTGGAATCTTGTATGAATGTTATGGGTACTATGATAGAGGAAATGTGGTGCAAGAGGGATAACGACGATGGGGCACTCTTCTAGGTATGTCACCCCTTTAGGGGGGATTGAATAATCCCATTGGGGCCAAGGGGGTACAAAGGGTACAAGGGTACAAAGGGTACTACCCTTGGGCTTAGAAGAGATGGCTTCTGGGGCACCTTTTTGTGATCTCATTCTCCTATCATAGACATGCAAAATTCAAAAGAACCAATCATAGAGAAAGGGAAAGGAAATGACAAGATAACGGGGAACAGGATAACAGATACCTCATTAGGTAGACCACCTCATATGGATGGCATGCGCCACATGAGGCCAAGGGGGATGGTATATCTGCTCTTGGGCCTAAGGTAGAGGATCCGGGAGACCCCATCAAAATCACTTTCCTGAATTCTCTTATGGTTGAGTCTCCTAGATAGTTAGGTTTAGCTGGATTAATAATGCCATTATGAGTTTGTTAATCGTGTTAACTTGACTGTGAGAAATATTATTGTAAAGTATTTTCTAACTTGTTTGCAGGAATTTAATCAAGCCAAGGTACTCTCTAAATCTTTGTTTGTTTGGAAATTGATAATTTAGGGTAAAATTAGTATTGTTCCTATAAGGGACATTACACCTATCTTCATCTCTTGCCTTTGCCAGTATGGTGAGTGATCAAATGCAACTTGTAACACCACAATCTACACTCCAACAGTTACATGCACTGCTTTGATACCAATGTGTTTTGTGATTAGACTGGTTAAACTAATGTTTAAATCATTAACATCAATATTAGTCTTATGATTGATTTGTGTGACTATACACAAATTTAGTAATACGCCCATGCACATGAATTCATAGAGTGATCATATTGCATAGATTGCATGAAATGCTGAGAAATAAACATGGAAACATGGAAAATAAACATATACAACATATCCACAAGAGTAAACACACAAGATTTACCTTGAAGAAACCTAGTGTCGGAAAACACTAGCAAGTGGGTGTCTCCAATCCATTATCACCGGTGAATGTAAGTTTATAAGCTCACAAGGCTATAGCATACAATAATGAACCCATCTTCCTTGTTCTGCATCTCACAAGCTATGTTCTATTCTACTCTATTTCCACTATGCTCTGCATAATTGAACTCGAACTCTAGATGATTGTTCAATTCCTCTCCAAGACTCTCTTTTACCCAAAGCATACTGAAAGGATAACAGAAACCTCCAAACAATATACTAACCCAATAGACAACGTACAAATTGGTCATCTTCCAATACGGATGATTGTTTTAGTTTCTGTCTTATTTAGGACAGTTTGGGTTCTAAACAAACACATTGCTATTTTTCTGGGACAGGTTCTATCATCACTGAATCCATCATTTGTTAATTAGAACGGATTCAGTCCAGCACAAAACTATCTCTAAGACTTGTTTTTTCAAATAAAAATTCAAAACAGAATTTGCTGAAATTTTCTTGGGCTTCTCTACTACTTCCTAGATACTTTCTGCCTGTTTCAACACTTTATAGATACCTTTACAATTCTTCCTCAGTCTAATATAAGTTAGAACTGATCAGAAAACATAAGGACAATTCTCTAGGGATCATAAAATCCTTTTAGAGTTCCTACAACAATACAGATACAACAATGGTGAAGTAAATTACATCACAACTGGATCCAATTTGGATCATTTATTCCAATTAGTTTTTCTGTGTGAACTGCATATAATATATCCCTGTTCTTTGGGAAGAAATGTCATAAATTTCTAAGTACAGTCTGTCGAAGTTGAATAATTTATTTAAATCTATGTATGTTTATCCTTTTCATGTCATTCATAAGCAATTAGCTTTACAATTGTTCAAAATAGTATCCAAGTGGGGAAGACTCCAAATATTTATCATGATTGTTTTTTCCCTAATTTAGGAGCTTTTCAACAAACAATCTTAATGGAACATTACCGCCAGAGCTTGGTAATCTGCATCTGTTGGAAAAACTGTAAGTTTGATGTATTGTGCCTTGAAACTCCTACTTTTGAAATATAACAATGAATAAATAAAGGCTTCATAAAATCTGTGCGTGCAGGATTATTCTCATAATGATATTTTGTTCTTTTTATTTTTGTTCTTGGTTTCATTTGAGAATATTAAAATTACACTATTTTCTAGAACACTAGAATGCAACAATTTGTTTGAATAGCATCAAATTGTATCCTTCATTTGAGAAGGATTTCTATCACCTAAGTCAAGTTTTGAAGATTTGAACTTTTCAAATTTGTATATTATCATAACAGTTTTTCCTTTCTACAAATGTTCAACTTCACACTATGGTTTTGAAAATAAATATCATTCTTAATATTCTTCTGAACACAAATATTTGAGAAAAATAAGGGAGGAACATAGTTCAAATCAATTCATAAATTGTCCTCCAGCCAATAAATTAATTAAAAGCAATGTTCCACGGAGTTTCCTGATGAGGGGACGGGTTTCAGGGATGGGGGGACCAAGGGCCTAAATTTTGGGGATGACGGGGGGATGGTGGTTATTAAAATAATAGTTAATTTAGTTTATTTAATGGTCAATATTGTAATATTACTAGATTAGATTGTTTTTATTTCTATTGCTTTCTTAGCTTTAGCTTCGTTTAGAAACATTTGTATTATTCTTTTAGAAACATCTATTGTAATTCTTTATAAAGAGCCTTGCCTCTTTCATTTAAATATATAATTCAGATTTTTACCATTATAGTGGTGGGGGGCGGTGCAAATACATATAGTACTTGAAAAAATAGTTATAAAAAGATGTATAAGGAATAAGTATAAGAATTATAATTTAATAATTTATAAATGAAACTTTCACATGCTAAGTAAACTACTAAACAATAAAGTATAAACACATTGCAAATTTAAGTTTTTAACAATGAACCATTTAACATTGAAAATCAAAATATCGAATTCAGAATTTTCAAATTTTCATAATGATGATTCATGATTACAATCAACAATGTTCAAAAACAAAATACTAATGAGTCAATGGCTAATGGCCTGATGCCTCAAATCATCCCCAAAGTTCTCGCCAAACTCCTCATCACTAGAATTGCTGGAATCCACATGCTCAGCTTCTCCAAACCAATACCAACCAGCCCTGTCTCTGTAGCATCATCATCAATCTGTGCTGGCTCCTTTGGTTCTACATCCCATTTGGCTATTTGTAATGTCCCCTTTTTAGCCCATGCAGATAAATGGAGAGTTAGTCTATTATTGAGTTCTCGTAGACTAACCAGCCTGGTTAGGGAACCACTGTTGGCGTTGACTTGTATGGGTTTGCCAATATTTGAGTGGATGTTGGCATGGTTTCGTTGTGATTTTCAGTTTGGCACTTTTTGAGGTGGTTTTGATTACTTAGGCCCGGACTTGCTATTTTTGGCAAATTAGGGTTTTTGTTCATTTCAGAATTTTCAGTGTTGGAGATGAAGCGTCTTGGTGAGACCTTTCCAACGGTCTATAGATCACTGGATTCCGAGATCATTTGGGCCTTCGTTTTAAAGTACGTAAATTATTAATGTTTATTTAAATATGGGACTTTGGGTTATAATGGTTAAGTGTAAAAAATGAAATATAAATAAAGTCTCTTTAGTCATATTGTTGAGCGCTCATCTTGAGATTATAAAAAGTGACTTTAATTAATTATTCCCTCCAAAAAGGTGAATTGACCCCCTTAGTGGAATTATAAAAAGGGGAAAAAGCAATTCATTTGGGATGTTGGATTATTTTCATTTGCTTTGGCTTTGGCTCTACAAAGAGTTTGAGAGTTTTGGAGAAATTCGAAACCATGGCTTTTGGAGACGAAAACCTCCATTAGTAATAGCATTCTGTAGGTGTGAAAGATCATCCCCGGGTGCTTGAAGAGGCAAATACACTTAGTGTTTGCATTTGTGCTTCGATTTTGATACACTTTGGTGAGGGTTTGAGGAGTTCATGCACATATCTTATGTAGATTTTGGGAGCAGCTGAGAATACAAGTTGGTGCAGATTTGAAGAGGGTTATTGAGGAGTTTGGGACTGCACACTATTTTCCTTGTTGGCCGTACACTCTAGCCATGGCCATACCTCATTTGGAGCAGCATTTAGGAATGTTTTGAATGTTATTTCACTTGCTATTGTGGCTTTGGGTTTCTATCAGTAGGGTCGACCAGATTGCAAGGGTTTAAGGAGGGTTTCAGACCAGTTTTAGATCATTTACTACCGCAGCAACATTCATAGCTGCGCTGTACCATAGCCTAGAGCATTGTGGGGCATCTTGGAGTGGTTCGCACTCATTATTGGTTGTTATGTTACTTATTAATGGTGCCCGGGGCTTCAGAACACTTCCCTACATTTGTGTGGTTGTAAACATCTATCTGTATGCATTTTGGAGGTGTTTTCATAGAACTGGTATTGCTGGTTCACCTACAACAGATGTATGAAGTTGAAGAACTTGAAATGGGTATGTGTTGATAATTCATTTCGTGTGATTTTATGATCTGGGTCATTGATATTTTGGTCATATCTGTTATAGTGTTTTTGGGTTATCATTGCATGTTATATATTACATTGTTATCTCGCAAAACAATTACATGCAAAACAAAAAAACCCTTCTGCAACTTCTGTTTAGTTCTGAAAGACTACAAAATAAATAAAATAACATATTATATTGAACAAAAGAACAAACAGGAGAAACACATTACACTATTGGACTCTCCTTGTACGCAAGTATGTTGCGGTCAATGAGACGTGAGGCACTATGTACATCCACAAGCTTCTCTGCCCTCCTAGAGGTAAGCCCGTTCCTCTTGACGGAGTGGATGAAGCTATAAGTAGACCAGTTCCTCTCAACAATAGAAGAACTAGAAACCTAGGACAACAAACAAATGGCTAGATCAGTAGTCAAAGAAGTAGGCCCATGCATAGTCCACCACAAAATGGGGTCCTCCTGTGCCATAGTCTCCCTATCTACTTTGGCCTACTTTGAAGATCCCTTAAGAGGCAAATTTTGTCCACTTAGTACGAATGATGCTGGCCTCTGTAGAATCAAACATTTTATGAATGTCCTTCATGAACCCTGCCTTCACCTCAGCATCTTGTATAGGTGTAATTCTACTTGGCCTTTTCTTGTACCACTTCGGGTTCAATGCATAGGTAGCCATGTGCAAGGGAGTGTTGCGCTTCTCCCATCTATGACGAATGATCGACTGAATATGTTCAGTGTAGAATTGCAATGTGGGGTCTTTCTGTCATACAGTAGCCTTCATTTGATCAAGCATAGTATCAATGCACTTATACACCTCTCCAAGGGTAGGTGCATTAGCATCCACATATTTAATCACTCTAAAGACTGGAGTAATGATGGAGATAATATATTTGGCATCAGCCCAAAAAACATCACTCTTCACCACCTCCTTCACTCTCTTCCCTTGCATTGTCTTCAACTTAGGTTACTGATTCCATTATGTTGTCATAACCATTAGTTGCAATGCCTCTTGCAACTCAAGCATCCTCTCCAAGAGAATAAAGTATGATGCATACCTAGTCTCTATAGGTTTCAAGAATTCCTTCTTGGAGAAGGCCCTGAAGAGTGCATGTGAAGTGTGGTGGTGTAATATCCCCAATAGGATCTACCCTAAATTTCTGATTTCTGCCCTAATTTCCTGCACTTTAGAATTCTGCTCCAAACCCTAGAATTCTGATTTATTTTTCTGATTTCAAATAAACATGGACAGCGAACATATTTGCATCCAAAACACTCAAATAATATAGCAATAATGAACCCTTATGATTATATCTCCAATCAAGATCTCAACCAACAAGATATGACATCAAAATGCAAACAAATATATGGAACAAATCTGATTTCTGAATTAATCAGTCTGCTGCTATAAACCAGAACTTCTGAATATGCAGTTACATCAAAATACACAGGCCAAACATGCCCAAATACATCCCAGACTTTTGACCTTACAAATCAGACCTAATATTAGGTTGTATGTACTGTTGTCACCTGAATTTGCACCTTGTTGTTGAAGCTTTTGACAGTTCCAACAAATTCAGTGAAACATGGGATTGGTCTCAAGGTGTGGGAGCTTGCAATTGAAACCAAACGTCCAAAGAAGGCTGGTTCCTCTTTTTGGACTTAAGGTCCAAAGAATAATGGCTAAATCTAATGCTACTTACTCATTGGGAAAAGGGATAGGAAGAAACTGAAATTTAAAAGAGGTGATGCACCAGATTTAGAGTGTTAGTTGGGACTGACATAACACAACAATGATCTCAAATACCGACGTAGACTCACACAGACTTACAACTTTAACGGAGGCTTGAATTAGAAAATTGTAACTACAGGAGGGACCATTTTATCCACAGAATAAGCTACAAATTTCAAGTAAACACAGAGCAAAAGCATAAGAGAGGCAAAATATCAGTGATTGTATTGATCATGAAGGCTAAATAGCCATAACAAAAGAAAGACAATTTGTTATAGAAGAGGTAGACACAAAATAACCATTTACATTCATTGGTGGATCACTATCGGAGACATCAAAGGCTTAGCTTCAAGTACAATGTATCAGATCTGACTAGTTCTTGCAAATGCGTTACAAGGTTTGCGACAACAAACTATCCAATCGGTATAATAGCCTAGAATAACAACTAACAAAATTACATCTTTTGTACATGTATATATAGCATTTCATAATCCACAACTCTAGGCGCAGCTCTGGGCATTGTAAATTGGTCAACAAATCGTGCCTAGGTGCCCATGCTGCATTGAATTCAGTCCTTATCTCTGTCAAAAGACCTGCAAACCTAGGATGGCGACCATGCCCTGTTAGGCCTTAAAAATGGTAGAGGAAGATCGCCCACACACATGGGTATGGCCACATTAATGAGAGAAGGCCTGAAATACTTCCCTAACACTTGCAAATCAATTTTGTCCCTCATTGGTACCAGCGCATTGAAGAATTTCACTATTTGAACCAACGTCATTCAGCTTTAACCTACAACATTGAATGCTGGGTATCTTCTCATCCTATAATAATGGCATGATTATAGGGATAAACAAATCGTGCCCTTCGGAAACTTTTACAACACTTTAAAGTGTTGTACTTTTTAATTCTAATTTAGCCTCTTGGGAGAATTTGAATTTCCACACAAATTACCTCCTTGTCGGCTCAACTAGCGAAACATCTGGTTCGTAGCCTATTTCCCTATCGCCTCTATTGGCGAAATTGCCCCATGCCGAACTCTTCTACTTTGCTTTGTCATTTTCCGCCCTATTGGAAAACTTTACTTTCTGCAAACTTTTCCATGTTCTAGCTTTTCACCTTATTGGTGAATTTTCACTTTTGTGAACTTGCCCAATCTTTCGCCTTTAGTCTCTTTCTCTATCGGTGAAATTTCTATTTCGTGACCAGCCTTTGTTCCCTTGTCCTTTTCTTTATCAGCTCTTTCCCATTATTGGCAAAATCTGAAAACCACGAACCTATCAGCAAGTTTGCCATTTCACGAACTTACTGATCGAGCAAAAACTTGTCTTTTCTCTTGTTGTACCCATACGAAATTTTTCGTCTATATATACAAACACCCTAAAAGTAATGTGAAAACACACCTCTCAAGCACTGTGTCGCCTTGTCATTATTTTCCAACTCTGCAGGTACAAGATATATCAAAGGAGATTGAAGGAAGGCCAGAATGAAGAGAAGTTTCAAAGAGCAAAAATGGCTACGGGCTATGGAAGATCATCGAGAAGCAGAGGTCAGAGGCGACAAATTGAAGACCCAAACACTGTGAAGGAACGGCGAAAGGCGCAGAGAAGAGAGCTGGCAACTCAAAAATCAAATTTGAAAGTTTTGAAAAATTTTCAAAATTTTCAAAATTTTCAAAAATTTTTTAAGACACAAAAGTGGCACAGTTTTCCCAAGGTGTGCACGCCACCTCAGCGTGCGCGCCAAAGGAAAAACGCACCTGGGAAGAGGGAGAAAATTTCCAGTGCAAGGAACATCTATGCTTGATGAAAGATCACTTCAAAATTCACTTCAAAAGTGCAAGTCAAAAGAGCACTTTTCTCATGGAGCTCGCTCCAACTCCAAAGTGCTCCAAAGTCGAAAAAATGCCAAAGGCATGAAGAAAAGAACACTTTCAAGGTGAAGCACGCTCCAACGTCAAAACGCTCCAAAATGAAGGTAAAAATTCTAAGGAAAGGAGGCATCCAAGGCGAGATCAAAAGCGCTCCCAAGTGCATTTGGAGCACTTTCACCCCAGAGTGCGCTCCAAGGACAAAACGCTCCAAGGACAAAATGCTCCAAAAGGGGAAAAGACCAAAATATGTCAAAGGTGAAAAATCTAAGTGATTTTATCAAAATTTTCCTAAGGCAAAAATTTTGAAGCATTTGCAAAGGAAAAAAGCATCAAATGCACCAAGGAAAAAGGGCAACAAAAGTGGCGCACTTTTCCTTGGCGCGCGCCAAGGGAAAAGCGCGCCTCCCTTAGGCGCCGACGCCTTAAAGGGAGGTGGCGCTAAAACAAAAAAAAACTAAGCGTATTTTTGGCCGACCAAAGCAAAGGAGCACCATCTCATGAGTTTTCTATGCCTTTTGAGGGTATAAATAAGAAATCAACTTCATTTCACTTCACTCTTCAAATTTGCATGTCTAGGGCAAATAAAAGCACTCTTATTTTTAGAATAAAAGCAGATTTGAGGGTTTATAAAACCAAAGCTTCATTTGTGAAAGCATTATTGCCATAGAGGCTTATATTTTTGAAGATTAGAGTTGGTTTTACTTTGCTGCAACGAAGGAGAAGCCATTTTTGTTCATTTCCAGCCATATAGAAGGGGTTTTTGAAGGTATTTCAAGGAAAAGCATCCATTTTTGTGCAGACCCACCCTTGCTCATAGTTTCACTTATGATTTCCTCTGTCATGTCCCCAATTTTGGAGTAACTTAAAATTGTTTTAATTGTAAATTAATTTTGTAAAGTATTTTTATTTTTTTTATAAAATTAATATTTTATTTAAGTTACTAAGTCAGTAGTAGTAGTACAACACTTTATTAAAAAGTGTTATGAACAAACATTTAAAAAGTACAAGTGCAAGCATTTAATAAAGTTCATGTAAAAGCATTTAAAATGCTTGGGTATGATGTGTACATATAAACTCTCATTTAATAAAATTAGGCTGGGCCTAATTGATCTAATGGATTTAAAAGCGAGCCTGAGAGTCATTTGAAGTCATGTCTGAATGTATGGATATCTGAATGTTTTAGTTTCAGGTTTTTGTCTTTTGACAAATTGTATTCAGCTGATTGACAAGGTGATGTTCCCTTGCATTTGTTGAGCCGAGGAGATGTTCCCTTGGTGAATTGTTGAGGTGAAATCATTTCAGATTTCACAACTGAGCTTCAAAGTGTCTTTGGTTCGATTGTTGGGTTTTCGTCATTTGGTTGGAGACCGCTTTTGAAAGCTTCATTGAAAATCTTTGTTTCAAGACATTGTTTTATGCAGAGGGGTTTTGTTGCAAATTTAATGATTTATAAATAAATATAATTTGCAAATTTGTTCGATATGAATATATATAATTTTCTGGATAATTGAATAGCTAGAAAGCTTTGTTCTTATTAGATGCCAAGTTCTTATGGTGCGGCGTAGGAAGTCTGATTGGTAATGTTGTGATAAGAGGGAATATAATCTGACAATGTGGGTCCCTTATTACCATTCCACTTGAAGAAAGTTCTGTAAGAAACTGTGATTATTATATTGATATCTGTAAGTGTTTATAAGGATAGCGGGTCCCAGCTTCTTAGTCAATCCGTGTGCTGTCTTCAGATCGCCGGTTCAAGGGATGCCATGTTATTGAAATTGTGAGTCTCAAGTAAGCAGCATGGAGTACATGGACATAGACAACTGAAGATAGATACGCCTTGTTTATTCAGGAGTTCCTGGATCCTTGAGGATGCTTTGGAAGAATATGTAAGATTCCATTGGAAGTAATTCATGGGACTCAGATCTAGCGCCAAACATCATACGAAGGATAGCAATTGACTTCAAAGGATCGTATGAGCTATCGGTAGACCCTCAAATTCATTCGCTGCATTATTAATGAACACATATGGCGTGAAGATCCAGTGCATCAAAGTGAGGTATATTAGCCACCAACTTCAATAAGCTCCGTCGCAGGGATTGGCATGAGCGTGGAATGGTTTTAGTGGGGTCGCCGTTTGTGAGCAAGTGAAGAAATATCAATAAAGGAATGCTCTATGAAATGGTAGCTCCTTTGCATCATTCGCTACATTCATATATTATATGACTTGTCTTATTTAGAGTGAGCAGAGAAGCAGGGAAAGTGGATAGCCGAATCACAAGGGAAATTCCTGAAAGATTGAAGAAGACATCTCAGGTCTGCATGAGTGAGAGTCACCGCCATCAAAAGAGTTGTAATGAATATCTAAATGCATCGTGGAAGAATATTGTGTAAGGAAGTGTCGACCATTATTTGGGAAGAACAATTTGGCTGGAAGCATTGAAGGAACAATATATGAAGTCATTTCATAAGCACCGAAATTGCTTGAAGATACCATCTGAGTGCGTGGATTTAACTAAAGGAGAGCTCACCAATATTGGAGGGTGCTGAGCATTACATCATTAAGTCAACAAAGTCTTTGAATTGATATCAGCAGACATTGCAATCATTTGAATGGTTGTGAGCCGAGGATATCTAAGAGCATTGGTGATAGTAAAGGTAGTGTATGGTATCTAAAATAATCCAGTGGCTACCCATTGCAAGGAGACAAGCTTTTCGTCCAGAAAACTATAAACCGTTGTCATTTGTGGATCACTGCAACCATTCAGTAGAAGACATTTGTCTGACAAAGAAAACTCTTGGTCCAGTTCATGGGAATTCTTCAATACAGATTAGATATCATCCAGTATCAGCAGTTGAGCAGTAACGGATAAATGTACAGATTTGGTATGTCAACAGAGTTCATTGAATTTCATTGATCATTTAAACCTGATATCACACCACAAAAGATTGTTTAGTATACCAATAGGGAATCAGTGATCTGAGAAAATAGTTGTTATCCATCATTTGTAAATTGTCTGAACTTCATATTTGGTATGTGCATCATTGTTTTGCAATATATCTTCTAAGATTTATGGTTTGAGTTTTCACAGTGATATCTGAATTAAGCTTTTCAGTCAAACCTTGAATTATAAGGATATTCAAATCTTTAATTTGAATATCAAAATCTATTATATCAATGATTATTGTTGGTCTCTAGACTACATAACCAGAGAAGTTCATAAATATCCATCAGGGATATTACATCCTCATACACATCATTAGGGAGGTCGCCCTTGTCATTATTTCCTAGGCGCTTAATAAAATATAACATCTATATAGTAGCACTTGAGGGAGAAAATATAATAATAAATTATATCTTTAATTTAATTTATTGGGGTGCCCATATGGAGGATTGATGGTCAGCCCTCTTGGAGGGAAAACATATTCAAAATAGATGTACTATTGCATGGGTCGGCCCTATTGAGGAGATAGGCGAATTGAATATATAAAGGAGATCATTTGGCATTGCAAAGGCATCATTCAATCATCATTCATTTTAGTTATCTCTTGGAGAAGGATTTGAGACGAAAACCTCAAGTCTTGGAAGGAGTTGGACGAAACCCTAGCTTCTTGTGAGGATTCCGTGACGGGGATCCAATCACACTTCATCATCATTGTGCAGATTTCCTATCAGCTTTGAGAGCAGATTTTGGTGGTATTTTGCCTCTAGGGCTGGAGCGCACCTCTTAGAGGAAGGGCGGCTTGCATCAAGGGCAGATTTGTGGCATCTTGAGGGCTGCTAGGGTTAGGGTTACAACAGAAAACTATAGCAACAGACCTCCACATTGTGCGCCCTCCTTTGGAGACTTCATTCATGCATATTTTGGCATATTTTTGGTATGTAACTAATTGCTAGTATTGTTTGCTATGTATGAGGCTTGAGGCCATTCGCCCTAGCCATACAATATAAGATTGCATTATTCAGATTTACTACAGCAGACCTGATTATTTATGTTGGAGTGGATTATCATGGTTGTTCATGTATATTTCATGGTGTAAATCATCTCTATGCTTGGGCGAATCATGTTTGATGCTTCATTTATGCTTTGATGTGATGTTTATGGTATTTTATGAAGTATTGGTATGCTGAAAATATAAAAATCAGAAATCAGAAATTAGGGTTTGAGCAGAAAAATCAGATTTGTTTCATAATATCCCATTTGGGATATTACAAGAAACTTGTAGCTCTTTGCCTTTCTACATTCAGTGGTTTCCTCCTTTTATAATGCCATTCATGTTGATTCGGATGCTACTCTTCATCTGGCTAGGGGTGGGAGGGAAACACCATGTATTGATGCTCATTCCCTTTCTTACATTCGGAGATGAATAGTCTTTTGAAGCCACTATTGACTTCCTTTGAGCAATCCTCCTCATGCTTGCAATTCAAGAAACGCTGCAATCTGGCTTGAAGGTGGCGGAACTGCCTATGACTGTCTTGAATCTGGTTGGAAGCTCTCCTTGGATGAAGAAGGGAGTGTGATCATTGCTCAAAAGCGATTCTTTGTTGCTGCAGATGTCCTTTGATGTGTTACTCCAGTGAGGCTCTAAAGACCTTTGAGGATATTCCTCGCTTATGTTTTTTTGATGGTCATCCAAAATGGGCCTTGAAAAGATGTCGTGCGCTTGCTCAATGGTGAGATCTTCCCCACCAAGAAGTTGGTATCCGTGCTGGATAACCGAGAACAAATCTTCAATGTGTTCTCCATTGTGCTCAAACTCCTCAGTGCTATCCCCTACAAAATGTGGAAGCTCATCAAATAGGTCGATGTCATCACTTCCTGCAGCCTCCACGACCATTTCCTTTGCAACTTCTTCAGAATGAGATATGGAGCTTTCATCTTTCTCCTGCAAGTATCTCTCAGCTTCAAGGGTAACCAGGAAATCATCATCAAAACACTCCACATCCTCCTCTTCCTTTGACTGCAACTCCTCTTGAAGATCATGATGCCTTTGTGACTAAAGAATCTCACCATGCAGTCTTTGCATTCTTCTTTGTAATATCCCACTTAGGGTTTTTACCAAACTTTTCTGAATTTTCAATTTTCAACTTGAAACCCTAGATCTGAATTCTGATTTTTATTTCTGCACCTTATCAAACGATGTCACCAAGCATAAAACATATTCTAAAACATGGAAAATGATGGCAAATGAAGGTATACAACAGCAATCTTATCATTCATGAATTACACCATGAAATACACAATTCAAACACATATGATATGAAATTCTGATCATGCAAGTCTGCTGCTCCAAATTGACTTAAATGATATGAAATTATATAAAGTTGATAGGCCCAACATGGCCACTAAGCTCCCAAGCTACTGCTGTTACAAATCAGATCTGAATTATGAACTTCAACATACCAATTTGATGACCAAATGCAAGTCACAATATGAGCGACTTCCTCCAAAAGTGGATCTGCCTTCAACAAGGATGTCAAATGATGTCTTCAAGACTGATTGATGATGTCAAGAATCCTCAATAATGATTGGCCTCTTCACAAGATGACAAATACAATTCAAAGTGCTCAAATGATGTCCCAAACTTGGGCGAACTCCTCCACAAGGCCGGCTCTCCTAGAAAATGGCAATGGCGTGCAAGATCGGCGGCTAGAGTTTGAGTATTAAACCCTCAATGTTGGTGTTTCTAATCTGATCTGAAAATCTGAGTAAAATCCTTCAAAGTTAGCGCTCCAAGCATGAAAAGAATGTCATCCAAATCACTGCTCCTAGTGATGGAATTGTTCTCCAAAATGATTGCTCTAATTATGATGAAATCTGCTCCAAATTTCTGCTAAAAAGATATGCAATCTCTGCCCAAGACTGATGCTCAAATTCTGCTCCAAAATTCTGCCCTAGCTGATATGCAAATTCTGCTCCAAAATTCACCCTTTATTCTCAAGGGTTTTCGTCCTTGGAATAATCTTCTCAAAAGTGCAGATCAAAAACAATAAAATAACAAGTCCAATATGATGATGAAATGCCTCACCAAAACTTATATTTATACATGTTTCACTTTTCGTCCTCTAGCTGGCCGACCAAGGCAAAATAAAGTTATTTTTTATTCTTCTTTTCTCACAAAGCCAACCCTCATATGAAATTTTGGTGCCAAAGTAAATTAAATTACCCTAGGCCGACCTAGGCATCCTCTAGGCCGACCACCTTCTTTCAATGGCCAACGTTTCAGCATTTAATTTATCCAAAATTTGGCCGACCCAAACAAGTTTATTCTAGGCACCCAAAATCAAATTAAAGATTTGATTTAATATTATTTTATTCTCTAAAGCTGGCCGACCCAACACAAGTGATATGTTATTTTATCAATTCCCACTTAATCCCTTCCAAGGCCCACATGAGGAGAGACCAATCACCACACTTATACTAGCTCTAGAAAGTTCGCTCCACTAGAGAGTAATTTTGTTAATTCAAAATAAATACATCATAATTATGAGAAAAATATGGCAAGCCATTTCCCATACTCAAAATGCCTTCCAAAAATCATGAAGTGTGGAAAAATCAGTCCAACAGTCTCCAAAAGTGATCACTCCGAAAAATGGGACATTACATTCTCTCATTCACCTCATCAAAGGCTTGGGAAAAATTCCCAATGAACCAAAATCTAGAGGATTTGCTATTTAGCATGAATCAATATTCTCCATGTGTGCATGATGCTCATAAATAGTAGATTGCTCCTCTTTAGCTTTAACTACCTCCACCTGCTCGTCCTGACAACTACCCTTCCAAACAACAGGTCCATCTTTGCACAATGAAACGGTGTGTTGCACCCATTTGAAACTTGACTTATGTTGTCATCTCGTCGTCAAATTGTCTGTGTAAAATTGAAATAATTGTTCGTCTCAAGTCGCCTATGTTGAAATGTCATGTTCTTCAAATTGTCGTAAAAATCGAGTCCAAATTATCATGTCTCGTCAAAGTCGGATGTCAAATTGTTAAAATAATTTTGTGGAAAAACCGAAATGTCAAGGTCCAAAAGTTTAAGTTGTGGGGTTCGACATCATTCGTCTTTCCAAGTCAGTGATCTATCAAGTCCAAGTTGTCATTAAATATTATGTTGAAATATCGTAAATTGTCTTGTTACCTTATTCTTTCATAAAATTTTGATTTTAATATATTAATTTGTAATTAATAAGTTATTATTAATTATATTGAAATTAAAATTTAAGTGTTTTTGTTAAAATGCAAAAAATAAAAATTAAAAATTAAAAAATCTAAAAACAAAATATAATAATAAGAAAAAAGAAGAAAGAAGCCTTTTTATTAAAGCACATCCCTCCTTTGTCGTCATGCGCTTTTACAAAGTAAAGCACTTCCAAAAATAAAAAGCGCCTTCAAATAATATCAATGCACTTCCACAAGGAAATCTCACGGCATTTAGAAAGATGAAGCACGCTTCAAGGGAAAGGAATGTGTCTCTACCAAGAATGAAACAAATTGCGCTCATACAGATTGAAGTGCACCTTCGGAAGGATGAAACATGCCTACTTTGGCATCCACACGCTGGTATGAAGAATGAAGCACCAGTTTTAAAGGAAAAGCGTCGGGGAAAAGGAAACACACCAAAAGTGAAGGAAGACACGCCTTGCAAGGGCAAACAAAATGAAGGCGCTTATCTAATGCGCTAGATCAGAAGGGAAACGCATCCAAAAAACAATCCACCTCAGCAAATAAAAAACAAACCAAAGCGCTTATTTTCCATCCCCACACGCCCAGTCTAAAGTTTAGAAGGAGGTAATCGTGCCCAACCAAGAATGAAGTGCCTTCCCATCCAAATCTGCACGCTCATTCAAAGATAATCGCTCCAAGTTGAAATAAATCACGCCCAATAAGGAACAATTGCTCTACATCAAGAAGAAAGACTCACTAAAATATATAGAAAATCTACACTAATACACGCCCTGTTCCAGTGCCCAGTCAACTATTCAAAGGTGCCATATCACAAACAATACTAAGGCTATCAAAACATTTAAACGCCAAAGAAGAATATCACACAAACCAGAGAATGAAGCGGCCTCAATACATGCCCGTAAATGATATGAAGTAAGGCAACACCTATTTTAAAATCCCAATCAGCATGGAAGAAGGATAATGTCTACTCAAATCAAGACTACATTTTATCATCCCCAATTAGCAAGAAGATAAGGAAATCGACAAACAAGTTTGCTAAATCAACATAAATTTAGACACCTATCTAAAAGGAAGCGAGAAATCAAAATTGATGCAGAGGTATTTCATAACATGGAATATAAAGATCGAACACAAGTTAACATCTGAAGGGAGTATGAAAATTGCACTTGGTATATCTTTTGAGGTGTTGATTTTGCAAAGAATGCTCAGTCTCTACAAATGCTCGGATTTCAGTTAACATTTTAAAGCAAAGTTTACAAAACAAACATTTCAAGTGTTCTAGAGGTTTTCCAAATTTT
Organism: Cunninghamia lanceolata; assembly: GCA_027924645.1. Classification (NCBI taxonomy): domain Eukaryota; kingdom Viridiplantae; phylum Streptophyta; class Pinopsida; order Cupressales; family Cupressaceae; genus Cunninghamia; species Cunninghamia lanceolata. The sequence goes on along the minus strand of BSBN01000776.1, from coordinate 7,678,075 downwards.
GTCAATATAGAGGTAAGCATCGAAGTCAATTGTCAAAGTTTTAGTGGAAATTGTGAAGATTTTGCCAGATTTCAACAGGATTCGCCATGAAAGTTTCACCAGAAAAGTCCAGAGCCGCCTACAAAAGTTTATTTTTAGCATGTGCTAAAAATAGATCATCATCAAGGAGGAAAAACATATCCAAAACTTGCTAATTTTTGCCTTCGCTATTTTTATCTTTGATCAGAGTCAACTCCTATTCGACTGTCATGTGGAGGATAATGCATGTTTGCATGATTTTGATCAGCAATGGATCCACAATTGCATGATTTTAGTTTCATTTTAAGTGGAGCATATATTTTGTAATAAGTTTGCATGTCATACAAACAATAGTCAACTAGGTTAGAGTTCAGTTAATTATTTTCATGCAATAGCCTTGTAAGCAGTATAAATAAGTGCTTTTTGCATAGAAAGGATGGGATATTTTTTAGAGGATTTTTTTAAGAGTTAGCTCTTTGAGTAATTCATTATTTAGTATTCATTATTCAATATCAGTGTTGTATCATGATCAATGAATGAACATCAATAAAATGGCAATTCTCATGCTTCATTATGCTGAAAGTTGCTTGTTTTGTGCTCAACATGATTGTGTTCTTGTTCGTTCAATAGATTTCACTACACCTATCTTGCTTCTGAATGTTTGTTGAAATGTGTTGTTGTTTGTGCTGAGAGTGAAGTCGATTCAATGAACTTGCGAACTTTGTGTTGCAAATGAAGTTGAAAGTATAAGTCGCGGATTTGTATCGTCTTGTACTTGATTTAACCATAGCATTTGTAATTACATGTTTCTATGTCAATTAATCCAAACCGTATGTACTTGCCCTGCTAAACCTCAAAATTTAGTTGAATAGTGCAAGCGTCTAGCAGTATGTTTTAATTCCAGTGAAAAAACCACAAAATCCTTGCTTCATAATTTTGAAAGTGTGTTTCTGCCTTTCGCATGCTGCAAACCCAAAAAGATTGCAAATTTCATGTTTTATTCAGCATTAGTGAGAAAAACCCCTAAAATGTTCTATTTGGATAGTAAGACATTCTTTTTCATATCTTTCTTGTGCCTCCATCTCCTGCTGGTGGGGATAAGCCTAATAAGAAAGCTCCTCCTGCTACCATCTGTATTTTTGCTCCCTTTCAATCTCATCTGATCTCTCTGAAATTCTAACACGATATCCTTGATACTCTTGTTGCCAATTTTTTGTGGCTGTCTAGGATGGTAACCATGTCGATCGGGAGAAAAATAGGCCTCTTGGGGCTGATTATAAACGTAGGCAGGCTGCCAAGAAGGCTAAGCAGGGGGGAGGGGGGTAAACACTATGAGACTGCGGATATCTTTCTACAGCAGGGCTAACAAAGCCATCTCCGTGAAAACGGGAAATACTTTCAGCATTGCATTAGGAACTTGAACTTGTTGCTGTTGTAGAGGATCACTTGAATCCCAAGCCACAAATGGCAAATTTCTTGCTAGAATATTGGGATGCACATAATTATTGTAGGCTGCCATGATCTGCAGTAGTAAAGATCTGAGATAAAATCACAAATGAAGTCACCAGATGGAAGATTCATGCTCCTATGGGTAGTTATTTATGTGATTTTCTACCAAAATCAAAATGTTGAACAAAGATTGGCGAAACATAGATTGAGGTTCGTGAATTGTGTCCCACCGAATGTGCCAGAAACTATTGGTCACAAAATTTGCACTTGGATGTTGCACCCGCATGCACACCTATACGAACAATGGGAAACCTCACAAACGTGGGATTGGGCTTGCGAGATGACCTTCGGGATTTTAGAACCCGACTCTTCTTATGATAGTCAATGCATAATGCTAACGAGGGGAAATAAAAGGAAGAGAGAAACAAAAGTAAAACCTAATTAAAAGGCAAAATGCCAATCACAAAGCTTCCTCACTCATATATGACTGATAGTGCATAGTATTTGCAAATATGAAACATGGAAAATGTAGATGCAACAATGAAAAGTGAAACAACACAATCATTAAACTACAGAAAGTTTGAGAGTCTTAGGTTTACAAATAAAGGCTACATATGCCAATAAGAAAGTAGAAGAGAGATTCAGAATAGGCAGAATGGAGCACAGAGTGATAATCTCCCATTCATGGGTGAATCAACATGAAGACACGAGAGACCAAAATGGCACAATCCATCAAGATTCGTCTAATTCTTGGAAGTGCCCACAAAGGCTAGAGCTTCCGCTGAGTAAAGAACATCTCCCCATTGGCTCAACGAATAAACAATGCCCAACCCTTAAAACATTTATTTAGCTTGTATATATAGCATCTCAGGTCGGCGCGCTCTTGGGCGGGAATCAACTACCCCAACCGCCATAATGAATGCAACATTGAATCACCTTGATGATTCTGGGCAGGAAATTTCTACCCTAACCACTCTCTATGCCTCCGCATCGAATCACACCAACTCCGCCGCTTCACAACTGCATATGAGTCACTTCACATTCATGGCGCCTTAGGAGGACACTTGAGGCAATCGGATTATCTAGACTCATTTAATGAGGCTCAACAACCCTGTTAAATTGTGTCATATTGAAGATTGCAACAATTGGATCTCATGAACCAAAATTGCGACATGAAGGATCGGTGGGAGAGACTAGCTGATGAATGTTGCCAACATGGATGTTGAACTACCACGTGTCCCCTTGGGGATGCATTTAAGTCATCTTTGCAAGGCCTAGGGGCTTGCTGAATCATCGACCTCATGAAATGGTGAATCAGGTTCCTCTGTGCCTTTGAAAGGTCCCTCATAAACACGCGGACCCTTGGATCACCCTTGACTCAAGATCGATGGCTCAGAACCCTTGATGTCTATGATGAATCCCCTTTTGATGCTTCAGGAGAAAGGGATCCACTGGTCGGTGACGTGGCGCAAATGAGCCAATGGCGCATCATTTTGGGAGAGTCGGGCATATACCCTTTTGGAGTTGTGTGGCGCTGCCATGTGGTTCTTTTCTTTCACACTTGGCCTCTCCCTTGGATGAAAACTAGCTGTTAGATCGCTTCAATGAATCTAACGGCTCGGAGCCCTCTTGTGCCCCATCCAATCTCTGCCGCCACGTGGAGGCAACGCACAACGCCTTAAGAGGGTCAGGGAAGCTTTACTTAGGCTCAACGTGGTTGTGCCACATGGCGGCCCTTGAAACGGGCCCACTGCATCTTTTATTTCTATTGAGCTTCGCATTGAATAGCCTTCGCCACAGCCGAGTCAGCGTCATTAACCAATTGCACATTACGAAGCATGTGTCAGTGTTGAGTCTTTGAAATTGTGCACACTTGCACCACATGGAAACCCAGGAGCCATCAGGAGAGTCTCGTTTCTTTTGAGTATTGGAGCCCACCTTCGGGCTGAGTTGGATCCGATAGCCAATGGTGCAACACCATTAAGGTGTCAGCGCAGGAGCTCCACGAAGGAGTGCGAGGTTGACACTTTTCACCTTGAAGAGTCTCAAGGATGCCTTTGCATTTGAATCAATGGGGCCCCACCATTAATGACTCATGTAGCTTCTGGCTAGTGGTGCATCAAGGAAACTGCACTAGTCCTGCAATCTCTTGGAGATGCATGAGGACGACAAGTGGCATGGTCCGCGGCCTCCCCCCTTTTAAATCATTCCAAGGTTGTCTACACCTGTCACAAAGGTGCAATGCCTAAATTGTGTCAGAACTATAGCCTCAATATCGTGCGTGGTGATGCCATGTGTATCTTCTCCATGGCTTTCTTTCCTCACCGAATTGTTGAAGACCTGAGCCCGCCAGATTGATGACTCTTGACTCTCCATTGCCATGTGGCAACAAGGTGCAACCCAAAAGGTGTTAAGACTGATAGCACTGAGAAGATACGAAAATGTAAAACATGGAAAATGATGCATCAAAATTGACGGCCCATCAATGGATGAATTAAGCCCGATATGAGGTCAAAAGAAGCCGTGACTCAGAAAGGAAGGATGCCACCGATTGCTTCATGATTTAGAAATAAAATGTAGAGCAAAAAGCTCTACACAATCCAATAGGTAAAAATAAAGAATTCCAAAGACCATGCCTTGTGAGAGGCAGATAGCAAATCTTGAGAAACAACAGAAAGAGCTAGAACTCCAAGAGTTGATAGTTGAGGACGATAGAGGAGTGAGACTAAGTTGGCACATCACCAAATGATCAAGATCATCACAAAAGTGCGATTGTGAGTAAATGCAGCAAGGGTACTTATGGAAGAAGTCTTGAAACACAAGCAAAGTGAGGTGGTGAGTCTGGAAACAAAGCTCAAGAGACTATAGGTTTTGGTGGAGGGTTTAGCTAGGTCCTCTATAGAATCAGTAGTTCACACTTCATAGTTGGACTAGATGGAGCACCTTGCTACGCCCATGTTACTTATAGAGTTGCCTGAAGGCATTCAGACTTTTCACTTGCAAGTATCTTCTTGAATGTCAATATTAGTTTGATGGGAGAGTCTATTTTGTACTTAGGCAGCAATCTTGTAGTGAAGTTACTTTTAGCATTAAGTCAGCTACAGCCATAAATAAAGTGGTGTCAGGCAAACAATAAGTTGTTTATGTTTGGAAAAGAAAAAAATTTCCTCAGTTAGGTTTTATGTTAAGCAATGTATGGAGTCTGGACCACTATTAATTCCTATTTAAGTCTCGGTCAATTGGGTGGTTGGCAATGGTTAATCCAACAGTCACACCCATGCAACCGACATATATTTATGATCAAGTCTTGAAGAGAGACAGCGAGCATCGCATCCATTCTCCATGAATTCCTGATTGTCATCTATTCCACGTTGTTTTCATATGCATCTACATGGATTTATGACTGTCATCTATTCTACATGGCTTTCATATGAATACAACTTTCATATCAATTATTTATGTTATTCCTTATTTCTACATTGCTTGTTTATTATGCTATACTGTTCTGTTATTATTGTCTATTCTAGTTAGGAAACCCACAATTTACATGGAGGAAGCTGCTGTTCAGTTTGTAATTCAAAATCACATATTTCATCTGGCAGTTGAAAAAATATATAGCTCCACCTTGCCCCATGAATAAAAAATAACTTGAACAGTGTTCTGATATTATTTTGTAGGAAGTGATTGGTAGAAAGAAAAATTATTCCAATGCAATGAAGTTCCTTCTGTAATATCCGCTTAAGCTCTTTATTCAATCATTTTTCTTTGCCCCATCAAATCAAATATTAGAATTTATTGTTCTCGTTGGCTAACACTTATCTTCAGTTCAATAATGCTATAGATGTGGGGGACAGTGATACAGAGGAATGGGCAATTTTTCATTGGCCCACAGATATTTTGGAAACCCACATAACTATCAAAATTCATGTCCAAGCGGAAGGTAGGAAACAAGGTTTAGTATTGAGTTATAGAGCACACATACTTCATTCACACTTTATGGTTGGACTAGATGGAGCACCTTGCTACGCCCATGTTACTTCTAGAGTTGCCTGAAGGCATTCAGACTTTTCACCTGCAAGTATCTTCTTGAATGTCAATATTAGTTTGATGGGAGAGTCTATTTTGTACTTAGGCAGCAATCTTGTAGTGAAGTTACATTTAGCATTAAGTCAGCTACAGCCATAAATAAAGTGGTGTCAGGCAAACAATAAGTTGTTTATGTTTGGAAAAGAACAAATTTCCCACAGTTAGGTTTTATGTTAAGCAATTTATGGAGTCTGGATCACTAGTAATTCCTATTTAAGTCTCGGTCAATTGGGTGGTTGGCAATGGTTAGTCCAACAGTCACACTCATGCAACTGACATATATTTATGATCAAGTCTTGAAGAGAGACAGGGAGCATCACATCCATTCTTCATGAATTCCTGATTGTCATCTATTCCACGTTGTTTTCATATGCATCTACATGGATTTAGTACTGTCATCTATTGTACATGGCTTTCATATGAATACAACTTTCATATCAATTATTTATGTTATTCCTTATTTCTACATTGCTTGTTTATTATGCTACACTGTTCTGTTATTATTGTCTATTCTAGTTAGGAAACCCACATTTTACATGGAGGAAGCAGCTGTTCAGTTTGTAATTCAAAATCACATCTTTCATCTGGCAGTTGAAAAAATATATAGCTCCACCTTGCCCCATGAACAAAAAATAACTTAGACAGTGTTCTGATATTGTTTCTCAGGAAGTGATTGGTAGAAAGAAAAATTATTCCAATGCAATGAAGTTCCTTCTGTAATATCCGCTCAAGCTCTTGATTCAATCATTTTTCTTTGCCCCATCAAATCAAATATTAGAATTTGTTGTTCTTGTTGGCTAACACTTATCTTCAGTTCAATAATGCTATAGATTTGGGGGACGGTGATACAGAGGAATGGGCAATTTTTCATTGGCCCACAGATATTTTGGAAACCCACATAACTATCAAAATTCATGTCCAAGCAGAAGGTGGGAAACAAGGTTTAATATTGAGTTATAGAGCACACATACACAGGAAATTTATTTTTGACTATTGCAATACAGTGCACAGTTATGCAAGAAATCCCTCAGTTTTCCAATGTATGCATAGTGCAGGCTTATGCGATTGTAGGAAGTCATGGCTTGTAAGATAGGTATATCATAACGTGATTGTAGACATAACCAAACTAATGTTGATATGGATTATTTTCTGATGAAATTATTTTTCAAAAATCTAGTCATTGCAATCTAACTGCCAGGTCCCTTCCTGTATAAATGTGTGCTCAAGGTTGAATCTCGATCGATGACAACATTTTTCCACTCATACCTTTTAAGAAAACTTATCTTTTATCATTAACTCCTCCATTTTGTCTACCATATTCTAGCAGGAGTTTCTTGATCATGTGCAAGATGTTCGATTATAAAAATAATCATTATTCTTGTTGACTGGACAGATATATTGATAGTTCTGGAGTAACTGGAGAGATTCCAAGCACTTTCAGAAATCTTCGGAAATTGAAGATAGTGTGAGATTCTGCTATAAATCTTCACAGCCTTTGTTCTTTATGTTAGACTTACAGACTTCATAATATGTTCCACCTGTTTGGAGGGTAGACATCCTTATCTTTGTTTTGTCTTGCAGATATGCATTTGATATTCTAATTTCAGGTGCAATACCCGATTTCATTGGAAACTGGACTAATCTAAATGATTTGTAAGATACTTCTTCTGCACTATTTAGAATTTATGGTTTTAAGTTGATGTAGATCATTTGGAAATCAGTCTAATTTGTCAGTCCGTTGTACACTCTTGGTAGATACCTTTATTTTATACATGTATGCATGTGCACATGTGTTCACAGTAGTCTGGTTTTTATCACCATATCAATCAAATTGGCCTTGTAACCTGTGTTGCAACAGGAGAGAAGTTATAGCCCTGATGTTGCAAGAGAAAATTGCCATTGTATGATACATATATAAAATGACACATGCATAAAAGAAAGAGAAACATGTATATATGCATCTGTTTGTGTGTGACTGTGGACACTAGTTCCTTGATGTGACAACTTCACCAGTATTTGTTTGTAGATTGTAGAGTTCTCCTTGACTTAATTTTTGTGCAGTAACTGTGAACCTTGTTCTCTGCTGCACGATCGAACTAAGCAATTCCTGTAATGTAAAACTGGAAGAGGGTGCCAAAAACTTTAAAATACCATGTTTTTTTATTTACTTGTGCATATGCCACAACTTGAACAAATATCATTCTAAATATAACTTATATAGTACAAACATACCTTGTGCAAGATGCCCTATGACTGTTTGAAGACTTTTGTTGATGGTGCTTCTAGAATCTAGCCCAAGGGACTTTAAACTTATCTCCTTCTTACATTGATTAGAAAAAAATTGTTACGGAAGTATTAGCAATTCAAAATGGTGGTTTGTTAGTACACCTAACATTTTGTTGGCATCTTGTGACAACCTAACTGAAATTTCTATTGCCCATATAATTTAGAACCTTTAGTTTATGGAAGAACTAGATTGTAGATTGATTCCCTGTCACTGAGGTAGCAATATAACTGAATGAGAAAATTGCATTCTTACATTATACCGACGACTGCATTTTGAAATGAAGGCTCAATTCAAAATGGTGGTTTGTTAGTACACCTAACATTTTGTCGGCATCTTGTGACAACCTAACTGAAATTTCTATTGCCCATATAATTTAGAACCTTTAGTTTATGGAAGAACTAGATTGTAGAGTGATTCCCTGTCACTGAGGTAGCAATATAACTGAATGAGAAAATTGCATTCTTACATTATACCGAGGACTGCATTTTGAAATGAAGGCTTCCTGCAAGAGGACATAAAGGAACTGTTCTCACCTCCATTTGTGGATTTTTGACCAGGGTATATTATTGGTGTTGAAATTTTCTCTCCTTTGGCCTGCTATTTTGATGTCCAAACTTTTTCTATTCTATAGATTTGGGTATATCTGTTGACCAATTAGTTATGCAGGAGGCTTTTCGGAACTGCTCTCGAGGGTCCAATTCCTTCAAGCTTCTCCAAATTAACCTCTTTGACAACTCTGTATGTTGTGACTTTGTGTAATTTTTGGTGTTTGTGCTTATCTTGTCTTTGTTTACCTGATCTTCAAATGCAAGGAAGTAAATAAAATCATAAATTGGACTCACACCATTTTTTGAGCCATTTTGTGTATTTTTATTCTAGCAGGAGAATAAGTGACTTAACTTCGGGTGTCACGTCAATGACATTCTTACGAGGCTTGAAGAAGTTAAATCAACTGTAAGTAAAATAATTTGCACCTAAATGGAAAGTCTTGTTTTGTTGTTTGTTTATTACATAGCATTTTCTGACATTTTATGTGTTGTGCAGAGTCCTGAGAAACAACAAGATTTCTGGTGAAATCCCTTCATATGTTGCAGAATTGAGTGAATTGCAGTACTTGTAAGCTAATGTTGCATTATGCCACATTATTTTATTTGTTCTTGGTTTTTATTCTTTATTTATCATGACCTTTTTTGTTTACTGATAAATCAGATAGTGCAGACACAGTAACTGTAAATTCATTACATTCAGAAGAACAACTAGACTGATTTCTTGCAGTGTACCTGATGTAGGGAGAAAATTATTACACGTACTCAGCTACCTACATGAGTGATATTACACGTACTCAGCTACCTACATGAGTAATTCACTAGGACAGACTGTCCAGAATATGGGTTCAAGAGAATTGAAAACCTTCTGGGTCAGTGGAGATCTTAATGATCCCCAAGGTTTACTGCATGGCTATCTTCTCCTGTAAGTAGGAAAGAAACCAAGAATTTCAAGGGGGGCCATGGTTCATGAAAAAATATTGGTCTTTCATGAAATACTGGTCTCTGGCCTTTAATCAATCGGATGATCTCCCAAATATGGTCCTAGCTGGGGTCAAACTCCTGCTGCTTCTAAGTAAATACTGGCAAGAATCTTCCTTGATGAAACTAGGAAATGCCATTGAAGAATACATTATTGCCTAGGAGTTAAATGAAAAACCTTGGAGTGCTGATCTATGCAAGCATTTGTGTCACAAAATAGACTTGGAAAAGCCCTTTCTTGATACAATAGTTGTGTAAAATTGTAAATACATGAAATAGAATGGGAGAAGCCAATAAACTATTGAAATGTCCCTATTTGGTGGAGAATCTGTTATGAAACATGGTCACTTGGTTAGGGCATACCCCTCTCAAGGAACCTAGGAACTAGTAGAGAACTCAAATGGTCCAAATTCTGAGCAGCAGCCTCAGGAAGAGAATCAATCTACCTCTGCTGAAAAACAAATCAAATAGCAGTATATCTCTGGTGTAAAGCTAGTACACCTATAATGTCCCCTTCCTAGCCAGTTTGACAGGTGGGAGCAATTAGCCTATTCTAGGGTTCCCGTAGGCTAATGGTTGATGGTTAGGGAGCTTCAGTGAGGATTTCCAGCAGCGTTGGCACTTTTGGATGATTGATTGAGTTCATCTTCCCTTTCCGAGGGTGTCTTGTACACATTTTCTAGGACTTACTATTTATAGTAAGTTAGACAGGGTCACCGGTGGAGTTGGTTTCGACATTTCTATTTTTAGTAACGTCGGTTGGAGCAGCTAGCACTTGTTTCATGACATTTGAAATGACCAAGGAATAATATTTTAAATGTCAATACATTAAGTTAAATTAAATATTTAACTTATAATGTTTTAATATAAAGTTACTTTATATTATAAAGTAACTTAATAAGGGGAGTTATAAGTTGTTTTTAAAAAAAGTGAATGTGCTAGGTGTTTGGGGAGCACCCAACCCATGGGGACATAAGGAGTTAAGTAATATTAAAATATTAAAAATCAAAAGACTCCTCTTGAGGCGTTGGAATGAGAAGAATAAAAGAAAAGAAAAGAATTCATTTTGGCATTCATCTATTGTTGTGCATTGTTTGATGAAGCTTTGGCTTCGAAGCTGGAGATTTCAAGGGTTTGTAGGGATGAGAACCTCTGTAAATACCACCTTCTACATGGTTGAGAGATACCATCTGGGAGATTTGCTGGTGGTCTCATTCAGGGAACACGCTTGTGCTTTGATTGATAGTTTTGATGGAGTTTTCACAGGTTTCATATTCATATTTTGTGAGCAGCTATTGAAGGGTATTAAGTTGCAGATTGAAGAGTTTATTGGAGTGACTGAAGCTATTTTGCACACTATGCTGGCCGTACCATTCCCAAGGCAGGCCATACCTTGCTGGGAGTCGATTTGAGGGGTTTAGAGTCAATTTATATTTGCTTGCTGAGTGTAGATACTTCTCATCAACGAACATTGGGACTGATAGAGCAGAGATTGCATATCAAAGAGGATTGTAGAGGGATTGTATTGCTGTTGCAGCCAAACAGCCAGGCCCATACAATACCTTCATTGGGATGTGAGACTCCTAGGGTAAAACGCCTTCATTTTGGGGCATATTCCTCATGTGTTAGGGGTGTCTAGGGCCTTGAGACTGATTGCTATCATCTATATGAAGGAATGCTTGGAGTTTGATGCATTTGGAGCATATTTGTAGCAAACCCTTGCTGGTTTTTGTATATCAGATTTGGAACATTGAAGAAATGATAATGGGTATGTTACTGTATTAACATTTGAGCCATTTCATTAACTAGTTATTCGTATTTTTGAGTCTTCATGCTATATTTCCATTTGGGTATCTTTGCATGTCATGTGTTTCTTTACTATTTCCCAATATTATATGTGAAAAAGCAAATGAGCAAACAAAATACACAGCAGTGAACAAAAACAAATAGGCAAAAATTTGGACACAAAAAAACTCTACAAACTAGGGTGTATATTACAGTGGTATCAGAGCTCAGCTCTTCTTGCCATCCTATGAGGTCAGTTGGAAAAAACATGCAAAGTATTCAGTGAGTAATGCAGCCCAATACACACCAATATTATCTGAGAAGAAACATGTCACAGCCAAATCTCGAAGTACCTCCGCATATAGAACCATTCGCAGGTGTTGACAGAGTAGAGGTAGAGATGGGTGATAGAGATCGTGAAGAACCTAGTACCAGGGAAATATTAAATGATTTGGCTGGGGAACAACGTGAGTTACAGCAGAACTTGAACCAGATTTGTGCCCTATTGGCTAGACAGATTGAAGGAAATAACAACCACAACAATAACAACCAAAACAACAACAATATCAGGAATTGAAACAGACATGAGGGTAATGGTGATAGGAGGAATGAGGGGGATGGATCTATTAATAACATGTACCTATATGAAATTTTTTGTCTATGCATACAAACACCCTAAAAAGATGCCTAAACACACCTCCCAAACACCATGTTGCCTTATTATTTGCTAACCCTGCAGGTACCAAATACATCAAAGGAGATTGATACAAGGCCCGAATGGAGAAGGATTCAAAGAAGCCAAATTGGCTGAGTTGTGAAAGATTATCTAGAAACGGAGACCAAAGTGATGAATTGAAGACCGTAATGACACAAATGAACGATGAAGAGCAACAAGAAAACATTTGGCAACTCAAAATTCAATTTTGAAAATTTTGGAAAAAATTTCTAAGGCATTTTGGAGTGCTTTTCCCAAGGCGTGTGCAGAAAAGGCTCCAAATTGCAAAAGTCCAAATTTCAAGTTTCAAGGCTTCTCCTTGTCATTCAGAGTGAATTCGTTGGAAAAAGTGCGTCAAAAAGGTTAAGTCAAAAAGAGCACTTTTCTTGCGAAGCACGCTCCAACTCCAAAGCACTCCAAGGCGAACCGCGCTCTAACTCCAAAGCGCTCCAAATGAAGATTGAAGGTTCAAGGCATAAAGACATCCAATGCAAGATCTAGAGCATTCTCAAGCGCATTTGGAGCACTTTCACCTTGAAGCGCGCTCCAAGTCTGAAAGGCTTCAAAGGCAAAAAATGTTGACATTGATCCAAAGTGAAGAATCTAGGAGATCTTCGTCAAAATTCCAAGGCAAGAATCCGAGTTTTCCAAGGCAAAAAAAGGCGTGAAAAGAGCATGGAAAAAGGATGAAGGAAATCAAGTTTTCAACGAAGGCAAAAAGACAATTTAAAAAAAAGTTTTAAAGGCAATTTTTTTGCCTTGGGAAAAGTGCACGCACCTTCCCTAAGGCGCTCCAAGGAAACTCACGCCATGCAAATGCCACCTCACAAAAAACCTAACGCCACTTCTATTTTAGGGTTTTGGCGTCCAAAAGGAAAAAAAAAAAAAAAGGTTATAAATAAGACTTCACTTCACTTCAACTTCATTCTTCATTTGTGCATGGAAGGCAAATAAAAAGCACTCTATTTTTAGGAGAAAGCATATTGTAACCCTAAGGAGGTGGTGCCTTACTATAAAGAAGGTATCAATGCATTGTTTTGGTCATTTCCAAGGGCAAGAAGAAGGCTTGGAGGCAGCGCTCAACTCGAGGAAGCTTTTCTTCATTATTTTCAGGCTTTCAAGACAGATTGGAGGTGCTTTTAGGGCCAACGCTTCAACAAGGAGGTGGATTTATCACACCATAGCATGATTTTCTTCATCACCTATCATTTCAAGGCAGATTTGCATGCTAGAAGGGTAGCGCTTCACATTGGCAGCCATTTTTGAGGGTTTTGAAACTTTTTGTTTTCTGGTTACGACTGTTCCAGGCTAAAATCACCACCTACAGCCATATAAAAAAAAGTTTTCAAGGCTGTTATGTCCATTTTTTCTCATTTTTTTCGCGTACCCACCTCGGGAAAAGACATTTTCCATCAATCTTGACCATCTAGATCTCAGATCTGACACATTTTTGAAGGTACAACTCCATATTTTCACTTTCCAAAGGCAAAAATACACATTTTTTAATGAAAAATCAGAGTTGGACAACGAAAAGAAAAACCTGATTTTTGAGGACAGCGAGCATAAAAAGGTCTGATTTTGCCTTTTTCAACTCAGGACAGCGAAGAGGAGAGCTTTCCCAAGCCACAAAGCAACCATGCAATACTCTTCAATCACCATTGAGGCTTGTTGGCGTTTCAATTCACACCTCTGGAGTGCGAGTTGAAAACGGATAGCTATGCACAGATAAACTGCTCTCCTATTGTGAGGGGGAGTTCCTTTTTTGCTGATGTTCATTGAAAAGATAAATAAATTAAATTTGCCTATCTTCTTTTTTATTCTCAGCTGTGAGCACAAGGTTATAAAACTCTATTTCGCTGTAGAAGAGGTGTTGGTTTTTTCTCTCCGAATCAGCATAGGGTTTGCCAGTTCCACTGCACAGGCAGATTCGGCCAACAAATACAGGAGGTTGCATGAGCTGCCTCCCCTTCACTTCTGGTTCTACTGCACCAAAGGGGGTATCCCTATAACTAAAGATTTAACTTAGACTCGCCCAATGACAAAAAGATTTAGCTTTACAATAACAGGCAAAATACTCTCATGTTTGGACCAAGATTTGTGTGATAAATCACAAGGTTGGCACTGTTCTTAGACATATTTAATTGGTTGAGGATGAGAGTATGTAGGGGTCCTATTTCTACTCCTACAAACTAACACGTTGAAGCTTTGAAAGGATTTGTTTTGATATTTTGGATGCAAGACAGGGGGTTTTGGATCATAACTATTACACAAGATCAGACCGGTGCCTATCTCAGGGCAAGGAGTCAACTAGACGTATACAAGTGAATGATTTGCATTGGCATTCAAGTCTCAAGGGGTTAGGACTGGTATTTGCCTTACAAAAACCAACCAAGACTGAGTATTTAGCTGCCTCTACTTACAAATATCCCTGTTGACATACATTTTTCTTCATACTTAACCTAAAACAGTTTAATCCACTCCTTGAATGGAAGTCACAAATCAAGCATGCAATACAGAAGGTCTATATTCTAGAATCTGAGGAACCCTTAGCAACTAGATTCAAAATAAGGGATGCATGCAACAAATGGAGACAAACAGCTTAACACATGCAAGAATGTTGGTTCTTTCTCTCCAAATCAGCAAAGGGTTTACCAGTTCCAATGCACAGGCAGATTCGGCCAACAAGAGGTTTTTCCTTTTAATAGACTTCTAACTATAGCTAGGCTTAAACTAAATGACGCTTTTGATTGTCTGAGTAAACACAGAGCACATAAATCAAAAGTGGATGAGGAAAGATTTGTTTAAACACAAAAACTTAAATAAACTTCTCCCAGATTCACATCACAAGACCCATTGTACTTTAATGATGAAAGCTGAAATAAAATTTACGTAAGCCACACATTTGACAACAAACTTGATGATTAATGAGATAGAAAATCAAAGCAAAGGCAGGCATGAGACTTCTATTCCAATATCATCAAGTGGATACAATTTCAGGACAACAATATTGTAGCAAAAGGCAGGCATACAATAAGCATTCAAACACTGGAAACAAATTACACAAAGTGAACAAACACTTGGAATAACAAGATCTGTAGGCTAGAATAGGCACAGCAAATTTGCTATCACAACAGTAGCTCCATTACAATGGGCAAGGCTGCCCTTATTTATACTAAAATCAAAGGAGTAGGGAACCCTAAAATCTCCTTGATTTGCCCTAACTAACTTGCCAACTCGCAAGCTTTATTTCTATTCTAAGACAAAGATTACAACTAACAAATGTTTTAAAACAATTTGCTTTAAAGCAAAGAAAACTCCAACTAATACAAAGTGATTTCTTTCTAAATAAAGAATGGATGAGCTTAGGATGAAAGCAAATGCTTTAAAACAAAAAGCATCTGATTTAAAGCTGCTTTATTTTGAATCACATCCTCATCAACATTCTTTCTTTTCGGTGATGTCATCCATTGATATTCTAGGAAATAATATCTTCTAAAAAGCAAGTGACCACATCTTTGCTAGGAACACTGATACTCTCTAGAATGATATTCTGATTCTCTAACATTTCTTCACCATTGGCAACCATCTGAAGGAATTCATGAACTTCACCCATAGCTTTGTCAAACTTTAGTGTCATTGCGGCAAAACGATCCATCTTGCCAGCACTGATATCACCATTAAAATTGCCGCGGATAAGAGTTTGGAACTTTGCTTGCACTTCCCTGAGATCATACAGGGTACCATCTTCTTTTTCATACGAACAAGGGATCTGAGAAACAAAAGATCTCACAAACTTGAGAGCATTCACCACTTTTTCCTTCCATTCTGCTAACTCTGAGATTACATTGTCATAAGTTTTTACTATGAAAAGATATTGCGCTTTCCAAGTAGAAACGATCTTATCTTCGGCTGAATCAACAAAATTATGTTCTATCTTCAAGTCAGAGATAATGATCTCAAACACCAGTCTATTTTCAGCCATAGTCTGCTATAACCCCTGAATGCCTTGACGCAAATCATGAGCGTTGTACTTTAATTGATAAAATTGTGGAAGCACAACTCTTCCTTTATTGACAAATTCTTGCACCCAGTCCTTCATGTGTCTCCCATAGATGACCAATTGACTGAATTCCTGCTGATCGGCTGGTGATCCCAGATTCGGAGGAAGCATTAAATTAGCCCGTGCTGTGCCATGAAAAAGGTTGGAAATGTACTGCTGCAACTGCCTAACTTCAGCCTTGAGGGCTGCTTTATCTTCTCTATCCTTCAACACACTCTCCTTTAAATTATCCGCTGCAACCTCGAAGAGATTTACATCTATATGCCGGGTACTCCTACCAAGGTTAGCCTTGACAACCTTGAAGTCATCAACCTCAATATCATCAACATCCTTATCTTCTGGAGGTGTTGCAGTTTCAAGGATCATTTCTCCATCAGCATTCTTTTCAATGTGAACTTGCCTCTTCATTTTCCTATCTGGTATGTCTTGGTAGATGCTATTAAGCTCTGTCAAGTTCAACTGATATGAAGGCTTTCTCCTCTTTCTTCCCAAAATGTTTTCAAGCCAGGATGAGCCGTCCTCTCTTGGAATCTCGGTTCTAACTTTATCAACTCCTGATGAACCAATATGTTTCTCAGAGTTACGAACCAGCGAATCTGGCTTTGAATCAATGTGAATGGAAGAAGAACTAGGAGAAGGTGGGGAAACATGAACCGAAGGCAATGTTTCTACATGCGGTGCTAGTTCAGTGGGAACTTCTAATGCAACTACTAGTTGTTCTTGTTGAATATGAACTGGAGAGTCAACCTTTTTCCTTTTCAACTTAGCCATCTTTGTTCCTTTGGGAGGATGTTCATAGCTTTAACCCTTTGTTTTGGTTTTGAAGTGAAAGGTTCTGATGGTTGAACAACTAGCGGCTCTGCAACCTGAATAGGTTCTTTCCGCTTACTTTTCAAGAATATCAAACTGTTTTTGATAACGCGGCTCGTTTTTTCCTCGATCAAGGTGCTCTCTTTAGTTGACCAATTAATTGATGGCAACGGTTGTTGCTCAACCTGATCTCTGAAATATGTGGGAAGTAAAACTCCACCATCATCTGACAAGCCTTCTACATCTTTTGACAAAATGTCAGCCAACTGCCGAAGAGTAAACTTGCTGTAACCGCGTTCTCGCACTTCAAACTCATTAACACAATTAGCCCAGAAATCTTCAATTGCATGCGTATGCGCACAATTTTGACCAAGGTGTGATGCAAAAACACCACAAGGATCATATGAAGACCTCCTGTCAAAAAACTTAAGACTATATTTGGACATTTCACTTCCAATCACTTTGGCATCTGCTCCAGATCTACATCTATAAATTCCTATCCCAATTGGAAAATTGAAAGCCGACTTGCGTCTGCTATGCAGAAATGTATGGACTTCATAGACCTGCCTCAAAAATTCCATGAAGGCTACTTCATCTGTTGGATATCTTGACAACATGGTTGGCTCTCTTGAGAAGCCATATACTTTGATGTAGGAAAAAGTGGGAAACTGGATAAACCAATCAGCCCATTCTGCCATTGCCATTTTGGTATCCACTAAAAATCGTATATGCAACTCATTATCCAGATCTCACACTGCATGCATTAGGAATGCATCATTTACCTACCTATAATGTCGCTCAACTTGAGAAAATTCTAACTGCGGGAAATGGTGATAAACATGCTAAATGTCCAGAGTTCCAACAATATTCAAACCTCTAAATTGACCCTGAAAGGCCATCAGCTATACAAGGTATGACATCGTGTGGAAATCATGGGCCCTTTGAAAATCAGTTATTTGCTGGTGGAGACTATCACTGATGAGTGCCGACCAATCATAGAATTCTGTTCCGTCAACAATCTGGGACATGATGTAAAACATCCAAGGCTGGAATTTGTTAGCATTTGTTTGACCCATGATCCGGCTTAGCAGAGTAATCATTATTGCATATTCTTCCTTGAACTCTCCACGTCCGATGTTCTTTGGCATGACATTCTGCTTTTCCTTCAACCACCTCTGAGCAATCTTTTTCTGGTACTTTTCTTTGTCATTGTTCCACACTGTCTTGCATTCTTCAATTGAAACAACCAA
Organism: Cunninghamia lanceolata; assembly: GCA_027924645.1. Taxonomy (NCBI): domain Eukaryota; kingdom Viridiplantae; phylum Streptophyta; class Pinopsida; order Cupressales; family Cupressaceae; genus Cunninghamia; species Cunninghamia lanceolata. The sequence continues at coordinate 7,660,089 of BSBN01000776.1, read as the reverse complement.
GTTTTCCCTCCAGATTGGTATTGAAAAACACCTCTCAATGTCGTTTGGCCTTGGGCTGCAGAGCACACGTCCATCTCTTGTGACTGAATTGTAATGCATCATACAAGCAATTACAAATTCGATACTTTGCACTGTGATGGGAAAGGATGCTGCTGCAAGCAACCTGGAGTGATTCAGATTCTTGATAGTATTGTTTCTTGCATCTTCCAAAGGATGTAAATTGAACACTGGAAGAACTTTATGCAAGTCTGTCTCAAAAATTCTGAGGTAATCATGAACCAATGCCATTTTAGGCTTGATCTCAATTGGAGTGTACTACATACTAAAAGATTTGAAAAATGACTATGAACACGCCTATGTTGGAAAAATCTTGAGCAAAAGGCTGAAAATTACTTGCTGATTTCTTCTAAAAAGCAGATTCCGAGCAAAAAGGCTGGCACATGGGTTTTGTAGACAATTCCGTTTCAAAGCAATTCAGATTGTTGGATTTTAAAAAAGCGGAGGATTTCCCGAAAAAGAAGCAAAAAAATAGATTCCCGAAAAAGCAAATTTCTCAATCTTCAAGAGGATGAAATTCTGGATGGACCCATCTCGATGAAAATTGAAAAAGCTTCGGTCCTGTTTATGAAAAACGATCCCCTAGAAAAAAGGACCCTGAAAAAGCATGCCTCCCTGTTTCTTCATCCCAAAACTACGAAGAATACTGAAAAAACACTTCGTTTGAGCCTTTGAATCTTCGTTGGAAGAAAAAAAAAAAAATTTCATCTGGATGCAACCTGCAAAAAATAATGAAATAAAAGAGGCCAAAACTTGTCTTTATAGAACTTTAGGGCAAAAAAATAGCTTTCTTTGTGAAAGAATAAAGCTTCAATCTTATCCATGAAGAAAGCATCTTTTAAAGCTCAAATCCAAGTGGATGTCTTCAAATAGGAAGAATCTCTATTTTATAGCTACCTATGGCTTCATGTGTGAGATGACGAAAAATATCTTCTTCGATGATGTCATCAAACACGCGAGGTTCCAAAAGTGTTAGCCAATTTTCCCTTTGTTTCGACACTTTTGCGCTCGTTTTGACTCCAGTATGGCCTGTCCCTGACTTCAACAATATGGCAAATTGTCACCGTTGACTGAAAAAGCTGACTGATCATGGCATCTTGAAGATTTATTAACCGTGATTCCATCCTCAACCTCAAACTGATAATCTGACGATGTTTGACTGCAAATCTGACCTTCGAAATCTGTTGCCAGACAAAGATCTGGAAACGGCTGTCGAAAAACACTATCGAACATGAAAATTTTCTAAGGCATGAAATCTTGGGCACCCCTAGCCTCCAGAGGCGCCTGGTTTTTAGTGCCTTAGCCATTTTTTGGAAAATTTCAACTTTTTCAAATTTTTGATTTGCGTGCACGTTCCGATGACTGTAGACCCCTGTTTGGCTATCGATTTCTGCTTGTTGGAGCAAAACTGAGTCTGATGATCTAGCAAACAAGCAAGCCAAATGAAAACTGAGCTGATTGTACCTTCTGTCTGCCTTGGAAAACGCGTCAAATTGATTTGCAGTGAATTTGACCGGGTTGACGGAGGAGGATTTGTCGTTTTCCAAAAAAACTGAAAAATATTCTAAGGCATGGAAAAGTGGGCACCCCAGGCCTCCTGGGGTGCCTGGAATTTTGTGCCTAAGAAAATTTTTGATATTTTCAAATTTTCATTGCATTCCTCGATTTTCATGCCAACAGGTCCTATTTGATCTTCGTTTTCTGTCATCCGGATGGCTGCTGAGGCAGGACGGGAGGTGAATTGAGTAGCCTAAACACATCTGTGATGAAATCCCAGCTTTTACCGGTGTTTGATTGAGTTTGACCAACTTTGACCACTTGGAAACAAGCTATCGGAGAGTTTTTTGACGTTTCTCGAAAAACTAAAAAATATTCTAAGGCATGAAAAAGTGGGCGCCCTTGGCCTCCAGGGGCTTGGAATTTTGTGCCTTAGCCAAATTTGTGATTTCCAACCTCTGTTTGCAATTTACTCCGTTTTGAGTGCTAGCAACTGCTTCCTTATGTCAATTTTGACGATTTGTTAGTCAATCGCCACTGGATGATGAATGAACTAGATAGCCTGGGTACATCTGACGTGGATTCCAGCTTTTCAAGGCCTGTCGACCAAAATGACTACTTTTATTCAGCCCAAAACTGACTGATAGAGGCATTTCTAGCATTTTCTTGAAAAACGCGAAAAAAATCTAAGGCATGAAATACTGGGCTCCCCTGGCCTCCAGGGGCGCTTGGAATTTAGTGCCTTAGTCAAATTTGTGATTTTCAACTTTTCCTCCTCACTCCGGATCCATCTTGCTTCGTTTTGCGTTCTCCGCCAAATCGACGACTGTTCGTCAGTTCTGCGTCATTGGAACAACGTTGAAAACTTGAAACTGATTTTTGGCAGACGAACTTCCTCCATTGCTGACTCTGGATCTCGTGCTTCGCCTTCTAAAAAAATAGAAATGACCCAGTGGAGAAAACTTGATCTTTTGCAGATTCCGTTTGGACCACGCCAATCGTGAAGCAAAATCGGCCAATCAGAATTAGGTACGACATCTGAATCGGAGATTCTATTTTTAGAAAATTTTGCCAGCATCCGTATCTCAAGAAACCCAGAAAACCTATTTTGACATCTATTTTTAGAAATTTTGACTTTTTGACTTTTTGGATGAAAACTTTTCTAGATTTTCTCAAAATACCTTAATGAAGCAAAAATTTTGATTGGGTAAAACAAGGCTAAATCCCCCCTTGTCCACGAATATTCCAAAGTTAAAGAGACGGATTTGTGCCAGGTTTCACCTGAGGGTTTTGACTTGGACTCTCTGGTAAAGGCAGGCAATGTTGCGGCAAAGAATCTAATGTATTCTGGGCTAACCCAAGCAGACTCATTTCTTATAGCCACTCAAAGCCTAGAATTTGTGCTAGCTTGCATAAAGCACTATGGTCCTGAATCAAGAGAAATCAGAGCAGTGGATGGAAGGGTAATTGCAAGCCTCAAACCAGATGACAGAGTTTGCTTTTGGGATACCACCATTTGAAGAATCACTCACCTTAGACCTTGAAGATTGTGACAGAGTGTGGAGCTCAAATGCTGATAAATGGAGTTCAAAGATGAATATGCAATTATGATCACACTACTCAAATAATCATAGAGCTTCATCTTCCATTCATATGGCTAGGGTTTGGGCTTTTGTTTTGGCACTTGTGGATGTAATTGAAGGTCTGAATTTCAAATCAGACTTGACTAATTCTACTTTCCAGCCCTCATTGCTTGTAATCATCTTTAAAATCAAATAAAGAAGATAAGCTATCTTTGCCGGGTATGTTCATCTATGTTTATGAGAGTTGTTTGATTGCCTAATATCACTATTTCATGTTCTTTTCTTGTGATTTGGATGCATGCTTTGAACCTTTCCATCTACATGATATTATAAACTCATTGTTGAAAACCAAAGTTGAAAAACCTAGTACTTTGCAAGCAAAACAAATCAAAAAATTTCAGACCAGCAAAGGAAAATTTTTAGTTAGCTAAGAGAAGGGGTTCTTACAGAAGGAAGCCCCAAATACACTGTAGCATGTTGAAAACACTGAAGAACACGTTGATAAACCCTGATAACGATGTTTTTACAGTCTGATATGTTGGTGTAGCTCTATTAAAAACCCTCAAACAACAAATATGAACATCTAGAACCTCTGAGATGCAGAAAGTACATCTAACTGATTAAAACATGCAATACCATCCTAGGCACCTCTCATAAATGAAGATTTAGCTTGAAAAGAGGGGCGATTCAGCCAAGGATCCTCACGCCCTCCTACAGGTACGGTCTCTGCTATAGCAGTACGACTAGCAAGTAAACACTGATATTCACCCTCAAAAATTGTTCAAACATCACCAAAATCTGCAGAATGTGTGTGGCTAGCAACTAGAATGTTTTTCATTTCATCATTATGGAATTTGCATGAGATTTCATCCTTCAATGACTCCAAACTACACGGAAGCCCTCGAAGGAAATGGTATGGCCAGCTAGAAGAAGCCCTTCACAAACTCCAAACAAAATATCAGTACTATCAAACTGAAAACACAATTCCAAAATGAATACTAAACTCACACCAAACCCAAAACAACCAAATCAGAAAATATCAAACTCTATTGCATCTCCATTGTGATTCCTGCATTGAAATCACTAAGTCTAGCTCAGGGGGGTTTTCATCCCCGAAACTAGAAATCTCAAGAGGGTTTTCGTTCTCAAGAAATTCGAGAAGAACTCAGGGTCTTTCCATAAGAAAATGCAAATTCATATCATGGCTAAACCTCCAAATGAGCTCCAACTCCCTTTTTATAACATTCTGGAGTGAATATAAAATTGCTTTTTAATTTCCCTCCAAAACTCCTTTTTTGAAAAAAAAACAATACACTTTATGGAGCACATTCCCGTTCAAGCCTAGCACCCCCCTTCTGTGAGCACAACTTAAACACTTTTTAGAATAAATAACTAAAACCTTAGTTGCCTTTTAAATTCTACTTCATTGGGCAACTTAAGTTGTAATTATTTAATAATTAAATTGCTCACCGAGTTGCAGAAAGTATCAAAATGACACAATTATGAAATTCTAATCATACCATGATAATACTGAGATCAAATAACGAAGAACTAAAGCAACTCGGTGCCAACCTAAACATAACCTGCCTCTCCAAGAAGTGTGGAGAGCTCCCAAAAGGTTGGAATCATAAACTGAAAGCATCACGGGACTCAACAAGATCCCTTGAACTTGATGCCACGAATCAAACTCTCATCTGATCAAACCCGTACTCTCCAAGAACGTTGGAGTTCTCCCTTGCATACCAATTAGCCTATGGAAAAACTTAGAAATAGGCTAATTGTCCACAAACTGGTTAAGCTTGAGAAGGGGACATTACAGTCCTCCCTCCCCAGAATTGCTTGCCGTCAAGCAATTGGAAACTAGGATGTTTCGAAATCTACTCATTCTCCCATGTAGCATCCTCAATTGGAAGATTCTTCCACTTCACTAGATACTCTTTGATATTCCTCTTCCTCAAATTGTGCTCTCTGGAATCAATCACTAACACTGGAATCAAGATGAGTTTCCCTTCTTCATCTAAAGGAGGTAACTCAGAAAAGGCAACAACATTTTGCCCAAGTGCCTTCTTAAGGCGTGAAACATGGAAGACATTCTCCACCAATCATCATTTCCCATAATCGATATGAGGCAATGCAAGCTAGTGGACCAGGAGAAACGACCTGAATGAAGAAAAAGGTATTAGACATAAAAATATGTTGTTTTTAACTGTCAAAGCAAAGGTATAATCTAATTTTTTCCATCCAAGGTATTAGTACAATGAAACAAGTAAGAATGATGCCTAATAAAATGAAATACTAGTATTTTTCCATTGCATTGGAGATGAAAATATTTTTGAATGCCTCATTTATGTTGTAAACAAAACCTCAATTTTAGTCTTCCATCAAAGGCTGGTTGACACATAAATTACAAGTCATCTAATTAAAAATGATACATCATGAAAACGAAAGCTCAATATTTTCCATTTGCAACAGATTCATCAACATTTTTGAATGTCTCATTTATGTTGGTAAGAAAACCTCAAGCTCACTCTTTCATTGAAGTCTATTTGGCACATACATTACAAGCCATCTCATTAACTTCAAGTTGTATCATAAAGATAAGATTTATATATGCTAAGCTAGATAAACTTCCATTGAAGTTTAAGTTGAGATGCTTGCAATATATAACACCCTTGATCTTGTCAAGATATCATTGGCATACATCCCTTTGTCTTAAAATCACCTTGGGCGTTTCTTCCTTTATATAACATCAACATACTTGTTATTTACCTTGTATTCATATCTTGCTTTTTCACATCCCCTAGTCCTTATATTACTAAGAGAAATTGAATATTGAATTGGAAGACAATTATCTACAGCCAACTAGTCAAAGGGGTTGTGGTCAAGTAGTAGTACCACTTGGTTCTCATGTTGGAGACCAAGATTCAAATCTTCCCAAGCGACATCTTAGTACTAGTAGGCGAGTTGAAGCAGTAGTCACACTTCAGTTGATTGATAAAGTGATAATTCCACAAATGATGTTGGTGGAGTGTGTTGGAGGAACGAAGGAGGGAGAAAGAGGAGGAGGTGACCCACAAGAGGAGATTGGTAGTGAAGTGTACATGTTGGAGGTTGCCCTATAGGAGAAGGTAAGAGGTGAAGCATTCAAGCTAGAGGAGCACATTGGTGGTTTGAAAGAAGACAATGTTGAATTGGTTGTCCTGCAGGAGGAGAGGAGTCATTGCCCTATAGGAAGAGATAGTTGAAATATTATTTCAATGGTATCCCTTGCTAGTAGAGTTTAGGTTAAAGTGGCATTCTCGCAAATGAATTGTATGGGATGTGGGTGTTGTGAACAAACCCTCACAATTCAAGGGCAAGGGCCCCAATAAAATCCCCACTAAATGGTGTAAAAAAACTATTTACAGCTAACTAATCTGGTAGCCTCTCTTATGCTTCTTTTTATTTTCACTTTATTTAGTTAGACTCATAGAAAACATATGCAAAATAACTTAATGCATCAAATTATGTTTTATAGATGGCTTGACATTTCACATAACTTGAATTTCTTCTGGTCAATTATATAAGATTATGGTATCTAATTCCTAATTAGAGAATTGGTTCCATTTTGTTCTTTTCAATTTAAAAAGTGCTTTTGTAGGTATCCCCTTAGTTATAATTAAAATAATATTCTTCTCTTGATTTGTATGTCAGTTTCTTATCATTTATAGTTGTGATAAATTCTTTTGGCAACTTTAGTGTTCCATGATGCATACCAACTCTTAATTAGGATATCTTGCAACTGATTGACTGAAATTTCACAAGGACATCATAGCAATAACTATTGGGATTGAGTTTACATTATTCAATGAGTAATAGTGTTATGCAAATCTTCAAAGGACCAAATTTGGAAAAAAAATAGTCTAGTTTATGATACATATATTGATATGCCTTGTGAATGATCTTATTTGTCTATAACTACTTATTCTAAACTATTTCTTGTGTCAGGGACTTGAGTTTTAATAATTTTACAGGAGAGTTTCCTACTTCACTTCAAAGTTTGAGCATTTTGATATTCTTGTAAGTGACTTGCCTTAAAAAAACTATATTTGTTCTAATCATATAGGTATATTCACAAGTATTTGCATTCCAAAATTATCTTACTAGTCTCGTAGGGTAGTTGATAATGTGGACCCATTTGAACACAACTCATTGCATCAATTGTAGGTTTCTTGGGAATAATAATATGTCTGGGAAGCTTCCGTCACAAATGAGTTCATCCCTTATGTACATGTAAGATCTCTCTCTCTCTCTCTCTCTCTCACACACACACACACAAAGATATACACATGGATACCTAGCATACTTGTAAATTAGTGCATATAATATGCATGCATCTTCTCCTAAGTTACTGGGTTCTTCAAAAATAAGCATCGAATTGCAAAATTCTAGTGTGGATTTTGGTTCTAGGTCGGGCTAGGGTTCGCACTAGGTTCTGCCTAGGCACCCTAGGTATAGAAGGACCCAAAACACATTTGAGGTGCTCGAGCAAACCTTGGGTGAACCCAGGTTGGACCCAAGAGGACCCTGAGTAAAATTTGCAATTTTGGACATTGAAAAAAATTAAAACAAAAAAACATTTATCTAACCCTAATTTTGCTCTAGAATGCTCACATTTCACCCATTTTGTCTAAAGTCACTCAAGTTACATTCATTTCACAAGTAGATGAGACCAAAACACTAATTTGTCTCCAAGTTGCTATTTTTCATTCACTATGACTCGTGAATATTACTATTTTTAATTATATATGTATACATACACACACACACACACAAAAGAACACATACCCAAACATGGGAAAAAAATCTTCCATATTGCATATTGAAACTTCGAACTTGTACTTGAGCCTGAACCCAAACCGGCAACTTAGATCTTCTCATTGATTGACTGATGTACATCTCAAGATGCTTGCGCATAAATAAAATTTAACACGCATTTGGAATGCCCCTACGACGAGAAGGTCAATAATGGCATTTTAGAAAAAGTACCATAGGCACATGTGCACGGTTATTGGATACGGCACCCCCTTTCCTTGGGTATAGATACAAGTATGATACAACCTGGATACGACTTGGGTATCATGCCTGCTCGTACCTAAAATGTGATCAAATTTGGAGTTGCGCTAAATATGTTTGGATTTAGCAACCTAATCTAATTGTGTCGTATCCAAGTAACTTTTTGAAAAATAAGAATATTTAAACCCTAAAACGTCAAAAACATCCTAAAACATAAAAAAATCGCAGGAAAATAGGAAGAAATCTGATTCAACAATAGTAGCCTTGAGAAAACACGGGAATTTTTTTCTGGTCAAAGAAATTTAAGTTTAATTTTATGTAGTAGCATCCATATCTATTATATTAATCATGGCCTCGTCTCCAAACATCATTGGTAGTTAGCCAAATGGGGCGACATCATATACACTAAATTCAATTGCCTTTCTCTTCCTTCTCTTCTCCAACAATGATCACATTCTAGTATCCATGTTCCTGCAGCTTGGGGCTCAACTCCATACATATGGGTGGCATGTATGATAGATAAGTGTTACTGATCTTCCTTCACGATTGACCTCTCTGCAATAGGATGTATGCTTCTTGAATTCCACAACAAGATGGATGCTTATCCCTTAGTCATAAGTGGCCATGGACGTACTTTATTAATGCATTAATTTTATTAATATTAATTATATTTAATAAGTTTGTAACTTATTAAGTTTAATACCATTTATTATTGATGGTAATTTTATATGTATTTAATATTTTTATTAATATTTAAATTTAATACGTTTAATAATATTGTTAATAAAAGTATAATATTTAAATATCAAATAATATGTTATATTTTGATATAATAGATTATTTAATAATACATTTTTTAATTTGATATATATATAGAGCCATATCTAGCCATATCCATAAGAGGGGGTTTTGAAAAATAGTTGTATCGGTATTGGATACCATATTCCATATTTGTGTCCATGCAACTTTTCATGTGTAATGTTATATCTTTAGTGGGGGCAAAGCAGGTTAGTCTGATAGTTGGTTACTACTTGAATTCCAATTGAGGGATATAATGTGTGCAGTCAAAACAACATAAGCTCCAATAACATAGCTAAGTATAACCAAGAAACTTGACCTAAATGTTAACAGAGTTTTGTTCAAATTGGTCCATTACAGTGTCCCATTGCTCATCGTCGGAGCAATCTCCTCTCAACTACTGTCCTTTCAGGACCATTTACTTTTGTTTTACAAGGTGAAAAGAAAAACATTAAATGCATGAAAGCATAAAAAAAATAAAAGCAGTTTGGTGCAAAAATTCTAGATATTGATATAAACTAATATTGTAGATGACTGGGATTTTTTCTAAAACCAGAGAAATAAATTCTTAAAGTTTGGTTATTAAAAAACCAAAGCATACAAATTACACGCTGGTCCAAAAAAAAGAGCCAACCTACTTAAAAAATAGACATTTTGAGAACAAGGTTTTAATATGAAAGGTGGAAAATGGCGTAGAATGAAAATCTTCATTCTGTTGGTTTTTCTTCTAAATCAGCATTAGGGTTTGCCAGTTCTAATGCACAGGCAGATTCAGCCAACTGAATACAGGAGGTTGCGTGAGCTCCTCCCCTTCACTTCTGGTTCTGCCGCACCAAGGGGGGTGTCCCTATTTGATAAAAGTATGACCTTGACTAGCTCAATGACAGAAAGATATAACTTGACAGCAACAGGCAGAATACTCTCACGTAAGGACCAAGATTTGTATAACAAATCACAAGGTTGGCAACATTCTTGGACATATATGTCTGGTTGGGTATGAGAGTACGCAGGGATCCTAATCCTACTCCTACAACTAACAGGTGGAAGGATGAAATGGTTTGATTTGATTTTTGGATGCAAAGCTAGACATGGTATATAACCTCAACACAGAGCTAGATTGGTGCCTATCCAGGGCTTGGAGTCGGTAGACATACACATGTGAATGATATGCATGAACAACTAAAACTGGATTTCAGGGGGACACATATGATACCTGCTTTATAGATATCTCCCAATACAGAGTGTTAAGCTATCTATACTTATGGCATCCCTACTGCAGTATACCCTTCCCAATGTTCAATCTGAGAACAATTTAATCTACCCCTTGAGCAGAAGTTAAGAGATCAGACATTCAACACAGGAATTCTATGTTCTAGAGTCTCAAACATTGCTTAAATATCCAGACTCAGAAGAAAGATACATGCAATACTGGAGACAGAATTAACAAAACACATGCTAATATAGCATTTCTCATATAAAATTAACTATGAAATCAGTGGATTCATGCAAAAATGTACAACAAGAGATACATAAACTCACAGGTTTTGCTGTACAGAGCAACCAAATCAGCTGTATTGTATTACAGAGCCAAATGTTCAACTTTCAACAACCTAAAATGAGTAACACTTCCTGCTTATAACAGCCAAAGAAGCGTACTCAGCATTAATTACATGGCTTTGACAAAAAATTCGCCAGATACAGATCCTTCAAAGGAATGGCGCTCAAAATTTATTGCTGCAGAGACAGAAAGTAGACAATGGTGGCCTCGAGCCCTGTGCCACCATCTGGAAGTCCTCATGTCAAAAATCGGGTACATGACTGTTCAACAACTCGCCCATGCCCCTGCTACAGTCGCCATTGATGGCTCAACCACCCGCGGCCGCTTGAAAACCGTCGCAGCACTTCAAAAAAGAAATTCCCGCCAAAACACGTTTACCACAGGTTCAAAAAATGTAGGGAGATTAATCCCACATTGGTGCCGCAGAGACAACTTTATCATTTTAAAAACACGGCCGCATGTATAACAAATGTCGAGCGCTTTTGCCGCGCTCGACGCATAAGCCTTTGTCCAAAGCCTATCGCCAAGACCCGAGCCATCGGCACACTCCCAAATCCTCCTGCCGACATCAATAGTCTCTCCGATGCCTATCGCAATTCCCTGTCGGCCAGACTACTACCATCGGACTAGCCAAAAACTTCCCTGGCCGATAGACCAACTCTCCCCGATGACCAAGCAAAACACACTTGTCGCCAAGATATAGACCATCGGCCAAGCATTCCACAGCTCACCCGATCTACCAAGTCTCTCCGATGGCCATCAAAACACACCCTCGTCGGCCGGAGATAGACCATCGGCACAACAAAAATCATGCTTGCCGACAACACAACTCATGCCAATAGTCACCTTCAAAACCTTCGTCGGTGAGAATACCTCCGTCAGGCCGACCAAAACTTCCTTCACCGATCGCACACATTACACCGATGAACACAACGCCCAAATCCTCATCGGCCAGAGAAACGATATCAGTAGAGGTCAAAACCCCTCTGTCGATAGCAAAAGTCTCGCCGACGGTCCACTCCATATTCCCCATCGGTGTGACCCGCACCGATGACTCCTCATCAACCCAACACTCTCCATCGGCAGATACTCCAACTGCTAGCCCGATAGCCCATGTCACACCGAAAACACTCCCTTCGGCCAGACCATCGGGGTGACCTCCCTCTATTGGCGAACCACAAAATACACTAGCCGATAATACAAGTCTTGGCGATGAACACACAAATTATCCTCGTCGGCGAGACCCACGCCGATGACATCGCATCGGCCAAACATCCACTGTCGGCCGAACAAGAAACTGCTTCGCCGATAGCATAAAACACACCAATGACACCATCGGTAAGAACAAACCCGTCGGGGAACCAGAAAAAACCCTCGCCGATGACAATCATTACGCTGATAGACCTTGGCCTCCCCCTTCTGTTGGTAGGAGTAGCTCCGTCAGGCTAGCCAAAAACTCTTCGGCCGATAACACCACTCACGCCGACGAACACCTGAGATACCCTCATCGGCATGACCACTGCCATCGGTGGAACCACAATCTCCCACGCCGATAGTACAAAGTCACAGCGATGAACAAAAAGCCTCACTCTGCCCCCTTGTCGGCTAAACACATGCCCATCGGGAAACCAGAAAGAAGATACGCCGATGACAGAAGTCATCCCGATGGCACATCACCACCACATTAGTGGAACCGAAAATACTCCAGCCGATAGGCCAAACTCTTGCCGATGGACAAGAAGACCTAGGGTTTAAATGAAGAAAACCTCCAACATGCAGAAACAACCTCCAGGTCAAAAATAAGTGCCAACACATTCCATCTCCAATTCTTTGGTGATGCAGAATTCAGTTTTTCTCGTAAAGACTAGGAGGCAAATTTTTAGTGATTGAACAAGGAGGGTATTCTTTAGATTGTATAGGTGAAGTAGAAGTCCAACTGCAATACTGTTGGTTAATAGATTTGTCCTTCCAAGATAGTTGTGAAAATGACTCAGTATGCCCGAAATGAAGAACAAAAACGTAACAAACAGTTGGAGGAATTATCATTGAATTGGCAATTCTCCTCTGAATTTTAGAGGTACAACTCCCTCTTATGCTATGCAATGAATGTAAGCATAGGGTATGCTTTTCACCATAAAGCAGAAAAGGTAAACTAACATCTACTCCTAACTAAGAAAATCGATGCGAAAGATTATCAGAAAGAAGTGAATGCAAACAAATGACATCCAGTCCACCTATCCTACATCCACGAACCATACCCAAGGAGTGAACAGCGCATCCCCTTTCAATAGATGAATGAAAATAAACACCCACACAATCTAGCATAACAAAAAATACATTTGAAAGTGATTACAAAGATTCAAAGTCTATTTGCAATCAAAAGAAAGCATTAACAAATACATAGATTTGAAATATATCCTTTATCTCCCAAATGCAAAATGTGAGTTTAAAAACCTCCACATCCCTGTACAACAAAATTGTGCAAAAAGAAAAACAAGCTATTCCCATCCCCCAGATAGTTGGGAGAGAGATAAGATCTGATCCCTTTTTCTTTAAAAGTCCCTCCATTTATAGTTTTTCAAACCTCAAAATATGCCTAAACATAACTGTCCGTAACGGTCCTCTAAGTAACCGCTATCAAGAAAGCGACCTCAAAACAATTATATTACATCAAAACTTTGATTACCACCGTTAATTACAAAAAGATTTCGTGCATGCCAAACAAGTGGCATTAGATGGCCCCAAGTACGGGGGCGATTCCTAACTCCAGTCTTATTTCCATGAAGAGATTATGCAATTCAGCACGTTCTTCCTCTTCCTCTAGCACGAAAATTACCTTGCGATATTTAGCATAGCTGGTCTTCTCTTTACAGGTAACTGAGCGCAACTGGGAGATGATATCAATTTGCTCTTCTTCGGGCCAGTTCAAATCGGGTTACAGGATGGGCATGAGTTTATCATCCCAAGTCTCATTACTCGCAGAAAGTCCCATTTTGAGAATGTTTTGGCTGAACCCAGAGGTACCGCCACCTTTCTCTGTAGACAAGCTGATTCAATTACGCTAGTAGGTAATGATGGCTTTTAACTGGTTGATGCTGTGCTACCACCTTAGTGAACTCCGTTACACTTGTCATTTAAGAGGTAATTAATGCATCATTGATTTTGTACTTCGAGAAATGAGTCTTAAAATTGAGCTCGTATTTCATAACTCTTGAAAAGACATTCCCATGATATGCCGTACGGATAATCAAATGAGCTGGCGATGCTTTGAAAACTGGGAATCCGTTGGAGGGTCACAAAGTCGCAAAAAAGTAGAACCATTGAACCACATATCAGGAGTTCCGAAGTTTCGAAAACCTTCGACAATGAAAGAAGTCGGGTTATCAGAGCTCTTGCGAACTTCCGAACTGTTAGAGTGATGTTCAAAAACTTTCAACTTCCTCGACAATAAGAGGAGTCGGAAGGTCGGCTATTTCGCGAACTTTTGAATCTTTCAAATAGAAAGGAGTAGGAACTTTATGAGGTTCATGAACTGGTGAGATTCCCGACAACAAAGAGTTGGAAATTTATCAAATTTTTTAAACCTTTGGGCCACTAAAATGATAACTTAATTTATCTTTAGAGCCATGGGTCTTCAAAAGATAATGTTTTGGCTTAAAAACTGGGCATTGTGTAGAATGAAGTCAAGATCGGGCCCGTAAAAGGAATTTTTATCAGCTTTGCAAAGATTAAATCAGTTTTGTGATTTGACAGGCTCGGGACATATAAGTGAATGCATTAAATTTTGAAAAATTTTGAGTTCAAGATTTGGGACAACAACAGGTTCTAATTGGGGACGAGGACTACAAAGGACAAAGCAAGGGACCCAGAATCTCAAGTATAGACCAGTGCTTAAATCCAAGGGGCAATAGAGTCATAGAGTACAGGGGACAAAGGAGCCAGAGCAAGCCAAAAAAAGGGGACAAAACAAAAAAGGGATCTACACAACAAAAACTCCTAATATGTACATAGCAGGAAGACCCTACCTCCAAAGACTCCAGAGTGATCATGCGAATCCATTAATGGGCTGGGAGAAATAGCAGTCTCTGCGAAATAATGGTTGGTGAATGAGGAGCCCCCACACAATCAGCTGCCAACCTGTGACCACCATGATCAAACTGATAAGAATGGCATCATATGAAGACCCTCTGGATATAATTTGATGCTCAAGAAGCCACTCTTTATTATATACTTTTGCAAATAGACGGCTCATATCAACATTGCTCTGCATATGACTACCAACACCTGCTTGTATAGTCTCTTGTGTAATATCAGAATGTACTTGATCTTGCAAGTAAGAAGAAGTCAGCCCTCAGATCGGACAACCCACACATAAACCATGAGATAAAGACTGCACATTATTTAAAAATTTTGATTTCTGATTTGCAACATATGCCTCAGGCAAATTCACATCCCATGTCTAAATATAACCATTTGAATCATTGGAAGACCAATCATCAACCTTATGCAAAATTGGAAGTGGGTTAGACTGAAAATCTGAATTGTAAACAATATTTTCATGAGGCTGAAAATCACTCCCAACTAGAACAATCTCATCTTTCTCTGCATGATTTGATTCAATAACTTCATGACACACCAAATCATCTTCAACAATAACTTGTGAATTAGCCATTAAGATCCCACATAGGAATTCATCCTCAGATGCATTAAGACACCAATTTGGAATATAAACAATATTAGGTTCAGTACGTTCATGCATTTGATCACTTTCATCTGAATTATCATGGCTATTCATAATATCATCTTTCAACTCTTGTTTAAAAATTTTAGCATCCAAATTTTCAAAATGGAAAGATTCAAAGGTAAAATCATCTTTAACCTCTTGTTGCAGCCATACTTCTGTATTATTTTGTTTAGAAAAGTGAAGGCCTCATATTCAGCTTGCATGCATTCTGGAGAATGGACATTCAGCACCTCGTCTTCATGTTGTGTAGCCTTGGGTTGTTCTTCATCATCAGTAAATGTGAATGATTCCATTTCTGTAACAGATAAGGATGACAAAACAACACTATATGTACTACCCTCATTACAACTAGCATCATGGATGGATTGTTCATTTGTTACACCACCAGAGGGGCTTTCGGATTTATCATTCTCTTCTTCATAATGGAAATAAAAGGCTTCCATTCTTCTATTTACCTGAGGCTTGATTTCTACATTATTTACCACTTTTCTACAAAACTGCTTTGAATTAAAAACAGAGAGGTTAAGACATTCAATAGAAGGATGACGTGCTTTCAGAAAACCTATAGGCTGAAAGCTTTGCTTGTGCATGATAGATTTCTTCACATGTTTGCAACCCAAATAATTTACAACCTGATGTGCTTTCCATAACCCACTTAATATCAAATCATCTTCTATTTTCACAACCTCTTGTTGAGCAATTTTAATATCATTCACTTTACTTCGTTTCAACTCAAATTGAACATCAGGATGCAAAGAGGAAATAAAAGTACAGAGCTGAAGTTGCTCAATTGGTTGAATGGAAGCTAGAATCTTTTTGAGCAGCCGGTTGAATCTATCCATGAAATCCCTGATGGGTTCACTTTCTTTCTTTTGAATATTGAAAAATTGACACAGCAGGGCAGCTTCATCAACAGGACCCCCTATATCTTCCCAAAAACTTAGTCTTCAATGAATCCCAATACGTAATACACTTTTCTTCCAAATAATAAAACCAATCTGCTGTAGGTCCAACAAGAGATTCAATAAATAACCGAACAAAAACATCTTCTTCACTTACTCCCAAAATTCTGCATGCAACCATGAATGCCAGAATGTGGTTTTCAACATCTTGATGATTCTCTCCATTGAACTTCGGGAAGTGCTTTCTTGATCCTTTAGGCAGAGGTGAAAACTGAGACAAAAAAAAGAGGTCCAAAGTGATTTCCCCATGGCTGAGAGCAATCCAATGCTATAGTGCAAACATAGAAAGTAAAACAATAGAGGTCTTTGCTGGAACAGAACGCTTCTGAATAAGTTCCACTTCATAGAGCCGCCAACCTCTGTCCTCGGGGAGGCACCTTCAAATTTCTAGGAAAACAATAGCACTGATCTTCAATTTTGAGTCCCTAGCAGAGTCGCCAAAAATTTGTTGGTTAACAGATTTGTCCTTCCAAGATAGTTGCGAAAATGACTCAGTATGCCCAAAATGAAGAACAAAAACGTAACGAACAGTTGGAGGAATTACCATTGAATTGGCAATTCTCCTCTGAATTTTAGAGGTACAACTCCCTCTTATGCTATGCAATGAATGTAAGCATAGGGTATGCTTTTCACCAGAAAGCAGAAAAGGTAAACTAACATCTACTCCTAACTAAGAAAATCGATGCGAAAGATTATCATAAAGAAGTGAATGCGAACAAATGACACCCAGTTCACCTATCCTACATCCACAAACCATACCCAAGAAGGAGTGAACAGCACATCCCCTTTCAATAGACGAATAAAAATAAACACCCACATAATCTAGCATAATAGAAAATACATTTGAAAGTGATTACAAAGATTCAATTACACCAGTAGGTAATGATGGCTTTAAACTTGTTGATGCCATGCTACCACCTTAGTGATTTCTGTTACACTTGTCATTTAAGAGGTAATTAATGCATCATTGATTTTGTACTTCGGGAAACGAGTCTTAAGATTGAGCTCGTATTTCATAACTCCTGAAAAGACATTCCCATGATATGCTATACAGATAATCGAATGAACTGGCAATGCTTTGAAAACCGCGAATCCGTTGGCGGGTTGCAAAGTCGCGAAAAAGTAGAACCATTGAACCACATATCGGGGGTTCCGAAGTTTTGAAAACCTCCGACAATGAAAGAAGTCGGGTTATCGGAGCTCTTGCGAACTTCCAAACTATTAGAGTGATGTTCAAAAACTTTCAACTTCCCCGACAATAAGAGGAGTTGGAAGGTCGGCTATTTCGCGAACTTTTGAATCTTTCAAATAGAAAGGAGTCGGAACTTTATGAGGTTCATGAACTGGTGAGATTCCCGACAGCAAAGAGTTGGAAATCTATCAAAGTTTTTAAACCTTTGGGCCACTAAAATGATGACTTAATTTATCTTTAGAGCCATGGGTCTTCAAAAGATAATGTTTTGGCTTAAAAACTGGGCATTGTGTAGAATGAAGTCAAGATTGGGCCCGTAAAAGGAATTTTTATCAGCTTTGCAAAGATTAAATCATTTTTGTGATTTGACAGGCTCGGGACATATAAGTGAATGCATTAAATTTTGAAAAATTTTGAGTTCACGTTTTGGGGCAACAAGTACTAAATAAATTCTTTCCTTCATAGACTACCTTTAATGTAGAAGTTGTTTAAGCATGATGCATTTATCTATAGAACCAATAGTTTTGAACTGTAGTAGGGAATCTTAGATCAAACCTGTTGAATTGCCAGTGATATTCTCCACCAAACTTGGGAACCTTTGCTGCAAGAAATTAAACGTCATGTTAGTGCATGTCTTCAACTTTGAAAAATAATTGTTTGCTTGGACTTCCATTTGAAGCTACACTTCTTCCAACCTTCCAAAACCGAGCAGTTGTCAGACTCTATACATTATGTTACCACTTGGCATAATTCCATTTTTTTTATAAACAATTGCTAACCCTTGGTATGTGCCGCTTTCTCCTAAAGTTATGATGTCATTTAATTGATTTCCTTCAACATAGTTTTCCTTTGTTGGAGAAGCTAATTCACACCTCTTACAACCTATGCAACTTTCTTTTCTTGAAGTAGAAGCAATTGGTTTGGCTTGACATCTTTAGGTGTCATTTCTAATACATATATCATACACACTTTGACATGGTGGGTACAACCAATACATATATCATCAAAAGATTCACTCTGTGTTGGTGTTGTTCCCTCTGCAGCCTCTGTTCTTGCTCTCCAATCATAAAATCCACCTTCCCTTACTTTTTCTTTTGAGCCTTGACTCATATGCCGCTTTCTCCTAAAATGATGGTGTCATTTAACTGATTTCCTTTATTGGTGTGAACAAGGTATATTACTTAACCAATTTCCCTCTCGGGTTCTTTTCACACCTTATTACTCAAGTTTATCTAGGGTATTCTTAGGGCATTTTAACTTTATGTCTCAAGTCATAAGATTAAGACACGTCATAATCTTATGTTGTCCTATGTCTCACCTTGGCCTCTTTTGTGCTTTCATTCAAGCTCCTAGATCTTGGGTGGCTATCTCCATAGCCAAATCTTGCTTGGTATTAGAGGATTCTATACCAACTCTTACATGGTATTAGAGCTTGTAGGATTGCTTTATGTTAGTATTTTGAGAAATCTAGGTTGTAAATCTTGTATTTTCTTGAAAAGTTGAGTATGCTCTTCTCTTGTATTAAATGATGACCTAGAAAATTAAAAAAAATTGATAGAAATGCTAAATTCATGGGGGTTTATTCTTTGTGTCTTTGTATTGTAGGTGCATTTTGAAGCATGTTAGAGCAAATTTGAGCTCACCATTGAGTTAAGGTTGTCTAAGAAAGTTGAATTTGCCTTTTATTTTGTCCAAATTGGGCATTGAAGGCCAAATCTACAAGGGTTTGTATTTGGGAGGTGGTTGCCACATCTAAAAGGTAGCCATATTTTAGAGCACTTTGAGTCAAATTTGACCCTATCATCGCATCCAAAAGCTCCAAAACCCTATAGATTGATTGTCAAATCATCAAAATTGGACACTTTTGCGCCGATCCTTAAGAAAAAATCTTGCTCTCAACAGTACAAATCATACCATCAAAATTTTATTAGAATATTCTGTGTAGTGTTGGTGTAGGTAGAATGTTCACAAGCACAGGCAATCATATGGTTGGCATATTTGATTTACCTAAGGTGAATTGTGTTCTTATTGTTGGCTTTTTATTTTGTTGTGAAAATTTTTATTTTTGTTGTCATAGGTACCACAAGTTACTAGGTACCCATGACTCCACCTGCGAGACACCACGTGGTATAGATCCTACCACCGCTGCCATTACAACCATCACAGACCATTGGCTACCAACACTGCTAGTAGCATAATTTGGGGAATATTCCCCTTAATACTGTTAAAACAACTAATATTGCCTTGCTCATAGATTAGCAATGTCCTGCCATGTATTAGCAATTTCGACCTACACAAAGGCAATTTGTAAGAACCCTTACCAAATCTGCCCTGAATTTCTGATTTCAAAGGTTTGACATTTCGTCAAACAATTGGCATGGATGCTGTATGGAAGGTGATCCAGATGCACTTAAAATGGGTTGAGTTTTTGCAAAGTTATACTTTTGTTTTGAAACACAGGAGTGGAAGATCAAAAAGAGTTATAGATGCCTTAAGCAGAAGGCAAAATTTGTTGACAAATGTAATGTCCCACCCTAGTTTGTAACAATTTTTTTTTTCCAACACTCCCAAATATATATGCCTTCTAGTGAGCAGTCATTCTGTCAAACACTCTCGTGTTTGTTGTTTTGGTGTTGTTTCCAATGCATTTTAGTGTATTTGTGTTTGGGATAATTCAATATGCAATTGGGAATTGAAAGTACACAAGAAACATCTCAAATTTGCAGATAAACAACAGACATTATATCAAACACTTTGCATGAAATAGAAATAACAATGAAGCACAATCTGACCTTGAATCCAACAACAATATATTGATCTGTGATAGAATAGCTCACCGTTACAAAGTTTAGTCATTAATAATGGGAGTACAATGCCAAATGAACACACCCAAATATGAAAATATGTAGTTCCCAAGTACATATAAGCGCTGTCATAAATCTCAGAACTGCTGTAACAAAATCTGAGTATTGGCTGGAAGTAAAAAATCTAACTCAGCTGTCCAAATCTACCCAATACGAACTTCAAACTGACTAAGCAATGCTCCAATGGCTGCACCAAAAAATCCAAGCTCCAAATCATCCAGGAAGGGGAGCGATTTGCTACCCAACTCCCATGTCCCTTAGCAAGCAATATCAAACCCTATAGAAACTCCTCCAAATATGCTCTAAATCACCTAAAAATTGGTCACCATTATCTCTTTTATATATATCAAATTATCATGGAAAGAAATCTAATATGAGCAATGAATAGCTTCTCCGCGACAACCTGTAAATGCTTCCAATCAGCTCAATGTAATCCTTCAAATGAGATCACCAATAAAATCTTCCAAGCTAGCCTGCAAATAAATACCTCCTTTGAAACTCTAAACAATGCCAAACCTACAATGAAGTGCAATGCGTAAACTCTGAATAAGTCTACCAACAATCAACCTGGGAGGGTCTTTCACAAACGTATTTGATCATCTCCAAGAGGGTTTTCGTCTTCAAGAAGGCTAAGATGAACCAAGTTCGTTCTCCAGAACCACAAGGTTTCCAATCAGAGAAATAGAATAAACTGCATAATCCAAATGAGCCCCTCAAATGCCTTTTTATACTTTTTCCGCCAAACTCTCCAGAAGCTTATATTTTAAAATTCACTTTTTAATTAAAACTCTATTTTAGCTCCGAAAAGACCTTTTAATTAAAATAATGATAATGTGACACGCAAGGTCCTTGTTTAACGCATCCATGATTTAAAACATTTCATCCCAGTTCTGATGGGCTATAACACTAAGGTACTTTTAAAATATCTTAAAAAACATTTAGTGACCTTAATAAAAATAATTAACATAAAGCCATTAATACACCCATTTTGTAAAAACTGCCAAAATGCATCGGAATTGAAAACTAACTACATTGGAGTGATCCCGATGAAGGATAATGATAAACGGAGCCAACCAGGTGACTTACTATAAATAGACGCCCTCTCCAAGATTCTTGGAGAACACACTAGAAGCTGGAAATCACCCCAAAAAGTGGCATATGAGTCCTCTAGACCACCTGAGCTCATTGGAATCCTTAAATAACCCCTCTGATAATGTTGACACACACTCACAAGGTCAGTGCCAAGTGCACTACAAGATAACCCAAAAATGGGAACATTATAGTTCGCCCTCCCCAAAGATTTCTTGTCCTCAAGCAATGCCAATACAACCCCTACAATCATCAAATTGATCCAATTGAAACAAAAACTGATCCCAGGGTCTCAAGTTATTCTCAGAATAGAACCACCACGTCGATGCTACACTACTCTAATAAAAACTATAAAAACATCGTGCCACTACAACACTCTCCTCTCCTGCAACCTAGGAAGGTAATCATCATCAAATCCCAAGCTGAGACACCTATAAGGGCTGAAACCTATACCATGAAACATCTCATGTTGAAGAATCCCAGTAAAGTCCATAATTGCAATCCCTGTACCTAACATGATCCTGGGAAACTAGAAGAAATATTTGCTCAACCCAAAACCATACTCCTCAATATACCTCCTCAAGGTATCATGCAAAGTCATAACTGCAGATGCGGACTCCTCCAATCTTCTTGCAAATAGGAAAGTAATCCTTTGCAAGAGTTCAACAGACTCACCAACATAACACCACATGGATCTAACATGTCTCCTCTGTGCTAATCTGATACAACCATGAAGACTTGCAAAAATGCTCACTGTCCCAACTCCAAGGGTCACTAAATGATGAACCAAAGTATGCGGAAGTTCGTTGTCCTGAACCAACACTAAGAGTAAACTATCAAAGTTTACATCACAAACCCTCATAAGATGAACTCTCCGAGTTAGGAAGATCTGAAGTAAACAATAATGTTTGGTGTTCAAAACCAAAATCAGTGGAGTACAATCTGATTTTAGTGCTCTACACAAAGGATAACAGTAGCACCAATGAATTTCCCTAGTATAAGCATGTGTGAAAAATATTTTCCTACCACATCAAATATGCGCCTAAGGATCAAAGGCGCCCTTTCTTGATCAAGCAATCCACAGTGGGCGCCTAGGCACTAGATCATGTCTCTACAACCCTCAATTGGCACCTAGCATTAGTAAGGTGTAATTTCATGTAACTGTGATATCATTTTGGCGCCCTGAGTCTCTAATCTCCTATTGGTCCAAGTGGTGGCATTGGGATTTGTTCCAGCTCATTGGATAAGGTTGCCACCTCAGACTGAGTTGTCAGATGAAATATTCTCCATGAATATGCTTCTTGGAAAACTTGCCTTGGTTCCTCTTGTGCATTGGGAAATGTGCCTTCATTGCCTTGAGGAGCACTATAAAAGGAGGAGAGGCTCTCTCATTTGAACATCTTATCTTTTGGCGAAATTTCTCTCTGCAAAGCTTTATGCTTGTGATCTTGAGGCCTGCGAGTTTCAAGAGTTGGGGTGATGCTCCCTCAACTGACAAGGTGATGCTCCCTTGTTGTGTTGTGAGGTGTTGACATCCAGTTAACGTCATTGGGTTCAATTGAAGTGATCTACATCAACCAGTGAGATAGAGCTAGTTGTGAAGAAGTTGAAAGCATTGTATACACCTAGGCTTCAAGGCCTTTTCTTGTGATCATTTGAATGAGATTGTATATTCATGCCATTGTGGGCAATCATCATTGTAATAAGACATTTGCATTGAGTTGAATCAAGTAATAATACAAGTACCCAACTTCAAGTTGATTCATGCAAGTTGCCTTAGTTATCTTTTCATATGTGATGTTAAGTAGACTAAGTAGTAGAAGAGTTAAGTGCAAGTAAATTTGTCTAAGTAAGAAAAAATTTAGGTAGTACTAGTTGGGTATCTTACAATGTATCTGGTGTTTTTTTCTATTTCTATTTGCAATTGTTGATTTGAATGTTTCGAAATTGGATAATTGTGTTAATGTCAATGTACTGAATTTTTTTTTTCTATTTATATAGAAATTGGGCCTGTGTGAGCAGAAATCTCAAACTACCTGAGTTTCTTTATTTTGTGAAATGTCAGTTTTGACTTTTACTTGTAATTTGGACTTACTTTATATTTGATGTCCTATGTCCCAGAGATCTATCTTACAATCAATTTTCAGGAACTCTTCCAACCTGGTTGCGTGATACAACTTTGCAAGCGTAAGTCAAGAGGGAGTGGATATCTTTATTGAAATCAAGTCATCAGTTGGACTTTTCAAGCTCTTTAGAAATGGATTTGATAAAATTCTATTATTCTGCCTCTTTTTATTTATTTATATACCTTGCGTGATACAACTTTGCAAGCGTAAGTCAAGAGGGAGTGGATATCTTTATTGAAATCAAGTCATCAGTTGGACTTTTCAAGCTCTTTAGAAATGGATATGATAAAATTCTATTATTCTGCCTCTTTTTATTTATTTATATACCTTTCTTTAGTTCCTCTTTGTCTAACATATGCAGCTTATTTTGCTGACTAAATGTATCTATTGTTGGGAACTATATTCAAAAAGGTTCTATCAGTTTCATTGTACAACATATGAAATTTAATTTTCGCTATGTGCAGAAATCTGGTTGGAAATTACTTGGAAATAGATGAGACAAATAATGGGTAAGAATATCCCTCTTTATTGTTTTTTTCTTTTTAATTAAAAAGTAAAGATGAGGGAAATATTGAGCAAACATTACAATCACACTAGTTCACATTCTACCACATAAAAGGAAAATTGCTACATTATTCTTCTTTAATCTGACCTAATAAGTTATATTGTGTATGAATCCAAAAACTTTGCAGTTAAAGCTTAAGCCTGCATCTGTTTAGTATGTTCCTAGATATAAACTGTTACTTTAAACTAGCATGAAGCAGTACCATGCATTCAAGTCAGTGGCAATGTTGTTGACTGCAGACTTGCCTCAAGCAGACTGGCTTGCCTCCAACGGACTTTTCCTTGTAATAGAGGAGCTCCACGCTGTAAGTTATTCATGTTGTTTTATTTTAAGTATAGACAAATGAATTTAGGAGGTAAATAGGACCTTACACCTAGCAGGTGGAGATATTATTTTTCAGAGTTGGTTTTAATATTAACAGTAACAAAATTACTACCATGAAAGCTAAAGTACTCTAGTAAGGAAAATATGATAATATCAGACTTTAAACCAGTCCTGGAAGGCCGTATGACCAAAGGACCAAAAGACAAAAGCCAGAGCAGATACCACAATTCAATGAAACTAAATACAAGGCCAAAGAGAAAACACATTAAAACATAAAACTTCTGATCCCTGGCAAAAACAAAACAACTCGAACAGACAAGTTGTTTGAGCTTGTTTTGCTTGGTAAACTTGTAAGTACTAACTAAATTAGTAAGCCCTTAAACTTGATTTTTAATACACTGGGAAGATAGTGTCAAGTCTAGAATGTAAAGCAAATACGACAATGAAGAGGAAATGAAAATACATTGGTTTTTTATGCCGTAATCTCACTTGGTTATTTAAAAAGTGAATCTATAATTAGGTTAAAGTATTCTAAAAAAATGAAACTAAATAAAGAATCTAAACTCTTCTTTGAACTAAAAGCTATTCTATTTCTAATTGTAAGCTTGTTTGTGCATCTATTTCCAATATCTTAACACTCGCTTTCAAAAAACGGATGGTTTCTTGGTCAAGATTCATAGTAAAAGAGCGGACATCAAAAAGACTTGAAAATATCTTAGGGCTGGGGCTCTTGGTCCCTTAGGCTGCTTGGTCTCGTGAATGTTATTAAAATTCATTCATTCATTCAAAATAAATTGAAAATCTATTTACTTCCCCTATGACCAAAAATACTAATCCTCGAAGTCCCGATGAAGAGGCATCCACTTGCTCATGAAGCTGACAAAACTCTTGGGTACTACAAGCAATTCCATCCTCTAGCTAAGATTTTCTTTATGCTCCATCAGATTTTATATCTTTTCTCATTAGAAATAAACCCAGCTTGGCCAGGGCTGTTGTTCTACCTAAGAAACTTATTTGAGAAACTCCCACATTCCAATTTCTGGAGGCATACCTAAATTCTTCTTCCGTGACCTTCCTAATTCTAAAGCATACAAGGAGTCTTTGCCTTCCTTATGTTCTTTCTCAAGAGATCTCCGTCACTTGGGTCCTTCCTTGACACTCTATAATGAATATGTCATAAAAAGGGAAGGAAAAAATTTCGAACTACTTAATAATTTGTTCATAATCTCACATATTTATAGATAAACGTGATCTATGATTAGATCAAAGATTGTTCATAGCAAAGTTAATGGGGCTCTTAACAAGGACTTGATGTGGCTGGAGAGTAAAAGTTTTAAGAGTAATTGGGAAAACTTTGCAATTTTCAAAATAAAGATACTGTTAAAAAAATAGATATTAGTAAATAGACGTCCAGAAAAAGCATCAATTTTCCAGACCACAACAATATGGATCCTCATCTCATTGACATTTCAAGCCACAACAATGTGGACCCTCATCGGATGAGGGACATTGTTGTGGTTCGAAATGTTGATGCTTTTAAAATACATTTCGTAAGTTTTTCCCAAAGTCTTATTACTAATACAATGGATTGGGAAAACTTGAATTCTTTAAATTAGACCTTGTTATTTCATACCAAACACAGTTTATACGCATTGAAACAAATATAGAACATGTAAGAATAGGAAAATGATAGCATTTATTATTAACATGTTAGTAAATCGTTTAATTCTATCAAATACCAATTCCAAAATTTAATAGAGTTCTCAATGTCAATCAAATATCTGCACTGCACTCTAGAAGCTAGAGTACCAATATCACTAGAAACTATTAAGTACAAGTTACACAAAGTATATTCAACTACAAGCAATGATATTAGCCTTGGGAACAAGAATCTTAAGCTCCTGCATCTTAACCCTTCACTTACATCATTTCCTCACCCAACAATGCAAAATCCTTTGAAAACATAGGCTTCTCCCTCTTAGTGATCCAAATTGAATTGGGAACAATATTGGTGAGGTCAATTGCATGATCATCATTGACATAGCCTAGTGATACTTAGGTTTGCATTAAAATCTAGATAGACATTGAAAATAAAATTCAAAAGAATTGGAGTCATTAAAAATTGAATCTAGGCTTTCAATATGGAGGTGAAGATTGTGGTGCACAAAAACAAGATCATTCTCTGTTTTTATTATAACGGGTCACATTTCTTGGTGTGTATGTGTTTTAACATATTTCAAAAGTGCTCATAAATGGAAGCACTCCAAGGTTGGGTCAAAATACAAATAGCCACCTAGTGAAGATTGATTTAGAGTATAGGTGCCAAAATCATCCCACCATGCACCCAACTTAATATGTTATAAGAAGTGTGAAAAGCTATCAAATTCAAAATTCAAATAATAAAGACCAACTTAATATGTTATAAGAAGTTTGAAAAGCTATCAAATTCAAAATTCAAATAATAAAGACAAAACTGAGAAGAAATTATAATACATAATATGGAATCATTAATTCAAGAAAATAATTAGTATTTGACAACATTGACTTCCTTGTCTCAATTGTAGTTGCCCCCCTGTACAATTCCATCTGCTCAATTATTTGATTTCATGCATCATTATCAATTTATCTGTGCAAAAGCTATAGATTCAAAAAGATAATCCTTGACCATTCACCTCTGAATTGATTCAAAATGATCGTCATAAGTGAAAGATGTGTTTAGATGGTACTTGATAACATGCAAGATGATGAGTCTGATACCTCAATGAAAAATTAGGTATGATACCTCAATGAAGTCAATATGTTTGGTACATTTTGCTTTTGTCTACTCATTAGAAACAGGCTTTTAGTTCATCTTATGTGAAATGGACTTCCTCAAGGACAGAAAATTGTTGGCAGTTATAGAGATAGTCGGGTGAACAAGCTCCTTATCTTTTGTATAGATATATCTTATTATGTGGGTGCCATTATCTGAAACATACATAGCCCATTTGTTTTTATCTGTATCCTCTAATTACCAATGAACACAATTGGCAGCACATGAGGTCCAAAATATGGTAGGGTGCCTCTCCATTAAAATCTTTTCATCTAAGTTGTAGGAGATGCCATAGTGGGTTTTCATTTTACCATTTCCAAGACAAAGAAAACTTTTAGAAGTGCCTTAAAATGTCAAGGGGCACCCAGAAACATCTTGAAAATGTTCTAGGACATTATGGATACCACCCAACATTTCCAAGCTATTTTCAAGGCTTTCTAGCAGTTTCTTGTGCATTTCCCTTAGTATCACAAATGTGTTGTTATCACCTAGAATTGCACTCTGTTTGAAGCCTGTTCAAGCATTCCAATGACACAATGGGACTAATCTCAAGGTGTGGGACCTTGCAGATGAGATCAAACCTCTAGAGAAGGTTGGTTTCTCTTTCTAAACTTAAGGTTCAGAGAAAAATAATTAAACCTATGCTACTGATCACCAAGGAAAAGGGGAAGGAGGAATACAGAAAAGAAAATGGTGATGCACGAAGATTTAGGGCATTTAACTGCAACTGACCTAGCACAGTAATGATCTCAAATGCTGAGAGGAACTCACACAGACTCACGCAAGTTCAAACAAAGGTTAAGGTAGAAAGATAAAACTATGAAAGGGACCACTTATCTACAATACACAACTTACATCTATCAAATAAACACAGTGTAAGAACAATGAGAGACGCAAAACATCAGTTTGTATTGATCATAGAGGCTAAAAAGCCATTACAAAGAGAAGAAGACTCGTTACAAGCACGAAATAGACACAAATGATAGACTTTCCTTCATTGTTGAACTAGTATAGAGACATGAGAGGCTCAGAAGAGAGCACAGTCCATCAAATCTGCCTAGTTCTGGAAAAAACTAGAAGGTCTGAACCTACAAATGAATCCTCTGCCTATGAAAATGACCCAAAGCAACTAACCAACCAACAAAAATGCATCTTCAATACATGCATATATAGCTTTTCAAATCATACTGTAGCAGCCATGGACGTGGGGAAGAGTGGTCAACAAGGAAAACCAATCACTCATGCTACAATAAATTCATCTCTGTGTCCTTGGAGCGTGCCCACATGGCTTTGCCCTAGAAATCTGCTGAAGAACATTTGCCCATGCCTTGGGTACAAGAATTCAATGCAAAAGGAGCTACAGTGGCCTTGGGGCATGGGATATCGGTCTCCACAAGCAATCGAGCTTTGAAGAAGCATTAATGGCAGCCAGGAAGGTCGCTAAGCAGTCCCATCGCGTTCTGAACAGTGGAAAGAGCAGGGAGGACAAAACAGTCGAGCCTCGACCAATCAGGCCTCCACCGATCGGACTTCCACCAAGCAATCAACATTTGAAAGGGTGAAGAAGGAAACCCTGATCTCCAAAGTCCGAAAGGAACAAAGGGAAACCGTCGGGTTTCAGAGATCGGGCCTTCACCATGCATCGTGTATTTTGAAGAGAAGAAAAAGAACCGCCCGAACACTTGGCCCCTTAGAGAAATGATCGGGGATCGGGCTTGAAACCTTCTCCCTTCCGCCTTCAAACAAGAAAGGATAAGAGAAAATCCCCAATCACCAACATTCGAATGATTTAGAACTTTGGAGTTCAGCAGACTTCGATGATTGGGCCTTCCACCTACCACTTGCTAAAAGGAAAGATGTAATGTCCCCTTCTTAGCTAGTTCAACAGGTGGAGTAGTTAGCCTATTCTAGGTTTGCCGTAGGCTAATGGAGGTTGATTAGGGAACTTTTGTGGGGTCTTTCTAGCAGCTCTAGCACAATCAGATGATGAGTTGAGTTCATTTTCCCTTCCCGAGGGTGTCTTGGACACATTTTCTAGGACTAACTATTTATAGTAAGTCAGGCAGGGGGTCACCGGTGGAGTTGGTTAGACATTTCCATATTTAGCATTGCTGGTTGGAGTATCTAGCATATGTCACATGGTTTTTGAAATGACCGAGGAATGATATATTTAATGTCGAAATGTTAAGTTAAATTAGAGATTTAACTTATATTAATTTAATATGAGTTGCTTTATTTTATAAAGTAAACTTGTGTTAAGAGAGTCATAAGTTGTTTTTAAAAAGTGAATGTGCTAGGTTTATGTGGGGGCCGCCCTTCTCATGGAGGTATAATAATAAAATACTCTCCTTGGGCGTTGGGGAAAAGAGAGAACATAAGAAAAAGAGTCATTCTCTCATTCATTTTTTTCATCCACTCAATATTGTCGTGCAAGTTTAGAGCTTTGGCGTTGAGCTAGAAACAAGGGTTTGCAGGGACAAAGACCTCTGTAGATCACACTCTCTTCGTGATTGGAAGACATCATTAGGAGGGTTGCTGGTAGCGTCATCCAGAGATTACACTTGTGCTTGGATTGATAATTTTATGAGGGTTTTATGCAAGTTTTTGATCAAGCTTTTATGAGCGGCTATAGAAGAGTAATCCAGTGGCAGAATGGAGCAATTTGGAGGGTTCCTTGGGACTGATTTCTCACATTTGCCGGCCGTACCCTTCCTTAGGCTGGCCATACCATACACAGTAGCATATTTATTGAGTTTTGTGAAGATATTTCACTCCAAACTTGGTGTAGAAGGTCCATATAGGTCTGCAGATTCATATTTAAGGTATTGAAGCTGATTTTGAGGGGTTTGAGGTGGAGTTTGCTGCTGTAGCAGCCTATAGCCAGGCCATACAACCCTCTTAGGGACGTGAGGCTCACTTGAGGAGAAACGCCTACATTTTGAGGTTGCCATCACTTGTGTTAGGGTCGCCTATGGTTGTAAGCACCATTGCAATCAGCTTTTCGAAGGAGAACCTCATGGCTGAGTTGTTATAAGCATAATACAGTGAGTTTTCCGATTGGTTTTCATATATCTGTACTGCGACATTGAAGTATTGAAAATGGGTATGTCACTATATTAATATTTGAGCAATTTCATTATCTGGGTATTCCTATTTTCATGTGTATATGCTATATTTCTTTCTTGGTATCTTTGCATGTCTTGTATTTCATCGCTATATTACAAATATCATATGCAAAACACAAAAATATCAAACACACAGTAGTGAAACAAGAAACCAAACTGGCAAAAAAAAACTCGGACTCAAAAACCTACAGAAAAAGGGTGTATATTACAAAAGAAGAAGAATGTAACCCCGGCCTCCGACGTCCGAAACACTTTGAAAAAATTATGAAGCCTTGTTAGACGTCGGACATTAGACTCTCGCCCTTCCACCTTCAAAAAGGAAAGAGGAAGAGAAACCTCCCGATCTCCGACATCCGAAACACTTAGGAGAATTAAGCTTCGTTGGACTTCGATGATTGGGCTTCTTGCTAACTAGCTGCTCGGAAGAAGAAAGGTCACCGCGCCGACCTCTGACATCTGAAACACTTAGACAATTTACAAATTACAAGGCAGAGATTTCGAAGCCGATATGTAATGTCCCCCTTTTGAGCCATTGTTGCAAAGTGACTTAGATATTTGGAAAGTCAATTAAGTATTGCAAAAGTCACTCAGATATTTGGAAAGTCGGTAAAAGGACTTAAACATGGAGATTTGGAAAGTCGGTAAAATAACTTAAAGTTGGGGGAATGGAAAGTCACTTTAAAAGGGAAAAAAGAAATTAAAAATAAAATGACAATAAAATAATATTTTATTGTCAAATTGGACACCCCACTTGGAGAAAACAAAGTAAAATAAAATAATATTTTAATTCATAATTTGGACATCCCAATTGGAGAAGGGAAAAATAAAATAAAATATTATTTCCTTATGACGGTGGACATGAAATGCAAATAAAATTTGGCAAAGTTGGGTGCTCCACTTGGGCATTATAAAAGAAGTCATTTGGAGGTCATTTATCATCATTGTGAATTTGTCATTTGATATTAGAGATTTTTCCTTTGAGCTGCAACATTGGTTCAACCATTTTCTAAGGACGAAAACCCTTCGAAAATTAGTGGATTGGACGAAAACCCAATGCCACTTGAGAGGTAAATCCATACAGGGTTTGCTCTTGAGCATATTTGTAGGTTTTAGCAACGTATTGGAGCTACAAGGATATATCTTTTTCTGCAGGTTATACCAGCTAGGGTTTGAAGGTCAAATTGATATGATTTGTGCCAAATTATCAATTTGATATGGTGAAGATTGAAGGATAATAGATTGCAGGTCATTGGTGATTGAATTGCATTGATATCATAGGGTTTATGGAGGAATTGATGTGTTTTTGAAGGCAGATCTGAATTACATCATTGCTGGCCGCTAGGGTTTATATAATAATTGATATCATAAGGGCGAATTGCAGATCTGGGCGATTACATTGGTAGATCGTGGAGTTTTTGAGGGAGAAATATCATAATTTCCCATCGCCTAGGATTTGGGCTTGGTTGGAGGAGTTGGCACTGTTGGTGCCTGAATTCACTGTCAGTTAATTTAGCAATTTTCATGCAGGCACCATCCCGAAATATCCAAAAGGTTCTAAGTTTTGGCACCCCTTCAGTGTTTTTCAGCATCTGCATCTCATTTCTTGAGGAGGGGTCTTCGTCTTTTCTCCATCGGCATGCGTTCATTTTTGTGTCTTTGACATTTTGGTTTGAACTTGAACCCTTTTTCTCTAAGTTCAATGGTTCAGCGGTTTGAGATTCATTTTTCTTCTAACGGGTCGCATTATGCATTTGCCTTGCGCAAATATTGCATCGTTGAACCTCCCGCTTGAACCTTTTTGTTTTGGTTCAAGGTTCAATGGTTCGAAGCTTTTTTGCCTATGGAGTATTATTTTTGATGTTTGAACCATTGCGTTGAACCCTAGTGTTGAACCCTTTTGGTTCGGAGTTCAACGGTTCGAGGCTTTGTGTTTGTGTTCGGCGAATGTTCTTTTTGAAGTGCTCCGTTCGGCATTGAACTTCTCGGTTGAACCATCGGGTTGAACCAGTTCGTGGTTCAACGGTTCAACAGTTCAACACTTTATGTTTTTGGTCTTATCGGAGTGATCGGCCTCATCGGCGAAAGATTTCTTGAGTGCTCCGATTGTTTTGGTCTGGCCGATGGATGTCCATCGGCGTGTGTTTGGCTGTCGGCGAAGCAAATTTGTGGCCCGCCGACGTAAGGAGTTTGGCCGATGGAGGAGCAGTGTGTGGCTGGCGAAGATGTCGTCGGC
This sequence comes from Cunninghamia lanceolata, assembly GCA_027924645.1. Taxonomy (NCBI): domain Eukaryota; kingdom Viridiplantae; phylum Streptophyta; class Pinopsida; order Cupressales; family Cupressaceae; genus Cunninghamia; species Cunninghamia lanceolata. The sequence goes on along the minus strand of BSBN01000776.1, from coordinate 7,627,505 downwards.
GTGACCTTTGAGATCAGCAGGAAGCTTTTTGGATGCTCCGATGGTGTGTGTTACACCGACGGAAGGGGAAGAGCCAGGGTCTATCGGCATGGGTTGTATTGTCGGGTGAACGGTGAAATGGTTGGCCGATAGACTAATCTCTGGTCGATGAAGGGAAGTGTTGTGTATGGTCTTCGACGTGACTTGTGTTGTCGGCGAGGATGGATTGTGGTGGGCCGACAGTGGGAGGTCTCGCCGATGGAGCAGAGTATAATTCGTTGGTGCATCGGTGAGAGTGTGGTCTATCGACAGAGGGATCTTTTGCTTGGCCGACGGTATTGGTCTGGCCGACAGGGGATTGCGGTGGCTTCATCGGTGTAACTGATGAGATCGGCGAAGGTTTGGATGGTTGGCCCGATGATGCATCTCTGGCCGATGGGGAAGCGAAGGTAGCGGTCGGCGAGACCGTTGAGATCGGAAGGAGAATTCTGGGGTGTGCCGATGGCTTAGGTTTTGGCGATGGGCTTTTGGAGAAGGCTTATGCGTCGAGCGCGGCAAAAGGCGCTCGACACCTATTATGCTCGCGACCATGTTTTTAAGGTATTGAAGGAGTCTCCGCGGCACCAATGTGGGACTATTCTTCCTGCACATTTGAAACTTCAGTAAAGTGCATTTTGGCGGGAACTTCTGTTTGAACGCAGCGACGGTTTCCAGGTAGGCCGTGGGTGGTTGAGGCTTTAATGGCGACGGTGCAGAGGTATGGGCAATGGTACACATGATCATGTCGCCCGATTTTTGAGTGAAGACTCCCAGATAGCGGCGCAGGGCTCGAGGCTTCTCTTGTCTGTTGCTGCAATAACTTCTGAGCGCCATTCCTTTGTGGAGTCTGTATCTGGCAGATTTTTGATTTTTGACCATGTAATTAATTGCTGCGGGTAGACTTTCTGGCCAATATAGGCAGACTGTGTTACCATTTTTGAGGTTGTTGAAAACTGGACATTTTGGCTCTGTAATAAGATACAACTGGTTTTGGTTGCTCTGTGCAGCAAAACTTGCGAGTTTATGTATCTCCTGTTGTACGTTTGTGCATGAATCCACTGATTTCATGGTCAATTTTATATGAATAATGCTATGTTTGCATGTGTTATGCTGATTCTGTCTCCAGTTTTGCATGTATCTTTCTTCTAAGTCCAGGCATTCAAGGAATGTCTGAGATTCTAGAACATAGAATTTCTGTGTTGAATGTTTAATCTTTTAACTTCTGCTCAAAGGGTAGATTAAACTGTTTTTAGATTGAATATTGGGAAGGGTATACTGCAATAGGGATGCCATAAGTATAGACAGCTTAACACTCTGTATTGGGAGATATCTGTAAGGCAGATATCATGTATATCCCCCTGAAATCCAGTTTTAGTTGTTCATGCTGATCATTCACAAGTGTATGTCTACCGACTCCAAGCCCTGGATAGGCACCAATCTAGCTCTGTGTTGAGGTTATATACCATGTCCAGCTTTGCATCCAAAAATCAAATCAAACCATTTCATCCTTCCACCTGTTAGTTGTAGGAGTAGGATTAGGATCCCTGCATGCTCTCATACCCAACCAGACATCATGTCCAAGAATGTTGCCAACCTTGTGATTTGTTACACAAATCTTGGTCCATACATGAGAGTATTCTGCCTGTTGCTGTCAAGTTAAATCCTTCTGTCATTGAGCTAGTCAAGGTTATACTTTTATCAAATAGGGACACCCCCCTTGGTGCGGCAGAACCAGAAGTGAAGGGGAGGAGCTCACGCAACCTCCTGTATTCAGTTGGCTGAATCTGCCTGTGCATTAGAAGTGGCAAACCCTAATGCTGATTCAGAAAAAAAACCAACAGGCACCATGTTTGGAGGAATTGTTCATCATCATTTTGCAAACTGATTTCAATTTCAGAACTCTGCAGACAAATTAGATAGGGATTCAGGTGTTTTAATGGCATTTTCATCATTCTTTGGTACCTAGGGTTAGAACGCACCAATTTGAGGATATAGTGCTAACCATTGGAGGAGATTCGTGACTAATTTGGAGTTGTTTCATGATTGTCATCATCAACAAATTAAAATCAGAGTTGTTAAACATGGTTCCTGACATTGTCATTGATGTCAACACTGTCATGGATGTGTAATGGTGTTCATAGTTGGATGTCATGCTCATAAAGAAGATGCAATGAGATGGGAATTAGAATTTCATGGTTGAATGTCATGTTGGATATAATGTAGCTACTGAAGTTCATGGTTGGATGTCATGTTGAATATAATGTAGCTACTGTAATTCATGGTTCGATGTCATGTTGAATATAATGTGGTTACTGAAGTTCATGGTTAGATGTCATACCTTGATCAATGTATAGTTGAGTATGAAGTCAGATGTCATGCCTTGATCAATGTAGAGTTGAGTATGAAGTTATATTAAGATGGGAATTAGAAGCATCAAGAAGATACATTAATATGGGAATTAGAAGCACTAAGATGATTAGATGTGTTGCTGATGTTGAGAATGTTACTGGTGGCCTGAAGCACATTGAATGATCCCTCCTACTGTTCCTAAGAATGCATCTGTTGATACAAAAAAAGTTTGGCCTCCGAAAGTTGGTGACAATTTTTGCTACAGGATGACTGCCTTTGAAGATTGTCTAGGAGATTGCTTTGCATTCCTCCGCATTAGCAGCTATGCCTATGCGGTTCTGGAACTATGTTCAGGGTGCAGTGAAGGTGATAATTCCAAAGTTTTAGATCATATTTCCTTCCGATGTGAAAGTTATGCAAGCTAGAGTATCGGCATGTGTTCTAGCAAAGTAAGGTGGTGTTGAAGGCCTATTTGGAATGCTTCGCATTTCTCCGGATGTGAATGTTTTCCTTTGCGGTTTTGTGGACATGTTTATGAATGTGCAGTACATGCTTTTTTGCAATCTCAAGTTTCTTGGTGGTCTGCAAGCTTAGTTTTTCAATGATAGTATGTTGCAGCGTGTTCAGGATGACTCGTTGTTCTCGGAGTTCATGGTTGAAGATGTGTGGCACAAAGTCTTTGATGTGTGGAGATAAAAGAGTGTTTGGAGATGTATGAATCTTGTAGACTCATCTGGAAGAGTTTCATGAAGATCTTTCTTGTTTTTAGTACAACACAAGGTTTTCAAGTTGGTGTGGTCGTTATGCTTCAAGTTTCATATGTCTTTGCTTAAGGCTGTGCTATTTTCAAATGAGCGAAGCGTGTGGAGATGATTCCTTGTTATTTGATGCTGTGAAGAATGTTTTGGACCTGGATAAGCAAGTTTTGATATCCGCAAGGCATGGGTCTTTTGCTGATGTAGTGTGTAGTCTTGTTTAGGACTTGTCCTCTACACGTTTCATGTTGTGTGTTGTCTAGCCAACTTGTAAATGTATCTTTCATGTTGTCTCTGGCTGACAAGCAATGTAATTAATGTAATATCATGTATAAATTGTAAATCAAATTGAGTTAGGCGAGGTGTGATTGCAATGTGATTGATAAGGTTCACAAGCAAATAAGGAGCACAATGAAATGCATTATGATATGCGACTGAAGGAGAAAGAGCATAAGTTGTAGATGTTGTCCCGATTCATCTTGAAGACATATATGTGACAGTAATCAAGTGTAGAGTGTGCCTAACTGATCCAATCATCAAAAAGAAGTGTGAAGAGATAGAATTGCAATCATCAAAGGTGTGAATTTCAATGTCAGTTTTCAGACAGTAGAAGGATTGTCATACTTTAATCTTTTGTGAGTTTGTTTTCAATTCAGGGAGTAGTTGCTTCCTTAAGAGTGACCCTAAAACAAAGTCTTCAAGGAGTTGTAGTTTCCTTGGGAGTGACCCTAAATCAAAGTTTTCAAAGAGTAGTAGTTTCTTTGGGTTGAAGCCCTAAAACAAAGTCTGCAAGGAGTAGTTGCTTCCTTGGGTTGTAGCCCTAAAACAAAGTTGTATTTTGAGCTTCATATATTGTGAGTTAATTCTCATCGTGGTTTTTCCCCTGGGTTTTCCACATATATCTGGTGTTATGTGTTGATTTTTCATATTTATGTTAATACTGTGATACTTAAGTTTTAATTTGCTCCGAAGGATTTGAAGTTTGTTTAGATACTGATTCACCCCCCCTCTCAATATCCTGGTGTGTTCAACAATTGGTATTAGAGCCAATTTCCTCTGAAGTAAGCTTAACAGCTTGAGGAAGGTCTGGGATGGCACAAAATGGATCCAGCAAGATACCTAGGTTTGATGGTACAAATTATGCTTTTTGGAAGCTAAGGATGGAAGCCTACATCAATTCTCTAGGGTGCGGTGTTTGGGAATTTGTCAAGATTGGTTACATAGTTCCTGCTACTACTACATATTTAGATGAAGTTAAGAAGTATGATAACAATGCCAAGGCAAAGTTTGCTATCATGAGTGGGTTAGGTGATTCAGAACTTTCAAAAGTAATGAGTTGCAGTTTTGCTAAACAAGTTTGGGATAAACTTGAAACCATTTATGAAGGAGATAAGAAGGCAAAGCAAGCAAAGATGCAAATCTTCAAAAGCAGATTTGAGACCCTAAAGATGACAGAGGATGAAGACATTGTTGGATATATGCTCCGGGGGAATGAAGTGGTCAATGGCATCAAAGGTCTTAGTTGCAAAGTGGAAGAGGATGAAATTGTGAAAAAGGTTCTGAGATCTCTCCCCAAATCTTACAGTCATAAGGTATCCACTATTGAGGACAATGTGGACTTGGATACATACACTATAGACAAATTGTTTGGTACCCTTACTACTTTTGAAATGAGAGTTTGGTAGTGATGCTCCAAAGAAAGATGCTGCTTTCAAAGTCAGTAAGCAGACAAAGGATGAAATTGTTGATGAAGATGAGAGCCCTGATGAAATTGAAGCAAATTTTGTGAGAAGACTGAAGAAAGGCACTGACAAATACAAAGATAAGTTGCCCTTCAAATGTTTCAATTGTGGAAAGGTTGGTCACTTTGCTTCTAAATGTCCTTTTAAAGAATCAAGGGATAGCAACAAGAGAGAGAAGTTCAAAAGAAGCATGTATTCCATAGAGAGCAGTTATTATTCAGAAGATGAGGATCATGATGATTCAAATGATGAAACACTTTTCATGGCCTTGAATGTTGGTGACAAAAAGGATGATGTTGGAAAATGTGAGAAGACTGATGCCTTGCAATCTGAACAAAACAATGATAGATCGATGGTTGTATGTATTGCCTTTCATGCAAGAGAACCCAAAGCTTGGGTAATTGACAGTGGTTGTTCTAATCATATGACTGGTGATAAGGAAAAGTTTATCAGCCTTGAGAAGTGGGATCGTGGAGCTATCAAGTTTGGTGGTGACGAGTCAGCACAAATCTGTGGAAAGGGTGCTATAACTATTGATGGGAAGAACAGGGCTGAGGATATCCTCTATGTCAAAGGGCTAAAGCACAATCTTCTCAGTGTCAATCAGATCTGCAACAAAGGTTACAATCTCACTTTTCATGCCAAAGGTTGTGAAATCAGGTAGGTAGGGTCTGGAAAACTAGTTGCAGAAGGTGTCAAGTCATATGGTGATATCTATTATCTGAAGGAGATAAATGGAAGAATATGTTTGTTGGCTCAATCCAGTGAGTGTTGGCTGTGGCACAAAAGAATGGGACATAACAACTTTGATAATATGGTAAGGATCAGCTCTACTCATGCAATGAGAGATATGCCCAAGATAATCAAGCGTACAAACACAGTATGCAAAGAATGTTAGATGGGAAAGCAGACAAAGACAAGTTTCAAAAGAAAGGAGTATTCTTCTTCAAAGCCATTGGAGCTGATTCACACTGATCTATGTGGCCCTACAAGAGTAAAGAGTCAACAAGGTGAGGTATTTTATGTTTCTCATTGATGATTATTCTAGAATGATTTGGGTTACTTTCTTAAGATAAAAATCAGATGCCCTTGATAAATTTAAGGTGTTCAAAGCCATGGTTGAGAATGAAGTGGATGCTAAGATCAAATGTTTAAGGTCTAATAGAGGAGGTGAGTTTATTTCAAATGAATTTGAAAAATTTTGTGAAGATCACGGTATTAGGAGACATCTGTCAGCTCCTAGGACCCCTCAGCAAAATGGGGTAGTTGAAAGGAAGAATAGGACTGTGCAAGAGATGTCTAGGGCAATGTTGAAAGATGCAGACCTGCCTGATATGTACTAGAAGGAAGCAGTTGACACTGCTGTCTATCTAATTAACAAAGTGCAACTAAGGGTCAATAGCACTAAGACCCCTTATGAGCTATGGTATGGAAGACCTCCCACTATCAGATACTTCAGGATCTTTAGCAGCAAATGCTATATCAGAAGAGATGAAGAAAACCTAGGAAAGTTTGATTCAAGAAGTGATAAAGGGATCTTTCTTGGTTACTCAACCAAAAGCAAGGCCTATAGATGCTACAACAAGAGGTTGGGAAAGATGATTGAAAGCACAAATGTCAAAGTAGATGAAGAGCTATATCAGATCTCATAAGAATCAAAGGACTCCAGATATAATATCTTTCCATGCATTGAAGATGAAGAAGAAGAAGTGAAAGAAGAAAAGGAACAAGAACCAGAACAGATGCCTAAGACTCTAGCAAAGTATATTTAGAAGAACCACTCAGTAGATCAAATCATTGGAGATAAGAATGAAAGTGTGCAGACAAGGAGAAGGTTTGCTAAGACAAATGAGCAAGTAAACTTGTGTTTTGTTGTACCCATATGAAATTTTTGTTCGTCTACGTATACTAGTGTTACAAGACTCGCCCAGACTCGCCAAAACTCGGTGAGTTCAAGGCGAGTCAGCCTGGCCGAGTCTGGGGGACTCGGACTTGGACTCAGACTCGACCAAGTTTTTCAAAAACTCGCCAGAATCGCCAGACTCGGTAGACTCGGCGAGTCCCGATGGGAAAACTCGGCTGAAACTAGTGAAAAATCAAGAACACGGTGAGTATATTTCAAAATATATTTAAGTATAATTTTTTTGAGATATTTTGAAATATACTGCCAGGATGTTTGAGATAGGTTCTGGATCCATGGGATTTAACATGCAGATTCTAGATTTTGGAGGATCCATTAGATTTCAGACTTAACCAATTTTTCGAGGTTTCAGGGTTTCAGACTTACTCAAATTTAGGGTTTCGATTTTGCACAAAAAGAATAGAGACAAATCATTGGATCCTATTGATTTGAATGAGATAGATCCTATTGATTTGTCGAGTTTTTGCCGAGTTTTCTCCAAGTTTTTGTTCACTCGTCAATTTTGGCATCATTTAAGACCTACCATTTACGCCTTCGTAGGAAGGTGAAGGGGATGCAGGCTCCTCTGAGCCATATACTTCTAGACTCTAGTTATTGTTTTGATATTTCATATTTGTTTGGAACATTTGATGTCATGGATTCCATATTCCATGAGTTTTGTATACATTTGACTATATTTATATATCTAAGTGTGCTATTTCCTTCAGCAGCCTAGCTACAATTTGCATTTATACTTATGTGATCGATGTATACTTGTGTATGTGATCAAATTAGCTTCTATTTGATGATGTTATTGTGTCTTTAAGGTTTATTTATTAAAGGGTGCATGAAACAAGTTTTAAATCCTTAAAATCTTTGAATTTCTTGGGTTTTTCAATTTGCCGAGTCTAGGCGCCGAGTCCGAGTCCGAGTCTAAAATCAGCTTGCCGAGTCCGAGTCTTATAACTATGACGTATACAAACACCCCAAAGTGATATCAAATCCCCTCTCAAGCATTGTGTCGCCTTGTCATTATCTTCTAACCCAGCAGGTTCAAGATATATCAAAGAAGATCGAAGGAAGGCCAAAACAAAGTGAAGTTTCAAGAAGCCAAAATGGCTACAGGCTATGAAAGATCGTCAAGAAGCGGAGGTCCAGACCATCAAGTTGAAGACCGAAATACTGCTAAAAGAACGACAAAAGGTGCAATGGAAAGGCCAAATGAGCCCAAGCGCAAAAATAAAATTTTCGTCAAAAGTCAAAATTTTCGAAAACTTTTGTTGAGGCAAAAAGCGCGCTTGGCCCATGGCGCACGCGCCTGAGCCTAGGCACGCCTAGATGAAAATTGTGACAATCAAAGTTAAGGAAAATTGAGGTGAAAAATGCACACCTCCGGAGCAAAGTGCGCCAAAATTCAAGCAAAATGGATGAAGGACGAGAAAGAAGACAGTGAAAAAGAGGAAGCACACTTTTGGAATTCCTCTTCCGCCAAGGTCAAAGATAAGCAAAATTACTAAGGGAAAAGCGAAAGCGCAATTTCCAAAGTGCGCTACCGCCAAAGGTAAAAAAGTCTCACAAAGAAATCAAAGGCATAAATTTGAAGGAAGCGCACTTTCATATCTCCGCTCGCACCAAACAAGGAAAGAGGAGAGTTTTCAAGGCAAATAAATTTGAAGCAAGCGCACTTTGTAAAACCCTCACCCGCCAAAGGAAATAGAAAGTTTTCAAAGGCAAAATCTACTAGGAGGAAGTGCGTTTTGGGAAGTCCTCTTCCATCACAAGGAAAGTAAAAAAGTTTTCAAAAGCAAGGTCATTTGAAGGAAGCACACATTCCAAGTTCCTCTTCCGCCAAGCAAAAACATCAAAGGCATTGAAAAAGGAGAAAGCGCGCTTGAAGAAATCCATTTCCGCCACCCAAGGAGCAACTAAAAATGCAAGGGAAATATGAGGAAAGCTTGCTTAGGAGTGGTGCACTCCTCTATTGGCGGGCATGCCTAGGAGGCGTGTATGCCTAGGGAAAAATGCGCCTATTTTTGGCACCTTTTCAAGGAAATCAATCAAAACAAAAAAAAATCTAACTCTAAATTGGCTCACTCTACAACAGAGGAGCACACCTCTTCATGGAGACTTGTCATCATGCCATTTAAGGCACTTAACTTCAAGTTCCAACTTCACTCTTCATATTTGTATGCCTAGGGCAAATAAAAGCACTCTTATTTTTAGAATAAAAGTAGATTTGAGAGTTTATAAGAGCAATGCTTCATTTGTGAAGGTATTATTTCCATAGAAGCTTATACTTTTGGAGACTGGAGCTGGTTTTGCTTTGCTACAGCAGAGAAAGAGGTATTTTTGTTCATTCCCAGCCATATAGAGGTGGATTTTGAAGTTGTTTTGGAGAAAATCTTCCATTTTTGTGCAGGTCCAGCTTGAAAGAAGACAAATTTCATTGTTTTTGAGTATCAAAAAGTCAAGTTTCAAGGGATTTGTGAAAGAAATCCATCACAAAGTGCAAGGGCAGCATTCAAAAGGTCAAAAAATCAGACTTTTTCAGTCACTTTTCTTCTATTTTTGAGCAGTTCCAGCCACCTTCTAGGGCAAAATCTTGACCTAAAAGTGTCATTTTTAGTGTTTTTGTGTTTTCCCAGCACCTAAAAACACTTCAAATCGACATTTGCATCCATTTCTAGGGGCAAAATTGAAGAAGAAACTCAGAAATTTTGCTTCCCAAGGGCAAAATATACACTCTTTTCCAAAATTTCTGAGTTGGACAGTGAAGAAAAGGGCCTGATTTTTCATAACAACAAGCGAGAAAAGGTCTGATTTTGCATTGTATAGTGTGGGACAGCGATAAAAAAACAATCATACAAGGCAGAAGAGGAGTATATGGATCTTTCAAAGACAATAGAAGATGCGAGTGTCATCCTGCAGACGAAGACTATTCACCTTGATTCCATCAATATTCTAGAGGAGGCTTAAGTTGATGAATTTGAGCAAAATCTCAATTCTTAGACTTAGCTATTTTTTTAGTGTTTGCAGGAAAATCTATTTTGAGCAGTTGGAGGGATTTCCAAAGAAGATTCTATTTTGAGAACTGACTTTGCTTTTCAAAGATAAATTTATTTTTAGATCTATTTTGGAAGTCATGCAAAATATCTATTTGTGGAACTCTTTTTTTGTAATAACCTGCAAGTTCAGTTAACTGAATTGCATGGGACTTATTTTATATTTTTAAATGCTAATAAGCTCACATGCTTGCATGCAACATTAGGGTTATGTTGAAGAGTATTAGTTCAACTCTTTTTTTCTATTTCATGCATCTTTTGTTTTAGGGTATAAATAAGTGTATTCTACACACTTAATTTCGTAATGGTAAATGTTGAAGCTTTTATTGCTCTCATTTTATTGTTCAATTGTGTTGCGTAGTTTATTACTTTGAGAATAAATGTATGCTTTATCTTTGTGGAAGTTTTGTATCGTTGAGGTTGAAAGCGAATGTTTATGATTTTATGCCTAAACATTCGTCTTTTATTCTCTGTGTTTCCTTTCAAATCAGCTCGCCAATGTTCATTTGATTTCTTTGATCTCTGGATTTAATTAAAGAAATCAAAAGTATGTTTTTAGATTTAGGTATTCTTTTGCAGTACTTGGAAAAATTCTTATAGGATTGCAGAAGAGCTTGAATTGCCTTTTGCTCGTGCCTCTGAGAAAACAAAAAGATAGGTTACTCGTATTGTCTTTTAAAATTTCTTGTCTGAGGGAGCTTCCCCTCTTAATTTGAAGAACAGGTCTACTGTACACGCTGTTCCATTTTGTGTTGCATTGAAAGGTGCGAATTAAAATGCTAACAGTTTTTGGCGCCCATCATGGGGCACGAGAAAATTACTTCAAGCTAACGCTCTATTTTACATACATGGCGATTTGGCATCCTGTTGCCCTTGTTTTACAGCCACATCTGAATTTAGTTCAACAGGAGCAAGATGATATTGTTGACAGCCTAAGGAGATTCGCCTTCATGGAAAGGAAGGATTCAACACATTGGAGATTTGCAGCTACTATACTTGACGAAGAAGAAAGAAAGGCGGATCTTGCAGTAGGAAGACCAATGTTGCCTCCTCCTACATGGGATTAAGCAATTCTAGCTTACAAAGTCTACACAAGGCAAAGAAGGAGAGCCAGACTTGCTGGCCCATTCTTTCAAACGTTTGATTCTCCAAACAATGAAGGCTCATCCTCTACAAATCCTACCATACCAGATCTATCAATAGAAGCAATGGCTGACAACAATGGTGCTAGAGGCAACAACAACCACAACAACAATATCAACCAAAGCCCTGCACCTCCTTCGTCGTGGGGAAATACTATTGGTCCTCGAGCTCTCAATGGCAACCATGAACTTCCTGAAGGATCAAGGAAAAATTTTTCGAAGTTTCATGGTGATCACCAACAACATCCTGATGAGCACATTTCTGCCTTCACCACTGCCTGTGGGATTCTCAATGTAATGTCCCCTTCTAGTGAGTCAAAATTTTCTTAACCTTGCACAAAATTTCAACTTGTAAAAGAGAACATTAGTAATCAATCCAACTTATAATATCAACATATTACTATTAGGGTTAATAACCACTTATTAATATCAATATTAAAGTTCATATACTTTCCACATTTCTACTTAAGGTTAGTAACCTTATAATCATAATCCACATTAAATTCATTACATAAATGCTTTTCACAATCACATTTCTTTCACATATAGTTTTCCCATGATATACCTCGGGAGAGACATCACCTAGACTGATCGTTAACCTAGTCACCCACCCCATATGAGTATGGTTATGTTAAGGCGCTAGTGTAACCTGTTAGCACTCATTTTGACCTGGAGGATGTTCTTTCATGTTTAGGGGGTTTCTTCATTTGAACCCTATATCTTCTTGCCCATTTTCCTAAGTGTTGGACCTCCTCGGCATTTTTCAGCTGCAGCATCATATTTTCTTCGAGGAGGAAGTCATCATCATCATGTTTGCTTCGATGGTGGTCAGCATCTCATGTTTTCTGTCGACTTGTTTTTCCTCAGGATCATCATATTTCAATATCGGGTGATGTTTGGATATCATCCTGATCCTGCTGATGAGCTACAGTGTGCCCTGATTTGCTTGCGGGGGTGATTTTTCAAGTATCCGGTGATCTTCCAATTATCACCTTGCCCTTTTATGATGATGATGTCACCCCGATCTTCTGAGGGGGTTATTCTCTGAGTTGTTCGACCTGACTTGTTTTTTCCTAAGGGTCGTCATCATCATCATCATATTTCCAGTTATCACTGTGTTGCTTGCGAGGGTCATCATATTTTCTGCCTGCATGATATTTCGCCGGGGTGATATTTTTATCATCGGGTGATCTTGGTTATGATCATCCTGATGATGTTGTTGAAGAGTTCTAAGTATGACCCGATATTCACTGGGGTCATCATATTTTGAACGTCAGGATGATCTTAGTCAATATCATCCTGATGTTGTTGTATCACTTCATGTTCGTTGTTTTATCATCCTGATGATGCTGACGTCATTCTTATGTCAGGGTGATATCTATTTCTCTGCCTATCTGCATCATGATATTTCCGAAGGGAGATATCCGCCTGTCGGCTTCGTGCATTATCTAGTGGGGGTGATCTTTTCAAATATCTGGCATATTCATCTATCACCCCGATCTTATAGTGGAGCTACAGTGCAACATGATATTTGTGCATCAGGATGATATTTTCAAATATCCGGTTATCTTCCGAATATCATCCTGATGTCGATATGATGATGACGTCATCAAGGTCCGGGGGGGGTCATATTTCTAACACTGATCATCTTGTGGAGATCCCCCGATATTTGCAAACATGATGATGACGTCATCCGGATATGAGGAGGTGCGCAGTAGGCAGATATGCAGATGACGTCATCAGGATGTTCATCGGCCAGACTTTTGGTATAGGCTAAGCAGGAGGATGTTCCTCCGATGGATCAGGTTGTGCCGATGAAGGCGATTATCATGCAGGTTATATTGCGATATGATGCTGACATCAGGGTGATATTTTAAGCGACAGAATATCATGCTGTTGGAGGATGATGATGAAGTCTTATACTAGTGTCGTCAGGAGCAAAAGCACCGACATTATATATGCTCGTGGCCTAGTATATAAAGTGTTAAAGAGGTCATCGCGGGGTGCATGTGGGATAATTGATATCCTGCATATTTTCAAATATCATGACGATGAATCTTGGCGGGAAATGGTTGCGATGCACAGTTTGACGTTTTCCCGAGGCCGCGGGTTGGTGCGCCATTAATGGCGAAGGTTGCAGAGGTATGGGCGGATCTGGTACCCGATTGAAGGTGTACATCAACGGACAGTGGCGCAGGGCTCGAGGTTTCTTCCTGTCTCCTCCCCTACCTGCTGCATTCATGTTTGGGCGCCAATTTGGTAATGCGTTGAGCGCCATTTTTCTGATACTGTGTATCTAGCGGGATTTTTGGTCAACCATGTAATTAATTGCTGTGGTACACTACCTGGCTGATATAAGTAGGAAGTGTTACTCATTTTTGGTTGTTGAAAGTTGAAGATTTTTGGCTCTGTAATTCAAAACAAGCTGATCTGGTTGCTCTGTACAGCTAAACCTGTGAGTCTATGTATCTCTTGTTGTATGTTTTGGCACGAACCCACTGATTTCATGATTAATCTTATATGAGAAATGCTTTCTTAGCATGTGTTTTGTTAATTCTGTCTCCAGTATTGCATGTATTCTTCTTCTGAGTCTGGATATTTGGGTAATGTTTAGATTCTAGAGCATAGAATTCCTATGTTGAATGTCTGATCTTTTAACTTCTGCTCAAGGGGTAGATTAAACTGTTTTCAGGTTGAACATTGGGAAGGGTATACTGCAGTAGGGATGCCATAAGTAGAGATAACTTAACACTCTGTATTGGGAGATATCTATAAGGCAGGTATCACATATATCCCCTTGAAATCCAGTTTTAGCTGTTCATGTTGATCATTCACAGGTGTATGTCTACTGACTCCAGGCCCTGGATAGGCACCAATCTTGCTTTGTGTTTGTGTTACAACCATGTCCAGCTTTGCATCCAAACTTAAAATCCAAATCAAAATCTAAAACAACCATTAGGACATTAGAATTAGTTTTAGGATCCTCAGTCCTCTGTCTACAACTGCAAATAGGCCCAAAGCTAGCCCCTTTGCTCTTATCTTTCAGTTTTGGTCTACTTACAGGAGGACTTATCTGCTTTCTGTCAGCATCCCAGCCTTTGTATGCATATCCTCATGGATGTTGAGTAGGGAATACCCCCCTAGGTTTTGCAGAGCCTGAAGAAGAAGAGGAGATAAAATATAGAGTCTATCTCCTACACTGTTGGCCCCTGGCCCAGAGATCCTGTTGATCACTGATGGCTACCTTGTAGGGAAATCTGGGAATAAGCATCCAGTCTGGGAAAAAACCAACATAACCATCTCATTCGGAAGCCCAAAGGCTTCACACTACACGCGGTGTACCTCACCATTTGGCTCAAGGGACTTCATGCTACATGCGGCATACGTCATCCACTTGAGAGTCACCTACCGTTGGGCACATTTATAATGACTATGCATTTTATAACCTTAGGCCTAGAGCTTCACACTACATGCGGTGTACCTCGTCTCTTGGCTCAAGGGACTTCATGCTACATGCGGCATACCTCATCCACTTGAGGGTCACCTAGGCCCATTATACCACCCTTCCTTAACTCACCATCATACTCGTAGGGTGATGGGGAGGTTAAAGGATGAGGCTAGGTGCTCTACTCCAAGTATATCATGGATTTATGAATCATATCTTATTAACTTGTGATTACTATCTCGTGATCCCCATAGATCACGAGATAGTACCATTATCTTGTTCCTCTTTGGAAACATCACTTTGTACTATCTCTGTAATTGCCATTCCCTTGGCATCATATACTTTCAAATTTCTTTGTCATAATCATTCATATGTTCATATACCCTTGATGATGAGTATTTGTATTCAATGACTTACATTTTATTTTATTATGACATTTTCATCCTATGATGATAATTCATTCTATAATAGGCATTATTCATGTTAGATATACTCATTTTATTCAACTACACCTATTCTTATTCGTTTTAATATACATGTTTATTCTATATCAGTATTCTTCTTTATCATATTTTAGAATCACAACTATTTCATGTCATATCTTACTCTAAATTTGAGTATTATAATCAGACTGTTAATATAAAACATATCGATTATGATAAGGATCATGAGACATCTTGCTATGATAGAATCATACCTTAGATGTTTGCAGTCCAATTGAATCGCTACTATGGCAATGGTTGAACTGCTGCAAGTGAGTGTTGTTCGATTTCAATGATAAAAGGAATGGTATGAATTGCTTAATCGCTGATGCAAAGGATTGTTCGCTGGTTATGGATATGATATAATTCGGTGCAAAATGCTGACAGATTATCCAATGCAACTCGCTGAAGTGATTTGGATCTGGTTCACTGGTATAGGAATATCTGAATTGTGAATTAGGAGTTATGATTCTTTCTTTCAGATTGATAACACTATGATTTGACTGTTGAATGATGATTGTATGTTTTTTGATCAATGATTGAATGCCCCCTTGGATCGCTTCAGGTCTGCTCTATATACCTTCAATCCCTTGGGAGAGTCACGTCCTTCCACAAGCATCACCTTTCTAGGATTGGCGCCTTCCTTATGCATTAAAATTTTTATGTAATCACTTTGTTTCTTATGATAATTTGTCTTATTACATTTTGTCTTTTTCCTTATGTCAAGCATATAAACTATCTCTTTATGATCGGTGCTGGGTCTTCCTTCTACTAGGTCGATACTTAACATCAATAATGCTTGTCATCAACAATGCTTAATGTGATGACTGGTTACATAATACATTGGTTTGTATCATGGAAATCATGATGGCTGAAATGGAATGATAGTGGTATATCAAGAGACATGACACTCAACATTGCACATGAAGATGTTGCAGTTCGCTTATTTATGGAGAGCTTGCAAGGCACTGCAGCTGATTGGTTTAATCACCTTGTTGCTGGTTCAATCACGAGTTGGGAGTCCATGAGCAAGAAATTTCTCGCCTGTTTCAAGCCTGCAGAAGACAATCATGTCTTGCTTACACAACTCTCAAACATCAAGAAAGATAGAAGTGAGCCAATGCGAGAGTTTGTGGCTAGGTACAACCGTCTCGTTGGCAAAGTTGTGAACACCCTGAACCCTTCTTCAGAAATTCTACTAAGTTGTTTCGCAAATGCACAATCTTCAGAAGTCTCTTTCTATCTCAAGCAAAGAAAAACTATAAAACTGGAAGAAGCTCAGGAGTATGCTGTTGAATTAGAGGATCACATGATCACCTCGGGAAATATACAAAGAGATTCCATCAAGCCATTAGTGCCTTTGAACGTCACACCTCTTCAACAAGTTCCACCTCCTCCACATAGTCAAGATTCTTTCATCCACTATGTCAGCGATCAGCTCGCCAACAAGGCAAGTGGCAGAACCATCTTCCGCGGTATACACATACTGCTTGTTCCACTCAACAAACCAACATGATGGAGAAAATTGCCCTGAGATGAGATTCATGCAGATATTAAAAGCATCAAATGAAAATCAAGGATTTTCGGATAATCCTGAACGTCTCTTAGACGAATCCGATGGTGGCTCTATGAAGGGATTTACCCAATGTAAATCAAATATTAGAAGGAATCATTTTCCTAACTTTGTTTCAAGAAACCTCATGTGTTTGCATATGGAACATGAATGTTCATTGGAAGCGGAAAATTTGCATAGTGTCTTCGAATATGAAGAAGGATCGTTGATAGAAGAACTTGAAGAAATGTATGACTTGGATACTTTCTTTGAGGACGAAGAAGTACAACACATCTCTCGAGAAAAAAATTGCGAGGAAATCAAATGTTTTGAAGAGAGCAATGGTGAATCCAATTTGTTCCTTTCATCATTCGAAGGATGGTTTGAAGAATCAACATCAAATGCACTAAAAGATGAGCAAGATGACAAAGATTTTATTCTTTGTGAGGATTTTTCAGTTTTAAAGATAGAAAATTCCACAAGCATAAAAGTTCAAGAATCTCAGTTGATGTCAAGAGAGACAAAGTTATGGTCATCAGGAGTTGGCATCTTCATTCAAGACATCAAAGAGATATAACAGTTGAAGCAAGAACAAGATCTCCTTTTTCAAATTGAAGATGATTCATCCTTGGAGGCACTTGTCAAATCGGAAGACCATATGGAAGGATCTTTGCCAGATCTTGATTTTTTTTACATCACTTAGAGAGTGAGTCATCAATAGAAGATACTGTAAATTTTCTTTTGTAGTTTAGTCCATCTTCATCTTTGTCTCCAGAAAATTTCATACACACTGGTGAAGAAGATGATGCTAGACCTTTTGAGGTTATCCATGAACTTGCGTGTAATGTCCCCTTCCTAGGCTAGCACATTTGGATCAGGTTAGTCTACTACACGTGTTCCCGTAGACTAAGGGGTGGTTAGGGGACCTGCTGTGACTAAATCACACATCGCCCCATTGCAAATGGGGACCCCCTTTTTTTTTGAGCTCTGATACTTTGCTGAGTCTTGTATGATGTCTTAGATCTTTTTTATGATGAAGTCAATGGTGTTCGAGTCCTATAGTCCCCTGATGACCTAATCCTGATGTTTGTTTGAGATCTTGAAAATGACTAAGTCTGGTAGCCTGATATCCTGAAAATCCCGAAAATTGGCTAAGTCTAAAATTTGGTGGATCCTCCAAATTCTATAATCTGCATGTTAAATCCGGTGGATCTGAGACCTATCTCAAACATCCTGAAAGGTATATTGAAAAATATTTAAAGTATAAGAAATATTCCTTACCTCGGGGACTTCCACTTCTAGGCGCAAATTTATTCTAAGTAGCTAGGCACATTTCTTACCTCTGCAAACATCATGTGGCGCCTAAGATTGAGACCCAATTCTGCACCTAAGGTAAGAACTCAAATAGGCACCTAGAGGAGAACAAGTTTCAAAACACTTCAAATAGTGGCGCCTTGAAGAATTGAATCCCCCAAGACACCTTGCAATTGCCTAAAGTGCAAAATTCACTCACATATGCTAAGGCGCATTTCTTCATCTTCAGAGCCCATTTTGGCACCTTAGCATGAAAAGGATGTTTCAACCAATGACAAATGGCACCTTAGCATGAGGAGACATGAAAATATGGAGTTTGATGTCATTTGAGGTAAAGAGTCTTCTACATACCTTTGTGTTGCATTGAGGCCTCCAAATTGAACTAGATTATCATCTTCAAGGCAAGGTGCCCTTTGCCTTCAAAATCACCCATTTTGGCGCCTTGATGGAAATTAACTTATAATTGGAAGTCATGAAGGCACAGTTACTGGATACTTCACCCCCTCTCCCTTGGTACACGTATCGCTATATCGGATACGGTTACTCGTAGGATACGGCTCGAATACTTCTTGGATACCGTATCTAGCCGTACCCAAAAAAGACCCTATTTTTTCCCATGCCAGATACGCGCAGATGCAACATTCTCATGGTATTTGTGTCTTATCCCAAAAATATTAACCCTAGAATGTTAAAAATTGCCACAAGCAACTGTTCCATGACCTAGCATGCTGATTTCTTGTTGCAGGGAACTACTCTGGACCAACATGCACACGATGGAAATATGTCTTTTTACGCTATATACTCAAATAATCACATTCATTCTAAAGTTGGAGATATAGTGTCAACAAGCAATGGAGGAAGAGGCAAATTTTATTAATTGGTGATACTTTTTTTAATTTTTGGCTTTTTTGTTTTACTTTACATTGTAAACTTTTATTTATTTATTAAGTTTAATAAATTTAACTTTTTTTAAGATTGATTTATTAATATATAATATATTTGTTAAATATATATTAGTTATATTAAATTTAAATTATTTAATACTGTTTATTGTTAATCTATCTATCTATCTATATACACACATATATATGTTGTATCTAGCCGTATCCATATTAGGGGTCTTGAAAAATAGCCGTATCCGCATCCAATACCTTATCCGTATCCGATACCGTATCTGTGTCCATGCAACTCTGCTTGAAGGTTTTCCAACGACAAGGATTGAAAGTGAAGCTAGAAGGCCATTTCTAAGGAGTGAAAAGAATATCTCTTGAACCTTAGGCGCTTATACATGTTCAACCCATCACAAATCAGCGCCTAGATAAGGAGCTTGAGGTCATCATCATGATGGGGCGCATTTTCCTCTAGTTGAGTCTACTTTGGGCGCCTTGAAAAGAAATGCCTAAATCCAATGATAGAATGATGGTGCCTTAAGAGATAATGCCTACCTTGAGTTCTAGTGTTGATCAAACTCATGGAATCCTTATCCTAAAGACCTAGGCACACCTTACCACTTGTAACAACCTAAAATTGCAAGTCATTTGAAGTGTAAGGAAGCAAGCTAGAGTTAAGGCGCCAATTCATGTTTAAAACATCCTCAATGAGCACCTAAGAGTATGATGAGTTGAAAGAGTCATCTTGAGTTTCCTAATGGAGTAAATGCATCCAATTGACAATCATAATTTAAGGCGCTAGTTTCCCCCTTTTCAAGTCCATTTTGGTGCTTACAAGAGGAATCAAGTTGGGGTCAATTAAGAGTGAATGCATTGAGTTTGACAAGTTTGTAACAGCATTTAACATCTATCCACTTCTAGGCGCAATTCCCTGCTATTTTAGACATTTTTGACGCCTCACAATAGTCTAGGCGCATTTCCTAGTCCATACCACTTCACATTTCTGCCTAGGAAGAATTTACATGAGATAGCTCTTTTAGGTGGGCTCCTTGAGAAATAAGATCGTTTTATGTCATCTTCTATCGTTTGAAATCATTGAAATATCAAAAGTTAAGTCAAATTGTTGCTAGGCGCCTCCTCTTGTCTTTACCATCCATATTGGCGCCTAAGGGGAAATTGCATCAAGTGAACTCATTGATGGAGCACCTAGGAAGAAAAAGAGCTTAAATCTACATCATTGAGTGAACACTTGAAAAGTTGAGCCATTATAAGTTGATCTAAGTCAATTGAAGTCATAAAATATCAAATACAAGGTTAATTTGGCTTAGGCGCCCTTCATGTAATTTCCCACCATCATGAGTGCCTAGATCTAGAGAAGGATTGAATACTTAAAACATGCTTCTATCTTATGAAATAAAATGCTTATGAAGTAATTGATGTTGTTTCTTTGATTGGTTTTGCAGGAACGTGGAGTGTTGGTGAAGCTAAGGAGTCATCTCAAGAGCAAGCACCTGAATCACCTTCAAGTTGTAGAGGAAACACCACTCCAAAAGGCTCACATCAAGTTTGACACACTTCATCAAGTTGCATCATGTCCGGAGACCTTCATCTATCCCTTCAAGTTCCATTCATCTTCAAGTATCAACTAGCTTCTTCATCAATCATCGGTTCAAGATCAACATGTAGCTGCTCCAAAGTAACTTCTCATCATCATCAAGCATCCCAAAGACATCTATAAAGTTTCAAGTTTCTCCAGTACATTCAAGCCTCCTTGAGAAGTCATTTACTCCACATATAATGAAGGTGTTATCATCAATATCTACACTTCAAAGGACCTTTCAAGTTGGAGTATTTCATCATGTTAAGATCATATCAAGTGCAAGTACACTACTTCATCTTCAATAGCATCATGTCAAAGACACTTCATCCATTCAGCTTCAATTTCTTCAAGTCCAAGAGAGATCTCCTACTCCGATTCATGAATGAAGCATCATCATCTACAAGCTGAGAAAGAAACATTATCATCATCTACTCTTCATGAAGAAGCATCAAGAAGATCAACCTGCCTACAAGAAGAAGGGACATCACAGTGTTAGTCAAATGAAGCAACATGTATCATACTCATCCAGTTTACAAGAAGAATGAACAAGGCAACATCATTGAAGATACATTCCCAAGCATGCAAGTTCAAGCAATCATATTGAAGACATCACAAGATGATACAATTTGGGAATATGCTAAGGTGGCACCTACGTGGCAGACACTCATCATCAAGCCAATCATAGTTTGCCACATCATTCGACAAGCAAGAAGACAAAAAGGATGCCTATGTGGAAGATGCTCTAGAAGATTCCATCTTATCCTATCTTCTTGGAAAGCGTGCCTTCATTGCCTCTCTTTTGTATTAAAAATAGCAATTTATTGTAACTACCTACTGAGGTGGCACGATATGGACCCTTGGCTATGTGAATTGATCCTAGCCCTTGATGGTATTTCTAGACCACTATATAAAGGCCTTGTTGCCTCATTTGTAAATCAATAGTTCAGTTGGTAGGAAAGTAGAGTAGATTAGAAGAGACTCTCAAAATTCTCTGAGAGGACTTGAAATTGTTGTAAATATTTCTCAAGATTAATGCAAAGACATTGGAACTCATTTGGTGTTAAGTGTTATTTTGTGAAATGACATGGTTTCTTGTATCTCGATGAAGTGGAGAGATGTTTCAAATAGATTAAAAGTAGATTAGAAGCTCTTTGATGTAATGTATGTGTCGAATATTTGATCAACTCCTGGCTCATGCTTTTAACATTCATCGCCGGTGAAGTGTTGTGTAAAGCTAGTTTGAGCCTCATCATTTGCTTAAGTTCGATTGTGGATGCTTGTTTGAGCTACGCCATCCGATGGGTGCTTGTATAAGCTTTCATGATTTGAAAACCTTTCGCTATCCTTAGGAGATTGCACCAACTCCATGTAGTTGTAGGCATCCTTGGCGAAGTGGAGTTAGGTTTATCAAGGAGTTTGTCTATTCACACATCATCATTGCTTCATTGACCTTAGATTAGCCTTTTTGAACCCTTATCTTTTGGTTTTCTTTATTATTGATACATCATCCGCACTGAAGGAGGAATAAGCTAAGGAAGTATGAAGAAGTCTAATGTAAGTCTCTTTGTGATTATCAGCAAGATCACATGTAATCACTGAGTCTATCCACCATAAGTTATAAAAAAAAGAACCTTGGAGTTGCTTCACTGGATCACATAATTCAGCTCGTGGAGAACTTTATTCAAGAGAGAGTTAAATACTCGGTGTTTTACTCTATTAACAATAGGACCCACAGAGATTGGTTCATCGTGGCTCAGTTAGCTTTTATGGAGTGATGAGTTGGACTTCATTTGGCGGGTGTATTATCTGGCACTTTCTAGAGTGAGTTTGGGCCATTTCGCCAAACTTACTATTTTTAGCAGGGGCTCACGGGTATCAGAGCGAGTTGGTGCAACGGTCTTGACATTAGTCATTGTTCCAATGGCCAACTCAGCAGTACTACGGAACTCATCTGGGGAGACCATTTGAAATAATATTTATTAATTGATACATTTAAGTTAAATTAAATATATAGCTTAATATGTCTTTTAATAAAGTGACATTATTTTTTGAGGACTTAATGTATTTTTAAGTGAATAAAGTCATGTTTATGGTGGGTGCCCAAGGCATGAGGGAAAAAGAAACATTAAAATATAAAAATCTCTCCAAAAGTGGCATTGGAGGCAAAGGGAGAAATATAACCAAAAAATGAAGTCATTTTTCATTACCATTACATATTTTTATCAAATGAGCTTTGTTCTTTGGCTATGCTAGGGTTTTGAACCAGCAACCTTTGAAGACGAAATCCTTCATTGGTTTGAGTACCTGCAGGGTTGAAAGACATCTCTAGGGTGTTGGAGGTGATCTCATTTCAGGGATTACAATCGTGCTTCAATGGCGGATTGCAGACTTGTCGTGGAGTAGTTTTCATAGATATATCTTGGAGTTTTTGACATGATAATTACAGGAAGACATCGAAGAATACATTGCAAGTTTTAATAGTGATTTTCATGAGTTTTTACTGTGGTTCTAGCCCCTCATACAGGTCGTACACTCTCAGCTATAGGTCGTACCTCATAGAGGGAGTTTATGGTGATTTGGTGGGCGTTTAGGCCAAGTTTTCACATCTCAGCTAGGCGTGGATTGCTGCAAATACAGTTTCAGGGTTTATTTACTGTTTTAGAGGTTGTTTGATCATATTTAATGCTGTTATAAATGCTCAGTAGGCCGTACCACCTTCAGCCTAGGCATGGGATCTAGAGGAGCTTGAAATATTCAATTTGGGTTTGTTTGGAAGACAGATACATTATGTCTTTGGTTGCATATAGTCCATTGATGAACAACTGATGAATGTACCTTCATTTCCTTGTACCCAATGTGCCTCTATAGGCTGTTCTCTGCCGTTACAGTCTATTTCCAGCATTGTACTTTGTGAACAGCGAATGGGTATGTTAGCATCTTGATGTTCTTGCTTATATTTTTCATGGGTATTGTTTATTATTGAAGTCAAATGCATTTCCATTGAATAGAAGCAACTGGGTATTGCTATATCTTGTTTTTTTCGAAAATATATGTGCATGCATGTGTTATGTCAAATGCAAAAAACACAAAATGCATTAGGTCCAACTAAACCACAGAAAACCATAAGGGGGTGGGATACTATAGTGGTATCAGAGTTGGTGTATCTTGCTAGCTCATGTTGAACGTTGTTCATGAGTGTTTGGAAGCAGGTCTACACCAAAGATACCCATCAGTGGCAACCACCACTGGTTCCAGAGGGAGAAACCGTATCAGGTATCTTGGGTATGCACATAAATTCATCTAGTGATAGCAACAGTATTACAGGACACATAGTAGATAGAAACAAAGGACCAGAACAACCAAAGAGTCTCAACTCTAAAATAGAACGGAAATTTGATATTATGCTAGATATGATGTCCCAACTATTAGCAAAAATGAATCAGGGAACTCCAACAACACAACCACATGCAGCGCATGACGGCGAGGCAAGTGGTTCCAATGCTAACAATCACCGACAGAATAAATAGGAGCATTCCTTTCCAGCTGGCCCATTACAACCCCTACCCATTTCTAATAAAAAATGGGAATGTGTCTCTATGGACTTCATCACGGGCTTGCCCAAGTCCCAAGGCAGGGACTGTATCTATGTTGTGGTTGATAGGTTAACCAAATTTTCCCATTTCTTTGCGATTTCAGCCACATTTTCAGCATCATAGATTGCAGATCTATTTTTCAAAGAGGTATTCAAGTTACATGGGTTGCCAAGGAGCATAGTCAATGATAGAGATAGTAAGTTCCTGAATCACTTTTGGTAGGAGCTCTTTAGATTGAGTGGGACTGAACTCACTCCCAACATGAGCTATCACCCACAGACAGATGGGCAGATTGAAATTGTCAACAAGTGGGTGGAAGGATACCTCCGCAATTATATTGCAGGGTAGCAGAAGGCATGGGTTAAGTGGTTGCATCTGGGGGAGTATTGTTATAACACTACTTACCACATGTCCATTCAGATGTCATCTTTTATGGCTCTCTACAGATATGAGGCTCCTAACTTCTTGGATATGTTATTTGGGGACAGTAGAGTGCCTAAGGCCAAGGACTTGTGACCTAATCACACATCGCCCCATTGCAAATGGGGACCCCCTCTTTTTCTGCTTTCTCGCTTCGTTTTTCTTTAGGATTTAGTTTTTCTTTGAGCTTGTTGGGTTTGGTAGTGTTGTTTTGGCCAAGTCTCGATAAATTCTGGCTAAGGAGTCTGTATCTTCTCATCCTGATGCATGTCCTGAAGCCTTGAAATTGACTAAGTCTGATGTCTTGAAGCCTGATGTTCTGAGCCCTGAAGTCTGATGTTTTGAGCCCTGAAATTGACTAAGTCTGAAATCTGGTGGATCCTCAAAAATCTAGAATCTACATGTTAAATCCCATGGATCCGGGACCTATCTCAAACATCTTGGAAGTATATTTCAAAATATTTAAAGTATAGGAAATTCCTATACTTAAATATATTTTTAAATATACTTCCACCCAGGACACTTCAAAATCAGGCCGAAAAAGTTGAAGTCTTGGACCTTGAACGGAAATTTTTCATGAGCATTCAGTATGCACCTAGTTAGGGTTGATGATTGAAGGATCCAAACAATGAAGATTTTGTCTCCTAAGTCGAAAATTCAAAAAATACTCTTAAAAAGCTTTGAGAAATTTGGGAAGTGAAAGTTGAAGATGACAAAACTTCAAGGTGGAAACTGAATGACTCCATTCAGTATGCGCTCCAAATAAGGGAAGATCCACACTAGGACATCATATTTTCCTTTGAAAATTTGCAATCTTGATCTTAGAAAAGTCCTCTGAAACTTAGAGAAAATCATCCACAAAGACTTAGGAAAATTTTGCAAAGAGTTACAAGTGGCCAAATGCAAAATGGGGAAACTGAATACACCCTTTCACTATGCGATCAAGGCAAAGTGTTGAAACTGAATGCTCACATTTAGAACCGGCCCTAGGAACATGATGATCATTTTGAGCAAGGAAAAGTTGTAAGTTTGAGAAATTTGCAAAGAAGAATTCACATACTTGGAAAATTGAAAGTTCAGGATGCCTAAGAGCGCAAAATTCTCATCACCATTCAATATGCACCCTGAAAGAGGAATCAACACTTAGAAAATTTCATGCCTAAGTAAGGAGAGCGGAAATTTCCCCTCCTTGTTTAGGATGCGCCCTAGGACAAGACATCCAATGCCAAAAGGTGGAAATTTCTCATGATAGTGAAGTATGCGCTCAACTAAAGAATGATATTTTTCATGCATAGGAAATTCGCTTGATTCATGGTTGCTAAGTGTCTACGCCAAAGAGTGAAAGGAATTGGAGTTTGACAAAAAATTGTCTAAGTATGGAGGGCAGAAATTTCCTACCAATGTTCAATATGCGCCCTATGTCAAGCCCTTAAATGCCAAATGTGGAAATTTCCTTTGCCTATGCAATATGCGCCCAAGACTATCTTTAACACTGTGATCATAAGGCATTTGAGTTTAAAATTGTCTAAGGCATTTGAGAGTTAAGAGGTGTAAGGGCGGAAATTTCACATCCACATTTAGTATGCGCCCTAGACATGAAGACACCATAATCCGTGAGAAAGTGCCAAAATCATTTAGACATCAAGAAGAATTTGCCAAAAAGAATAGAATTTGAGGGAGAAAAACCAAAAAATATTCTAAGTCTTCAAATCCAAAATCGGAAATTTCTCATTGACAAGCAATATGCACCTTTGCAAGGGCGCCAATTTCCCATAAACAATAAATTTCCGACCTTGAAAATGTTTCACCAAAATATTAGATTCGCATTGCATGTTAAGGAAGTCAACCTAGGATATGAAAAATTAGAGTTTTTTCGTCATAAGCAGGCCGACCCTCTTGAGGAAAAATCAGAGTGCTATATGAGGAGGATTGAAGTCTTCATTTTACACATTCAAACTCAAAACTGAAAAGGCAGAAAAAGGTACATCAGCTACGAATAAGAGCAGAAAATTGCAAGTGAGAGATCAAGTCATCAAAAAATCAAGTATTTGCAAATTCTATCATATTTCACAAACTTGATTGTCTTTGTTCTTAAGGCGAGGTGATTGGAAGTTTACATGATTTCATTACATGATTTATCCCACATTCATTAGGCTATTGAAATTGTCATCATCTTGTTCATTTATCAAGCATCAAGCTAAGGTACTAACTTAAGTTTTTTTGTAGGTGATGAAGGTTTTGCAAAGGAGAACGACAAGAGATAGCACGTGAAGAAGTTCGAAGATTGCAAGCATGTGTCACAAGTGATCAAGTTCTGAGCATTGCACTTCATCAAGAGTACATCAAGATCATCATACTTCAAAGAAGGCTTCATTTCCAGAGGAGGAACACCACTTCACCTTACACGCTTCATGATCTGGGAAGTTCAAGAGTCAAGTTCCACATCCAAGCTCTAGGATCATCCATCATCCATTTCATGCGCTAGAAAGATCAAGAGCAAGCATCATGCAGTCTACTCCGAGAAGTCATGAACAAAGACATCTCCTACTTTCGTCAACAAGCCTAAATGAAGGAATCTTGCAAGAACAACATCACATGAGAAGAGAAATGAGCAAAGATCATCTAGAAATTCATAAATTTCACTAAGGCATGAAAGACAACTTGAAGAATTCCGAAATTCCCAAGTTTTCAAGTTTTAGAAGCTAAGTTCCATAGTTGAAAATCCAACAATTTGGGAAATATTCAAGCAATGTGAACGTGATGGAGATCAAACCGGTTCGCTTAATCCCAAGGCGGTGTCTACATGTCATTAATCCTATTATATTTCACCACCTCATCTATGCACTTTCAACACATGTACATCAAGCAAGAGGTTAAAGAGGACGCCCATGTTGGAGATTCTCAAAGATTCCATTTCAAGCTTATCATCTTGGGAAGCGTGCCTTTGTTCCCTCTCATATTCTAAAAATAGCAAGTTGTAACTACGTTGTGTTGTCCAAATCTTGGCCATTGATTCCATAATCAATCTGAGCCCTCCATTGTAATTCTTGAGCTCTATATAAAGGTCATTCTGCTCATTTGTAAGGAGGGGGAGATATTAGAATTAGGAGATAGCTCTTTCAAGAGTAGAGAGTAAAATAGGAGTAGAGTAGAGGAGACTTCTCGAAGTCATTGAAGAGGCATTGTGAAATTGTTGTAAAATACTTCCAAGATCAATACAAGCTCATTGTTGGTTGTTTCATGGTGATTTTGTGTGGTTGTGGAATGTTAACATGGTTTCTAATTTCTTAGATATGATGGGATGTTTCCAAGTAGAGTAGAATTAGAATAAAAGTTCATTGATGTAATGTTTATGCGAAGATATTTGATGAATTCCTTAATGGTTCATACTTTTTGTGGATTGTCGAAGGCAACTCACTTTGCAAAGTTAGCCTGAACCTCTACATGTTTTAGTTCGGTTGTGGATGCTCGTTCAAGCTGCACCAACTGTGGGTGTTTGGATGGAAGTTCACAATATGAAAATCCTTGATTAACCTTAGAAGATTGCACCAACTTTGTGTAATTGTTGGTTCTCATGGTGAAGCGAAGTTCGGTTTCGTAAGGAATTTGTCTATCAGAGCATGTTACATTATATCATTGTCCTTAGAATAGCTTTCTCAACCTTTATCCTTTTTCATTTTCTTTCATAGTCAATTTGAAGTAAGTTCCACTTCACAAGAAGGAGAACAACATATTGAGAGTGGAGTAAGGAGCCAATTCAGCGTAAGTCCCTTTGTGAGTAACAGCAATATTACTGAGTCTATCCAATTTGCAAGTCAAGAACTAATGTTAAGGAACCTTGGAGTTGTCTCGATTGATCACATTGTTTAGCATTCGAGAGACTTTATTCAAGAGAAGATAGAATACTTAGTATTTTATTCTGAGTTTGCATGTGCATAAAAAACACATCAACCGGACTTACTACAGGAAAGCCAAGACATCATGAAGTCCTTGAAGGAGAACATTCAAAAGGTGCAGAACCAACAGAAACAATATGCAGATCAGCATAGGGTCGATCGATCTTTTGAGGTGGGTGACATGGTTTACTTAATGCTGCAACCTTACAGACAATCCACTCTCAAAAAGAGTGGCACAAAGAAACTTAAGCCACAATAATATGGATCTTTTAGGGTATCCAGGAGAAAAGGAGAAGTGGCTTATGAGTTAGAGTTATCGGTGGAAAGCAAATTGCATAATGTTTTCCACGTGTCTCCCCTCAAGAAGGCATTGGGACACAATGTGATACCTTCCATTGAGTTACCCCCTTTGGATGAGGGGAAGTTGATTCTTGTTCCTGAGGCTATTATTGACACTAGAGAGCGCACCTTGCGGAAGAGGGTTATCAGGGAATACTTGGTGAAGTCGAAGCAATTGCCGGTACAGGATGCGACTTGGGAGAATGAGCAGATCTTACAGCATCCAGAGTTGAAATTGCTTTTGGGAAAGCAATTTTGGGGAGGGCGGACTGTAATGTCCCCTTCCTAGGCTAGCACATTTGCATTAGGTTAGTCTACTACACAGATTCCTGTAGACTAACAAGGGGTGGTTAGGGGACCCACAAAGATTGGTTCATCGGGGCTCAGCCATCTTTCACGGAGTGATGAGTTGGACTTCCTTTGGCGGGTATATTATCTAGCACTTTCTAGAGTGAGTTTGGGCCATTTGGCCAAACTTACTATTTTTAGCAGGGGCTAACGGGCATCAGAGCAAGTCAGTGCAATGGTCTTGAAATTAGTCATTGTTCCAATGGCCAACTCAGTGGTACTACAGAACTCACTCGGGTAGACCATTTGGAATAATATTTATTAATCGATACATTTAAGTTAATATATAACTTAATGTGTCTTTTAATAAAGTGACTATATTATTGTTTGAGGACTTAATGTATTTTAAGTGAATAAAGTCATGTTTATGGTGGGCGCCCAAGGCAATGAGGGAAAAAGAAACATTAAAATATAAAAATCTCCCCAAAAGTGGCGTTGGAGGCGAAGGGAGAAATATAACCAAATTTTTTTTTCATTTTTCATTACCATTACATATTTTTATCAAATGAGCTTTGTTCTCTGGCTATGCTAGGGTTTTGAACCAGCAACCTTTGAAGACGAAATCCATCATTGGTTTGAGCACCTGCGGAGTTGAAAGACATCTCTAGAGTGTTGGAGGTGATCTCATTTCAGGGATTACAATTGTGTTTCAATGGTGGATTGCAAACTTGTCGCGGAGTAGTTTTCATAGATATATCTTGGAGTTTTTGGCATGATAATTATGAGAAGACATCAGAGAATACATTGCAAGTTTTAGTAGTCATTTTTGTGAGTTTTTACTGTGGTTCCAGCCCCTCATACAAGCCGTACACTCTCAGCTACAAGTTGTACCTCATAGAGAGAGTTTATGGTGATTTGGTGGGTGTTTAGGCCAAGTTTTCACATCTCAGCTAGGCGTGGATTGTTGCAAATACAGTTTCAGGGTTTATTGACTGTTTTAGGGGTTGTTTGATCATATTTAATGTTGTTATAAATGCCCAGCAGGCCATACCACCTTCAGCCTAGGCATGGGATCTAGAGGAGCTTGAAATATTCAGTTTGGCTTTGGTTGGAAGGCAAATACATTATGTCTTTGGTTGCAAATAGTCCATTGATGGACAACTAATGAATGTACCTTCATTTCCTTGTACCCAACGTGCCTTTGTAGGTTGTTCTCTGCTGTTATAGTCTATTTCCAGCATTGTACTTTGTGGACAACGAATGGGTATGTTAGCACCATGGTCTCTAGACAGAGCCAATTGTTGTGCCCATACAAAAAAAATTTCGTCTACATATACAAACACCCCAAAGTGATATCAAATCCCCTCTCGAGCATCGTGTCGCCTTGTCATTATCTTCTAACCCCGTAGGTTCAAGATATATCAAAGAAGATCGAAGGCCAAAACAAAGTGAAGTTTCAAGAAGCCAAAATGGCTATAGGCTATGAAAGATCGTCAAGAAGCAGAGGTCCGGATCATCAAGTTGAAGACCGAAATACTGCTAAAAGAATGACGAAAGGTGCAATGGAAAGGCCGAACGAGCCCAAGACCAAAAATAAAATTTTTGTCAAAAGTTAAAATTTTTGAAAAATTTTCAAAGGCAAAAATGCGCCTGGCCCATGGCGCACACGCCTAAGCCTAGGCACGCCTAGATGAAAATTGTGAGAATTAAAGTCAAGGAAAATTGAGGTGAAAAATGCACATCTCCGGAGCAAAGTGTGCTAAAATTCAAGCAAAATGGATGAAGGACGAGAATGAAGACAGTGAAAAAGATGAAGCGCACTTTTGGAGTTCCTCTTTCGCTAAGGTCAAAGATAAGCAAAATTACTAAGGGAAAAACGGAAGAATGCTTTCCAAAGTGTACTTCTGCCAAAGGTAAAAAGGTCTCACAAAAAAATCAAAGGCATAAATTTGAAGGAAGTGCACTTTCATATCTCCGCCTGCGCCAAACAAGGAAAGAGGAGAGTTTTCAAGGCAAATAAATTTGAAGGAAGTGCACTTTGTAAAACCCTCCTCCGCCGAAGGAAATAGAAAGTTTTCAAAGGCAAAATCTATTAGGAGGAAGCACATATTGGGAAGTCCTCTTCCATCACAAGGAAAGCAAAAAAGTTTTCAAAAGCAAGGTCATTTGAAGGAAGTGCACATTCCAAGTTCCTCTTCCGCCAAGCAAAAATGTCAAAGGCATTGAAAAAGAAGAAAGCGCGCTTCAAGAAATCCATTTCCGCCGCCCAAGGAGCAAGTAAAAATGCAAGGGAAAAATGAAGAAAGCGCGCCTAGGAGTGGCACACTGGAAAAATGCGCCTATTTTTGGTGCCTTTTCAAGGAAATCAATCAAAACAAAAAAAATCTAACTCTAAATTGGCCGACCCTACAAAAGAGGAGCGCACCTCTTCATGGAGACTTGTCATCATGCTATTTAAGGCACTTAACTTCAAGTTCCAACTTCACTCTTCATATTTGCATGCCTAGGGCAAATAAAAGCACTCTTATTTTTAGAATAAAAGCAGATTTGAGAGTTTATAAAAGCAATGCTTCATTTGTGAAGGTATTATTGCCATAGAAGCTTATACTTTTGAAGATTGGAGCTGGTTTTGTTTTGCTACAGCAAAGGAGGTATTTTTGTTCATTCCCAGCCATATAGAGGTGGATTTTGAAGCTGTTTTAGAGAAAAACTTCCATTTTTGTTTAGGTCCAGCTTGAAAGAAGACAAATTTCATTGTTTTAGAGCATTAAAAAGTCAAGTTTCAAGGGATTTGTGAAGGAAATCCATCACAAAGTGCAAGGGCAGCATTCAAAAGGTCAAAAATCAGACTTTTTCAGTCACTTTTCTTCCATTTTTGAGCAGTTCCAGCCACCTTCTAGGGCAAAATTTGACCTAAAAGTGTCATTTTTAATGTTTTTGTGCTTTCCCAGCACCTAAAAACACTTCAAATCGACATTTGCATCCATTTCTAGGGGCAAAATTGAAGAAGAAACTCAGAAATTTCGCTTCCCAAGGGCAAAATATACACTTATTTTCCAAAATTTTTGAGTTGGACAATGAAGAAAAGGGCCTGAATTTTCATAACAGCGAGCGAGGAAAGGTCTGATTTTGCATTGTATAGTGCGGGACAGCAATAAAAAAACACTCTTACAAGGCAGAAGAGGAGTATATGGATCTTTCGAAGACAATAGAAGATGTGAGTGTCATCCTGTAGACGAAGACTATTCACCTTGATTCCATCATTATTCCAGAGGAGGCTAAAGTTGATGAATTTGAGCAAAATCTCAATTCTCAGACTTAGCCATTTTTTTATTGTTTGCAGGAAAATCTATTTTGAGCAATTGGAGGGATTTCCAAAGTAGATTCAATTTTGAGAACTCACTTTGCTTTTCAAAGATAAATTTATTTTTAGATTTGTTTTGGAAGTCATGCAAAATATCTATTTGTGAAACTCCTTTTTGTAAGAACATGCAAGTTCAGTTAACTGAATTGCATGGGGCTTATTTTATATTTTTAAATGCTAATAAGTTTGCATGCTTGCGTGCAGCATTATGGTTAGGTTGAAGAGTATTAGTTCAACTCTTCTTTTCTATTTCATGCACCTTTTGTTTTAGGGTATAAATAAGTGTATTCTACACACTTAATTTCTTAATGGTAAATGTTGAAGCTTTTATTGCTCTCATTTTATTGTTCAACTGTGTTGCATAGTTTATTACTTTGAGAATAAATGTATGCTTTATCTTTGTGGAAGTTTTGTATCGTCGAGGTTGAAATCAAATGTTTATGATTTTATGCCTAAACATTAATTTTTTATCCTCCTTTGTTCTTTGTGTTTCCTTTCAAATCAGCTCGCCAATGTTCATTTGATTTCTTCGATCTCTGGATTTAATTGAAGAAATCAAATGTATGTTTTTAGAATTAGTTATTCTTTTGTAGTAGTTGAAAAAATTCTTATAGGATTGCAGAAGAGCTTGAATTGCCTTGTGCTCATGCCTCTAAGAAAACAAAAAGATAGGTTACTCGTATTGTTTTTTAAAATTTCTTGTCTGAGGGAGCTTCCCCTCCTAATTTGAAGAGCGGTTCTACTGTACACGTTCCATTTTGTGTTGCACTAAAAGGTGTGAATTAAAACGCTAACATGTTTGTTATCAGAAGTAGAACCCAAAACCTTTGCTGATACTAGCAAAGATGATGGATCGATAAATATTAAAGACAATGGAAGAAGAATTGGATCAGATTGAGAAGAATTAGACATTGGAATTAGCTTCTAGACTAGCCAACAAGAATGTCATAGGAACAAAGTGGGTGTTCCAGAACAAGTTGAATGAAGAAGGTGAAGTTGTAAGAAACAAAGCAAGGTTGGTTTGTACAGGCTACTCTCAAGTTGAAGGCATTGATTTTGAAGAGACTTTTGCTCCGGTAGCCAGGATGGAGGCAATCAGAATGTTCCTTGCCCTTGCTGCTCATAAGAACTTCAAGGTATATCAGATGGATGTTAAGTCAGCATTCCTGAATGGTGATCTAGAGGAAGAGGTTTATATTGAGCAACCAGATGGTTTCCAGTTATCAGAAGATCCGGATATGGTGTGCAGACTCAAGAAGGCTTTGTATGGTCTCAAGAAAGCACCTAGGGCTTGGTATGCCAGATTGGATAAGTATTTACTTTGGCAAATCTTCAGGAAAGGTACTACAGATAGCAATCTTTGCATCAAGGAAGGAGATATGATATTGATAGTTGCTATATATGTTGATGACATCATCTTTGATGGAGATGATATGTGTAAGAGGTTTGCAGAGGAGATGCAAAAAGAGTTTGAAATGTCTATGATTGGTGAGATGTCTTTCTTCCTTGGACTTCAAATTACTCAGCTAGATGATGGTATCTTTATTTCTCAAGCTAAGTATGTAAGAGAGATGTTGAAGAAGTTTGGTATGGAGGACTGAAAACCAGTGGGTACTCCTATGGTCACCAGATGCCACTTGAGAAAGGATGATGAGTCTCTGGAGGTGGATCAGACTTCCTATAGATCTATGATTGGAGGATTCGTGTATCTAACTGCTTCTAGACCTGATATTATGCATGCAATATGTGTGGTTGCCAGATATCAAGTCAATCCCAAGCAAACGCATGAGAAGGCAGTGAAAAGGATATTCAGATACTTGAAAGGAACTCCGGATTATGGCTTATGGTATCTGTTATCCTATTTTTCTCCCCAGCCAAATAGCCCAAATCCATGAAATCTCTAAGCGTTTTCCCCTTTAGGAATGCAAGGAAAAACCCCCCAAAATCGACTAAGTCCAAAAAATCTTGAGTATTCCTTGTGTTTTTAGATGATGGTATCTTTATTTCTAAAGCTAAGTATGTAAGAGAGATGTTGAAGAAATTTGGTATAGAGGATTCAAAAACAGTGGGTACTCCTATGGTCACTGGATGCTACTTGAGAAAGGATGATGAGTCTCTGGAGGTGGATCAGACTTCCTATAGATCTATGATTGGAGGATTGGTGTATCTAACTGCTTCTAGACCTGATATTATGTATGCAGTATGTGTGGTTGCCAGATATCAAGTCAATCCCAAGCAAACGCATGAGAAGGCAGTGAAAAGGATATTCAGATACTTGAAAGGAACTCCGAATTATGGCTTATGGTATCTGTTATCCTATTTTTCTCCCCAGCCAAATAGCCCAAATCCATGAAATCTCGAAGCGTTTTCCCCTTTAGGAATGCAAGGAAAAACCCTCCAAAATCGATTAAGTCCAAAAAATCTTGAGTTTTCCTTGTGTTTTTAGCATTTTCGGAGTTGCAGAGTTCGGATTTGTCCCCTTCATCATGCCATCCTAATCGGCTCCAAACTCCACTTTGTTCCTTGCAAAAATCCTCAAAGTGCTCAAAGTTCTTCGGGTGTCGGGGGTCGGACCTCCTTTCTTCTTCCTTCTTTTCTTTTGGAAGGAGAAAGACGGAAGGCCTGAAGTCTGAGCTCCGACTCTTTCCCTTTGAAAATTTAGCTAAGCATTTCGGGGGATTGGACTTCAGACTTTTCTTCTTCCTTCCTCCTTTTCTTTTGGAAGGCAGAAGATGGAAGGCCTGAAGACTGACTTCCGCCGAACCGTCTCAAATAAGTTCTAAGTGTTTCGGGAGGTCGGACTTCGGACATTTTTTTTTCCCCTCTTCTTTTCTTTTGGAAGGCGGAAGATAGAAGGCCCGAAGACTGACTTCTGCCGAAACTTTCTCAAAATGGCTAAGCCTTTAGACTTGCAAGGCTCAGACTTTCGTTCTTCTTCCTTCTCTGCGAAGGAGGAAGGCCTGAGGCCCGAAGTCTGCCGACTGTTTCTTTCTAAATAAAGCGGGACTCGGAGGGCGGGGTTTTCTCCTTTCTTCTTCCTTCTCTCTTGGAAGACGGAAGGCTGAAGGCTCGAAGCCCAATCTCTGACGGCTTTTGCGGTCTTCAAAAGCGAAGGAAAAGGAGGCGAAATCAAAAGTCAGCCATGGTTTACAAGGAAGAAATTTTGCCGATAAGGCAGAATACATGCCGGAATTGAGGGTCAAGCGTTCAACTCCAGCTGGAGGTGATTGTTGAGCATTTTTTGTTGCAGGTGGGAGAATCAAATGCAAAATTTTCAACGTAGATATTTGTCTCAGCTACTCCAGAGAAGATATTTTTTTAGCATTTATGTCAAAGCAAAAAAGATCTATCTAGACATTCCTTTGCAGAAATATCTTCTGACAGGCCCATGGGGCGAATTTATGGTAGTAGGTGATTGCGCCTCAATGTGAAATGCTACATAAGCATGAAATCAAATGTATTATTGTTGGTTGTTGGTCTAAAAAACGACGTCCTGTATCAGCTATAACCGTGCCTCTTTGACAATAAACAATAAGATTTTTACCTTTTCATGCACTTCTTCTGCTCTGTGTAATACTTTTGTTTGAGTATCCATTTGTGAATGCTTCTTTCCTTTTGGATTTCAATTAGTTTCTTATACCTCCACAGGTAGTTTGTGATTTGTGTATGTTGATCTGTTGGTTGTTATTTTGTGCATATATAGTTTGATCTGAGCGTCAAACATTCAAACTTGGTGTATCACCTTTTCCCTTTCAGTTTCTCCCTCTTCCCCTTTTCCCCAACAGTGATAGATTAGGTTTAATCTTAGTATACTTTGAATCTCATATTCAGAAAGAGGAACCAACCTTCTCTGGAGGTTTGATTTTTTTGCAGGGTCCCACACTTGGAAATCACTCCAATGTTTCACTGGATTGTCGCAGCAAAGCGCTTCAACACAGGGTGCAAATCCAAGTGACAATAGTATCCAAGAGGTAATGACTTTGATTTGAGTGCCTACATTGATGTTGATTGGGCTGGTTGTATTAATGATAGAAGTACAAGTGGTGGTGCATTCTTTTTAAGAAGCAGATTGGTTTCATGGCAGAACAAGAAGCACGATTCAGTGTCATTATCAACTGTAGAGGCAGAGTATATTGCAGCAACATCCTACTGTACACAAGTGTTGTGGGTGAAGCAAACCCAAAACCATATCAAGGTATTGTATGATGAGCCTATTTCTATTTTGTGTGACAATACAAGTGCTATCAATATTTCCAAGAATCCAGTGATGCACTCTAGAATGAAGCATATAGCAATCAAGTATCACTTTTTGAGAGAGAAGGTTGCAAAAAAAGAAGTAAAGTTGGAATATGTTCCAACAAAGGATCAGATTGCAGATATTTTCACAAAGGCTCTTGCAAAAGACACTTTTGAGGATCTCCAGTAGAGGTTAGAGGTAATTGCCCCTCCTTGCTAGATGCATAGTGGTGCATCTGTCTAGGAGGAGTTCATGCTACATCTTTTTCCTGTACTGATGGTGGCTACCTCTCAGAGGGAGCAGGTAGTGGTTGCTAATGATAGGGGAGTTTGTTTGTTGCAAGATGAAGTTATCCCCTAAGAGAGAAGAAGTTACCCTTTGTCCTTGATGTCAAAGGGGGAAAATTTGCAGATATGTGTTGCTATCAATGTCAAAGGGGGAAGATTTGCAGATATGTGTTGCCATCAATGTCAAAGGGGGAGATTGTTACACATATGGTTCCTGTTATCATATTTTTCTTGCCCCCAAAATATTCCTGTCCCCCTCTTTCTATCAAATAAATTCGATCAGAGAAAGCCTAAATAGAAAGAGGAAAAGCTTAAATTCTTCAAAACCCATGCTCTGCCTTGCCAAAAATCCCAAAATCTCACCTGAAGAATCTTTGCCAAAAACCAAAAAAAACCCAAAAATCTTTTAGCTTCAAGTATTTTCCATTGCAGGGTTTCTCAGTTTCATACTTAGTATTTGTGTATGCATTTTCGAATGTATATTCGCATATACATTCGCTATTGTATGTTTGCACATACAAAGGCATATACATAAGAGAGATACAAAAGGAAGATGCAAAGATCAGATACAAAGGGATATACATTCGCCATTGTATGTTTGCATATACAAAGGCGATATGCAAAGTCAATATACAAGGAAGATACAAAAGGTGGGGCTCGCTTATTGCATGTATATGCGATTGTATCTTTGAACATACAATCTGCATATACAATGGCATATGCAATTCCTGACATACAAGTCCCGGACCCAAAAGGAGTATGCAATTTGGTGTATACAAGCAGAAGTGATTGTATGCTTTCTTTGTATGTATGTTCGCATTGTATGTTTGCACATACAAGGGTCATATACAAAACGATATACAAAGGTCACATGTATATGCCACGATGAAATGTCTGCATGCAGTTTTGTTTGTATATTTCGCATTGTATATGCAATATACAAAGGTTAGGTACAAAGGCAATATACAAGGTGGACCTGACTAGGAAAATAAAAATTGGCAAACTCAATGGTGGGGTTCGCAGTTTGTATGTTGAAGTGCATTGTATATGTCGATATGCAAAGAAGAAAAGATACAAAGGCCGGACCTGTTCTAAAGTTCCAATATAGTTGATAATCTCCTGAGTTCCGCATTGTATGTATGTGCGATTGTGTAACAACTTCCAAATGAACAACTAACTTTAAGCAAATGTATAACAACTGTACAACAAAACAAAGTTTATATCTTACAACATAAACATTTAAGCTTCTAAGTGATTCATCACGATTAATTGAATAAGAACATGAATATAGTTCTACTTTCAGATAAGTAACAGATTTATAAAACTTCATTATTTATTCTTAACTCCAACACTAAAAGTAAAAGCATATGATCAACTAGGGAAATAGCATAATAAGTAAATTTTTCCTTGCATTTATTTAATTCAACGTAAATAAAAAGATAAGGAAAAAGAGTACCGTATTCATTCATGGAAAAGAATAGTTCATTGTTCAAGTTTGTTTGTCCCGTTTTTGTTTTCTTCTATTTTCCACATAGTAAGTCGGAGAGGAAAGATATCATCAGGGCGTTTACCCGCCCAACCATGGACTTTTCAGTCCCTCACGTCATTTCGACTGAAATGACCCAGCCCGCCGCCAAGAAGTTTTATTAAGAGAATCCAATGCCATCTGAGACTGGTGGTTACCCTACTACTTCCTAGTTGATCATACACTATAGATAATCTTCTAACTAGTATGATCATCCGACTGGAAAAGTATCTGGGCAAAGAAACTGACTGACACCAATTCACATACAAGCGTCACCTCGGCCAAGGTTTTGCAAATGTGCGCAACACGACTCAACTGGTCATGTAGTTCAGTTGTCACCCTACTCAGCTTGGTCTTGGTTATTCAACCTATTTCAGTTTAAATCACCTGTGCTACTGCACACGGATAGTATGACGTATACTCTGGTTTTCTGGTATGCGACAACACCATTTCTAAAAATAGGCAGAAATAGGTTCAGCAGAAAGTGTTTCCGGTTTTTATTACCATTTTATGGAAGGTTTCTCTCATAACTGAGACATTTTCGATTCCAATCTAGGCTAAAGAATCATGCGGTATTATTGACGTTTAAAATTTGAGGTATTGAGGTTTAGGACTGACTGTATTTCTGGATAAAATAGATTTGCACCAGCATTAATGTTCCAGAAATAAATATTTTAACCAAGATGATTCTACTATTGAGGAACAGCTAGTCACCATCCCAAGAAAGTTCTTTTCTATAAAGGAAACTGTTCCCTTCGTTTAAGGCATTCTTACACCTATTGCATTCTTAACAGACATCAATTTTAACTAGGTTTCTTGTAAAAAAGAAAAATAGAATACATGTAGGTAAGTTGAAGACAAGTTCTTCTTTACTAAAAGTGAAAGATAATGTTCATTCTTGTAGTTTTCTAAGAGTCTCCTATTGAAGTCGTCTGTCTGAAATGAAGGGTCTTTCTTTATTATGCGTCACAAAGACAAATTAAGAGGTTCTTTTCTTTTGTCTATTGTTCTTGGAACATTGGTGTGGAGCTTCTACAATAAACTCACTCATTATCTCAGTAAAGAAAGAGGGTTAAAGAGTTACTAGGACGGAAGAGTACGTGCCTGCAGATTTCGGTGGTTCTTGAAAGTGTCTTCTTATAGCTGGTTCGCTCCTCTGGTATGCTTTCAACTCTTTGGAAACAACCACCCACAACTCCTTTTTACTCTATTGATTGAACACTCAACATTTCCCATTCTCCATTCCTGTCACAGAGAAGTCCGTTGTGCTTAATCGTTGCCTCTCCCTCTCAGAACTCGTTTTTGAACCTCAGGGTTTTCCTTTTCTCCCGAAATGAACTCTCAAGAATGCCACCAAGAAACAGTTTTTCGCCCATAAAAGAGCTCGCGTCCATCACCCAAGAAAAGTGCCTCCACTCGCGATTTCTATTTTTAACCTATTTTGTTTCTTTCTCTACCTTAGGTCGACGGACGACAATGAAGTGGGCGTTCTGTAATTTTCCATTCGCTTAAGGTCGGTTCAAGTCTCTACACGAAGCTCTAAGTCACTTCGTCGACGAGGAAGGCCGAAATCACAAAGTCCGACCAAAACATTACTTAAATTTCCTCCATAGTCAAAGAAAAGAAAGTGGTTCAAATTAAACATAGAAGTTAGTAGGGTTTTAAACCTAGGTTCTAATAGGAGGGACTAATAAGCAATTGGTCTTCATATAAAATATAACTTAGGAAGAACCCCCCCTATATTAGTCTATCTCAGACGAATTGACTCCGACAAAGTTGAAGGTCAAGACGACTACAATTGAAGGAATCGAACTTATATAGGTTTAATTTTTAACACGGAAGAAGGTAAAGTTCAATTCGGTTTTGATGAGTCGAGTTTAAGTTACACTCGAAGGAGGAAGAGGTAAATAAGATAATTGGCTTTCGGTTTCGGTTGAGATGCCATATTTTTTTGAGAAGAAAGTTTATCTAGCACTAGGTTTTCTCACTCTCATCCGAACGCAATTACTAGGTCAATTCAATTTACCAACAATTTCGGATGGCATTAGATTCTCTTATTTACTTCTCATTCCTGATGATATCTTTCCCCCCTTTTCTTGGGGATTGACCAATCCTGCGATCACTCAAACAAAATAGTAGTTAGCCAATAACACATCTCCTGTATTTTTTATTCCAAATTCTTCTATTCATATTTAAATTAAACCAACATACATGATTAAATCTTCATTATCATTGATCAATAAATTCTATCTAAAATATTTTCTTTTAAACTTAAGATCATCTCATAATCCAAACATGACATCATAGTTGAACACATTTTAACAT
Organism: Cunninghamia lanceolata; assembly: GCA_027924645.1. Lineage (NCBI taxonomy): Eukaryota > Viridiplantae > Streptophyta > Pinopsida > Cupressales > Cupressaceae > Cunninghamia > Cunninghamia lanceolata. The sequence goes on along the minus strand of BSBN01000776.1, from coordinate 7,586,980 downwards.
AATTACATCACATGGTGTAAACACATATCACAAAAAGGACGACACAAGCGAGATGTAGCATACCTTTCCCCTTGTGAATCATCGTCCTCGATGATTGTAAGATATCAAAAAGTAATTAAGTCATGTGGTTTAACTAACCATAAAAAAAAAGAAGTTCAACTGTTATATACATTAAACAAATGTGGAAATTTCTGCTGCATTTCAGTATAATCCTCCCAGGTGGCACTATCTTCTGAATACTGGTCCCACTAGACCTTACATTGGGCCACCTCTTTGTTACGTAAGCTACGCTTACGTACCTCGAGCACCTTGACTGGCTCGATCATGATGACCCCTGGGTCCTGAACCTGTAAAGAGTTCCAGTCAATCATATGTGTAAAATCAGATATATACCTTTTTAGATAAGAAACATGGAAGACGTTATGCAATCGAGCGAGGGCTGGTGGTAGAGCAATTTTGTAGGCAACCGGTTTGATAATTTCCAGAACCTCAAATGGTCCGACATACCGAGGTGCAAGTTTGGTGGATTTCCCAAATTTTATAGCACTCTTATGTGGTTTGACACGCAAAAGCACTTTCTTCCCAACTTCAAATTGTCTGGGAGTTCTTTTGGCATCAGCATAGCTTTTCTGTCGGTCGTTAGCTTCTGCTAACCTTTTCTTGATCAACTTAACTTGCTCTTCCATTTCGGAAAGCATTTATGGGCCGAGGGTTATCCTATCTTCCAGCTTATCCCAACTGATAGGAGTTCTACACCTCCTTCCATACAGTGCCTCAAATGGTGTCATTTTTATGAATGATTGATACGAATTATTGTAAGCAAATTCCACTAAAGGAAGGTATTCTTCCCATTTGTACTGTTGATCCATACAATACATCTGAAGAAGATCTTCTAAAATTTGATTAACTCTTTCTGTTTGGCCGTCAGTTTCAGGATGGTAAGCAGAACTAATGTTCAATTTGGTACCCAGAGCTGAAAATAATGTTTGCCAAAATCGGGAAGTTACTCTAGCGTCCCTATTAGATATTATTTTCTCAGGTATTCCATGTAATTGAAATATTTCCCAAACAAATTTGTGAGCAATAGTAGAAGCACCGTCGGTTAAATTTCCTGGTATAAAATGTGCTACCTTGGTGAGTCTGTCAACTACTACTAGGATGGTGTTATGTTTATTACTAGACATGGGTAATCCCTGGATAAAATCCATGCTAATTATTTGCCACTTCCAGTCAGGTACTGCATGAGGTTGTAATAGTCTTGCGGGATGCTGATGTTCCGCTTTGACTCTTTGGCATTCTAGACAACTTGCTACAAATCTGGCTGCGTCTTTCTTCATTCCCTTCCAAAAATATAAAGGTTTTACATCTGCCACAAGTTTGGTAACTCCGGGATGCCCTGAATACGGTGCTGAATGTGTTTCTTTCCAAATTAGAGTTCTGAGCTCTGTATCTTTGGGTATGTACATTCTACCCTGATATCTTAATAGTCCATCACCTTCTATTCTGTATCCTTCATACCTTGGATCTAATGGGTCAAGTTGAAGAGCCTGCCTTACTTGCTGGTAGTGTGAATGGTTCTTCAAGTGTTGAAGTACTCGGTCTCTGAAGTCTGAGTGTACTGCGATTAATGCGTTGACATGCCTTCTACGGCTTAAAGCATCCGCTACCTGGTTTTCCTTCCCCTTGATATAATTGATCTCGAAATCATAATCTAAAATCAACTCTAGCCATCGTCTTTGTCTGGCATTTAAATTTGGCTGGGTAAATATGTATTTTAATCCCTGATGATCAGATCAGAGTTCAAATGGTTTTCCTAATAAATAATGCCGCCACATTTGTAAAGCGTGAATAATAGCAGCTAATTCGAGATCATGGGGGGCATAATTTTGCTCATAGTTTTTGAGTTTTCGAAATTCATATGCTATTACTTGTTCATTCTGCATGAGTACCCCACCTATTCCTTCCCCTGAGGCATCGGTTACCACAACAAATTTTCCTTCGGGATCTGGTATTTTTAATACAGGTGCAGAAATCAGTTTCTCTTTAAGCAAATCAAACGCCTTCTGACATTCTTTTGACCAAACAAAACTTTTCCCTTTTCTTTGCAATGAAGTAATCAGATAGGCAATACGCGAAAAATCCTTTACAAACTTTTGATAATAGCCTGCTAAGCCCATAAAACTTCGGACTTCTTGAACATTTTTGGGGATAGGCCATTCTGTTATTGCTTTTATTTTTGCAGAATCAACTGCTATACCCTTTTCAGAGATAATATGTCCCAAATATTGGACTTCTTTTTGGAAAAAAGTACATTTGGATAATTTTCTATAAAGTTTGTTTTCTCGCAGGTGTTGCAAGACAAGTTGAAGATGCTGATAATGTTCCTCTTGATTCCTTGAATAGATTAAAATGTCATCCAGAAAAACTAAAACAAATCTATCCAAACAGTCATGGAACACACTGTTCATCAAATTCATAAACGCAGCTGGGGCGTTAGTAAGTCCGAAAGGTAGTACTGTGAATTCGTAATACCCATAGCGAGTTTTGAAGGCTGTCTTATGAATATCTTCCTCCTTTAACCTCAACTGGTGATATCCTGAGCGAAAGTCTATTTTGGAAAAGACTGACACTCGTCGCATTTGGTCAAATAAATCATCTATGCGGGGTAGAGGGTATTTGTTCCTGATAGTCAGTTTGTTCAGCATCCTATAGTCTATGCATAGACGTAGAGTTCCATCCTTTTTCTTTACAAAAATCACGGGTGCCCCCCATGGTGACACACTTGGTTTAATCAAACCTTTGTTCAACAATTCCTGAAGTTGGGCCTTCAACTCCATAAGTTCAACGGTTGTCATGCGGTAAGGGGCCTTTGATACAGGTGCGGCTCCAGGAACTAACTCTATAGAAAAATCCAATACTCTCTTAGGAGGCAAACCTGGCAACTCTTCTGGAAATACATCCTGATAGTCTCGAAGATAGGGATATTTCTCTCCAAATGATTCTTGTGTCTCCTTCCCTAACTTAAAATCGGTTTCTCTTACTCCGCTAACTTTCTCCATTTTTACCGTAAATATCTGGCAGCCTTTCCTTCCACTTCGTTTTAATTGCATGGCAGAGAGTCGTCGTAACTTGACTTCATGTGGAACTCCTTGCATTTGAACTTTATTTCCCAAATCATCTTCACACTCAATCGTTTTTTTATAGCAATCCACCTTCGCCTTGTGTTTCTCCAACCAGCTCATGCCTAAGATAAGATCATAAGAACCTAGAGGTGCCACATATAGGTTTATTTCAGAGATGAGGCCTAGAAATTCAACCCTGGCTTCAAATAAACATTGCTCTACCCGAGCTCTCGATCAATTAGCATATTCGACCATCCAAGGATTAGCCATGTATCCTGCCCTTTTTGGAAATCTACTCAATAACTTAGGTGATATGAAATGCTCTGTAGCCCCGGTATCTATGAGTATGGTTATAGGATTGCCATAAAGCATACCTGGAACTTCTATAGGGGTGAATTCATACTCTGCTTGTCTGTTGTCCACTGCTGCGTGAATTCTCTGCTGAAAAGCTGTTTGTTGGTTGGGTAGTGGGTTTTTCTGCTGTGACCCTCCTTGGTTCCTGGTAGGACATTGGTTAGCATAATGATCACCCCCGCACGTAAAACATCCTCCTGGGGGTCCCCTTTTTTCTGCTCCCCTGTTGTTTTCTTTATTGTTTCTCCTGAATTTGTCAAAACTTCTCCTGTTATTAGACTGATCCGGGCGATTTCCTTTGTTTCCTCTCGGATCCCTGTTTCTGTAGTTGAAATTGCTTCCTTTCTTTTTGAAGGGTTGAGAATTTTGTGACCAGTTCCGCCGTTTTCTGTTTCTATCCCTTATGGAGTCATCCTTCTTAAGTTTCTGCTCCTGTCTCACAGCCTTCTCATAAGCTTCATTCATGCTGGTAGGCGCCAAAACATTTACCGATCCCCCAATGCGATTATTGAGTCCCATGATAAATTTCCTCACTTTATACTTCTCATCCCTATGGAATTGGGGTACATACTTAAGTAAACACATAAACTTCTCCCAATATGCATGCACTGTGAGCTCACCTTGTCTTAATTCCTGAAAATCTATTAACTTCTGTTCATAAAATAGCTGATGTAACCATCGTTGTCTAAAAACTTCCACGAACCGATCCCAAGTCATATCCGCAGATGACCATCCCAATTCTGTTTTTTTATTCTCCCACCATCCAGCGGCTTCTCCGGTTAATTGATAAGCTCCCCACACTGCTTTCATGTTTTCTGTATATTCTCTTATTTCAAAATACTTTTCCATACCTGTCAACCAGGCTTCGGCAGCATCTCCTACTTCTAATCCATCGTATTGTGGGGGTTTTACTTTCTTCATATCGTCAGAGATAATACCATGCATTGCCTTGTTTTTATCAGGCTGAGTTATGGTGTGTTCCTCGTTTCTGGTTGGATGAGTGTGAACATTTTCTGAGTTTCTATCCTTAATTCTTGATTCATGTTCCTCGTCTTGGTTCCTGTTACTTCTGTTCTCTCTCTGCTCTAGCTGCTGGAGCCTAGTCTGAGTATCATGCATCATCTGCAAGAGTCTATCTAACTTTGCAGCAGAGGTCTCGGGGAGTTCAGTCTCCCCCCTTCCTTCAGATAAGTGAGCCATTCCCTTACCAATTAAACCTATTAAGGTAAGTATGCTCTTAGTTCTATATTACCACTTAGATTCTTTTATTTATACAGCATATTGAACACAACATTTATTTTATTTACACACTGCAAAAAAAATTTTTATTAACACACTACAAAATTTACACTACAAAATTTTGTTTACAATATTTACATAGTTCTTTTGGAGCCCCTAGCTAAGAGCTTTCATCACTACCGGTTATGGGCTCTTCCTGCCCCTCAAATTTCGAATAAGGAATTGATCGGTATCCCAGAGTAGGTACTCGAGTTTCCTTCATGTTATAGGACATGTTAAGATTTCCATCTGGAATTACAGGTCGTTTGACATTTGTCAATTTTCTAAGCTCTATGGAAATAGTTTCCACCGTTATTCGTTTTGTTTTAGCTTGGTTTCGTTTTTCAGCTTTGAGCCGTTTAACAGCATCAGCTAATGTTTCATTATCCAAGTGTATAGTACAACATAGATAATCATTTGCTTCCTTTGCTGTTTTCCATCGCGGAATGGTACCTAGTTCTCGTGTTCTCTTACATTTTGCAGTGTATACCCGCATCCTGGTACAAAACCAAAATGCTTGTTTCAGTTTTAAAAGTTCTAAGCTTCTCTTAGTGATGAGCCCATGGTTCAGTGTCGAACCTAGTAGCTCTGATACCATATGTAACAACTTCCAAATGAACAACTAACTTTAAGCAAATGTATAACAACTGTACAACAAAACAAAGTTTATATCTTACAACATGAACATTTAAGCTTCTAAGTGATTCAGGACGATTAATTGAATAAGAACATGAATATAGTTCTACTTTCAAATAAGTAATAGATTTATAAAACTTCATTATTTATTCTTAACTCCAACACTAAAAGTAAAAGCATATGATCAACTAGGGAAATAGCATAATAAGTAAATTTTTCCTTGCATTTATTTAATTCAACGTAAATAAAAAGATAAGGAAAAAGAGTACCATATTCATTCGTGGAAAAGAATAGTTCATTGTTTAAGTTTATTTGTCCCGTTTTTGTTTTCTTCTATTTTCCACATAGTAAGTCGGAGAGGAAAGATATCATCAGGGCGTTTATCCGCCCAACCACGGACTTTTCAGTCCCCCGCGTCATTTCGACTGAAATGACCCAGCCCGCCGCCAAGAAGTTTTATTAAGAGAATCCAATGCCATCTAAGACTGGTGATTACCCTACTACTTCCTAGTCGATCATACACTATAGATAATCTTCTAACTAGTATGATCATCCGACTTGAAAAGTATCCGGGCAAAGAAACTGACTGACACCAATTCACATACAAGCATCACCTCGGCCAAGGTTTTGCAAATGTGCGCAACACGACTCAACTGGTCATGTAGTTCAGTGGTCACCCTACTCGGCTTGGTCTTGGTTATTCAACCTATTTCAGTTTAAATCACCTGTGCTACTGCACACGGATAGTATGACGTATACTCTAGTTTTCTGGTATGCGACAACACCATTTCTAAAAATAGGCAGAAATAGGTTCAGCAAAAAGTGTTTCCGGTTTTTATTACCATTTTATGGAAGGTTTCTCTCATAACTGAGACACTTTCGGTTCCAATCTAGGCTAAAGAATCATGCGGTATTATTGACGTTTAAAATTTGAGGTATTGAGGTTTAGGACTGACTGTATTTCTGGATAAAATAGATTTGCACCAGCATTAATGTTCCAGAAATAAATATTTTAACCAAGATGATTCTACTATTGAGGAACAGCTAGTCACCGTCCCAAGAAAGTTCTTTTCTATAAAGGAAACTGTTCCCTTCGTTTAAGGCATTCTTACACCTATTGCATTCTTAACAGACATCAATTTTAACTAGGTTTCTTGTAAAAAAGAAAAATAGAATACATGTAGGTAAGTCGAAGACAAGTTCTTTACTAAAAGCGAAAGATAATGTTCATTCTTGTAGTTTTCTAAGAGTCTCCTATTGAAGTCGTCTATCTGAAATGAAGGGTCTTTCTTTATTATGCGTCACAAAGACAAATTAAGAGGTTCTTTTCTTTTGTCTATTGTTCTTGGAACATTGGTGTGGAGCTTCTACAATAAACTCACTCATTATCTCAGTAAAGAAAGAGGGTTAAAGAGTTACTAGGACGGAAGAGTACGTGCCTGCAGATTTCGGTGGTTCTGGAAAGTGTCTTCTTATAGCTGATTCGCTCCTCTGGTATGCTTTCAACTCTTTGGAAACAACCACCGCAGCTCCTTTTTACTCTATCGATTGAACACTCAACATTTCCCATTCTCCATTCCCGTCACAGAGAAGTCCGTCGTGCTTAATCGTTGCCTCTCCCTCTCAGAACTCGTTTTTGAACCTCAGAGTTTTCCTTTTCTCCCGAAATGAACTCCCAAGAATGCCACCAAGAAACAGTTTTTTGCCCATAAAAGAGATCGCGTCCATCACCCGAGAGAAGTGCCTCCACTCGCGATTTCTATTTTTAACCTATTTTGTTTTTTTCTCTACTTTAGGTCGACAGACGGCAATGAAGTGGGCGTTTTGTTTAATTTTGCATTCGCTTAAGGTCGGTTCAAGTTTCTACGCGAAGCTCTAAGTCACTTCGTCGATGAGGAAGGCCGAAATCACAAAGTCCAACCAAAACATTACTTAAATTTCCTCCATAGTCAAAGAAAAGAAAGTGGTTCGAATTAAACATAGAAGTTAGTAGGGTTTTAAACCTAGGTTCTAATAGGAGGGACTAATAAGCAATTGGTCTTCATATAAAATATAACTTAGGAAGAACCCCCCCTATATTAGTCTATCTCAGACAAATTGACTCCGATAAAGTTGAAGGTCAAGACGACTACAATTGAAGGAATCGAACTTATATAGGTTTAATTTTTAACACGGAAGAAGGTAAAGTTCAATTCGGTTTTGACGAGTCGAGTTTAAGTTACACTTGAAGGAGGAAGAGGTAAATAAGATAATTGGCTTTCGGTTTCGGTTGAGATGCCATATTTTTTTGAGAAGAAAGTTTATCTAGCACTAGATTTTCTCACTCTCATCCGAACGCAATTACTAGGTCAATTTAATTTACCAACAATTTCGGATGGCATTAGATTCTCTTATTTACTTCTCATTCCTGATGATATCTTTCCCCCCTTTTCTTGGGGATTGACCGATCCTGCGATCACTCAAACAAAATAGTAGTTAGCCAATAACACATCTCCTGTATTTTTTATTCCAAATTCTTCTATTCATATTTAAATTAAACCAACATACATGATTAAATCTTCATTATCATTGATCAATAAATTCTATCTAAAATATTTTCTTTTAAACTTAAGATCATCTCATAATCCAAACATGACATCATAGTTGAACACATTTTAACATAATTACATCACATGGTGTAAACACATATCACAAAAAGTACGACACAAGCGAGATGTAACAGATTGTATCTCATATACAATCGATATACAAACGTCATATACAAAGGATTTCGGCGAGACTTAGTGCATCGGCGATTCAGTTTAAGGTCTTTCTGACGGCCGATAAAGCATGCAATTGTCTAGCGATGTTTCTCAGTTTCAGCACAGTGGCAAATCAGGTGATGCCACGTGTCAGGCCGTTTCAAAGGCTGATTCAAAAGGTAAAGACCTGCGATTGTATAAAGGTAAATGCAAGGCGATTTGAATATGCGAATGGAGGGAGGTTGCATAAATGCATAAAGCGAACCCAACAGTCAAAGTGCAGTTGTAGTTGTATATACAATTGCAAGATACAAGCATATACAAAGGCAGATGCAAAGCGATATACATATGCAAGACACAATTGATCATAAATTTGACCGCCCATATCTCCGTCATTCTGGCGAATTTCAACATGCTTCAAAAGGCAAAGGTGCTTGTTTTTGCCTCCTCTTTCATCTGGCAGGCTTTTCTGGGATTTTTCTCATTTTCAAAATATGATATGGATTTGAATGCTTTGGTGACAAGACATTTCAGCGGCCAAATTAAGTTTTGGAGAAGGCCCGATTGTGGAGTTGTTTTCAGCAAGTGGAGATGCAGATATTTGTTGCATTTATGGGTGCAGGCCAATGATTCAATAGCTCACATTGAAGGCCCAAAATATCTTCCACCTGCCCTGTTCCAGATATTTTATGCCATAACTTCTTGCAGGTGGACGTCTCTTCAGAGGCAGATATTTTCTGACAGAGCCCATGGGCAAAATGGATTGTAACCAACTGAGGTCAAAAATGTAAAATGATATATATACCTGTGGAACAGATGTATTGTTGTTGGTTGTTCTTCTGGGCTATTTTGCAATGGCTACTTGGCCTCTATAATCAATATAAACTGGTATTTTGCCTCTCTTTTATGACTTTAGCACTGTGTCTATTCTTTGGATTAGTGTAGGCTGTGTATTGTGGACAAAACGGTCCCTTTCATTCCTCCATTATTCTGTCTTGGCCTTTGTTAGAATCAATATGAGTCTGTGTAAGTCTTTCTAGCTGTAAGATTATTACTATGTCGATTCAGTTGCAGCCAAACACATTTAAATTTGGTGTATCATCCCCTTTTCATTTCAGTTTCCCTTTTCCCCTGCAATCATTAGCACTAGGTTTAGATATTTTCCTCTAAGCATTAGGCTCAGAGGTAGGAAGCCGGCCTACTCCAGAGGTCTGATCACAGTTCACAAGGTCCCACACTTCGAGATCATTCCCATGTTTCTCCAGATTGCCAAGTTTTTACGACTCAACAAGGGTGCAAATCTGGGTGATAACAATTCCTAAAGTTGTTATTGATGTCAACACTATCACAAGGTTGTCATTGACGTCAACACTGTCATGGATGTGTAATGGTGTTCATAGTTGAATGTCATGCTCCTAAAGAAGATGCATTGAGTTGGGAATTAGAAGTTCATGGTTGGATGTCATGTTGGATATAATGTAGCTAGTGAAGTTCATGGTTGGATGTCATGTTGAATATAATCTAGCAATTGTAGTTCATGGTTGGATGTCATGTTGAATATAATGTGGTTACTGAAGTTCATGGTTAGATGCCATACCTTGATCAATGCAAAGTTGAGTATGAAGTTATATTAAGATGGGAATTAGAAGCATCAAGAAGATACATTAATATGGGAATTAGAAGCACTAAGATGATCAGATGTGTTGCTGATGTTGAGAATGTAACTAGTGGCCCGAAGCACATTGAATGGTCCATCCTACTGTTCCTAAGAATGCATATGTTGATACAAAGAGAGTTTGGCCTCCGAAAGTTGGTGACAGTTTCTGCTACAGGATGATTGCCTTTGAAGACTATCTGGGAGATAGCTCCACATTCCTCCGCATTAGTAGCTATGGCTATGCGGTTCTGGAACTATGTTCAGGGTGCAGTGAAGGTGATAATTCCAAAGGTTTAGATCATATTTCCTTCCGATGTGAAAGTTATGCATGATAGAGTATCAGCATGTGTTCTGGTAGAGTAAGGTAGTGTTGAAGGCATGTTTGGAATACTCCGCATTCCTTCAGATGTGAATGTTTGCCTTTGCGGTTTTGTGGACATGTTTATGACTGTGCAATACATGCTTTTTTGCAGTCTCAAGTTTCTTGGTGGTCTGCAAGCTCAGTTTTTCAATGACAATATGTTGTAGTGTGTTCAAGATGATTGGTTGTTCTCAGATTTCATGGTTGAAGATGTGCGGCACAAAACCTTTGATGTGCGGAGATAAAGGAATGTTTGGAGATGTTGTATGAATCCTGTAGACTCATTTGGAAGAGTTTCATGAAGATCTTTCTTGTTTTCAATACCACACAAGGTTTTCAAGTTGGTGTGGTTGTTATGCTTCAAGTTTCATATGTCTTTGCTTAAGGTTGTCCTATTTTCAAATGAGCAAAGCGTGAGGAGGTGATTCCTTGTTATTTGACGCTGTTAAGAATGTTTTGGACTTGGTTAAGCAAGTTTTGATGTCCACAAGGCATGGGTCTTCTGTTGATGTAGTGTGTAGTCTTGTTTAGGACTTGTCCTCTACACGTTTCATGTTGTGTGTTGTCTGGCTGACTTGTAAATGTATCTTTCATGTTGTCTATGGCCGACAAGCAATGTAATCAATGTAATATCATGTATACATTGTAAATCAAGTTGAGTTAGGTGAGGTGTGAGTGCAATGTGATTGATAAGGTTTGCAAGCAGATAAGGAGTAGGATGAATGCATTATCATGTGCTACTGAAGGAGAAAGAGTATAAGTTGTAGATGTTGTTCTGATTCATCTTGAAGACATATCTGTGATAGTGATCAAGTGTAGAGTGTGCCTAACTAATCCAATCATCAGAAGGAAGTGTGAAGAGGCAGAATTGCAATCATCAAAAGTGTGAATTTCAATGTCAGTTTTCAAACGGCAAAAGGACTGTCATACTATAATCTTTTGTGAGTTTGTTCTCAATTCAAGGAGTGGTTACTTCCTTGGGAGTGACCCTAAAACAAAGTCTTCAGGGAGTTGTAGCTTCCTTCGAAGTGATCCTAAATCAAAGTTTTCAAGGAGTAGTAGCTTCTTTGGGTTGTAGCCCTAAAACAAAGTCTGCAGGGAGTAGTTGTAGCCCCCAAAACAAAGTCTGCAAGGAGTAGTTGCTTCCTTGGGTTGTAGCCCTAAAACAAAGTTGAATTTTGAGATTCATATATTGTGAGTTAATCCTCACCATGGTTTTTCCCTTCTTGGGTTTTCCATGTATATCTGGTGTTATGTGTTGATGTGCATTGTGTTGATATTTTATGTTTGTATTAATACTGTGATACTTAAGTTTTAATCTGCTCTGGAGGATTTGAAGTTTGTTTAGATACTGATTCACCCCCCCCCCCTCTCAGTATCCTGGTGTGTTCAACAAGACTTTATTGTGAACAACAGTCATTTATATCAATCATCTATATGCATTGCATGGTTCCATATTGTATCTAGAACAAGTGTAATCCAATCGGGTATGTTGGAAACAATCTACTTATTCAAATCTTCAATTTGAAATAAGAATACCTTGCTGTTCTGACATATATCAGACCTCTGATTTATGTTTTCAGTCCTTTAGTTTGTTGTTATTTCATTTGAAGATTGTTCTATATTGACACTATTATATGGCAAATGCATTCCCAAACTGAAAACTCATAAAAACCATTCAAACAAACAAGAAAACCAAATCAGAAAATTGGATCATATTTGGCAAGGGTTCTTACACAATAGGAATGGCGTGATGGGAGAGAGAACTCCGAAACTCTAAAGCTCCAAAAAAGGCAAACCACCAAGGGAGAAAACACTTAGAAAATTTTAGGATTTTGGGGGGATCTTCTCAAGGCAAAACATCTAGGATTTTGGCAATATTTTCTGCAAGCTTGAGGATCCTTGGGCTATTTGGCCTGTAGGCAAAACAGGACAAAATTTTGGCGACTATGCAGGGGTATTTGTCTACTAAACACTTGGATCCAATGGCCTTATCAATCCATTGGGTATAGAGTCAAAAGGGGACAACAACACCTGAAGCTAAGATGGGCCAGATCAATACATCTAAACATGCCTCCAGAAAACAAAACAAAACAAACAAGGCAGATAAACTCCTAATGAGGATGCACCCTGTGCAAAAGCATTTATTGAAAGGAAACCTAAAACAGAAATAAAACTAACCTACACCTAAACTAGCCAACCAAAAAATTGACTTAAACAAAGCCATTAATTGATTTTTCAAAATAACTGCCCTTTCTTAACAATTTACAATGTTTTCCCAGCTTATGGGCAGCTAACAGGAGGTGGAAAAAGAGTGGGCATGCAACAAATTGATGAAATGTCACTCTAAAAACAAATCTAGCTCACCTATCCACATGAACTGATTGGAAATGTAGTTGCTTGGAAGTGGATAAATGGGTTGATCTAGCCCTTCTTGATGCTCAACCTCATGCTTTGAAGTAAGCATGATAGGTAGGGACTCCTCATATGTCTCCAGTTGGGCCAGATGCTTGATAGGGCATCTCCTTGAAATAACATGTATATCAGAAGAGCTGATCTCATACCCCTGCTTTGTAACCTCTTGATGCTGGTTTGAATGTTCTAGTTGCTGCATATCAAATGGAAATATAGCCGCCTCCAGCTTGGGCTCGTGATTTTCTAAATTAGGTTCAGACAATGAGCCCTGAACTTGCTCAATGATGAAATCTCCCTCAGGGGATGCCGGTTTGATGTCACATTTTGAGCAGAAAAAATCTATCTCATCCTGAAAGATGTCTTCAAGCTCCTCAAAGCACGTAGGTATGGGTAGATCCACCTTGGCTTCAATAATTTCTACACTTCCCAGAACAAAGCTACTCGCATGCTCTTCATGAGCTGGGACTTCATTGTTATGCTTGGCCTCACACACCATCAACTTGCCATCATTTTCAATGCCCTTATGCTGCTCCAGAACTGTTGTTAATGTTGGCATCTGAATGCCTTCTTCGTCTTCAATGTAGTTGGGTAGTTCATCAAATAGAGTGGCATCATCCACTTTTGGAGCAATTGCAATGACTTCCTCCGTAGCGTCCTCATTCTTTGACTGCAACCCCACTAGATTTTGCTTGAGTTGTCTTCAACAGGAGGTTCTCACGATGCAAATTTTGGGTTTTATTCTCATTCACTTTCTGACAAGCATGGGAAAAACCTTCAAATGAATCAAAACCTAAGGGACTCAACCTTGCACCTAGATTGCCACTACCCTTATGCTCAATGTACTTATGCTCTATCAGATTTGGCTTACCTTCTTCTTGCAGCAGGTTTGACTTTTTAGTTTTTGTAATATCCCAAATGGGGATATTTTGCCCTAGTTTGGATTTCCGGACTTTCCAAAAAACCTCTTTTCAATTTCTGCTCAAACCCTAGGTGATTGAAGTCTGATTTCTAACAATATTCAGATTTGCAACATTTATAACAGCCAATATAAAGCATCTCAAACATCAAATGATCATCATACATAGTTCGCCCAAGCATAGGGACATATTACACCATGAAATACATCATTGCAACCATAATATCAACTCACAAATGAAGGAATCTGATCTGCTGTTATAAACTGGAAATATGCAGTCCAAAATGACTAGTATTTGACTAGGGCAAACAGCCACAAGTCACAAATCACATAGCATAGTATCTATTAACAAATTACATACCAATTATGCCAAAATATGCCCTAGAAGGAGAGCGAATGAGGTCTGCCCTAACAACTGTAGCAGATCTGCTGTGACATGAAACCCTAGCAGCCGATAATCCCCTCCAAATAACCTCCAATGCAAGTCGCCTTCACCTCCAAGAGGTGCGCTCCAAGCTAGGGTAAACCCTAGACCAATTTGCCCATGCTAGATGCTCCCAAAGCTGATGTATATTTCTGCCCTTGATGATGTGAAGCTCAATTGAATCCCCATCACGGAATCCACAAGTAGAGAAGTTAGATTGTCGCCCAACTCCTTGGATGCTTAAGGTTTTCGTCCCAAGATCCACTTAAGAGATCGCTCTCCAATGTATGAATGAATGAATGCTGAATTGATGCCTTAGGAGTGCCAAATGATCATGTATATATACACATTTTGCCTCACCTTCTCCTCATGGCCGACTTGGGTAATAGCTCATGTTTGAATTACAAGTTTTCCCTCCAAGAGGGCTGACCCATGTGAATTATATCTCCTTCCATAGGGTGCCCAAATAAATTAAATTAAAGATATAATTTATTATTATTTTTTCTTCTTCCTCAAGCGCTAGCATGTAGATATTATATTTTATTGAATGCCTAAGGAATATGGGTGACCTCCATGATGATGACAATTATTTCTCTTATTCCTCATTAAGCGCTAATCAAAGAGTATTGTGAGCCGCTCAAGCTGAGTAGTGATCTCATGATGATGTCAAGTTGCCCAAGGTAAATAATAATCTCCATGATGATGTACCCCATGTGACCAAGACAAAGTATTCATATGAAAGCATCCCAAGATGTAATGATGGCATACATGATGAAGTCCAAACTCCTAACACAAATCCATATGAAAGATCCTCCCATTAGTTGGCTCCGAGGAAGACAAATCGCCATATCCCTGATGAGTGTACCAAAGGTAACATACAAATAGGACAAGTCATCTCCATTGCTCGTGATTTCCACCAATTGTCCCGGATTGGGGTGAAAGGCTCAAATCATCTCTAATGGCGACCATTCCAAAAATGGGGACATTACAATCCTCCCTTCTTGGAATTGCTTGTCATCAAGCAATGGCAAGTGTGTATACTGTGAGATAGTGTCAAGTGACATCTATCTCCAACTGCCTGCATGTTCGGTGGTTGTACAAATCATCCACTGGTGGTTGCATTCTCCATGAAGAAATGGAAGAATGCAATGCAAAGTGAACTCCAATAGCTGAAACCATACATTCTCAAGTCTAGCCAAGCACCATTCTTTGGAAAATATGCCCACAACCACAAGTGCAACAAACCCTAAAGCTCTCAAGGTGCCACTCCTTGAAAAGCAATAGCTGGTCCAATCCGAAATCTCGAAGAACAAGTGATGAAGAGTGTGATCCCTAAAGCACAACCACAAGTCTTCAAACTTTCGTTGCGCCACTCTGATATAATCACTAATAGTGCTACATGAGATGTGAAGCAACCTATCAACACTTGAGTGAAGTGATGCACCAAACATACCTCCACCTGGATCCCAAATCATCCTGTCACCACATTCAGCAATCATGAAGAGAGGAAAACATCTCAGAATGCTAACATCAATCCAACCTCCAACTCCCGTCGACCTCCTAGGGATGTGCCAAACTCCCCTCACAAGCACCAAAAAGTGCATATCAACTCCTCCAAAGCTGCTGATGTAAATCAGGACAGCAACCTCCCAACTGAGAATCAACTCTATGTGGTTGTCGGTAACCCCTCTAATGATGTGGGATGTTAGAGTATCATCCATATACCATTCCCTAGTGATGAAAAGGTGATCCAAGTCCCTCGAAATCACCCAAACAACTGTTGTCCTCCGCCTACTCAATATGAGATCCATGCACCATAAAATAGAGTAATCATCTCTCACCTAGATATGCAAAAGAATCTCATGGACTGGGGCTGAAAGGTTAGTGACATCATGCTCTCCAGCGTCTCCAGAGTCAAATACCAACTGTAACACAAACACTAGTATCTCAAAATCAGAAATAGGAGCATCATCTCTCCATACCTCAGCATGTGAACCAACTGTATCTTTGAAGTATGCTTCTCCAATATAAGTGCCTCGGTATTATGCATCACCAAACTCAGACATAGGACAGCCTCCAGTACCATCAAAGGAACAATAGAATGATAGAGTTGTATCACAGTATCACCCAACTCTAAACGTCCTCCATGAATGATCAAAGAATCATCCCTTATGGCTCCTTCTCCAAGTGAAAGCATGTCATTAGTGGCTGATCCACTAAGTATAGTCTCAACATCTCCAGGCTCCTCTACTGCTTGAGCCTTCAAGGGGCTCTCAAGACAAATCAACTCATGATGCAAATCAGATGTAAAGATTTCTAAATCATACCTCTCTATTTGCTCACCCAAATCTGCATACTCCTTTTGCTTGTTCTTCTCCATAGGCTCCTCCTTTTCTTGTTCCATTGTGGTGTCTTCTTCCTTTGGAAGGAATAGTGATCTTAGATGTGCTTCCCTCCATCTCCTTACGTGATCCAATTGTTGACATTGTTCTTGGGTTTTATGTAAGTGTTGTCTAGCCTAGACTGCCAACATGTCATGTCCCTACGTTGAATCGATTATTAATTATTATAAATCAAAATATAACATATTTATTTAAATTATATTATAAATATAAATAAATGTTATAAACTAAATAATATATATATATTATAATATTAAAGAGTAATAGAGGGGGCGATTCTTATTTTGGAAAGCCTTAACAAAGGCAATACACACGATGAGGGCTGAAGCAAGACAAGAACTAACGAATACAGTTAATATAGAGTAAAATAAGAAGATGCAATTACAAGACAAATAGCGATTCAAAGATAGCACCGATTATGAGATTAAAATAATTAAAGGAAGCAAACATTGACAAAGTCAACAAAGGAATTAATGTTAAGTGACACCGCCAACTTGTTAAGGATTATTAAGCAATGGCGTTCCCTTGAAGAGTGGCACCCAATGGGAAAGGCAGCTCTCGAAGGATATAAGAGAAAGAATTGGTTGAGTCACAAAGGAGATTGGGAAAAGACAATTAAAAAATAGACGTTGATCACCCAGCGATCATATCAGCATCACATTGATTAGCCGCAG